>CM064880.1:56151363-56843772 GCA_003313485.2 Penstemon barbatus | reverse complement strand
GTCGAGTCGTTTGTCGATCCAATCCGTATATTCCTTGTTTACATGCACTTAGCATGTTTTAGTCATAATTTAGACAATGTTGTTTATATCGATAAAGTGACATCTTGGTCGATGCTCATTCTACGCTTTGTACTTTTGTCTTTTTTGTGATCCAAATCTTATATAAGGAGGTTACTGTCCCTTTGTTGATCCTCGGTTTTCTTTATGTCATTCTACTGAAAAATGTCCCTTTCAATTTTTTCCAAACCCTTATATTTCCCAGAATCAATTTTTGAACGATATGCTCCTTGGCTAGTGTACCATTATATCACTTTCTTGATATGGGAGGAATTGGAAAATGTAGCGTTCATGGCCAGATCTATCTTGTTCAGACCTCCTTAAGCAATTCTTTGGTATGTTAGGCAGTGACGTCTTTGCCATGTAGACTAAGGAGGACTATTCTCCTGATTTCTATGTCAGATATCTTGGACTCCATTGGAGTTTCTGTACAGCTTAGTCGATGGTCTTCCATATGAAGTATGAGGCAGTGACGTCCCTCGTATGGTGAAGGGTTTGGTCTTTTGTCCTCTATCTTCTATCGAGCAACTGTCCTTTTCGCTGTGATTTTCAAGATCGTTTGTGGCTTCTAGGTTTTGAAGCTATCGACCATGAAGTATGATCGTTCCAGTATGACCGGTCTGGAGTTCTTTAGGTTTACTTGTGTTATTTGGTGATCGCTTCGATCCAAGACTTTTCTCATTGTCGATCAGTTGAGGCGAATAGATGGTGCCGTTCCAACTTATTTGCATTTATTACGGGGAGTCAAAGGGTCGTATCTGTATCCGTTGATCAAATACTTTTTCAGCCGTTGGATCCCTTAGATCTACCCTTATAAATAGGGGGCTGGTTTATGTTCTTCATTTGCAACTTACCAAAAAGATGGAGATCTCAAATTCCTTAGATTTTATTCTGCCCTCTGATCCCATCGTCTTCAAAAAATCACATTATCACGATTTATTTATTCAAAACAGTGAAGTTGTTCCCAGTCTTGTATTGACGGGTCCCATGTCAGCCCTACCTTGTATCGACGGGTCCCATGAGATCTTCAGTTTTTGTCTTCATCAATTTGAGGTCCGTGGTTTCCGTTCGCACATGGTGGGTTCATACTTACCAGTCACCCCTGTTCTTCGATGTAACCTCAGGAGTGATAGACCACCGGGGTGGCTGGTAAATTTACCGTTTCACGACGGTCCCGAAGAGATGCTGCTCTAGAGTAAAATGTTTTATAGATAAAGTAAAAGCAGTATCTTCTTGCGGGTGTGTGAGCATTGCTGGCTTATCTGGCTGGTAATGTTCATTTCGTCTGGAAGAACATTTGATCTTCAGAGCCTGGCCGTCGAACCAAAGAAGTCGACCATCCTGAGCAGCATGCTTCTTAGGTGGTTTATTATAATCGACGAGGTACTAGGGAGGAGATTGGTGTTTCCGTGGACATTGTCGTGAAGATCGCCGATAATAGAGGATCATCTTATTTAAATCTTTGTAATTATCTTTAAGTAGTATGTAGATCTTTGTAACATAGGACTTTTGTATGTAACAAATTTGATGAATAAAATATACTTTATTCCTTATATCTTCCTTGTCGTTAATTCTGTCATAATTTACTTATGAGTAGCTTTATCCGAGCAGACTGTGTTATTCTTTGTCTATCTTCGAAACATTAGGAGTGTTAGCAGATCATTTAGATCATTAAGAACAGATCAAGGAGTTTTTATTGAGCGTATCAATGTTTACTCGACCTGATATGATTTAGAACTTAGGTTTTTAACCTAAAAGGTCCTTTTGATCGTCGTAAATAGTTCGAGGAGTGTTTATCGAGCGGATCGATGTTTACTCGACTCTTTTCTGATTAGACTTAGATTTTTAATCCAAAAAGTCTTTTTGATCGTGGATTATATCGAGGAGTTTTTATTGAGCGGATCAATGTTTACTCGACTCGTCTTTAATTTAGGCTTAGGTTTTTAACCCAAAAAGTCTTTTTTGATTGTTGATTATATCGAGGAGTTTTTATTGAGCGGATCAATGTTTACTCGACTCGTCTTTAATTAGACTTAGGTTTTTTATCCCAAAAAGTCTTCTTTAATCGTTGATTATATCGAGGAGTTTTTATTGAGCGGATCAATGTTTACTCGACTCGTTTTTTATTGTAGACTTAGGTTTTTAACCAAAAAGTCTTTTTGATATATCGAGGAGTTTTTATTGAGCGGATCAATGTTTACTCGACTCGTTCTTGATTGTAGACTTAGGTTTTTAACCAAAAAGTCTTTTTGATATATCGAGGAGTTTTTATTGAGCGGATCAATGTTTACTCGACTCGTTTTTGATTGTAGACTTAGATTTTTAACCAAAAAGTCGTTTTGATATATCGAGGAGTTTTTATTGAGCGGATCAATGTTTACTCGACTCGTTCTTGATTGTAGACTTAGGTTTTTAACAAAAAAGTCTTTTTGATATATCGAGGAGTTTTTATTGAGCGGATCAATGTTTACTCGACTCGTTCTTGATTGTAGACTTAGGTTTTTAACCAAAAAGTCTTTTTGATATATCGAGGAGTTTTTATTGAGCGGATCAATGTTTACTCGACTCGTTTTTGATTGTAGACTTAGGTTTTTAACCAAAAAGTCGTTTTGATATATCGAGGAGTTTTTATTGAGCGGATCAATGTTTACTCTACTCGTTTTGTTTCTGGCAATATGATTGTGCGATTCCGATGAATGTTTAACCGATACAATCGATATATATAAAATGCCAAAGAAATCTTTAATAATTGAACTTTAGGCCTAGGCCTTTATTACAAAGATTGAAATTTGATAAAGTAAAAAGTAGAATAATGCAATATAACCTGCTAAAATTTATTTACCATAGTATTTCCTAAGGTTGACAGCATTCCAGGTTCTTGGTAAGGCAGTTCCATCCAAGTGTGCAATTCTGTATGAACCTTTCTTCCCCACACCAATGACGATGTAAGGTCCATCCCAATTTTGTTGTAACTTTCCCACATGTTTGGATACTTCTACCTTTTTCAAGACCAAATCTCCTTCCTTGAAGGTTCGGATGCGTACTTTTTGATTGTATGCTTTCTCCATATTAGCTTTAGTGGCTTGTAAGCGTACAGCAGCTTTATCTCTTAAAGCTTCTGTTAAATCAATGTCGTTTTCTCTTGACTTTTCATTTTCTTTATCATCGAACATTTCTACTCTTGGCGTTGGGATTAGCGTTTCCACAGGGATAACCGCTTCCGACCCATATACCAAGCTAAATGGGGTTTCCCCAGTTGAGCTCCTTACTGTGGTCCGATTAGCCCATAATACTCCTGGGAGTTCATCAAGCCATTTTCCTTTGGCTGCTCCTAATCTTTTTTCCAAAGATTTTATTATTTCTCGGTTTGCTACTTCAGTTTGTCCATTCGCTCGAGGATGTCCTACGGAGGTAAAATTTTGTTGGATTCCAAGTTTTGTACACCATTCTATTATTTGTTTGCCCGCGAATTGAGTTCCATTATCGGAGATAAGGACCCTTGGGATGCCGAATCGACAAACTATGAATTTCCATAGGAAATTGATAACTTGGAATTGGGTTATTCGTGCGAGGGCGACGCATTCTATCCATTTGCTGAAGTACTCTACGGCGACCAGGACATAAGATTTCTTTGATCTGGCCACTGGGAAAGGTCCCACGATGTCCATTCCCCATTGATCGAATGGCCAACAAACTGGAATAGGGTGCATGTTTTCTGCTGGTCGATGGCATATGTTAGCATGGATCTGGCAGTGATGACATTCTTGGACATATTGAGCGGCATCTTTATTGATGGTTGGCCAATAGTAACCCGTCCTGAGACATTTTAAAGCCAATGCTCTTGATCCGCTGTGATTTCCTGCATCCCCATCATGTATTTCTCGTAGTATATCGAGGGTTTGTGATTCAGATACGCATTTCAGAAGAATCCCCGATACTGATCTTCGGTAGAGTTTTCCTTGTATGAGTGTATATTTTGGAGCTCGATATTTTATTTTTCGAGCTTCATTTTGGTCAGGTGGTAATTTTCCTTCTCGAAGATAGCCTATCATAGGGGTCATCCAGTTCTCTTCGGCTTCTTCGATCTCCATTATATCCACCGCTGGTGTTTCATCGATGTCAATCGCTGGTGTATTAGAGATCAACCAGTTGATCACCCGTTCGGTCTTTCCGTCATGGGATCCTGTGAATTTTGATAATTGATCGGCCCACTTATTTTCCGAACGTGGGATGTTCTGGATACTGAAGCTTTCAAATTTTTCAGCTAGAGTTTTCACTTTGGCGAGATATTTGACCATGTTGAATTCCTTAGCCTCGTATAGGCCTTCTATCTGTCTTTGCACTAATTCTGAATCAGTTAGTACTTTAAGACTTTTTTATATTGGCTTTGATCGCCATCTCCATTCCTGCGATTAACGCTTCATATTCAGCTTCATTGTTTGTCACAACGAAGTCCAGTGTTATTGCGTAATTTAAATCTTCCTTGTTTGGTCCGGTGAAGTTGATTCCGGCGCCTCCTCCTTCTCGGCATGAAGCACCATCGACGTGCATTAGCCAAGTTTGATCTTCAATGATCAATACATCGCTGCTGAGGCAGCTCGATGATTCAGTAGCCTGTGTCGGTGTTTCTAATATAAAATCGGCCAACACTTGGGCCTTGATGGCAATCCTTGGTTTGTAGTCCACCTCGAACTGACTGAGTTCGATGGCCCATTTGATTAATCGACCGGAGGCTTCTGGTTTTGCTAGAACTTGCCTTAGTGGCTGATTCGTCAGGACGATGATTTTGTAAGTTAAGAAGTAAGGTCGGAGTTTCCGCGCGGCCACCACTAAGGCCAGTGTGAATTTTTCTATTTCTAAATAATTCTTCTCCGCCCCTTGTAATAACTTGCTGAGACAATATACAGGCTTATGCTCTGAGCCCTCGACTTTAATTAGTACTGAACTAATTGCTACGTCGGAAATGGAAATGTACATAAACAATGGTTCTCCTTCTGTTGGTTTCGCCAACATCGGGGGTGTCGTCAAATATTCTTTGAGCTGCTCGAAGGCCTGATCGCATTCTTCGGTCCAAACAAAGTTCTTTGCCTTTCGGAGAGTTTGGAAAAAAGGGAGGCTTTTGTCTGCAGACTTTGATATAAACCTGTTTAATGCTACGATCTTTCCAACTAGGCTTTGTACTTGAGAGATTGTTTTAGGAGGTTTCATTTCAGTTATGGCTCGGATTTTTTCTGGGTTGGCTTCTATTCCGCGTTGGTGGACTAGATATCCCAAGAATTTTCCTGATTTGACACCAAAGGTGCATTTTGCGGGGTTTAACTTCATACGATATTTTCTTAAGATCTGAAAGCATCGATCGAGATGCTTTACATGATCTGCTTCGTTCATGCTTTTGACCAGCATGTCGTCCACGTAGACTTCCATCAGTTCTCCGATTAATTCTTTGAACATTAGGTTTACTAACCTTTGGTAAGTAGCTCCGGCATTTCTTAAGCCGAATGGCATCACTATGAAGCAATAAACTCCCTGCTCGGTTACGAACGCGGTCTTTTCTTGGTCCCGCTCATCCATGTATATTTGGTAAAACCCTTGGAAGGCGTCCATCATACTGAATAACGCGAAGCCAGCGGTCGAGTCGACCAATAAGTCAATCCTCGGGAGGGGATATGGGTCGCGTGGACACAACTTGTTAAGGTCGGTGAAATCATTACACATCCTCCATTTATTATCTTTTTTGTCTCCTTTAGCGACTAGTACGACATTGCATAGCCATTCCGAGAAATGAATTTCTCGGATTTGTTTTGCCTCGAGCAACCTTTCTACCTCGGCTTTGATAATTTTATCTTTCACCGGTCCATGATTTCTCTTCTTCTGTCTAGCGGGTTTTGCCAAAGGATCTATTTTTAGGGAATGCTTTATTATTCGAGGATCAATTCCTTCAATGTCATTTGCGCTCCAAGCGAAGACATCGGCATTGTTTCTGAGGAAGTCGATCAGCATTATTTCTCCTTCTTCGCTCAACTCTGTACCAATTCTCGTCTTTTTGGATGAGTCTCCTTCTACTAGTATTATATCTTTGTGTTCAGGGGGTTTCAAAGATAAGTCTAGCGGTTCTTTCCCCTTTTTATCTAGTCGATCAGTACTAGGAATTTCAACCTCGTTTCTAATGAGATCGCCTTCGATCTTTCTCTTGCTCGGAGTAACGGACTTAGGATGTTCTTTCATTGTTAACGAAGTACTATAGCAGTCCCAAGCCATGCAATGGTCGTTTGTTATTTCTCCGATGCCCGTATCGGTTGGAAACTTTATCTTCTGATGATAAGTAGAGACAACGGCTCGGAATAGATTGAGAGCAGGTCGTCCCAATATTGCATTATAAGCGAATGGGGTCTCTACTACTAAAAATTTTACTAGCTTCACTGTTCGGTGGGGTATTTTTCCGAGCGATACGCTTAAGGTTATCGTTCCGCTGGGGATGATTTCGGACCCTCCGAATCCTATTAATGGCGTAGCTACTTTCTGCAAGTTTATCTGTCCCAAGTCCATTTGGGCTAAAACTTCTCGGGAGATAATATTGGCTGAGCTCCCATTATCGATTAAGATTCTCTTGACATTGTAATTTGCTATTTCTAGCGATATTACCATAGGGAAGTCGGGGTTATCCTCTCTTGCGTCCCAGATAATATTTTTAGGCGCTTCGCCTTCATTAAAACTGATCTGTTGATCGTTTGATGGCCTGCTTTCCAGGGTCCAAATTTCTTTTGGGTATTTTGAGTTTCCAATGATGGACCTGGCAGTTCTTCGCCGGGCGTTACGACTATCTCCACCCGCGGGACCCCCGGAGATCGTATGGATAGTTCCATTGATCTGGTCGTGATTCGATTCCAGAACAGGTCGGCGTTCGGGTGACCTTTGACGAGAATTTCTCCTTCGATCAACATTCCGAGGGCTTCTACTTCTTTCCCTTCTATGATTATCTCGCTCTATGTATTCGTCGAGTTTTCCTTGCTCGATAAGTTTCTCAACTTCTCTCTTAAGGTGAAAACAATTCTCCGTTCGATGTCCATGTGCCCTATGGTATTTGCAGTATTGATCGTAGTTTCGAGAGCCTGGTCTTGGCTGCGCGATTTTCCTCGCTTCGGGAATCCAGTTATTTCTTTCTAAGACTTCCAATATTTCTTCCATTGGAACATTTAACCTTGGGTGTTCTACTTGATTCACCCTGCTTCTTATTGGTTGATCATGGTTTCTTGGTCTTTGGTAGAAATTAGGTTGTCTGTCATGATCGGCTTTGTTGTATTCCAGTCGGTGGAAAACATTACCTCTCCTGGAAGATCGCTCGTAATCCGAAGCTTTTTGGGTAGGAAGCCTATCGTGCCGTTTGGAGCCTGAGGTGGTGGCTTTGTTTTTGTTTTTATCCTTAAAGGAATTCATCTCTTCTTGGGTCATATACTTAGAAGCCAAGCTCATAATATCGGCAAATGTTCTCGGTTGCTTTCGACTGAGGGCGTTTCCAAACTGCCTATTTTTAGTGAGGTCGAAGAGGATAGAAATTATGTAATCGATATTCGGTGATTCGATTTTGAGTAATTCTACGTTGAACCTTGCCAGCCAATTTCTTAGGGATTCTCCCTCTTGTTGGTGTATGGTTCCCAGGTAGCTCATCGGAAGTTTTTGTCTCTTCTGACTGGCAAATTGCTGCGTTAGTTTATTGCATAATTCTCGGAAACTGAATATAGAGTTGGCTGGTTGTTTGGCAAACCAATCCAGAGCGAGTCCTTCGAATGTTGTTACCATTAGTTTGGCGGTGAATTCGGCGGAGTGGGCGTACAAATTCATTATGTTCGTAAAGCTAAAGATATAATCGTCCGGGTCGGTGGTTCCATCATATCGGGGTAGTCTTCCCGGGACCTGTCCTGCGGACTGTGCTTCTTTTATTTCCCTGCAGAAAGGAGAGCAAGCCGCAAGGCTTTCCTGGAGTTCTGTAGTCCGGGTCCAGGGGTTTTGTGCAGATCGTAATCGTTGTTCGAGTCGCTCCTGTACCATCCTTTCAATTTCTCGTTCTGAGAATCGAGTCGTTCTTGGTCGATAGGGGATTGTATCATCTATATCATCTTCGATTGGGATGATCGTTCGTTCCTTCGATCCGCTGCGAACTGCTTGTGGTACTCTTCGACCAGTTCTTCTTTGGGGACGGTTGTTGGAGGGTTTAGAATTGACCTGTTGTGGGCTGTGCAGCGAGCGACGCTCACTTGCTGGGCTGTCAGCTTGTTGAGAGGTCCGTTCGTTCGGCCTCGGCACTCTTGTCGCAGGATTTGCTCCGGGAGCCGTAACGTTTCGAGGAATTTGGTCTAAAACTAGCAATTCTTCTGGAGAGAGTGACTTGAAGAGCATCGCTATTTGTTTCAGTTTTTCCTGAGCGCCAGGGAGAGGAGCGGGTATTTCGGGGAGCTCCGGTTCTTCTGGTATTGTACCGGTAAGGCCTCCTTGGTGTTCCTGCTGACGGGAACGGGTATCTGGGAGGTTTTCATTGGTGTTTGGATTGTTGTTATCGTTGTTGTCTTGTGGATCTTCAGATGTGTTGTGACCTGTGGTCGTATTGCTTCTCGCTCCAACGCGAGCGCTTTTCCTTGGGCGAGCCATGTGTCGATTCGAATAATTAACCTAGCCCCACGGTGGGCGCCAACTGATTTAACCGGATTTCGTCGGGTTAATTGTATATCAGTGAATTTGTAATATCGGTGGGGTTTACGATATTTGTGTATATATATTAAGTAGGGCTCCGTTACTTTATTCCGGATGGATCAAACACAAAGAAAATCAATGATTAAGAACAAGAAGCAAAACCACAAAGAAAGCTAATAACACTATAATCTGGAGATCAAAATACTATGAATAATATTGATTCTTATTCAGTTGTAATGCCTTAGGCAGAGAATATATGAGTATCCTTAAAGTAGAGGATTTCGTAGTTGTCCTATACAATGATTAGCTAGGTATTTATACAATGTTAAACCTAGCGTTACATGGAAACATAGTCCTAATAGGACTCGGCCCAATTATCCTTCATGGGTCCGGAGTATCATCTTCTGGTCGAAGAGAGCTGCGTCTTGCCGGGTCTGCGAGGGGATCCCGATCTGTTTGGATTGGTCGGATCGATCTTAACTTCTTCATCCGATTCGAGTAATATATAGGGTGCGAAATAGCCCCCATCAAATCCCTAATATATAAATAGGCAAATGCCAGAACATGGATCGGAGTATGTTATTATTTCTTTCTCAACTTTTCATAGTTTTTCTTTATATTATAAGATCCACAAATATAATAAATATAAGATAAGATAAGAATAGTAAAATAATTATTTCATTTTTCCAACTTGATTCCGAATTTACAAAATTGATAATTAATTGACAAAAGCCCAAATTTCTCCCACCCCTCCTCTCTCTCTCTCTCCCTAATTCCTTCGTGCCGCACCCCTTGTTCACTCTCTCTTTCTCCGCAGCCGCAACTACAGTTCTTCCCGCAGCCGAGCGACTCCACCACGGCAGAGCCATTCCCTCTCAAAAATGAAAAGCAATGAAAAAAAAAAAGAAAATATGCGTAGCAAGTGAGACGGGGGCAAAGGAAGAGCAAGCTTTTGCCCTTTCTTTCCCACTCCCACTCCCAATCTCCTCCCCCTCCCCACTCCCTCCCACCATTGAAGACCACAATTCTAGAAAAACCCCAAATTCCCCCTCCCCTCACCATTGAAGATGGCCGAAGGGCAACTTTTTGCCCTTTGTCTCTCATTCCCCCTCCCACTCTCCCCCTCCCCCCCCCCCCCACTATTGAAGACCACAATTCTTTTCTCCCTCAAAATTCCCCTCCCCCTCCCCATTGGAGATGCCCTAAGGCCATCTCCAATGGTGATGGCCGGGCTAGGGGCGGGACCGGGCTTGGGAGGAAGAACTGCTGGAGACTGCTGCGGGCTGTGGGGCGGGGCGGCACCTGGGCTGGAACTGGCGGGGCGCAGGGCTCGGCGGAGCCCTGCGCCTGGCCCGGGGCGGTGTCAGATCTGGAGAAGAATTTCTCTTTTTTTTAATTTAAGTGTATTGATTTTAATTAATGTGATTATAATTAATGTGGCCTAATAAATGTGGTATTTATGTTAACGTGATATTTATGCATAATTAATGAGTCTCAATTAATGTGATATTTATGTTAGTTAGTTGTATAATTAATGTGTTACTTTAATTAATGTGATATATTTTAATTAATATGTTATATACTTTATATAATTATGATATACTTATATATACAAACATTCAGTTACTATTACCTAATTAAACCCGTAATTTATGCCAACACAATAATTTTATTATGCATGGTAAGAAAATCATAAAAACAATCTATTGCTAATTAAACTCGAATTTTTTGCCATCAACCTTAAAATTAAAATTTTTACCATGGTAACAAAATATAATAAGTAATTACATTTAACATAATATGAATATTAGCTTCAAACTAGGATGTTTCCTTTTTCTTTTGGTACATTATTTTTTTAATAATATTGACTTGATAATTAATGACTTTTAAAATTATAAAATGACTTAATATTTTAATATAATTAATAATTTAATTACAAGTACTATATTATTACTATTATTAATATTAATATTAAAACAAAATTAAAGTTAAAAGTATAGGTGAGAGTGGGCAAGTGTTGAAAATGGAACTAATTACATTTCGGAGCCCTGCCATTGGAGGCGACCAGGCAGAGCTCGGGGGCGGGGCAGGGCTGGCTCGGGGCTCCAGAGCCCCGGGCCCTCTCCATTGGAGCTGGCCTAAAGGTGGCATTTGGGTGTGTTGGACTCAGAATGAGTATAAATTACCAAATGGGTCGGGTCAAGAAAAAGAATTACTGATCGGGTATTAATGTGTTGTGTCAGCGGTTGCTGTCTGAATGTTAATAGTTATCTTTTGTAATAGTATGAGCCCCACACCCCAAACCCCTTCAAGGTTTTGTAATAGTATGACCCCAAAAAACTACTAATATCATGGTTGATATTGAATAAAAATGATCAAGGGACTTCTTCGAGATTTCTTCTCTCCTTGATCCTTCTCCGAATTATAAACGCTGACTTGCACGGGACGATCTTGCCGAGAACTCTTATTTTTTACTTCTTTGTCTCTAGAATAACTTACCTCTTTTGTTGAAAATGAGATGCTATTTATAGGAAAATTTTGGGAGGTGAAGAGTTTCCTCCATAAATGTAAATGAATTAAGTAGGGGTAAAATAGTCATTTTAACTGGTGATATAATTATTTATTATCAAATTTATTAATTAGAGAATTACTAAAATAACCCTATATCATAAATTACCACTATCATGATGTCCCCCAAATTCCATGAGTGAATTTTTTTCAATTGCGGAATTTAAAATACATAACATATATACTTTGAGATATATAGATTAGAATATGTTCTTTATTTAGAAGATACATATTTTGCAAAATAATATCCTAATTATCTTAGGATCAATTATAGGAGGATTTTGTTCTTTCAGAATATTGCACTTCCAAAATTATAGTCTATTTATAAATTTTCATCCCACTTTTTCTAAGTACACCTTTCAAAATATTAAGCTTCTTTCTCGCAAAAGTACTTTCGAAGAATGTCGTCACGAGGTACTTATTGTTATTTTTTTTTGGGTACCCAGCACCAGCCGAGGCATAGCATGCCTCGGCCCATCCAACACCAGCTCCACACCTAGCACCGGCCGAGGAATAGCATGCCTCTGCTACATCCAGCCGAGGCATAGCATGCCTCGGCCCATTCAGCACCAGCCGAGGCATATCTTCCTCGGCCAAGCCCGGCCAAGGCACATCTGCCTCGACCGAGTTTGGCCGAGACTTCCTGCCTCGGTCGAGTTTGGCCGAGGCTGAATCTGCCTCGGCTAAGTTTGGCCGAGGATGTCTTGTCTTCCGAGGTTAATTTGCCTCGGCCAAAGTAAATATGCCCCGATCGATTTTTTGTCTAGGTGTTTCTTCCTAGGTTGATTTTTTAAGTTTTGATTCAGGGGTTGAATTTTCGTTTGAGGAAGAAGTTGCAAAAGCTATTCGTGAACTACCTCCATGTGATTCTGAATTTTCAGATTTTCTGATTTTTGACGATAAATCTATTTATGATACATCTTGTCAAATTCCTTTAGGAAATAGGCCAGAAGATGCGTCTAGCTGGGTGATGGATGAGAATGAGTATGAGGATGAGGAGAGAAAGGCTCCATCTTTTATGGGCTCAAAGCGTAAAAGTTGTGCAGTAGATATTGAGATAGCTAATAGTGAGATGTCCTTGAAGGAGATGAATATGCTTAAGGATATGATTAATTTATCCTCTTGCATGAGTTTTTGCTTCCTTCTGATGGTCAGAAAATTAGGACCCCTCCACCAGGGTTTTTCACCATGTACAAAGAATTTTTTCTTTGTGGATTTTCGATTCCTCCAGATCCTCTCCTCGTGGAAATTGTGCGTAGTTTCAATATAAGCATCAGTCAGTTGACTCCAAACTCTTTCATGTATTATGAAGGTTTCTTGCGTTGCTCCACCCAACTGAATATTCCTCCAACCTTGGAGTCCTTTAGGAGTTTATTTATCTTAAGAAGAGTTCCCAATCAGTTATATTTTCAATTTTTTCCTCAAAAAAGATGTAAATTCTTAGAGGGTTGTACCCCTGCAAAAGGTTCTAGGGGACCATGGAAATCAAAGTACTTTTACGTAAGGAATGATGGTTGGGATTTTCCCATAGAGTGGAATAATAATTCTTCCCCTTATGATCCTTCTATTGATCCGAGTGATATTCGCGAGAAGTTTGAGAATGCTGGTTTATTTAGAGAACCTTTTAATGTTGCTCCTTTATTTAGTAATGGTATATATTATATGTATACTTTATGTATACAAATATTTATGTATGTTTATCATTCTAATTTGTGTATTAATTTGCGTACTTTGCAGGTAAGGGTATGTCCATTAGTGAGATTCGTGCTGGGAAAGGGGCTTCACAAGTAGATCGTGATTCCCGTCGTCCTCCTCCCCCTCCGCATAAGGGAACTCAATCTGGAAATCCAAGAGGGAGTTTGATTAACAAAAGTGCATCTCAAGCTGCACGTAGTGCTCCTAATGAGACTTTTGGAACAATTGTGTCAGCTGGGCGGAATCGACAATCATTGCCTCCTTCAAAGCGCCCACGAGAGGAAGTTCCTCCTCGTCCTGGAATGGGAAAAGGTTTATTCACCTTTGGCATTAACAAAGAAAAAGGTGTTGGTTCATTTTGGGATTCCGCTGATGTGGAACTTGGATATGATAAGACTAGGCAGTTGATTTCTGCTAATGATGCTAATCGGTTTGATCAACTTCCTTCTGAGAATTTGGATAAAATATTATGTGCGAATGTTGCTCGGGTATTTCACATTTCCCATATATTTGATATATTTGTATGTTCTTCCTTTGACTTAGAAAATATTTTTTTTATTTTTACAGATACCGCTTCTGTCTCATTTACTCACCCAGCGTGCCAAACGCTTCGAGGAGGAAACGAAGATAGCCGAGGAGAAACTGGCGCGCATGACTGAACAGCTTCAGGAGCTGAAACTAGAAAACACTAAGTTGTCGAAGGAGCTGAAACATGAAATTCAAACTGGTGAGAAGTTTAGGAAGTCCGAGCAAGGTAAGGAGTATTACAGGGAACTAGAGAAAGAACTTGTCTCCAAGTATCAAAGCTCGGTAGAGAAGGAGCTCTTGAGTAATTATCAGAAGTCTGGTGTGTATAGAGAAGATCTTCTAAAGGAGACTATTTTGGTTTACGACCGAACAGTTCGGGATATTCGCAAAATCCTTAGAGATTCGGACCATTTTCCTGGTGAAGACTTCATGTTTATTGATCCTGAGGTGGATGATGAAGCCGACGAGGATGAGGGCACTGTGATTCCTGATGACGTATTTGATGAGGTTGAGGAAGATCATGCACCAAAGTCCTCAAAAGGGAAAAAATAATTAACTTTATTTATATGCAATAGGTTGATGCATTTGCTATCGTTTATTTTATTTATGTTCTTGAACATTTGCATTTTGCTTTATATCGTAGTTTGAATTTTTTATGAATAATCGTGGATATGTCCACTATATATTTGTTATGGTGCAAATTTTGTTTATGTTATCGTTTTATAGTCAAAGGTATAAAATATCCTTTGGTAATATATGATTCTTGAAGCGTTGAGTTTGTCGGATTTCTCCTTGATCGAATTATATCTAAAACTTCTCATAAATGCCAAAAAAAAAATTCTCCATTGAGTTTTATTGAAGCTTTATTGATCATTACACCAAACTCAAAGTTTTGACGTACAAATGTTATTGAAAAATACATTATAAAACTACTCATAATATTTTTTTCAAGCTTGCCTCTATGCACAAATCATCCGGCTTTCTTTTTTTGCTTTCAACTTCTTCTTCCTTAGCCTCTGAAGCATCACTCATCAGTTGATCTGTCGTATCATTTCTATTGACATGATTTGATTCCGACTTAGTTCGCTTATTACATTTTTTCAATGTGCTAGCGTAACATTCACGAGCCATCATTTGATCTATTACCACTTCTCCTATCCCTTCTGGTGTCGGAAACTTCATCTTCATATAATATGTTGAAATTACAGCCAATATTTAAACTAGGTCTTCCTAATATGATATTATATGACGAAGGTGCCTTGACCACTAAAGATTTCACCATCTTCGTAGATCTAATGGGATAACTTCCGAGGGAAATAGGTAGTGATACTTCTCCCAATGCTTCCAGTATCTCTCCAGTAAAACCAGTAAGTAGGGTATTGATCCTTTTTAACTCAGTGTTGTCTATGTTTAACTTCTCGAAAGCATGGTAAAATATTATATCCACTGAGCTGCCGCTGTCTACTAAGATTTTCTTGACCCAGAAATTTGCTAAAGTTGCTGAGATTACTAAAGCATCGTTTTGGGGTGGTAGTTTCCCTCTCTCCAAATCTCTATCATCAAAGGTGATGATCTGATTACATTTTTCCACTTGATGGACATAGTGTTGTGCATATAATGGATAGTCCTATAAAGCTTTCGTTGATATTGCTAACGCCTTCCTTGACCTAGCAGAATCTCCACTGACCGGTCCCCCTGCTATCATGTTGATAACGCCGGCATGTGGTAAGTTCTCATCCTGCCTTGCTTGTACTGAGCTATCTCTGTTAGGTCTTTGTCCTCCACTTCTCTCTTGCAGTTGATTTCTTCTTTGGTTAGAATTTCGACCAGCTTGTGAACTCGCTGGGGCGACCTCTCTCTTTCTTCTTACGAAGTTCTGTAGATTGCCTCTTTGTATCAATCTCTCTATTCCATCTTTTAAATGGTAGCAATCTTCTGTGTTATGTCCCCGAGCACGATGGTATCGACAATATTTGTTGGATTTATGCCTGTCCAGATTGTCTTTAAACGGTGCCGGCCACTGAGGTAGCCCTTGTGCTAAAGCAGCTACAAATACTTCTTCACGCGTTGCATTGAGAGGAGTATAGTGAGCATATTTTTGAGTGTATCCTACCTTCCTCTCTTCTTCTGGATTCCCCTTTCGCCTTGGAATATCATTTCGATCATCTTCTCTGCTCTTTCTTTTACTTCCTTTTTCTGACTTTGACTCCATTGCTTCTTCAATTCTTATGAACTTTTCAGATCTTGCTAGAAGTGCATCCAAAGTTGTTGGAGGCTTTCCTGCTAAAGACTCCTTAAGACGTTCGTCTATCAAAGTTTGTTGGAGAATGCTAGCCAACAGTTCAGGGTCGACTTGCTGGACTTCTAAAACTGCATTAGTAAATCTTTGTATGTACTCTCTTAATGGCTCTCCCGCTCTTTGTCTCACGGTAAACAGGTACACAACCGTTTTTTGAGACTTTCTATTCATAGAGAAGTGATGGAGGAAACGTTGACTCATTTGCTCAAAATTAGTGATGGTGCCCGAAGGGAGTTGATTGAACCAAGTAAGAGCGATCTTAGAAAGAGTGGTACGAAATATTTTACAAGTAGTCGCATCACTTATAGCATATAAATCAGCTTTGGCAATAAATTTGTCTAGATGCTCCTGAGGATCACCCATTCCATCGTATTCAGATAGGCTTGGAATCCTAAATCCTGGTGGCAATGGTTCTGATAAAACTGCATGAGAGAATGGGCTTCTTCTTAATGGTACCATACCCTCCCTTCTTGTTCTTGATGTGCATAATTATGTCCTCCTTGTTCTCTCCCTCCAACTATTTCCATCGTTGAGCGAGGTTGCCTTCGTGCCTCTTCTGGTCTTGGGGTTCTACTGTTGACTTCTTCTTCATTAACTGGTTGCCTTATATGTGGTTGTTCGTGTTGTCTTTGATCATCTCTTTCAGGTCTTGTGGATGCGCTTGGGATTCTGTGCAGGGACCGGTTTGAATCGCGCATTCATTGTTGTTCCGCCACATACTGTGCAACCGCTTGGGCCGCTACTGTAGCCGCCATTGCATCAAGCATTTCTTGGGTCATTTGGATGGTAGGTGTCGGAGGTGGTACATTTGGAAATGCATCACGGTCAGGCACCTGAGTTTGGGGGCCTCTTGTGTCTCCTCCATTAGGCAGGCCTTGTCCAACGCTTCCTGCACCAGGCAGGTCGCTTCTAGCGCCTCCTCCACCAGGGTGGTCTTGTCCAATGCCTCCTGCACCAGATAAGTCGTTTTCAACGCCTCCTCCAGCTGGTGAATCACCTGGCCCTTCAAGATTCTCCCACTGGTTCTCTTCGTACTCGTTCGCCATCTCAACGTGCAAATCAAACTAGTTTCCCACAGACGGCGCCAAAATGATATTGAATAAAAATGATCAAGGGACTTCTTCGAGATTTCTTCTCTCATAGATCCTTCTCCAAATTATAAACGCTGACTTGCACGGGACGATCTTGCCGAGAACTCTTATTTTCTACTTCTTTCTCTCTAGAATAACTTACCTCTTTTGTTGAAAATGAAATGCTATTTATAGGAAAATTTTGGGAGCTAGGTGAAGAGTTTCCTCCATAAATCTAAATAATTAAGTAGGGGTAAAATAGTCATTTTTACTGGTGATATAATTATTTATTATCAAATTTATTAATTAAAGAATTACTAAAATACCCCTATATCATAAATTACCACTATCAATGGTGATAAAAGTTTCTTTTTTGGAGCTCATTTAGCTTTGGTCTAGTGCTAGAGTTATTTTCCCTTCTTCTGACGTTTGGCTTATTAAAATGAACTTGGTTCTGATATTTTAAGAATTTGACAAGCATGTGCAAAATGACATAGTAATATATTACAATTGCTTTTTCAGGCTAGAATAACAAAGCTTCAGGAGAGACAAACTCCCTCCAATTTGGGTTGACTTCTACTGCGTGTTGGGCATTGGTTGTATTAAAACATTTCAATTAAACTAAAGGTTTATTTTATTCACTCTTTCTCACTATTATAAATTTTAACCTTGCCATTATTCGTTCAGTTCAGTATAGTACAGATTTCCTATAGAACTCGGGCCGATACCACTGCATGCACACCGCACACGCTCTTGCTAGATATTTCTTAAATTGAGACCTTGTATACTTGTGCGTATTCATGGTACATAAGTAGTGTGCAACCTAAGATTGATATTATATACTCCTATATTTTATGATCTGATCAGCATTTACTAGATATTTCAAGAAATAGATTTCATAAAGATTTTTGTTTGTTTGTTTGTTTGTTGAGATTACATATTCTCGACTTTGTCAATTGGATATTAGGTGCCTCCATGGATCAAAGTTTCGTTTCGTAGGTGAGTTTTGGGTATCCAAAAATTGGAAACGTTTCGGAAACGTTGCGGAAACGCTAGGAAAAATTACAAAAACCTGGAAACACACAAATAATTATAAAAAAATACATAAAAATCATGTTCTTATTTCTAAAGCATAATTTAACTTGAAATATAAGTGTAAAATGAATGCAAACAATTATTAGTAATGTCCTTTTCAAATCTTGCAAACCAGCATTACCAAACAAGAATGAGTGCTTGTTAATAATTAAAAAAGTTGCATCACAACTAAACAATAAAAAGACAGTGAAATATCCTAGATGAAATCTATAAACTATAATCAAAATAACCGTACCTCAAAAACTAACAAAAGTTAATATAGAATTAAAACATAGCTTAATTAAAGTTCATGATATTAAAGTACTAATAGTTCAAAAATAAAATTAGGGATGAAGAGGTTTGAGATAACTCGTGTATTAGGGATGAAGAGGTTTGAGATTGCTGGACTTTGTATTGAAGATTTGGAAGGCATAATTTCGAAAAATTGTAGGTAAGTCAATATTTTTGAGATATATTTTCCTTTTTTCAAGAGATTTCTTCCAAAATTAAAATTGGAACTTTTTTTTTCAAAGAAGGCAACGACTATTTTCGGAAATTGAAGGAAACTTTGCAAGTTTCCATAGTTTCGGTGGAAAACTCGGAAAAATTGTGGGTTTCGAAGGAAACCTTGTAATTTCGAAAATACATTAAGGAATCGTTTTGGTTCCTTGAAAAACCGAAACGTTTCGGATTTTTCCTAGGAAAAATAGGAAATTTTGATCCATGGGTGCCTCACTCAAGGTCAAGGATGTATATTTTCCCTGCACCCAGTTGGTTCCCATTGGTTTTGAGCAAATCAGAAATCAGTCACACTTCCACTTTCTGATGAATCTAAGCCTCTACACTACTAGAAAAAAATGAAATTTCAACGGAAATTTCGACAGATTTATAACATAAAATTTCGACAGATTTCAAAATTTCGATAGAAAAAATCTGTCGCAGAAACGCTTGTCGAAATCAAGATTTCGACAGAAAATTGCGACAAAAATTGCGACAGAAAATTCGACAGAAAATTTTTCCGTTGAAATTTCGAAATTTCGACAGAAATTTCCGTTGAAAATTTGAAATTTCAACAGATTTTTTTGTCGAAATTTTGAAATTTCAACGGAAATATTTCTATCGAAATTTTAACAATTTCTAAAAATTTAATATTGATCCGAATCTTTAATTTGATTTGTGTTTACACTAATTATCAATTTCCACACAATCTAAATTGACGATAATTGTAAATTCTAATTAAGCATTAATCCAACATTCATTGAAATAAAAAAAAAATCTCCAAATATCAAATACAATCTAAAAAAACATCAAACAATAGTCAAAATACCCAAAATATGATAAAATCTCTAAACATCCAACAAAAGTACTAAAATAAGTTTGTCAAAATACGATCATACATGACAAATTAATCCCTAATCATCATTCTGTGTTTCGGGAACTTGAGTGTCATTGTGGCCCTGTTGAGATGGCTGATGAGCGGTACCGGGGAGATTATAAAACATCGGAAAGGTATTTGGTTGGGACATATGCGGAAAGAAAGAAGGTAGCATACCCGATTGCAACATATTAACCATGGGCCCCTGGGAAGGCTGTAACACACTCGCCTGAGGATCAAAAACTGGAGGGTTTGTGAAATCTGGTGTCGGATGTGAAGATGTGCCCGCCTGGTTCTGAATTGATGCCGACAACATTTGGACGTACATCATCCTCTGCATTTCCAGTTTGACTTTATGTTGTGGCCTCATTATCTCCACCAAATCCATGAACGATGTCAACTTATTTTCCACATAACTAAGTCGTTCCATGGTTTGTTCATCGGGTGGCGCAGCAGTATAGTTAGTCCCTTGTGTGTATGAATTCTGAGTAGAACGCGTGGTACGTACACAAGAAGCCCGACCTCCAAGCCCGTACACTGTCCCCTTATTTGACACACCCTGTGTTTGTGCCCACTAGTGATATTACAGGTATAAAAACAAAGTAATTATATTCAACCCTACCAAGAAACATATAATAAACTAGAAAGTCATTTTTTCTAATATATAGTTGTCCAAATAATAACTGCAATTGAATCTGAGGTGACGGGAAAGACGGTTCTCCTTCTTCTGAATTGGATGCTTCACTGGGTAAATTCGCCAATTATTCATTCTACACATCAAATAAATTTGTAAGTGTACTCCTAAGATTTAGGTGAAAAAAAACTCAAGTATTGAACTTACGTAAGCCTTCTCTGCTTTTCGATTCGCCCATTCTATTTGCCCTTCTTCATTTTCTTTGGCATATTGTTCGAAAAAAACTTCGTCCAATCTTGGTTCACGGTGTAACTTCTCCCGCTGAAAACATTTCCCGATATTTGAAAAAATATTTAATTAATGCAATAAAGAGATACGAAAATAAATATTTGTACAACTTAGTTACCAATTTTTGTTCAATCAAGATCCGAGGTTTAGCCCCACTGAAATGAGCTATTTTTCCACCACTATCTGAAGCCCGATTTTCCTTGGCTTTTTTACTCTTCTCTTTGTATTCCTCGGTTTCCCAATACGCCTTTAACGAATCATACTCCGTTTCATTTATATACCCCGGCTTCTTTGATGTCCTTCGTACGTTGAATGATTTATAGGAAAATGCTCTTCCTATCCTTCTTTTGTAGATTTTTTTAATACGCTCCTCATCCCGGACATTCCACCGAAAGCATCTCTGTAAGTATCAAACAAACATATATAACATTTTTTATAACATATATATGCCCAGCTCGAGCCACATCTGAAGGAGTTGTGGTGGAATGAATTCAAGGTATGCTTTTCCCCTTTTTGCATATATATAGTTATAAAAAAATCTGTCGAAATTTTGAATTTTCGACAGAAAAAATCTGTCGAAAATTCAAATTTTCAACAGAAATTTCGAAATTTCAACGGAAAAATTTCTGTCGAAATTTTTTCTATCGCAATTTCCGTCGAAATTTTTTCTCTCGCAATTTTCTGTCGAAATCTTGATTTCGACAAGCGTTTCTGCGATAGATTTTTTCTGTCGAAAATTCTGTCGAAATTTTGAAATCTGTCGAAATTTTATGTTAAATCTGTCGAAATTTTCGTTGAAATTTCATTGTTTTCTAGTAGTGTTACGTATGCCTCAATAGGACAAACATAACCTTTATATGTTTTCCATTATTAGAAACAAACTTTTTGAAGCACTAAATTCAGAGGGCATAATGCATCCGATCGAAGATTTTGAAAATGATGCATTTGGTGTATTATTGGCAAAAATGTGTTTTAATTAATCCCACAACCCATCAAATTTGGTCATGCACATTCTAGGTTTCAAATTTTCAATTTTTAAGATTTGCACATTTAGTCCATGTACATTTTTCATCAAAATTAAGATTAAAAGAGCAAAACAGAGGTAATAAAAATATGATGGAACAAAAAAAATCAAAATTATATAAATTTATACTTGATGGAAAGGGGGAAATCTGGTTTCAAAATCTTAATAGCTTTAACAATCCAAACAAAAGAAGTCAATGGCCTTAAAACAAATACCCTTTAACAAAATTTCCTCCAAAATGAATAAATGGGGTGAAAGCTCACTGAAACAGCAGCAATTGTTTCTCCAATTGGGTTATACACGAATCTAAACATTTTCATCGTATCAAACATCATAGCAATTGATAATGAGAGAGAATATAATTGGGCACTAAACATTCACACAAACACATTACAGACACGAATATAAACCAAGTATAAACAAAATTATCAGCTCAAATAAACATTTCCTATAAATATAAGAAGTAAATGGGTGGGGTGGGCGGGAGACCAAGTATAAGTTCAATGATACCTTATTAGAAGACTTATGGTAGTGTACGTAGGTCGAAGTTGGAGTTGGCCGGATCTAGAGAGAGCTTCTGGCCGGATATGGATCGCAGGCGGTGCTGTGCGGCAGTGATGTGCGGCGGTATGAAATTAGGGAATGAGTTGAGAGAAAAATTAGGGCATGAGTTTAATCGGGTATAGTGGAGAGAGGAGAGAGGCAGCTTAGCTTATGACCTTTTAATGAATTTTCAACAGAAAAATTTCAACAGAATTTTTCTGTTGAAATTTTCGACAACTTTTCAATTCTGTCGAAATTTGTTGCAATTTCGACAGAAATATTTCTGTAATTTTCGACAGAATGTAAATCTATTGAAATTTTCAAAGATTTTTCAACAGATTACCAATTTCAACAGATTTAAATTCGTTGAAAATATTCATTTGAAATTACATTTTATTCTAGTAGTGCTAGTCACCATTCTATTCATTATAATATTGTCTTTTTTTTTTTTATTTCCCAAGGGTTTAATCCCTTTCGAGGCGCGTCAGGCACATAAAGTGGGAACCTCTCCCAACAGGAATTCGAACCTGAGTCCACTACTTTTTAGTGACTAGTCCCTTCCACTAGACCAATCACCTGTTGGTATTATAATATTGTCTGAAGTTCCTTTTAAGTGGATAAAAAATTTTGAGCTCCTACAACTATGTACAATAGTAATAATTATAATTTTAAGAGAAAAAGGATGAGTATTCTAAAAAATACTTGTCGTAGTATTTATTGCATGTTTTACTCGTTAATAAATTCATAAGTTGAGAATTGCTACTTGTTGCATTCATCTAATCCAACTTCCTTCCTTAATGTTATTAATTCAGAATTTCATAATAGTAAGATGAATCAGTAAAGTCACTAACTAAGGCAGAGTCTCAAGATTCTGTCATGTCATACTACCTTCCAATAAACAAACAAGACATAAGCTTGCACTGTATTCAGAAATGTATGTTTTTTAAATTAAGTCACTAAAAATTAAGTCAATGAATCATTCATTAGTCTATGGGGTAAATATCATTTTTGGTGTCTCTTATCATTAATTTTTTAAAGAGTGGTCTATTTTATGTTTTTTTTCCACTTTAGTCCCTACTATGAATTATTTATTTCACTTTAGTCTCTACTATCAGTACTATGAATTATGTGTTTCACTTTAGTCCTTATCAGGTGGTTCCGATAACACGTGACATGCATATGAATACTTTTTAAGGCATTTTCGTCTGTTCACTATTGAGACTATTTGAGATATTGTTTAATTGGTGAGCAATTTTGGTGTTTGAAAAAGATTTTAGGAAAAAACTTTAATTTGGAACGAAATGTACGATTAAGTTGGATTGGAATGAATGCCTAGTTTGGAAGAGATTATATATTTAGTTTTTTTTAAATAATTAGAAAGACGAAAATATCCCTGTTAGTGTACTTGAAATGACAAAATTGCCCTCATGAGCATATCAAATGTTATTGGAATCGCCTTGGACCACTTGAAAAGGACTAAAAAATGAAACAAATAATTCATAGTAGGGACTAAAGTGGAAAAAAAAACATATATAAGAGGGACCACTTTGTAAAAAGTTAATGATAAGAGAGACCAAAAGTGGAGTTTACCCTTAATCTATGTTTGGATTTATATGTATATATGTATATATATACACACTAGCTTTGACTTGGGTTGGATTAGTGGACTTAAAACCAGTGTTTTGAAAGCCAGACCGGATCGGGTGATTGATCCGGTTTAACCGATAATCGGTTCTTAATTCGGTCCGATTCACCCCTAAAAATCAGTCTCCTAATTAATCAGTTTGAACCGGTAAAACCAGCTCCAAAACCCGTAAAAACAGTGAACCGGTAAAATCAGTGAACCAGTGCATGATTCACTTAATTTATTTATTTTTAATTTAGAGAGTTTTTGTTATTGTTATTTATTTGAACTCTTGTTTAACATTTAATATAAATATATTTATATACTTTAATTGGAATAACATTCATTATTTTAGTGTTTTAACAATCAATGCAATAATATATTTTCTTTTACACAAAGAAGTACATAATCATTTTCTCATCATTGTGTGTGTACGAAATTATGCTAATCAATTACCATATAAACATCAACTTACAACAAAAGAACTCAAATGAACAACCCAAAACTTTGAAAATGATATGAACTTTTAATTTTGTTGTCTTGTTTTGAACGTATGTATCTATGAGGGATACTTGAGATTTATATTTTTGACATTGATCTTAATTTTTAAGACATTTTGATTATTTGCATGAAACAATATAAATTTATATTGACAAAGAATGATAATTTCTTGAATTATAATTGTATTTAAAAGATAAATATATATATATATATATATATATATATATATATATATATATATATATATATATATATATATATATATATATATTACATAATAATAAAGTCACACCGGTTATACCGATCGAACTAGTGGTTGACCCGATTTAACCGATCGAACCAGTAACTAGTAGGACTTCCGGTTTAATGACCAGTCCGATTTTAAAAACACTGCTTAAACCTCATTTGAAATTTGGACCTTTACATACTAATTAATTTTCTTGGTTAATAATTCAAAAAATCGGTTTATCACCATTAAATAAACTAATTAATTGAACATGGTCAAGTTCAAGCTCTATATATAACTATGGGTAAATACCACTTTTGGTCCCTCTTATCAATAACTTTTTACAGAGTGGTCCCTCTTATGTTTTTTTTCCAACTTTAGTTCCTACTACGAATTATTTGTTTCACTTTAGTCCCTACTATGAATTATGTGTTTCACTTTAGTCCTTATCAGGTGGTTCCGATAACACGAGACATGCATATGAATAATATTTAGGGCATTTTCGTCCGTTCACTATTGAGACTATTTGAGTTATTGTTTAATTGGTGAGTAATTTTGGTGTTTGAAAAAGATTTTAGGAAAAAATCTTAGTTTGGAACGAAATGTACGATTAAGTTAGATTGGAATGAAAACCTAATTTGGAAAAGATTATATATTTAGTTTTTTTTTAAATAATTAGAAAGACGAAAATATCCATGTTATTTTACTTGAAATGACAAAATTGCCCTCATGAGCATATCAAATGTTATCGGAATCGCCTTGGACCACTTGAAAAGAACTAAAGTGAAACAAATAATTTATAGTAGGGACTAAAGTGAGAAAAAACATAAAAGGGACCACTCTGTAAAAAGTTAATGATAAGAGGGATCAAAAGTGATGTTTACCCATATAACTACGTACTAAGTATTCTTTCAAACTAATATCCAATTGGGTTTTACTAACAAAAATGGGATGCTGTTGTTTATCTAATTAATTTTTTTAACAAAAATGGGCTGCTGCTGTTTATTTAATCCATTTATCTTAATTGAATTAAAATGGGCCGCCATATACACCGGTTTCTTTGCGACCCAATATCAATCACCCTTGTTGAACATATCCCCTCACCCCACCAATTTATCCTCTCCTTTGTAGAACAAAAAGTTACTGCTGAAATCCCCCAATTCCCAAAAAGTGGGTAAGCCCGCCCACATCTCTTCTTCAAATTTTTGGTAACAAATGCTTAATTAACTGTTGTAAATATAATTGTTTGTTTTCTTATAGCATTTTTTTTTAAATTCTGGATATATTGAGGTACATATTTGATGGAATTACTGATCCACTTTTGCTTAAACGTATAACCCTTGATGACTTGTTTGTTTGACCAAATTATTATGATATCCCCTAAAATCTCAGCTCTTTCGGCACTAATTTAGCTTTTTTCTGATCGCTAGAATGATGAATCTTCCACCAAAGATTGACATGGGTAGTAGTTCCAGTATGGATCAGGAATTCATACCCCCTGAAATCATCATCAATATTCTCTCAAGGCTTCCCGCCAAAACCATAATACGTTGCAAATGTGTTTGCAAGTCATGGTTGGAACTAATCGAGACTCCTGAGTTTGCCAAGTACCATCTGTCTATATCGGTCCCCGGCTTAATCGTAGACCATGAGGTATTCAAAATATTTGAATTTGTCGACGAGGTCGAGCCTGGTTACTACAGTCTTCACTTCAATCTAGTCACAGAATTCGAGAAAACGACATTCACTAGAAGTCTCCCTCGTGGTGGCGCTATGGGTATTGAGGGCTCGGCTAACGGTTTGGTTTTGTTGTCGGAAAATTATCATCCTAATGAACTTTATGTATGCAATCCAATCACTCGTGAGTATATTGAGCTTCCATGCCTCGCCCTGAATGAAAATTCTAAGCTTGTGACGTACGGATTTGGAGTAAGCGGGATGAGTGGTCAATACAAGGTGGTTGGGGTTTTGCAGGAGTGTGCATTTGACGAATATAACGTATTAAAGATAATTTCGAAGTCTGAATGTTGGGTTTACACTCTCGGGACGGGGACATGGAGGAGCATTGCTTATTGTTCTTTCTATGATTACGATCGTCGTGTGACTCATGCATTTTTTAATGGAAATCTCCACTGGTTGGTAAAAGAATTAAACGTATACTCTTACTTGATTTCTTGTCTTGATCTTGAAACAGAAGTATTTAGCACCTTTTCTCCACCTCCGTCGCTCGGAAGACCATCGTTTTGGAGTGATCCTGTAGTATTTGATGATTGTCTTTGCATGTGTGATAATACCACTACATCAGATAATGAAATTGTAATTTGGTTGATGAAGGAATATGGAAACGAGACAAGTTGGACGAAACAATTTGTCATCCCCAAACATCCTTTTCTTGCTAGTCTATCTCGTGTGTGTAATTACCCATTGAAACTTTTTAAAGATGGGGACATTTTGATGCTAGGAGCCCCCTTGTTCTTGTTCTATTACTCCAAAAAGACTAATACTGCCCAGTGGCTTGATTTGATGGAGCTTCATCAAGGTCTCGAGGCACAGCTTCATGTCTCAAGCTTTGTTTCACTTAGAAGTTTTGCAATGGAGACTATAAGAACGTTCTGATTATCTTCATGTAACTTAGGATAATATTTCAGTTTGTAATGAATCAGTATTAGTTAGTATCAGGTTCTTTCATTAATCTATGAATGTATCTGCTGCTTTTAGACTCAACTCATGTTTTCACCTGCGTGAATCAAGATATCTTCCCTGGTGGATTTTAACATGTTTCGATTTCTTTCGGCACTTTTTGTGATTTTGAATGCTTGTGTGGGGGATTTTTTGCTTCTGTGTAACTTGTTATACTGAATGAAATCAATGAATAGCAGTTTACAAGCAAAGTGCAAAGAGATGGATACAAGTATAGAGAGAGCTTTTCAAAATTAGTAGTTATTTGAATTTCCTTCTTCATCAAGCTCGTGGCATTACAAGAACAGTACCATTAATTAAGGCATTATAATTGGAAAGGATTCTTGACACCACACTCTTACATGTGTATTTGCCATTGCACCCTTCTTTTATTCTTAATACCTTTTTCCTCCTTACACTTTGTTGTCTGAGTGCTTCTCTTGATATTGCTGATTTACATTCAGATCCCTTGAGGTTTATCATATTACAAGAAATTTCCTGTAGTTTTAAAAATTACAAGGACAATCCTTATTGGATTTTTGTATAAACATATTTACAAGTTATAGAGGGGGTATCCTTGTAAGACTTGTTAAATCACAGGGGCCGGTGTTCTTATAATTTCTGAAACTAAAGGGGTTCCTTATAATATGACTAAACATCAGTGGGTTTGAGTGTAAATATATTGAGCTTCCATGCCTCGACTCAATGAAAAAAATCTATATCACCCACTTACGGATTTGGAGTAAGCGTAATGAGTGGTCAATACAAGGTGGTTAGGATTTTGCAGGAGCGTGTACTTGATGAAAATTATAAATTAATGAGAGTTTTGAAGCCTGAATGTTTGGTTTACACTATCGGGACAAGGGCATGGAGGAGCTTTGCGCGTTGTCCTTTCTATGATTATGGTAGTCGTGCATTTTTTAATGGGAATCTACACTGGATGGTAGAAGATATAAATGTAAATGGCTCTCATTTGCTTTCTTGTTTTAATCTTGTGACATTAGCATATTTTCTCCCCCTCCACATCTCGGAAGACAATCGCTTCGATGTGAACCTGTTGTATTTGAGGATTTCTTATAATACTTCCGGATCAGATAATAAAATTGTCATTTGGGGATGAAAGGAATACAGAAACCAAAATTCTTGGATGAAACAATTTGTCTTCACCGAAAGTCAATTTCTTGCATATGTTAATCCACTAAAACTTTTTGAAGATGGTGACATCTTGTTGTGATGGGGGCCGTGGTTCTTGTTCTATTACCCCAAGAAGACTAATACACCTCAAAAACTTGATTGATTTTTCCGGAAATGATTTTATCGATGTACTGTTGCAAAGTCTCAAGCTTTCTTTCACTTAGAAGTTTTGCAATGGAGACTGTAAGAAATTTCTGATGATCTGCTTGTATATTCGGATAATTTGTCGAAAAAATAGGATTTCAAAAAACTGTGGTCACATTTTAGAATATGGGTGATGTGAATTATCACTTCACATATCTCAAGTGTATTGGTGAGTAGCATCGGTTGCACTAAATAATTTCTCTGTTGACCTATGGAATATGTTAGATTTAGGAAAGATTTAGTAGAGAGAAGTTGTGTTTATCAATTTTTCAAAATTTATTAAATTTCAGGTATTAGCGGGTAGATTATGAATATCTCTAAGGTAAAACCTAATTACAAAAATCTATCTCAAGTATTAGGTATTACAAAACCCCCCCCCGTGAGGTTTGTTACCATCTTAGAATTAGCACTAAATTTTTAACTTTATCCTAGGGGTTATTTGTAATATCTTAAGAATATTAAGGCTTTGGTGCTAATTATAATATCTCATAAATTATAAAATCAATAATTATATTGTACCACCAGAAAATTGAAAATTGTATAATTATACATAAGTTTTCAAAAATACTAAAAAAAATCTTATTTTTACATATTTATTAACAATTTAATTTTTAAAATAATAAATAAAATACAATTTCATTAATAATATTTTATAATAAAAGAAACTTATTTACACATTTAATCAAATTAATTATTTTTATATTGTATTACTAAATTTAATATTTTAAAAAATAATTAGAAATTTAAAAATACATTGAATATTCTTTTAATTTACTTTTTATGTTTATAATAATAAAATTTATTACATTATTATTGTAAGCATTTTTAAAAATAATTTATTCAATTAAATGTGTAAATAAATTTCCTAAATTTATTAAATATAATTAATAAAATTTTGATAACCTTTTTATTATAAAAATTAAATTGAAAATAAATATGTAAAATAAAGAATAAAAATTTGAGATTTATGGACAATTATTCAATTTTATAAATTATTTTGTGGTAAATATATAATTATCAATTTTTTAATTTATGAGATATTACATTTGCATCCAAGTTTTACGTATTCTTTAAATATTACAAACATTAAATGATCACTTATAAGTTGATAACAAGCCATGAAAGGATTTTCGTAATTAGGTCTTATCTCAGTAGTAATTTACCCTTAAATTTCCTAAACATAATACATGGTAATTGATTGAATACCCAAAATCCAACCCAAATATATTTCGATTTTGGGTACCCAAAATATCAAAAAATAAGTTTTTTCATCCCAAACAGTAAATACTCATTCAAATCGGGACGGGTCCAAAATTACCCGATCCAAATGCCCAGGACCACAATGATGACATGGCATGACTTAACCACTCAACAAAAGGTGTTGAACTTGTGAGCATCCTAACCGCAAGAAGAGGGACATATGACTCATACAGGGCCGGTCCTAGGGTTTCGGGGGCCATAGGCGAAACTAAAAGTCGAGGCCCCTATGTGCTTCTTTTTTCACATTTTACATAAAATTTATTTTTCATATTTTTTAGATGCAAAATTATTAGTTAAATCTTCGTATTTTATAACTTTAACTATGTTTATCAATTTTTAAAGCTCCTTCTTTAGATTCAGTTATTTTATTGTATTGTTCTTTGCTTCATCCATTATTCACATTCAAATAAGTATTTTCTATTATTTAACATAATGCTTTACAAATATATTCAATGAATAATATAATAAAATAATTATTACTCCAAAAGTTAATCAATAAATATTATAATAAAAACATATTACATCAAGAAGAAATGATAGAACCTGAACACTTGAAAAGTTTATAAAATAAATACTATCGAACAAAAAATCCATTTAAATGGCACAGAGAACATACATTTCCTTTTTCAAATGGACCAAATGACCGAGTAACAAAATAAAAGGAAAATATCACATAATATTTACTAAACTAATACCATATACTATATTTATAATTTTATAAAAAAAAAGTCAAAAGAAATGACAAAGAGCTAGATACGAAAAAAAAAAAAACCCAAATGGTGGACCCTAAAATTGATAATGAAAGAATAATTTTTACAGTAAATTAAATAAATGAATAAGAAAAAAAATGAAGACACGGTGCAAGTCATAAGTAGGGGTGGGCATTTGGTATCGGGAATTGGGAACCTGAACCGTACCGATCGGGTTTTTACCAAAAAAATAAAAAATTATGGGTTTTCCGGGTTTTGGAAAACCCAATTTCCCGATTATTATAAATCGGGACGGGTTTCGGGTAGGAGGTCCTACCCGATCGGGAACCCGATTATATATATATCATGTATGCACCCAATTCCCAATTATATCACTCAGTTTTTTTTGTTTGTTCATCTCCACCAGTACCCACGTTTTATATTATAAACAACACTTTCTCTCTCTCAATTCTAAAACAGTAAAACCAAATCTGAATCTGAATCTCACGCCTCATTCAATTTTTGGTAGTAAAGATTTTTGTCTGTTTCTTTAGCTACAGAGGAGAACATTAGACACGGCAAGCAAAGATCGAATTTTCTGGTTTGATATGAATGAAATTGTTTGGGCCAATCTAAACTTTTTTTTCTTGAACACATGATTTATGGGTCAATCTAAACTTTTTTTCCTTTATTTTGGGCCATGGAAAGTCCAATTAAAAAAAGTTAAAAATTGTTGGGCACCCAAACTAAGTGTGCGGGTGACAGCAATTGTCCTGTGGCATCCAAACTGAGTGTGCGGATGGAGACCCAAACTAAGTGTGCGGGTGGAGCCACAATCGAATATCGTGGGCGCTTGCGTGAATGCACTATAAGGGAAGGGTATGCGCATTCCCTAACACCAATTGGTTTTGGGGCAAGTGGTAGCGCCTGAGGTCCTACAAAAATTTCATCCCTACCGGGTTTCCCGAACCCGTTCCCGATTTCCCATTTTTTTCGGAAACCTGAAATACCGGGTAGAGGATTAATCGGAACGGGTTTCGAGAAGGAAAATTTGAATCCCGAAACCCGAATACCGATCCCGAAATTCTCGAATTCCCGAAAACCCGTACCTGTCCCACCCCTAGTCATAAGGGAGGAACAATTAAATGTGAAAAATAGAGTAATGATTAATTTAGAGTGAAAATAAGAATTAAATGTGTGTGGAAGAGAGAGGAGTTAACGTTGAGGCTTGGAAACTTGGAGTGGGATTAATATGTTTTACTTTGACAAAAAAATATATATATATATGTTTTACTTTTCCTTTTTCTCTTATGGTATTGGTTATTCTTGAAATAAATGGGGCATAAAACTTTTCATTTATCCTGATAAAGACAAGAACATAGAATGTGTATAAGTTTGGGGGCCCTAGGCAAGCACCAGAGCTGCCTATGGGTTGGGCCGGCACTGGACTCATATACATTGCATGAAAGGAAATGTGAGAAATTTGAGAAAAAAAACTCTAGTTCAATATATATAAATCAGTAAATTGATATTTTGCCACATCTCACATCTTCTCCCATAACTTAACCCTAAACCCATCTCTTCTCAGTTGTACACCCAGGGGCGGAACATAAGAGGGGCTGGGGGGGGGGGGGGGGGGCGATCGCCCCCCCAAAGAAAAATATAAATATTCATATAAATAATTTTAGTAGTTCAAAAATTGTAAAAAGTTTGTCGACGTAGCTGGTTGGATGGATGAACTTCCAACTTAAAAGTCCCGGTTTCAATCCTCAGCTGGCCCATTTATTTGCTTTAATATATTTTTCCTGCCTTTTAAGTTTTTAGCCCCATTAACAAAGTATCTATCTATAATAACGGGAAAATTGCTTTTTTGGTACCATAGGATAGACTGACTTGCACTTTTGGTACAATTGGATATGAAAATGCAAATTTGGTACCATAGGATATGTTTTCATTGCAATTTTGGTACCAAACCCAATTTTTTTTACAAAGTTAATGGCAATTTACCCCCTACTAAATGCATAATGTTCAATTTAACCCCTCGTGGTTTAAAAAAAAAGCATTTTACCCCTTGAAATTTTGTAAAAATTTCACATCGCCTTCCTGATATTTTTATAGGCGGCACTTAATCCACTCTTATTATAATAATGTGATTTTTTACCCATTGTGTTATGATAAATGTGGCAATTTACCCTCCTATGTTAAATAAAATAGTTTGCATGCATACTCTCAATTTCGGCAAGTGAGTTACAATCTCCGGCTGAAGGGGATAAATTGCTTCATTAAAATTTTACAGGGTGTAAATTGGTTTTTTTCAAATTATAGAGGAATAAATTGAACACTATGCATTTCATATGGGGTAAATTGCCATTAACTTTGTAGAAAATTTGGGTTTGGTACCAAAATTGCAATGAAAACATATCCTATGGTACCAAATTTGCATTTTCGTATCCAATGGTACCAAAAGTGCAAGTCAGCCTATCCTATGGTACCAAAAAAGCAATTTTCCCCTATAATAACATATATGTATGTATAAATTATTTATATATATAACTAATAAACTATGTGTTATTTAACTTATTTTAATACTTCCTCCATCTCATTTATTTTGCTCCCTTGGTACAGTTGATCAGTTAACTTCACTAGATTTATAAAAATTATAATAAATAATTTAATTAATATATTCACTAATAAGTTGATAATATCATATGACATCATATATATTAATATTTAAAATGTTCCATCACAAAAAATGTGAATAATTTAACATGATAAGTCACTTAAAAAATTGAAAAGTTTGACATGGAACTGTAGCAAATGGAGCAAAATAAATGGGACGGAGGGAGTAATATGGTGATATATGGTCTAAATTTCAATTTGGGAATTAATAAAAAATTATTTTATTTAGAGTTTTGAAGTATTTGAATAAATATGCTGAGATATTTTTTTTTGTTTAATTAGCTAATTTTTTAATATCGATTGTTATAGACGATTTTTAATTGAAAAACATCGTCAACCACAATGAAAAATTATTTTGGTTGAAAGATAGTTATGTTTATTATATTTTTTGGGTTAAAAATATAAATTACTTGATATTGATTTTTTGTCGTTATATCAAAACACCTAAAAACAAATTAGGTGCATTACACCAAAAAAATTCTCGCCCCCCTAGAAAAACTGTCTAGTTCCGCCCCTGTACACCACCACCACCACCACGTCTTAATACAAACTCATCCCAGTCTTTCTCAATCACCCTCTGCTTAATGGAAAGATCAATTTTCCTGTCCGTCCATTGTAGAACAAAAAGTTAAGGCAAAGTTTCCAAAATCCCTCAATTCCTGAAAATTAGGTAAGCCCACCTCCCACCTTCAAATTTTATGGTAAATGCTTAACATTTCCTTGTAATGTGGTTATATCTGTATTTTTTTTTTGTGTGTGTGTGTGTGTGTTGCGTTCCTTTAACTTTTCTTAAATAGTTAAATTCTGGATAAACTGAGAGAAGCTAGATATATATATATATATTTGATGGAATTATTGATCCACTTTTGGTTAGTATAATCCTAGCTAGTTGCCTTCTTTATTGACTAATTAATTAAGAGATCTTCCATAATCAAACTAGTTAGGATCGGACCTAGACTTTATATAAAACAGGGGCATTATATAAAAAAAATGTTTCATCTAAAAAATTACTTTTCTTGATTTAATATATACAGAATTATTGATTAAATTTTCAACTTTGATTTAGACTCATGCTAATGTTTTTTTTTTTTATTTTATTTATGAATACATATATAATGATATAATGGTTGGAGCCCTAGGCCCTTGATCTTGTTTGTCAAGGCCCAATGCCGGCCGCCATGAAACTAATTCTAAAGTTTTTCAGCACTAAATGTAACTTTTTTTAATAGCTAAATCCATCTTCCACCAAATATTGTATAGGGTTGTAGTTCCAGAATGGATCAGACATTCTTACCATCTGAAATCATCATCAATATTCTCTCAAGACTTCCCATCAAAGCCGTCATACGTTGCAAATGTGTATGCAAGTCATGGTTAGAGCTACTCGAGACTACTGAATTTGCCAAGAACCATCTATCTAGATCAGCCCCCGGCTTAATCGTTTACCATGATGTATTCGAAATATTTGAATTTGTCGATGACCTCGAGCTCGAGCATCACGGTCTTCACTACAATCTAGTCATAGAATTTGAGAAAACGATATTCAATAGTACTCGCCCTCATGATCATTTGCGCATTATTCAAGGTTCGGCTAACGGTTTGGTTTTGTTGTGGTGGAATATTTTTCATGATGCTCTTTATGTGTGCAATCCAATCACTCGTGAGTATATTGAGCTTCCATGTCTTGATTTTGAAGATTCAAAATTAGTCACATATGGATTTGGAGTAAGCGTGACTAGTGGTCAATACAAGGTGGTTAAAATTTCGCAGGAGCGTTTATTCGATCCCGTAACAAAAGTATCGAGAATCTCGAAGTTTGAATGTTGGGTTTACACATTGGGGACGGGGTCATGGAGGAGCATTGTGCCTTGTCCTTTATATGATTACCATCATAGTAGTTCAACTCATGCATTTTTGAATGGAAATCTCCACTGGTTCGTAGAAGATTTAAATGGTGGATCTTATTTCATTTCTTGTTTTGATCTTGAAACGGAAGTATTTTGCACCTTTTCTCCTCCTCCATCTCTAGGAAGACCATCGTATCGAAGTGACCCTGTAGTATTCGAGGACTGTCTTTGCATATGTGATAATAGCACCAAATCAGATAATGAAATTGTCATTTGGGTGATGAAGGAATACGGAAACGAGAACTCTTGGACAAAACGATTTGTCTTCACTAAAGATCCTGATCTTGCTAGTCAATCTCCGGAATGTAGTTATCCATTGAAAATTTTTAAAGATGGTGACATTTTGCTGCTATGGGATCCCTGGTTCTTGTTCTATTACTCCAAGAAGAAGAATACTGCTCAAAAACTTGATCTGTTTGAGCTTTATGAATATGCATTTCTCGAGGCTCGGCTGCACGTCTCAAGCTTTCTTTCACTTGGAAGTTTTACAATGGAGACCGTAAGAAAGTTCTGATTATCTTCATGTAACTTAATATAGTAGTATTAACTAGTTTCAATTTCTGTATCAAACTATGATTAATGTATCTGATGCTTTTTCTTCAACTCATGTCTGTGGTAGTTTTGATTTTCTTGAATTAAAGTACATGGTCAGTATTGTATTGAAGATACAATGATGTTGAGTTGAGTGAACCACGGTCGTATCAAGGTGTAATGGGATTATGAAGCTATGTTTGGTTCTCGACTATATTATTTTATTTTATTTTTCATTATCTCTATCTCTACTATTATAAAAGCATAAATATTTCTTAACATTTTTGTACGGATTAAAATACTCTTCTTTAGTTCATAAAATGATATTGAATTCAAATTAAAATGGTAAATATATATAAGTAATCAAAGAGGTATAATTAGATATGAAATCTTTTTATATTTATCTCTTAAATAAAATCCTAAAATTAATAAATTCTATCTTACATCAATTTTTGTAATTTTTAATCTTCTCCTCTTATGATAGATAAAAACAAACCATCTCTACTATTATTATAAAAACATGCGGACTAAAATACTCTTCTTTAAATCGTAAAGTGGTATTTAATTCAAATCACTAAATTGAGTCGCCTCGATATTTCTTCCATGAGCTCATCAATTCCGGTCCATGAGCTCATCAATTCCGGATGAAATACATTTTCGTCTATAGAGGCAACACTGGTGGAGGACTCCTGCTGCCACCAGAAGAACCTTGTGCACACTTTCTTGCATTTGCTGCTGCCTCAAAAGTTGCATCAGGATTCTTCTTGATTTTCTTACTGGAAGGCCAACTATTATTGATACCACAATCTATGATTTCACGTTTCAATGTTGATTTGTTGACTCTTAGATTTTCTAAAACATCTTGGAGATTCTTTCCAGAATGCGGCTTGGGAACCTCATACTGAATCGCACATTTCATTTTGTTCCCTTCCCTATTACTCTCCATTGCTGCAACCCCTTTCTCCAAATTCGCAGCAGCATTGTCTTGTCCTTCCTCCGCCATATTTTCAGCAGAATTAACTTGTACTTGATGATTTCTCACATAATGATGTTCCAGCTCATGGTTATATCGCGTAATCTCAAATTTAAGTGGAAATGTGTTATCATGTTGGCCAAATTTGAAATTTAAATTCTCAAAGTCGATGACTTTAACAACTAACTCTTCTCCTAGTTGTCTATCCGATGCAATCTTAAAACTTTTGAGGATTATCTTCAGTTTTTTGAGAAGAAACAAGAGCATAGGATATCCCTGTTTACCACCAGTGGGGTACTGGAGAAAGAACTCTATAACATATATGTCGTTCCCAGTGTGTGAGCTCTGTAAACAAATTGCAAATGAAGCATTTAACCTTGCACGTTGGGCAAAATGTGCCAGAGGATAGTCAGTTATGCTAAATTGGCATAAACTTTCACAAAAGCACAACTTGTTTTGAGATTCCAATGCAATCCCAGCAACTCCCTTCCCCATTTGTACTCCATGGAATTTACAAGCTTCAATAAACTCAAAGGGCGGCTCATGGAAATTGAATAACTTCATTTTCATGCAGCTGGTGCTTTTAGGACATTGGCCACAACTAGAGGGACAATCATCATTCCTTGAATCATTTTACGGATTTCTTGATCTGCTGCTTCCTGCCCAATATTATTGTGAATTGGAACAGAGATGCTGGTGTGAGTTGATCTCAGCTTTGCTGCCTTTAGTCCTTGATCTAGCGCTTGAATTTTATAGTCCTCAAAGCCGATTTCAAAAGTTAAGTACTCTAACACGCCCAAACAATGCTGCTGATCTAAATCATCAAACACAGGCAAAGCCATATATGCTTTGAAACCACAAAGTGCAGCTTTATTCCTGAGTGGATATTCTTTAGTAGAGTATAGATACAGGTGAGGGCTGATTTCTAGATGCCCGTTTCTGAAGACTCGTCCAACGGGACCAACATTAGTATTGTCTTCTTCTTCTTTTTCTTCGCCCCCAACATAATAATATCGTTGCTTTAAACTATGGTTCAGATAGGAGTAAAACTTCGTCATAGAAGGAACCGACCTTTGTCCACCAACAGCAAAAGGTTGGTCCATATTGGTGATATAAGACCTTCTGTGCCCAAAATTGAAGCAGACAACATGCGTCCCTATTTCTCGATGCTATTTCCCCAAGAGCTTGAATGATCTTCTCTCTGATTGCTCCTTGTTTAACTGGAGATGCTGATGATTCCGGCAGCAGATTTAACTCCGGCTTCCAGAATACCGTCGCAGAGAAATAGTCATTGGCTACCCAATCGGCGAAATATTCTTCAGCGTTTTCCATGAGCTCAAAACGTAATTTCGGCAAATCTCTGATGAGATTCAACGGAATTGGTGGTGAAATCGGATCTGCAATTAGGGTTTTTTGGAAATCGGTGTAGAAAAAAAGGCAATCTGGGAATTAAATAAGGGGGCGTGTCAAAGGCAAGGATATCATTAGGAGTGTCAATTGAGTGGGCCTACCTGAAGCCCAATGGCTCGACCCGATTAAATATGATTTGAACCCAAATAATTGTGAACGGGGTCGATTTTAAGCCATTATATTAAATCCGATTAATTTATGAGTCGAATTTGAGCCTAATAAGACTCAGCCAGAATAAAGCCCGACCGAATACTACTGCTAATTATTTATATCAAAATTTTTATGTAAACATACAATTGTACAAGCCAAATGGAAAACATAAAGGAAAAAAAAAAGGAAAAAGATAAAAGAAAGTGATCAAGATTGAAAATTTGGAAGTCTTGGAACACTAAAACTCTACTTACCTGGAGTAAAAAAAAACTTATATTAATAATTCTATTTCTAAGAAGATGAAAAGTTTTTATCTAATACAATAATACAATTTAATGTTTAATATTATGAAGAACAAGTGTGGAATTTACATATTCTTGTTTAGTGAGTAATTATTTTATTTATGTAGTAACATTTGCTAGTATTAATAAACCCGACATAAGCCCGATATAAACCCGAAGCCCGAAACGTTACATGAGCTGAGTTTGAGCCGAAACAATTAAAAAAATTATGAGTCTAGCTTGAGCCTATAACTATGAAGCGCGATAATATTTGAGTTTGAGCTATTTAAGGCTCGGCTCACAAGGCCCGATTAACAGTCCTAGATATCATGTAATTTTACTTAAAATTAATATATTGATTAAATATTAGTTGTTTATGTCTTTTTAAATCTTTTGAGATATACATAATGTCATTCAATTCAATAAGCGGTCTAATCAATTTGAATTTGATCGACAAAATCACTAACAAGTAAAACCATCTATATCAATATGTGATTGGTCTAGTGGAAGAAATTAGTCACTTTAAAAGAGCGAATTCAAGTTCAAATCCCTGTTTGGAAATGTTCTCACTTAATACGTCCGACGCACTCAAAATGGATTAAGTCCCTTGAAAACCTAAAAAAAAAAAAAAAGAGTAAATCCACCTATTCTATTTCGGGTTCAATTTTATGCCTTAATGAATTCATGTATGTAGACCCAATATCTCTATATTGGTGGTTCAATTAGAGAATCGAGAACAAAGAAAAGGTCGGTGAGTGTGACACTTAGGGTGTATATGGATGGGTTTTGGCCCAGTTTCGCAGGTTTCCCGAGACCGAGCCAAAACTCTTTCAAATGAGTTTTTGTCAAACCCATAAAATTATCAAAAACCTATTCAGAAACTTACATTCAGACTCTTCAAACCTATAAAACATTGATTTGACACATACTACCTACTTTTTCCTTCAAATCTCACTAAAAAAGACATTGATTTGACAATATCACCTACTTTTTTTCTTAAACCCCAATATCCAAACTCAATCAAAGTAGGTTTCAACTTATTCAAATCACAAAACCCAAGAGGCAAAATCCATCCAAATGAAGTCTCAAAGGTTTCATCGAAACCACCTAAACCAATTTTTTAAAATCGAAACCCGTGAAACCGAGTCAAAACCCATCCAAATAGGCCCTTAGAGCATCACCAGTGGTGTCCCCAAATATTGGACCCAAATTCTTCATCTGCACCCTGCTACAGTGTTTTGTACTCTATGAAAAAGTTTTTTTCTGCAGCAATAGACATCAAAAGTGTGAACCCATTTTTAAAAAAATTTAAATTAAATTTATTTCACTAACTTAAAATTAAAGTCCATTTAAAAATACAATCAAAAGTAATTTTGGACTAAAGAAAAAATAAATAAAATTCAAAATATTTGTGATTTTTTAATAATTATTAATTGTAGACAATTAACTCATTGATGGTGTCTTCATTATTTTATTCATTTGAATCGAAATTTGATATTATATTATGAAAAGTTTTGTGATAATATTTTATCTGCGTGTCAATTTATGCTTAGATACTGAGATTTCAGATAAGATTTTTTTGTTGAAATTTCTTATCAGATTTCTTTCCCACATCGTATACGTGTCAATTTATGATTGGATGTTGAAAATGAGTTCAACAATTTTGAGTGCTCAAATTTTGATTCAATTGGAAGTAAATGGGTTTTGGGTGCATTTTGCACTTCCCAGATCCTCCACTATGAGGTGTTTTTTGCAAATCAGTAGTACTGCTGCTTGAGAATTTATTGGGCCGAGATATATTTCTCTAAAATCGAAAGCAAATTTTTGGGCCCAACCCAATCTTCTAATCTGTTAGGTGGGTCCACTCATTCACTGATTCACTCCTAGCAAGCAATGTATTATTTCCTCCTATTTGCAATGACCCATTCTCATAAACAATTTTTTTTAAACTTGAATATTTACTGTTCGGATCGAAAAATATAAAGTGTATAGATCTTTCCCAGAATAATGTCTCAAGAATAATTCGAAGTTGAGTTTGGTCACTAAGAATTGCTACCATTTGGCTCAACCACTTCGAATAACATTTTATAATAGCCGCCATTCTGCTCAATAATATTAATGCAGTAATTGGCTTGGTTGAAACTTTATTGTTCTAAAAAACGAGGGAACAATCAAAATAGGTCAAACAATTAATAATATCAACTATTGGATCTACTCTTTGATACTAAAATGCAAATTGAAAAAAGACCTCCTCTTGCACGACTTTAGTTAAATTAATTAAACTTGTTTACGTTGAAGGGTTGCAAGACCTTGTCAAGTTTACGTCGAAGGGTTGCAAGAAAATGGAAGACGAAACTCCGTTGGCCTTTTCTTGAGGTGCCTAGTCCTACCCTAATAAGTTATAAATCAAAATACCCATTTCAATTCCCAGCTGGAATCTATAACCTACGTACATTAAATAAACATCATTTTTAGGGTAAACATCACTTTTGGTCCCTCTTATTATTAACTTTTTACAGAGTGGTCCTTCTTATGTTTTTTTTCCCACTTTAGTCCCTATTATGAATTTATTTATTTCACTTTAGTCCTTCTCAAGTGGTCCAAGGCGATTCCGATAAAATGTGATATGCTCGTGAGGGCAATTTTGTCATTTCAAGTAAACTAACAAGGATATTTTCGTATTTCTAATTATTTAAAAAAAAAAACTAAATATATAATCTCTTCTAAACTAAGTTTTCATTCCAATCCAACTTAATCATACATTTCGTTTCAAACTAAAGTTTTTTCCTAAATCTTTTTCAAACACCAAAATTGCTCACCAATTAAACAATGTCTCAAATAGTCTCAATAGTGAACAGACGAAAATACCCTAAAAAATATTCATATGCATGGCATGTGTTATCGGAACCACCTGATAAAGACTAAAGTGAAACACATAATTCATAGTAGGGACTGAAGTGAGAAAAAAATATAAGAGAGACAACTCTGTAAAAAGTTAATGATAAGAGAGACCAAAAGTAGTATTTACCCTATTTTTACTTATAAATATCAAACTTAATGCAATTTCTCTTAGTGCACTGACATCATAGCGAGAAAGACCTCTCTCTCTCTGCAGTCTGCATACGTTCCTCCAACTACCATCAACAATCAATATACAATAGCAGTATTTATATTTACTTTTACATAACATAAGGAAAGGGGAAAATGCAAGATACTTTTCTGTGTTATGTTAAATCTGCAAGAAACTACTCTGTGAAATTTTTATTGCGTCAAACTACCTTGTGTTTTCAAAAATCCTGAAAAAAACACCCAATTTGTAAGAAATAGATCGTTTTGGATCGATATATTTCAAGAAACAATTTTTAAAACACTTCAAGTTGGTTCCTACAACTTCACGTGATATATTTTTGAAATGATTTCTTGAAGAATGTCGATTCAAAACGACCTATTTTTTACAAATTGGGTGTTTTTTGCAGGGATTTTGAAAACACAAGGAAGTTTGACGCAATAAAAATTTTATAGGATAGTTTCTTACAGATTTAGTATAACACATGAGAGTATTTTGCATTTACCCCTAAGGAAGAAGAATAAATTTACAATTTTCAAAGAGTTCCAAAAAATTTCGGAAAAATTTAATTAATCGAAACATACCAATGAAATAGAAATTTTAATCTATGATTTTATTTTTTACCTCTCCAAGAAGAAGAAGTCAACTGGGGGATCTTTGTTGACCAAATCCTTTGCAGAAACAAGTTTGTCCACCTTCTTAAAAGAATAAAAATGCAACTTTTCCCCTAATCCAATCAAAATCCCAATGTATATATTATGACATACATCTCATAAAGTCTCAACTCTTTCAGCACTAAATTGAATTTTTCTTTTTTCTTCTAATAGCTAGATGGATCTTCCACAAAAAATTGTCAAGGTTAGTAGTTCCATTATGGATCAGGAATTCATACCATCTGAAATCATCATCAATATTCTCTCAAGACTTCCTGTCAAAACCGTCATTCATTGCAAATGTGTTTGCAAGTCATGGTTGAAACTACTCGAGACCCCAGAGTTTGCCAAGGACCATCTATCTAAATCATCCCCCGGCTTAATAGTTAACCGTGAAGGAGCATTGCGCATTGCCAAGGAGAATATATTCAAAGTATTTGAATTTGTCAATGACCTCGAACTTGAGCATCACGGTCTTCACTACAATCTAGTCACAGAATTCGAGACAACGACACTCACTAGTACTCACTTTCTTGGTGGTGCTATGTGTATTGAGGGCTCGGCTAACGGTTTGGTTTTGTTGCGTAGTAATGGTACAATTTATGTTTGCAATCCAATCACTCGTGAGTATATTAAGCTTCCAGGTGTCCACCGGTACGGAAATACTAACTCGGCCAAGAATGGATTTGGGGTAAGCTTGAAGAGTGGTCAATACAAGGTGGTTAGCATTTTGATGGAGTTTGTATATGAAGGATCTAAATTAGTGAGAATTTCGAGGTCTGAATGTTGGGTTTACACTCTTGGGACGGGGGCATGGAGGAGCATTGCATCTTGTCCTCTCTATTGTTTCAGAGGTGGGGCATCTCAAGCGTTTTTGAATGGGAATCTCCACTGGTCAACAGAAGATTTAAATGATGGCTCTTATTATATTACTTGTTTTGATCTTGAAACGGAAGTATTTAGCACATTCTCTCCTCCTTCGTGTCTGGGAAGACCTGCATCCTTACCAAGTTACCCTCTAGTATTTGAGAATTGCCTGTGTATATGTGATGATTCCATCGAATCGGGTAATGAATTAATTGTCATTTGGGTGATGAAGGAATATGGAAACGAGAATTCTTGGACGAAACAATTTGTCTTCCCCAAGCATCCTAGATTTGCTAGAGATCGTATTCATTTTATGTATCCACTGAAACTTTTTGAAGACGATGTCATTTTGCTGCTATGGGATGCCTTGTTCTTGTGCGATTACTCCAAGGAGACTAATACGGCTGAAAAACTTGATCTGTTTGAGTTCCGTGAATCTGAATGTGTCCAGGCATGGCTGCACGTCTCAAGCTTTCTTTCACTTAAAAGTTTAGCAATGGAGACTGTAAGAAAGTTTTGATTATATCTGGTTGTATTTCGGATAATATGTAATTCTGTAATGAGTTACTCCTATTATGTAGTTTTGTTTGTATTTCAGTTTGTAAGGAATTATTCTATTGTATACTCAACATTTTCACATCATCTTTATATATAGTTAACAAGAAAAACAATCAAATTAGGTCACTTGAAATCGATATGTTAAGCTCCAAAAGTGTAGTATCTATTAGTCTAAATATTTAGGATTAATAGAAGTATCAAATCCGGGAATAAATGTATATAGCACAAACGATAAAAGATCAAAATAGGTAAAATAGGTTGAGCTCCAAATTTGGTATTCAGAAAAAAATCATTTTGTTACTTAACTCTATTATAATATTTTAAATGCATGATAAATTGAATACCAATTGTACATTTCAATTAATTATGTACTCCGTATTATATAACAATTAATATAAATTATAGATCATTTCAAAACACTTAAAGCTTTCAACTCTGTCACATTAGTTCTTGTCATTTCATTAAAAAATAATCGAATTTACTACCACAAAAACCTTTACCCCTCAACAAAAGCCGTCTAGGTGTCCTTTTGACAACCCCACGATCATATCAGCCTTAGTTCTATATTGACATATTTTTATTTAAGTTTTATGGTAAAAAAGGGAATAGTTCACAACCTCATTTTTTATTGATTATAAAACAGAGCATCTCATAAAATAACACTTTACAAAGTCTATGAACATCCTATTTTATTGTTAAAGCAAAAGTTTATAATTTTCACAAATACTATCTCTAACTAAAAATTGTAATAAATTATCCCATTATATATTATTTATATCCCTTCTACAATAATTTATAATTCTTCGTCAACTTGAATACCAAATTAATTGAGTTTACTAGGTGTAAAATCTGAATACATCGAGAAATCAAATTTGATAATTAATTAAAGGGTTTTTTTCAAGTTAACTCCATGTGATATGTCTATTAGGCAATTTACCTCTTTGTGAAATAAAAACAGGCAATTTAACTCCACGTAAAATGAAATAATGAGCAATTTACCTCCTCGTGATATAAAAATGGGCAATATACCTCCCTGTGAAATGAAATAATGAGCAATTTAACTCTATGTGATATGAATTAATAAGAAATTTAGAGGGAGACAATGTGCTTCTTTTATAAAAACACAGAGAGTTATTTTGCCATTTTTCTTAACACAGGGAGTTAATTTACTATTCGCTCATTAATTAAATCACTAAAATGAATATGTTTCTTGCATCAAATAATTGAACATTAAACTTTAATTAGTATTTATATTTACCTGATAACAAAAGTATCCCGGCACATATTTTGTACTGATCATTTTTTTTTCTTCCGATTATTGTATGTACTGATTTTTTTTTCTTTGACAAATATTGATCACTTTTTTTTTTTGGTTTCTCAAGGGTTTAATCCCTTTCGAGGCGCGTCATGCACATAAAGTGGGAACCTCTCCCAACAGGGATTCAAACCTGAGTCCGCTACTTTGTAGTGACTAGTCCCTTCCACTAGAATCATAAAAATATCTATATCTTAACTGTTAGTAATTTGAGTGCGGTCTGTTGGAGAGATTGTTTAGTGCAATTGTTGCACCACGTCATCAAATACAAGTGATGTAGTCCACCAATACATTTGAGACATGTGGAGTGATAATCCACATCATCCATGTTCTAGCAATGTGAACACAATCCTGATGACGTGATGCAACAATTGCACTAAATAATTTATCGGTCTGATGCGATATAATTTCTCCATACGTTTGATGTTTACTTTTGAAGTTTGAGTAGAAGAGACGTTTGATGTTTACTTACATGGGCTATATCTAGGGGAAATTCTTACCCAGACCGGGTTTGACCGAACCAAAAACAACTACATGGCAAGTGTAATACACTTGCTTTGGGATTGGATGTAACTCTCAGGAGAGTGACCAATCACAAAGCAAGTGCAATACACTTACTTGGTTGATGAATTTTCATGATACTCGACCTTGATACTCGAATTTTTATGGAGTTCTTTTCATGGAATACGGGATCGGTATGAAAATTTGTGAAATTGACAAAAATTAGTTAAAACATGTGAAAATGATAAAAAATTTGGGTGAAATTGATGAACACTTGTAAAGTTGGTAAAAAAACGAGTGAAGCCAGTAAAAAGGGGAAATGGATTTTCTATCACACATTAGTGTCACATTTTTGTGTCACAGCAATGTATAATAGACACGTGTTATCTTCTCAAAATTGATTGTGTACCATATAACATACACTAATACTTAACATAAGTTTAAAGGTAGGTAATTAATTAAGAAATGATTGTAAATCAAACAAAGAAATAGATAGAAAAAAAGGCAATTAAAAAAAATATCTGCATTTTTATGGTAGAGATTATGGCTCCTTCTTCTCCACCATTCTTATAATTTTTAATTCAAATTCATTAATCCCTCATTTTCACCAATCTTACTATGTTCTATGTGTAATGCTAATCACACCTAATTGTTTTAATTTTTGCCGAATATTTTTTGATAGCTCAGTTGCAAAAATTAAGTTTATGATTCTTCAATTTCCCGTTCATTTAGCCTTTTGAAATGCATTAATTAAACGTCTGCAAAATTTTTGATAAAAACAAGGTTGCATATGCGTATATTAAAGCAAAAGAGTGAAAAAAATTATGAAAAAAATGGCAGAATTTTGATTAAGAGTTTTAAGAAGAAGGGTGGAGAAGGAGCCATAATCTCTACCATAAAAATGTAGAGATTTTTTTTAATTACCTATTTTCTATCACTTTCCTTGTTTAATTTATAATAATTTCTCATTTAATTACCTTTAAAAATATGTTAAGTATTAGTGTATATTATCCGGTACATAATTAATTTTGAGAGGGTGACACATATCTATCATACATTGGTGTGACACAAAGGCAAGACACCAATGTGTGATAGAAAATGTGATATATATATATATATATATATATATATATATATATATATATATATATATATATATATATATATATATATATATATATATATCAAAACGAGGCAAAATGAATGAAATCAGTAAAAAGACATGTTAAACCCGTGAAAAATGGCTTAAATATGTGAAAACAGGCTTAGGTTTGTAAACAAATATATTTCAAATGACATAATATTATTTCAAATAAAAATGAATTAATTGTTTTCTTAAACTAGTGCTTTTTAAATGAAAACTATTATAATGGAATGAACTAAATAATTTTGTTATTATATTATTTTAAAAAAGAATTTACAAGATCTTAAGAACAAATCAATCATGATTTTATATTTGATTACAATAATTTAGTCATCATTTTTATGATGAAATAATTATTTAAATAATAGTTAAATAGAATATTAGTCATTAATTTGTGCTATTTTGTGACATGACAAAGTTAATTTTACTATAGTTTATAAAATTTACTAATGAAATTAACTAGACACGTGCAACGTATTTGTTAAAAAAATGCTTATTACTTAGCTAATCATGTAATTATTTTTTGTAAGAAGAAGCAAAATATAAACAAAATCTAAGAATACCAAGACATGAATAACCTCGAATATAAATATTAGTAAAGTTGGTGAAAGAACGTGTGAAATCGGTAAAACAAAAATTGTGAAATTCGTGAAAAACTGATAAAATTGGTGGTACTTAAATTTTCATAGAGTTCTTTTCGTGGAAATAGGTGAAATAGATTAATGAAAATCGATAAAATTCGGTTAAAACATGTGAAAATGATGAAAAAAATTGGGTGAAATTGGTGAACACTGATAAAGTTGGTTAAAAATGAGTGAACCTGGTGAAAATGCACCTATAAAATCGATAATTACATATGGAATAGAATGACTTTGGATGAAATTCGTGAAAAACGGATGAGATCGGTGACCATTAGTGAAAGACATATGAAATCAGTGAATAGGGGAATAAAGGTGAAATCGATGAAAACATGTGAAATCAATTAATTAATGAAGTGAAATTGGTGAATAATCATATAAATCAGTGTAAAAACGATTGAAAACTGTAAAAAAAAAAAAAATTAACAGGGTGAACCGGTAGAAAATGGTTTAAATAAAAAAATATAAAAAAAATCGACGAATAATGGGAAAAATAATGGAAGTAGGTTAATTTCGATAAAAAAAAAGAGGATAATCGGAGAAAAAAATATATTTAATCAATGTAAAATGAAAAAAATGGATTAAATTAATGAACTGAATAGGTGAAAAACTTCTTAGGTAACGGTTACTTAAACCCTTACTTAGTGGATTTAATCCAATGGGGTTGAATGCACTACACATGCGCATGAGAGGACAAAAGTTGTCCGTAAACAAATGCACAAATAATTTTAATGAAAACTAATATAGTGGATTGAACCAAATAATTTTGTTATAATCTTATTTTAAAAAATAATTAATCTACAAAATTATATGAACAAATCAATCAATTATATTTAATTACAAGAATTTAAAGATGTCATTTTTATTAATTAAATTGGATATTAATCATTTATTTATGCTATTTTGTAACATGAATTAAGTTAATTTAACTATAATTTATACTTGTACGTGGACTGTTCTAGTTAATTAAAAAGAAACACAAGTAAGGAATTATGCATAGCTAGGCCTTGGAGAATAATTTGGGATCTAAGAATTGCTGATGGAACTTGTTGCCAGCCTTTGCAGTTCCCCACCTCTAAAGCGCATTCGTCATAAAAAAGTCAATGCATCAATCATCATGTACAAGCAAGAACTAATTATAATAATTAAAGAGAGTGTGCTCAGAAATAAAATGTTTGGAATATATATATATATATATATATATATATATATATATATATATATATATATATATATATGAAATTGTGAAAGAAATTCTGGAGTCCTTAATTTCCTCATGCAATAACATAACCTTTGTAGATGACGAGAACCATTCAGTATTTCACGACGTACGTACCGTTATATATATTCAAGAATTAAAGATAGTAGTAGTAGTACATGTGATGTGAGAGTGAGGTGTCATGCAAGAATCCTTAATTTCCAAATATGTTTCTGCAATAATATATAAGTTAATTTTCCAAATATCTTCCTTTCTTCCTTAATCAAAGATATTAGGAGAGATCCAACGTTTCATACCTCTAGAATAAGTAGACCCCCTAGACCAATTTCTCATTAATTTCACTCCCATTCAGCCTCTGCAACCCCGCCCGCCGCTTGAGCCAAAACCCTAATTTCTTCAATCTCTCCTCCCTCCTCCTCCTACACCATTTTGTCCGGCTTGTGAATAACCCTCGATCGAATGCATGACAGAAATGGACCTTCAAACAGTAACCCTGGATTCCTCAAACCCTACTCCAAATTCTAATGACATAAATGAAACCCAACGCCCCTATGAATTTGAAACTTCTCAGGACGACGAACAAAGAATTGCCAATAGCGCTAAGATTTCCGAACTTCATGGGGTGAATGGAGTTCTGGAAAAGTTAGGGCTGAAATTGAAGAAGGAATGGTTGGCGTCTTGTTTAAGCATACACCGGGCATTGGTGCCGGGGTTCCAGGGGATGGATGATTCGGCAAAGGCGAAACTTTGCTTCCGGCAGGTTTTGTTCTCAGACCTGAAAACTTGCGGGGCGGGGGTGCTTCCACCAGATTTGCAAAATGTTGATTATCAAGTGCTTGATGGGCCTTTTGTTTTGCAGGTAATAACAAACGGACAGATTTTACTTTTGTACATAGTTTCTTATAAAAATCGTTGTTTAATGTTCAGTTGACAAATCAGTTGCTGCATGTGATTAGCATTTGTCAAACTAAAATTATTGTGATGAATGAGAGGAAACAAACATGCCAAATAGGAGAGGGGTTTTACTGGGAGAAAAAGAGGGAGTGGCGTTACTTGCATGATATGAATTGTGCAAACTTTAAGCTATGGATGATTGTAGAAGAGGTTTATAATCTGCTTTTCTTAATAGCAACTTGGATCTGTAGGTGGAGGACTTAGAGAATCTCCGGGGTTCTAGATTTCAAAAGTACAAGGATGTTGCATCAGGAACGGGGAGGTGTCTCAAGTTGTCCATGACAGATGGTGTCCAACGTGTGGTTGGAATTGAACGAGAGCCTATCGAAGATCTTGAAGTTCTGGCCGCTGCAGGACTGAAGGTCTGTTTTCGGTTCTTTAATTTATTAGAGATGGCTGAATTCATTCCTTTTGATTAGCAGAATGGGAGGTTATTTTGATTTACTACTTATAATTTCATATACAGGTAGTTATCTCTAATGTCGAGATAAAAGATGGGTTTTTGTTCTTGGTTCCTGGAGCTCTTGAAGTCTTGGGGGGCGCCGTCAAGAAGTTAGATGCTGCTCGGAAAAGGCGCATTCAAAAACATTATAAGCTGGTGCCCCCCATTAGGAAGCCGGTTACTGCTGCATCGAAAAGGCTACAATTCATGGAAAGGTACCCAGTGAGACATCTAATTTAACTACCCCAATTATATGACTATTCCTGTCATAGGAATCTCGATAATTAGTAGTCACAGGGGGTTAAAGAGTAACTCATCATTAACCTAATAAAGTAGAGAAAACTAATACTTATATCATACGAAACAAATTTAACTTAAAAATCAGATTTGGAAATGGTCTCTTATGGTGACATGTTTCATAGTTTTGTTTTGGCCATTGTTGAGGTTCTTTTTGAATAGTTATTTATAACTTCTATTTAACTCATGGATGACTGAACTCTTCTTTCTTTCTTTTTTTGGTATAAATATTTGGACTAGAAAACCTTGCTCGAAACAAAAAAGTAGTTTGAAGATATTAACCTTGGATTATCTCATGCAGAAAGAGGGCAAAATTAGAACCCCCTCAGCCAACTAAAGAACAACTTGCTTATTGGAATGCAAGGAGAGCCGCCTATGTCAGCGCAATACATTTAGAGGCTCAGGCTAGTGGCCAAGGTATGCATAGTTACATCAGCTTGCATGACCTGTATTTTGTACAATCTAATGTGGTTCCATTAAGCTTTGCTCTAATTTGTTTCTATTTGTGCTCCATAGGATCTTCACCTGGTATCCCTGTCAACGACATGCATGCGCACCAAAACACTACAAACGTGCCTCTGCCAGAACACTAATTTTGCAAGATAAGCATGCATGGTTAAATTGTCGGCTTGAAAACATGTGAAGTAACTTGCCAACGCGTTTTAGTTTTTACATATGAGTGCCATTTTTTTCATTTTTTTCCGTTTTCCCCAACAAAATGAATTCAGTGGGATATAGTTAAACATCAAGCCAAATTATCCAAAATTTGTTATTTAATTTATCTTAGGTGTAAATTCTACTTAAAAGAATAACACATGGGATATTTCGCTACTAACTCACTCAAAAAAGAAAGAGATAATTTCACTTTTGATACCATAATTTTACATACTTCAGGGATTTGATACCACAACTTTTTATAACGACACATTTGATACCATAACTCAAATCAACTTTGCACATTTAATACTTCTGTCAAATTGGGAACGGAATAGTCAAGAGAATGTCACGTAGCCGTTACAACTTTACACATTTGATACCATAACTTATGTTGACTGATAATTTTACCCCATAACGTTTCAGGTTACCAAAAAAGCCCCACATCTCCAAATTTAATGACGATTTTAGTCCACATTGTTGCCAAATTTCCAAATTGACTCGAATAAGACCACGTGTTGACCAATTTATAAAATGTTAAATATGAATTTGGGGGGAGAATTGCAATTTTGGTTTACTGATAATTTTTTCAGGTTACCAAAAAAGTCCCACATCTCCAAATTTAGTGACGATTTTAGTCCACATTGTTGCCAAATTTCCAAATTGACTCGAATAAAACCACGACCAATTTAGAAAATTTTACTTATTTTATTTAAATAACTAATTTAATTTATAAACATTATTAATAAATTAAATAAATATTCTTTTTACATTAACATAAATATCACCAAAATTAAGAAAACATATTCTTTTTAAATATAGTTTTATATAATAGAATTAATCTATTTAATATTTATTAAAATAATAAATTATATAATTTAAAACTATTTAATATTTATTAAAATAATAAATAATAAATAATTATAATTAAAAAAAAATTCTACACCCAACCCAACCCAACCCAACCCAACCCACCCCTCCCCCTACCCCCCGATTCCCAGGCCGGCGGCGGCCTGGGTCTTCTATCCCAGGCCACCGCCAAGGACCGAAGCGGGGGGGTAGGGGGGTGGGGAGGTGGTGGGTGGGGTGGGGATTTTCTTTTTAAATTAAAATTATTTATTATTTAATATTTTAATAAATATTAAATAGTTTTAAATTATATAATTTATTATTTTAATAAATATTAAATATATTAATTATATTATAATTTTATATTTAAAAAGAATATGTTTTCTTAATTTTGGTGATATTTATGTTAATGTAAAAAGAATATTTATTTAATTTATTAATATTGTTTATGTTGGTCCCAAGTGGTCAGATGAAGTCTAGAGGGGGAGGGGGGTGAATAGACCTCTAAACTTTTTAACAATTTTTAACTTTAAAACTTTTGTTCTAACTTAAACAGACTAAGCTGTTACCGAACAGTAATTTTACAAGGCTGATCGCGAACAAATCTTTGAACAGCTTTGTTGACCACTAATCTGATAATCACTTAGCTGATTTTGTTAAAATCAGTTTCAATACTTAGAGTACTTGCAGCAGATTTGTAAAGTGTTTTTCACAAGTAGACTTAGTAGCTCGAAAGTTTGATCCCCAGTTTTATAAAACTCCTTTCCTTTTAAAACTTTTCAAACAGTTAAATCAAAATGTTTTTATGCAACTGAAAATATGTAAGTAAAAATGCAAGTAAAGACACACAGATTTTTATAGTGGTTATATGGATGTATATATTTTAATCCACTCTTCCAAGTCACACAGATCTTGGGTTGTACTAAAAACACACAGTAATTAATACACTCTGCTTGTGCTTTACAACAAATGATAAGCCACAAGTTCGCAGCAGGAAATCACAAAGAAACTCCTACTCTCTGAAGTAATATCATTCACAAAGATGGATATCTACTCCTCACAACACTCTAACAGTTTTTCACTCAGAAAAATGTGTTTATCTTTGATCTTCAACTTCGGCTTCAGTCAACAAATGACAGAGCTGATGAGTGAGCTGTTCTTGAGACTTAAGAGATTTTGCTTCGAAATTCTTCTCAGAGATTGTGTTGTTCTTCTCTTTGTCTCTACAGCTATTTATACTCGCAGGTTTGAAAAATGTCCGTTAAAGTGAGACAGATTTCAAAATCCTCGGGTACTGGTCCTTAATTTCCGCGAACGGCTCTCTGCAGTCTGTCCGTACTGTTAACAGTACTTTTCTGCAGGCAGCATTAAATGCACCTAGCTGATGCAAAGCATTTCTTCAATCATTTGTCTTTAATAGCCTTGTACTTCAGCATTTATTACTTCCAGGGGCATTTATTACCGTTGGGGATGACTTCTTGATCTTTTCCACTTGGCTGACGAAAGTACAAGTCTGATGGCGAACTAAGCTGATCTCAAACTTGAACAAATCTGTTTTGAGTCGGCTGATCTTCACCAGTCTGATTTCTTTCCTTCAGCAGATCAGTAGTCTTGGACCTTGAATTTTGACTCTTCTGATGTCTTCTTTACTTATTCAAAAATTCTTCAAAGGGATATCAGCTAAGTTAATTTATACTTAGCAAATTTGAAGTTTTGGAATTCATCAAAACCTCCCTTTACTTATTGTCTTCAGTGCTCTTCATCTTCATCCTTATCCAACAATTTCCCCCTTTTTGATGATGACAAAACTTCAGCTAAGTACCTGTTTTACCTATGCTAAAGTTTGTGACCTTCAAAATTTTCTGAGATAGAAAATATATGTTGGAAACAGAAACTTGAACTTTTATTGATAATTTGATAAATGAGTACAAGTTACAGTTTATGATCAGATGAGATGTCTGAAAGATAGATAAAGTAAACTGATTACAAATAGATTTGCCTATGCTAACTATCAGCTTTTTCATTAGTTCCTTCCAGCACTTCTTCATATTCATAAGATGATTCTTCATCATTTCTTCCTCTTCATCTTCATCAGTATCCTCACCCAAAAGAAGATTGGATTTAGTAGCTTCCATTTTGTCTTTCATTTCTTGTTCTTTTGCAGCTTCCTCCATCCTTCTCTTGATCCTCTCTTCATCCTTATACTTGGTGTAGGGCTCTGATTTATCTTCATCAGAATCCTTGGAAGGAGCCTTTTCTTCAGCAGACTTGGCTTTTTCCTTAGAAACTTCAGCAGATGTCTCTTTGCCTTCAACCATTCCAGGTTCAGCAGTTTCATCAGTCTTCTTAGCTTCAGCAGTAGTAGCAGTTTCCTTAGTTGGTTCTTCCTTTTTATCTTCCCCGTTTTTGTCATCATCAGACTTGGTGACATTATCAGGTTCAGCAGCCGGGTTAAGTGCAACAGTAGGAATCTTCATAGCAGCACATAAAGCCTTCAAATTCTGATTAACTACATCATGGCTGGCAGTTAGATGAGTGAGAGTGGTGCTGATGTTGTCAGTTTGATCATTGAAACAATCAACGTTAAGTTTCATAGTGGAAAGCTCTTCATGGATAACATCTCCAGCTTTGTTCAGTTCCTGCAACAGCCCAACATTGATAGCTTTCTCTTCATCACTGATCTTGATGAAGTTTGCAGTGAGATCAGCTATGTTGTTTTCAGCTCTCTTTAAAGCAGTATGAAGATGGTTGACATCAGCCTTCACATCTTCAACATTCTTGTTCATTTCAACAAAGCTCTGCATCATCTGCTTTGAATGATCTTCAGGAATGGGAAAACTATCAATTGCATTTCTGATAGTTCTTGCAGTAAGTAGTTGCATACTTTCCAACTGTAATCTGTTGGACTCTGCCAACTCTTGTTGCAACTTCTTCAACTGCATGCTGTTCTTCTCTTCCAGATCCTTCATTGAATTCTCCATTAATAACTGGAAAGCTTCCATCAGTGATGAATGCAGATCACCTGATGAAGCAGAATCAGCAGCTTCCCTTCCTTCATATTCCTGGTGGACAGGGGGCATCTTTCAATTGTCTCCTGATCAGCTCTTGATTCCTAAGCATTCCACTCAATCGCTAAGGGTTCATTAGTAGCTTTGGGCTGATCAGTTACATCGTCATAGATTAAACTAGTGATTGTGCCATCATCATTAAAGGATGTTGTTTGGCGGATTTATCGCACAATAATCCATGGATTTTGAAAAGCTCTGTTTCCCTTAGGCACTTCATAGTAATCCTTGACTTCCTTGCCAAATGTAATCTGTTGAATGCTTGGCAGCTGAGGCAATTCACTTGAAGATCCTTGCTGATATCTTGACCTTTCTGCCCATCTCTTCAAGGCGGTCATAACAGCTATGTTGATTGCTCTCTCAATAGCATCATCAGATTTTCTTCTCTTCAGTGGCAACGTGTTTTGAATGATCTTGGCTTCCTCCAAGGCATAATCCTTAGCGTATTGATGCATAACATCCCTTACAAAGTGAGGATCCAAGGCTTTTTGAATAGAGTTAGTCCTTAGCCAATTCTGAAACCATTTTTCTTCATCAGCTAACTCCTTCCAACTCTGAAGCTCTGCAATAGATCTGTTCAGCCTATAATCCCTCCATTTGATGTATCTAGGCTTCTCATGGGTGAACAGAGTCTTCAGCATCAGCTTCTGTTCATAATAAGCCAAGGTCTTCTCAAACCTTTTGAAGAGAGCTTTATCAGCATGGATGATGTCAAAAGCTCTTCTTACTTCATACTTGTCCTTTGGCTTGACCTTTCCAGCAGGCATCTTAGGCTTCTTTTCTTTTTCTTCATCTTCTTCATTAATTTTGATTCCTCCAGCATGAACTGGTCCATGAGCGTCAATTTTACTTAGCTCAATGACCATAGCAACTTCAGCGTCTTCAGCTGCCTTTCTTTCAGCTTCAGACATTTTCCTTTTTTCAGCATCCTTAGCTTTCTGAATCTTGCTCAGTTCTAATGCCTTCTTTTCTTCCAATTCATCTCTTTTTCTCTGCTCAGCTTCCTCGCTTTTCTTCTTTTCAGCTGCAGAGATCTTTTTTTTTTTTTATCAGAATCTTTCTCTTTCCCTTGTCAGCTGGGACAGGTTGAGGAGCAGCAGATGCAAGAGGTGCAGCTGCAATGGGATGGATGATCATCACATCAGGATCATCCTGAGGTTTAGCAACCTCAATTGTTGGCTTTGCTTGAGTAATCTGTTGCACATCAGTCTGTTCAGCAACAGAAGCTTCTTTAGCTCCAACAGGCCTCTCTGCTGATTGAGGACTTTCTCTTACTAAGTCCACCAGCTTAGTGGGCTCTTCTATAAAAGTCATTTGTTTTCTTACTGTCTTCCTCAGTCTTCCTTGAACAGGTTGGGAAGCACCAGTATCCCTCAATTGACTTCTGCTCATGTGAGAGACATTCTCATCAGGCACTTCAGCAGATGGGGTTCTAGAAGATGATGTAGGAGACATGTTCCTGACATCAGTGGTGGTTTGATCAATGATTTTATCAACTTCAGCATCATCCACCTTCTTCAGCTTCTTTGGAGTTTTCTCCTTAGGCTCATCAGCAGCCTTTTTCTTTTGAGTCTCAACAGTTAGCTGAGCTGTTTTGACTAGTTTTCTCTGCCTCTTGGCAGGAACCACCCTTGGTTCCTCAGTCTCATCTTCCACATCAGCTTCTTCAGCTTTTCTTTTTGTAACAGGCAGGTACTTGGACATTGCCTTGGTAGAATGAATTTCCTTCCCATTTGTCACCTCACAGCCCATCTTGAACATCAGATAGCTGAGAGTGATTCTGTGATTGGTTTGAGGAGCCTTGCTCTTGCTTTTCTTGTCCAAGAAATTAGCAAAGATATGCCAGATTACTGTGGACCAGTTCACCTCCAATCCATAGTAAATAGCAGTCATTCTGCTGAACCTCTTCATAGTAACAACATCCAGAGAAAATGTACAATTTTCTATCAGCTTCGAGACAATATCAGCCATCCGCTAATACTCATCCTTCAACTGTCTCTTCTTGATGTTGCCAGACAACATCTCACCTTCCTTTGCACAGATTTCCCAGAATTGTTGGTGCTTCTCCTCCGTCAGAACAGTGACATCGTGTCGTCCTCTGTTCGGAAGCCCAAAGGTCTCGTGAAGTAGAGTGGGGCTAATAACAATGGATTTACCTCCGACAGTAGCCTTGATATCCTGAGTGTTGAAATCAACAGCAGCAGTTCGGTAGTATTTCATCACTTGGTCAGTCCAGATTAGCCCTTCGTGATACTCCATAAAATTTACCAGTGAAGCCAATTTGAACTTCTCCAGCAACTCCATCATCAAATCGGTACCAGATTGGTAGTAGGAATCATAAACCAAGTACATACCTTCAGCAGCCATCTCGAATCTGTTGGAAGTTAGAGAGACAAGAAGAATTTTGCAGAAAATTGCAAGTATTTTTCTCACAATTGCTATTTGAATATTTGGGTGCGTAAAGAGCTACTCAGCTGATCAGATTGGGATTTATAGAGTTAGGGTATTTTGGTTTCCATGATACCAGCTAACCGTTAGATCCGTTTCTGTCAGTTCTGATCGTGTGGCGTCAGTTACGACCTTTCAAATTCAAATCGCATTAAATGAGGGGCGGGAAAATGCACTGCTCTTTTATCACTTGTAAAAGCGTGTTTTAAAATAAAACGTTTTAGGCAGTAAGCTTTTACACAGGTGATCAGACGGGTAAAATAAATACTTATCTGATGGACTACTGTCCTGATGACAAAGCTGTTATCAGTGAAAGCCAATAGCTGATAACCTTCCTCGGCTGTTTGTCAATCCAGCTAGATAATAAATCTTCAATCTTCAAGACTTTAATCTTCTGTTGAAAACATAACTTCAACTAACTGTCATTAACAAATTTCACCTTTTAATCAGAAGTACTGCTAGTCTTACACGTTCCCCCTGACTTTAAGAGTTCATAAGTTAACTAGTCTGTTGAGAGTTAATCCTTGAAGATAAGTGTGATGAGTAAGCTGTTGAACTTCAGTCTTCTGATGAGTTCCCCCTCGGCTTATGCATCCAATTTTAATAAACCCAGTTCAGCTCTTAGAGTTGAAAACCTTGTCTCATTTAGAGGTTTTGTGAAGATGTCAGCAATCTGATTTTCAGTAAACACATATTCTATCATGACATTTCCTTTCTCCACATGATCTCTAATAAAATGATGTTTGATCTCAATATGCTTAGTCCTTGAATGACTTGTAGTATTCTAAGTAAGGCTGATTGCACTTGTATTGTCACAGTAGATAGGGATTTCACTGATTTTTATGTTGTAATCTTCAAGTTTATGTTTCAACCATAATATTTGTGCACAACAAGCTCCAGCAGCTATGTATTCAGCTTCAGCAGTTGATATGGATACTGAAGTCTGTTTCTTACTCATCCATGAGATCAGACAACTACCTAAGAACTGACTGACACCTGTTGTGCTTTTTCTGTCAATCTTGCAGCCAGCAAGGTCAGAATCTGAATATCCAGTGAGTTCAAATCCAGATTCCCTAGGATACCACAATCCCAAATCTTCAGTACCTTTAAGATACTTGAGTATCCTTTTGGCAGCCAAGCGGTGAGATTCTTTAGGATTTGACTGATACCTCGCACAAACCCCAACAGACTACATAATATCAGGTCTGCTAGCTATTAAGTATAACAGTGATCCAATAATTCCTCTGTACTTGGTTATGTCCACTGATTTTCCATCTTCATCTTTATCCAAACGAAGTCTAGTAGACATTGGAATGTTAGCAGTAGAGCTAGTTTCCATATCAAATTTCTTGAACAGATCCTTTGTGTATTTTGCTTGGCTGATGAAAATTCCATCAGGCAACTGTCTTACTAGCAAGCCAAGAAAATAATTAAGTTCTCCCATCATGCTCATTTCAAACTTGTTCTGCATCAGCTTTGAGAACTTATCACATATCTGTTGATTGGTTGAACCAAAAATAATATCGTCCACATATATTTGCACAAGCAAAATATGTTCTTCCCATTCAATAGTGAACAGGGTCTTGTCTACCTTACCTTTACGAAATCCTTTAATTAAAAAAAAATCAGATAGGGTATTATACCATTCTCTTGGGGCCTGTTTCAGTCCATAGAGGGCTTTCTTCAGACGATACACCTTGTCTTCTTCTTGATAGGCTTCAAATCCAGGTGGTTGTTCAACATAAACTTCTTCTTGCAATTCTCCATTGAGAAAAGCTCATCTCACATCCATCTGATAGACTGTGAAATTCTTGTGAGCAGCATAAGCAAGAAAGAGTCTGATAGCCTCTAGTCTTGCTACTGGTGCAAAGGTTTCATCAAAGTCAATGCCTTCTTCTTGGCAATAACCTTTGGCCACTAATCTAGCTTTGTTTCTGGTGACAACACCATCTTCATTCATTTTGTTCCTGAATACCCATTTAGTGCCAATTACTCTTTGATGACTTGGTCTAGGAACTAAGTACCAGACTTCATTCCTTTCAAATTGATTTAGCTATTCTTGCATAGCTTCAATCCAGTTTGAATCATTAAGAGCTTCTTCAATCTGTTTGGGCTCAATTTGAGATAGGAAGCTGACAAACATTGCTTCACTTGCGGCAGCTTTCCTCGTCTTTACTTTATCCAAAGGATCACCAATCACCAGCTCTGGTGGGTGAATCTTGAGCCATCTAAGATCAGGTTGCAAATCATACTGTTGTCCTTTGTTTTGATCTTGTAACACTACTGTTGGAGTTCCAGTAGTAGTCTGTTGAACATTTGTTGTCTGTTGAACAGTCTCTGGTCTGTCAGCTGTTTGTAACCCGTCTGTTAGACAATCAGCATTGTGATTTTGAACAGCACTTGATTTAGTAGCTAGGTTGAGATCAGGTAGTATGATGGGAACATATTCTTCATTATCTCCAACATTCAATTTCTGTAAATCAGTAAACAGATCTTGATTTGTACTTTGATTCTTTTCAGAAGATTGATTTGGTTCATCAAATACTACGTGAATGGATTCCTCTATAAGTAAAGTTCTTTTGTTAAAGACTCTATAAGCTTTACTAACAGTAGAGTATCCTACAAAAACAACTTCATCAGCCTTTTCTGCAAATGCAGTAAGGTGATTTTTCCCATTATTTAAAACAAAGCATTTACAACCAAATATCTTAAAGTAATGAATGTTTGGCTTCCTGTTGTTCCAAACTTCATATGGAGTCTTGTTTTGGTGCTTGTTGATCATGCATCTGTTTTGGGTAAAGCATGCCGTGTTTGTTGCTTGTGCCCAAAATTTTTGAGGCAGCTTAGCTTCAGCTATCATTGTCCTGGTAGCTTCTTTAAGAGTTCTGTTTCTCCTTTCAGCAACTCCGTTCTGTTGAAGGGTTCTGGCAGCAGAGTACTCATGGATGATTCCTCTGTCATTACAATACTCTTCAACAGTAGAGTTTGTAAATTCAGTCCCTCTATTTGATCTGATTTTCAATATTTTCATACTTTTCTCATTCTGTATCCTTTCCATCAGATTTGTAAGATGTTCCTTGGTTTCACTTTTCTTCTTCATGAAAATCACCCAAGTGTATCTTGAATAATCATCCACAACAGCTAGGCAGTATTTCTTTCCACCATGGCTGACAGGATCAATGGGTCCAAATAAGTCCATGTGTAGCAGCTCCAATATTCTTCCAGAAGATTGATGCTTCTTGCTTTTGAATGATGACTTGACTTGTTTACCCTTCTGACAGGCGTCACAGAGCTTATCTTTGCTCATGACTGTCTTTGGAATTCTTTCTACCAGATTGTTTTTGATAAGTCTGTTGATGGTCTTGAAATTCACATGGTTCATTCTTTTGTGCCACAGCCAACTGACTTCACTTGGTGTTGATGCCACCAAACAAATACTTGAATTCTTGTCAGCAGAATTCCAGTCTACTGTGTAGATATTTCATTGTCGTCTTCCAGATAAAATAACCTTCTTTGTACCTATCTGTTCAACGTAGCACTTATGTGTTGAGAAGATGACTGAATATCCTTTGTCACAAAAATGACTTATGCTCAGCAAATTGTATTTGAGGCCTTTAACGTAAGAGACGTCAGATATCTCAATGTTGCCTTTGATCAGCTTTCCAGGTGCTACAATCTTTCCTTCTTTGCTGTCTCCAAAAGTAACTTTAGGACCATCCACAGCAACATCATCAGTCAGCTCATGTATGTTTCCAAACATGTGTCTTGAACATCCACTGTCCAACTACCAGATTTTCTCTACTTTACTCCTACTCCTAATCCTAACCTACAAAACAAAATAAAATTGTTTTAGGTACCCTTATTGAGAGGGTCCTGAAGGATTAATTCCACCTTTGACAACCCAAGATGATGAAGTCTTAGGCTTCTTAGGCTTCTGTTGTTTGACAAGAGCATGAACAGTTTCATCTTCATCATGTTTATCAGATTTTCTATGTTGATGATAATCAGCATGATAAGGATAATGCTCATAAGTAGAATAAGATGCATGATAAGGAGGATATGCATGCATTGGATGAGCAGGATATGGTGCATAGTAAGTTGGACATTGAGGTGCATGATACATAGGAGTGTATGCAGCAGGTTGCACATAATATGACTCATTTCCATGCCAAGCATTTTGATTTTTCTTGTTTTTATGCTTCTTTGGTTTACTAGATGCTTGCTCATTAACAAACGACTTAGTTTTATCACTAGTCTGATTGGTTTTGACCTTATCAGAAGACTTCCTATGACTCTTCTGTTTGGACTTACCAGTCTGTTTTCCTACACTAGGCTCTTTGCTTTTTTTAGCCTTAGGAGTTTTCGTCTCCTTTAATACTTTCTAGGTGAAGCAGGTTTAGTAGTCTGAACATACAACATGACCTTACTATTGTCAGCTGTTATAAATTTTTCAGTATCGTTCAGTTCTAACTTATCCTGATCTAAAGGTGTCTTCTGTTTACTAGACATGTGAGTGGATGCAACAGATGACTTATCATTAGACTCAATGACTTTCTCAAGCTCAATGAGTTTACCCTTATAAACTTCACATTCAGCTTTCAGAGATTCATTCTCTTGCTCAAGCAGTTTGTATTCAACTGATTCTCTTGATTTTTCAGCTTTAAGTTTCAGTGAACTGTTTTGCTCTTTTAGCAATATCATCTCTTCCTTAAGCTTTTTAAATGCATCAGCAATACTTGTATTGTTGAGCATCATTTGTTCAAATGAATTAAATAATTCATTTGTATTATCAAGAGGAGTTACCTCATCATCCTCTGAGCCATCAGATTCCTTAGCCATCATGCAGAGAAGAGCAGGACTCTCTTCATCAGAAGACTCTTCATCAGAAGTGTCTGAATCTGAATCAGATGAGTAGACAACAGCTAGCTTTTCGTCTTCTGCTACCAGCACCTTGCGTTTCTGATGCTTTCTTTCCTTTCTGATTCTCTTTTCCTCTTCTGTATACTTCTCAGCTTTAGGATATGGGCAGTCTCTGATGAAATGACCCAGTTTCCTGCAATTATAGCACATCATTTTGGATTTATAAGAATCCTTATCTTGAGAAGAAGAAGTAGGGTTAGAATTAGAAGCATTGTTATATTTGTTCTTTATTTTTCGTCTGTAGAACTTTTTGAAGTTGTTCATCAGCAATGCAACGTCTCCAGCAGTATACTCCTTTTTGTTGAGTAGTGTGGCTTCATCAGATGAATCCACATCTTTGCTTTTATGGGCTGGCCTTCTAGGATTTTCAGCAGCAACAAGTGCAGCTGTAGGACTTGAAGTAGATGTTTCTTCAACACCCATTCTTGGCAGTTTATACTCTTACGCCTTGAGTACTGAGAATAGCTCGGTGAGTGAAATCTTTCCCAGATCTCTGGACTCTTCCATGGCTGTCACCTTCATGTTGAACTTTGGAGGTAGAGCCTTCAGCACTCTGACGGTTATCTCCTTATCAGTGAAGGTTTTTCCAAGCTTCAAAACTTCATTTAGCGTACTGTCTCCCCCATGTACCATTGATCCAATAGCACCTGAAATCCTTGTCCCATTCTTATGCACGACCACTCAGTCGGTTACTACTGATCACCTCTAACGTAGAAGGTTAGATTATTTTTTGCTTGTTTTCAAATTATAAGTTAGGGTTTCTGTAATTTAAATTTGAGTTTCTAATATTTTTTAGAATGAGCAATTGTTGATGCGTTTATGATTCCGACTTCTGAGACTTATAATGAGCTGATTATTTGGATTGATAGGCCCTGATTTTTATTTTACAATACACAGTAGCACAATTTTGGGTTTAATTGTTGATTCTGTTTTCTAGGATATTCTGATTTCTGAGTTTTTTTTTTGTTTTTGTCCTTTTTGGTATGCTGGCCTTGCTGTTTGAATTATTTTATAGATCCGGTACCGGAAAAAGCTGGTTGAGCAAACTGTTAATAGAATTTATGGTAGACCAAACTGGAAAGTTTCAGTTCAAGCTAATGGTTATCATATATATTGTATACCGGAAAGCGATTTTGTAATAACCAAATAATCTCTCCTGTATAAATATGTTGTTACATTATTTAAAATTAGTGCTTGTAATGTTGTGAAGTTCACTACACAGTTAAAGATTTGTATCATATAGACCTTATAGAATTTTGTATAGATTGAATATCTTTCTGTAAGTTCAATTTTGTTAATTATATAATTATGTAGAACTTAGTACTTTATCTAGACAATAGTAGACAATCATGCTTGATTAATGGGGTAACAAGACAAGACTCCTTGTTCAAACATCAGACAAAACTATAGAAAAAATGAGGAATACACTTAGTTTAATTAGAACATACATCTTTTAGTGGCTTCTTTAATTTTTTCGTTCTTTTGGAAAACAATCAGTCACGAGATAGTTTCTTACATTTCTAGAATCTTGATACTTGATAGATCTTGAGAGGGTACCGCAGATGGCATGTTTATGAATGCCGTATGCTCATGAATAGTACTGTTGTATATTTTTTTATGTATGATACTAGATGCTATTAATGTCAACACAATTATCCATGGTTACTAGATCTGCTATACACTGGTGGATTTGATCTAATAAAACCAAGATCTCCCGGTCTAGTTTATTTGGTGTAGTTCATGTTTCACAACATAATTGTTGCAATCTTGACGTGGTTTAAAATTGGAAACTAAGTTAAATATTGGTCTTCTTCTACTATAACTAATAAATGAAAATATAAATACTTGTTTATTAGGAGTATATCTACATTCTTTACAAACACGGTGTTCACACATTGTGCTGTGTTTGTATTTCCTTGTCAATATACACGCACAAACATATGTGTGTATGCATGTTCTATTACAAATAAGATGTTTCTGCTTTTACACTTCTCTTTGTCTATACACAAATGTTTCAAACGGAAGAGATTCGTAAGCCTTAATTGATTATAAACCAAAAGGAAAAGAATAATTGAATGGAGTGACTGAAAGATTTTAATTTCATAGTCATCACAGAAAAGAAAAAGAATTTGAAATTTAAAGGCTCAACTAAATTTTAAAAAAAAAAAAGAAGGTTCAACATTCACACGTGTCACTACACACGAACACAGACACACGAGAAATCCCTGTATATATTGACACACAAATACACTCACCCACACCCACACCCACAAAAATTCTTCCGCCGCTCACATCAGTTTCTAGGTGAAAAGAACTAATATGGCGGACAAGAATTCTAAGGGCGGAGAAGTATAGAATCCAATCTCACGATTTTATATGATTCAAATCTGATTAGTTCTCACACAGATCTCTGTTTTACTTTTGCAGAAATCGGACGGAATAGACTGGGAAAAGAGGGAGTGGGACGCTGAATTTAATTGCTATCGGATCAACGAGGTGCTCTTTGCGGTTCCAATTCAGGCGGTGCCATAGCCTCCATCGTGTCCCCCTCCGCCGACGCCCCCACTTCCCTCATCGCCGCCGACGCCTCCACTTCCCTCATCACCTTTGCCATCACGGAAAAAATCTCAGGAGGAGAAACAGGCATGCCTTATTTCTTTTTCTCCTTTTGTTCCACAAGCTCCTGAATTAGTCTTTATTTATGACTTTATGTTAATTTTTCATGGTTTTCAAATTTTAGCTACTAAAACTATAATTAATTTTGCATCATAGATTGTTCTGAAAATCTAGCAACATAGAGAAGCAATCTTGCCCTCATGGAATTTATATATACTATTACACTCTTGCTCGATCTTACATTAATAGCATGTGATGTTGCTGGAAATTTTTTTTTTGTGCGTTAATTCTGAAGAAATAGAATTGATAATCTATATGAAAAGTGTCAATTTAAAATCAAATATAAGTTTATGAGATTAATATGAAAGAACTAACTTCATGTCAAAAAATAAATGGACTAGGACTTGTATGTTTTCGTTTTAAATTTTGTAGCTGTCTATGTTTGGGAAACCATCCTTTTGCTTTGGTTAGCATGTTTCAGGCTTTAGCCTTGACTAATTCCATCGGCCACAGTACGTGAGCACCTCTCATAGCAGAGATCAAAAACAAGTTAGCCACATTGTGGGGACTAGTTCTTTCTACAATACCCTACCTCCGTGTGCGAAAGCCTTCTTTTTTGCAAGATAAGAAATTGCATCAGACACATCTTCTTAATGTATGTAACCACATTTCAGCAACTACATTCAGTAAAAATCCTTGAGGACCTTGACTGAATTTTTTGCTTGCAGAGAGTCGAATCACCTTTGCAGGTGCAATATGCAAATTACTTATTCTTAATTTGTCTATCATGTATTTCTATATAAATTTGCTTTGCAAATTTGCATTAGAACTTTAATGGTTTGTAATTGCAAAAAATACATAGGTTATTGGGGGTTACTAACTTAGTATTGGACCTTTTATCCTAAATTCTTTTGACTCCTTTTATACTGAATTTGTTGTCCTCAATCCAAACTATTTGAACTGGCACATTAGTGTGAAATAAGGACCCTAATTTTGGAGCGAAAATTAGCCGTGTTTCTCATTTGACACATACAGAAGCCTTTTTTGGATAATTATGTAGTGCCCCCCTCACTTTCCATCCCCATGTACTTCTTAATATGTTTGTTCATTGAATTAAACAATATAAAACTGACCTGTGGAAAAATTAATGTCTTCTTCCACCACTGGATAAACCAGTTGTAATTTGGATCACCAATGAACCTTTGGTCGATGACAACTGTGGTCCTGTTGATGGGAAGATTACAGATTAAACATGCAATACTATTCAGTCGAGGATACCTTATCTCTTGCCTTAGGGTATCATATTTAATCGAGCAGAGCCAAGGGAAGCTTGTCCCGAAACTTGTTGCCCCAATTTATTAATCATTATTTCTGATTTGTCCTGTTATGCATTACATATAGCCGAGGTTGTATTTATAACTTGTACCCACAATATCTATTCTCTGAAATGTAAATCTCACTTGTATGGCTACAGGAGGTTAAACAGAGGGAAGCAAATATGAATGAAGTAGAAGATTGCAATGAAAGGAGAACTAAAAAGTTTAAGTCCAATTTGAACAAATAGTATTTGTAATTTTGAAGCTTGCATGAAGATGCCAATAGGATAAAGGGTACAAGGAGACTGTACCCTACAACTGGAACCTCTGGAAGCAACAATAGTGGTGGGATTTTACCTCCATAAACTATCTATATTATGAACTTTTTTAGTGCCGACTGTTTTAAGTCATGTTGTTTTAATACTGAGAGATTCTAAAATTTTGCTACTTCGGGGTTGTAGGTTTGAAAAATGATGAATCGTCACTTGTTTAGGGAATTTGAATTCTGATCTCGGAATATACTTTTTTTATTTGTTGCTTTGACAAAACAATTATTTATTTTTATTTATTATTTTAGGATTTCAAAGTAAAAATAATATTTTTTACCAATTTTATCCTTATCACTAATACTTGTCATTAATGCTAATATTATTTGATTAAAAAGGTAATATGCAATTTTTGTTTAAAAAAAAGACTATTTATAATATTTCTTAAATCGTGTGCAATCCTTCATACGACGAATACAAAAAATGAAAGGAGTAAATTTAGAAGAAAAATGTGTGTGAAGTTTTTGGATAATATTAAAAGCTAGTTTTGGTAAAGAAATAAATGATTGTTTGTAATTAATGACTGAGTGTCTGAGAATGGAGCAGTATCGCTAGCCAGCCTTGTCTATTTTGAAAGAGGGAGAATATTTGTTCACTTCCCATTCTAAGTTAATGACAATTAAGGAATTAAAAGTTTACATAATTGACTTATTGACTTTAGAAGGGTAAATTAAAATTAGAGAATGAGAAAAATCAACCTTTTTTTCTTAATTTGAAAATGGATTTTTTGCACTTTACACCCCCAAAACATAGGAAATAGGCACTTTGCATCCTCGAAACTTAGATTTAGTACTTTGCACCCTCTTTTATTTTTAAGCAAAAACTCAAGGGCAAAATAGGTAATTCAATTATAAATCTTTGGCACTTTGCACCCCCAAAACTTGAGAATTGACACTTTGCACCCTTAAAATAAAATTAGCGCTTAGCACCCTCGAATTAAAAACAAATCAACAACTTGAACCCCCGAAACACAATAAATTGACAGTTTGTACCCCGAAACACAAAATTAACACTTAACACTCCCAATTTTAAAAAAAAAAACTCAAACCCCTCATTTTCTCCGACAACGTCGACCATCGGGGTGAAAAAGATCTAAGGCAAAGTTGAACTTACCAATTTTTACTTATTTAATTGTTTTGCATAGCACGTTTAATTTGTAAAAGTTATAATTCATGGTTGTTAATTTGTTATATGATATAATGATTCTAAATTCATGGTATTTAATTTGTATGTATGTATATAAATGTAGGTTGTTCAATCGGGATCGGAAACTTACATGTTTTGCCTTAGATTTTTTTCACCCCGATGGTCAGCTTTGTCGGAAAAAATGAGGGATTTGAGTTTTTTTTTTTAATTTGAGGGTGTTAAGTGTTAATTATGTGTTTCGGGGTGCAAAGTGTCCATTCATTGTATTTTGGGGGTGCAAGTTACTAATTTGTTCTTAATTCGAGGGTGATAAGTGTTAATTTTATTTTGGTGGTGCAAAGTGCAAATCTCTCAAATTTTAGGGTGCAAAGTGCCAAATATTTATAATTGAATTACCTATTTTGCTCTTAAGTTTTTGCCTAAATATAAAAGAGGGTGCAAAGTACTGTATTTTTTATATTTTGAGGGTGCAAAGTGTTAAATCTAAGTTTTGGGGGTGTAAAGTAACTATTTTCCATATCTCGAGGGTGCATAGTGTAAAAGACCCTTTGAAAATAAGGAAAAAAAGAGAAAAAAAAAGAAAGAAAAGAAACTAAAGTCCTCACTTCGTTGCACTATAGGTGAAAAAAATTGTTATGCATTCCGATCACCAGTCCTATAACCATGGATAGTTGTATTCCATTGATCCTTAAACCCCTATTACAGGTTTGATTTTTTTCAAATTATAAATTAGGGTTTCATTTTTTGATTTTGCGCTCCTATTATATTTGAGATCGAGCAATTCTAGATGTGTTTAAGATTGTTTGGATTTATAATCCGATGTTTGTTTGGATTGATGAACCCTGATCATTAAACAATATTCAGTAACAAAAATTTGGTTTTACTAGTTGATTTTTTCTTTTTAGGATATTCTGACTATGATTTCTGATTTTTTTCGCTGTTTGAATTATTTTATAAATCTGGAACCGGAAAATTTTATTCTGAGTAAATGGTTACCAATGGTGGAAACGTATAGAACCAAATCTCACGGTTTTATATGATTTCAAATCTGATTACTCACACAGATCTCTGGTTTACTTTTGCATAATTTGGACGAGATTGACTGGGTCAAGAGTGAGTGGGACGAGGAATGTAATTGCTTTCGGATCCATGGTATACTCTATCCATTTCCGCTTCAGGCTGTTAGAATCATTTTGCCTCCGCAATCGCCTCTGCAAATAACTACATTATCTCCGCCTCCACCATCGCCTCCACCATCACGACAAACATCTCCCGAGGAGAAACAAGCATGTCTTAATTCAGGAGCTCGTGGAACTGAATGAGATAAAGGAATAAGGCATGCATGTTTCTCCTCCTGAGATTTTTTCCGTGATGGCAGAGGCGACGAGGGAAGTGGAGGCGTCGGCGGTGATGAGGGAAGTGGGGGCGTCGACGGAGGGGGATACGATGGAGGCGATGGCGGAGGCGAAAGAATTCTAACCGCCTGAATTGGAACCGGAAAGAGCACCCCGTTGATCCGATAGCAATTAAATTCAGTGTCCCACTCTGATGGGGGCTATTTCGCACCCTACATACTGAACGATCGACTAAAGAACTTGAGATCGGTTCGACCAAATCAGGCTGTTCTAGATCATCTCATCGACCCGGCCGAATACAGCTCTCTTCGATCAAAAGACAAATACTCCGGACCCAAGAAGGACATTTGGGCCGAGTCCTATTAGGACTATGTTTCCTTGTAACACTAGGTTTAGCATGATATAAATACCTAGTTAATCATTGTATTAGACAACGACGAAATCCCTCAACTCCAAGAATACATGATTATACACTGCTTACTACAGCACACCTGAATAAGATTCAATATTATTCATAGCTTTTGATCTCCATATCGGTGTGTTCTTAGCTTTGTTTGTGGTTTTACTTCTTGTTCTTGAATATTGCTTTTCTTTGTAATCGATCCATCCGGAATAAAGTAACAGAGCCATATAAACATATATATAAATATCGAAACCCCCACCCCCCCCCCCACCCCCCCGATATCACAAATTCACTGATATTCAATTAACCCGACGAAATCCGGTTAAATCAGTTGGCGCCCACCGTGGGGCTAGGTTAATTATTCGATTGACACATGGCTCGCCCAAGGAAAAGCGCTCGTATTGGAGCGAGAAGCAATACAACCACCGGCCATAACACATCGGAAGACATACAGGATAACAACGATAATAATGTTCTCAATACCGACGAGAATGTCCAAGATACACACCCCCGATCGCAGGGACCCCAAGGAGGCCTTCCCGGTGCCATACGGGAAGAACCAGAAGGCCCCGAAATCCCCGCTCCTCTCCCGGGCGCTCAGGAGAAACTGCGACAAATAGCGATGCTCTTCAAATCACTTTCTCCAGAAGAATTACTAGTACTAGATCAAATTCCTCGAAACGTTACGGCTGCCAGGACAACTCCTGCACCAGGAGTGCCAAGGCCAAACGAACAAACCTCTCAACAAGCTAACAGCCCAGCGACTGAGTGACGCTCGCTACATAGCCCACAGCAGGGCAATTCTAAACCCTCCGATAACCATCCCCGGAGAAGACCAGGTCGAAGAATACCACAAGCGGGTCGCAGTGGATCGAAGGAACGAACAATAATCCCTATCGAGGATGACATAGATGATGCAATCCCAGATCGACCACGAGCGACTCAATTCTCGGAAAGGGAAATTGAAAGGATGGTACAGGAGCGACTCGAACAACGCCTACGATCTGTTCAAAACCCATGGGCCCGAACTGCGGAACTCCAGGAAAGCCTTGCGGCTTGCTCTCCTTTCTGCAGGGAAATAAAAGAGGCACAATCCACGGGACAGGTCCCAGGTAGATTACCCCGATATGATGGAACCACCGACCCGGATGATTATATCTTTAGCTTTACGAACATAATGAATTTATATGCCCACTCTACCGAATTCACCGCCAAGTTAATGGTGACCACGTTCGAAGGACTCGCGCTGGATTGGTTTGCCAAACAGCCGGCCAACTCTATATTCAGTTTCCGGGAATTATGCAATAAACTAACGTAGCAGTTTGCTAGTCAGAAAAGACAAAAACTCCCGATGAGCTACCTAGGAACCATACACCAACAAGAGGGAGAATCCCTAAGAAATTGGTTGGCGAGATTCAACGTGGAATTACTCAAAATCGATTCTCCAAATATCGATTACATAATTTCTATCCTCTTCGACCTCACTAAAAACAGGCAGTTCGGAAACGCCCTCAGTCGAAAACAACCGAGAACGTTTGCCGACATCATGAGCTTGGCGTCAAAGTATATGACCCAAGAAGAGATGAATTCCTTTAAGGATTAAAACAAAAACAAAGCCACAGCTTCAGGCTCCAAGCGGCATGACAGGATTCCTGCCCAAAGATCCTTGGATTACGAGCGATCTTCCAGGAGAGGTAACGTTTTCCAGCGATTGGAATACAGCAAAACCGACCAAGAAAGGCAACCTAATTTCTACCAAAGACCAAGAAACCCTGAACAACCAATCAGAAGCAGGGTGAATCAAGTAGAACACCCAAGGTTAAATGCTCCAATGGAAGAAATATTGGAAGTTCTAGAAAGAAATAACTGGATTCCCGAGGCGAGGAAAATCGCTCAGCCAAGACCAGGATCTCGAAACTACGATCAATACTGTAAATACCATAGGGCACACGGACATCGAACGGAAAATTGTTTTCACCTTAAGAGAGAAGTTGAAAAACTGATCGAACAAGGAAAACTAGACGAATACATAGAGCGAGATAATCGCAAAAGGGAAAGAAGTAGGAGCCCTCGGAACGGTAATCAAAGAAGAAGTTCTCATCGAAGGTCACCTGAACGTCGACCTACTCAGGAGTTGAATCACGACCAGATCAATGGGACTATCCATACGATATCCGGAGGGCCCGCGGGTGGAGATAGTCGCAACGCCCGACGAAGGACAGCCCGATCCATAATTGGAAACTCAAAATACTCAAAAGAAATTTGGACCCTGGAAAGCAGGCCATCAAACGATCAGCCGATCAGCTTTAACGAAGGTGAAGTACCTAAAAATATCATCTGGGACACAAAAGAGGATAACCCCGACTTCCCGATGGTAATCTCGCTAGAAATAGCAAACTACAATGTCAAGAGGATCCTGATCGATAATGGGAGCTCAGCCAATATCATCTCCCAAGAAGTTTTAGCCCAAATGAACTTGGGACAGATAAACCTGCAGAACGTAGCTACGCCGTTAATGGGATTCGGAGGGTCCGAAATCATCCCCAGCGGAACAATAACCTTAAGCGTATCACTCGGAAAAATACCCCACCGGACAGTGAAGCTAGTAAAATTTCTAGTGGTAGAAACCCCTTTCGCTTATAACGCAATATTGGGGCGACCAGGTCTCAACTTATTCCGAGCTGTTGTCTCTACATATCATCAGAAGATAAAGTTTCCGACCGATAGAGGCATCAGAGAAATAACAAACGATCATTGCATGGCCTGGGACTGCTACAGCACCTCGTTAACTATGAAAGAAAACCCAAAATCGATTACTCCAACTAAAAGGAAGATCGAAGACGATTTTATTAGAAATAAAATTGAAATCCCAAGTACTGATCGAATGGATAAAAAGGGAAAAGAACCGCTAGATTTATCATTGAAACCTCCAGAACATAAGGATATAATTCTAGTACAAGGGGACTCGTCCAAAACAATAAGAATAGGTACAGAACTGAGCAAAGAAGGGGAAATAATGCTAATCGACTTCCTCAGAAACAATGCCGACGTCTTCGCCTGGAGCACAAACGATATTGAAGGAATTGATCCTCGAATAATCAAGCATTCCCTAAAAATTGATCCTTTGGCAAAACCCGCCAGACAGAAGAAGAGGAATCATGGACCGGTAAAAGATAAGATTATCAAAGCCGAGGTAGAAAGACTGCTTGAAGCGAAACAAATCCGAGAAATACATTTCTCGGAATGGCTATGCAATGTTGTTCTAGTGGCAAAAGGGGATAAAAAGGACAACAAATGGAGAATGTGTAATGATTTTACTGATCTTAACAAGTTATGCCCACGCGACCCATATCCCCTCCCAAGGATCGATCTATTGGTCGATTCGACCGCTGGCTTCGCGATATTCAGCATGATGGATGCCTTTCAAGGGTTTTATCAAATATACATGGATGAGCGAGACCAAGAAAAGACTGCATTCGTAACCGAGCAGGGAGTATATTGCTTCATAGTAACGCCATTCGGCTTAAGAAATGCCGGAGCTACTTACCAAAGGTTAGTAAACCTAATGTTCAAAGAGTTAATCGGAGAATTAATGGAAGTCTACGTCGACGACATGCTGGTCAAAAGTATGAACGAAGCGGATCACGTAAAACATCTTGATCGATGTTTTCAGATCTTAAGGAAATACCGTATGAAGTTAAACCCCGCGAAATGCACCTTTGGTGTCAAATCAGGAAAATTCTTGGGATATTTAGTTCACCAACGCGGAATAGAAGCCAATCCAGAAAAAATTCGAGCCATAACTGAAATGAAACCTCCCAAAACCATCTCCCAAGTACAAAGCTTAGTTGGGAAGATCGTAGCATTAAACAGATTCATATCAAAGTCAGCAGACAGAAGCCTTCCCTTTTTCCAAACTCTCCGAAAGGCAAAAAACTTTGTTTGGACCGAAGAATGCGATCAAGCCTTCGAGCAACTCAAAGAATATTTGACAACACCGCCGATGTTGGCAAAACCAACAGAAGGAGAACCATTGTATATGTACATCTCCATCTCCGACGTAGCTATTAGTTCAGTACTAATAAAAGTCGAAGGCTCAGAACATAAGCCGGTCTATTATCTAAGCAAATTATTGCAGGGGGCTGAAAAGAATTATTTGGAAATTGAAAAATTCACGCTGGCCTTAGTGGTAGCTGCATGAAAACTTCGACCTTACTTTTTAACTTACAGAATAGTGGTTTTGACAAATCAACCGCTAAGACAAGTCTTAGCAAAACCAGAAGCCTCAGGAAGACTAATTAAATGGGCGATCGAACTAGGCCAGTTCAAAATCGATTACAAACCAAGAATCGCAATTAAGGCCCAAGTGTTGGCTGATTTTATATTAGAAACACCAACACAGGCAACTGAATCATCGAGCAGCCCCAACGACGATGTCTTGATCATAGAAGATCAAACTTGGTTAATGCATGTCGACGGTGCTTCATGCCGAGAAGGAGGAGGCGCCGGAATCAACTTCACCGGACCAAATAAAGAAGATTTAAATTACGCAATAACGTTGGACTTCGTCGTAACAAACAATGAAGCAGAATATGAAGCATTGATTGCGGGAATGGAAATGACGATCAAAGCCAACATAAAAAGTCTTAAAGTATTAACTGATTCAGAGTTAGTGCAAAGACAAATTGAAGGCCTATACGAGGCTAAAGAATTCAATATGGTCAAATACCTCGCCAAAGTGAAAACACTAGCTGAGAAATTTGAAAGCTTCAGTATTCAGAACATCCCACGTTCGGAAAATAAATGGGCCGATCAGCTATCCAAGTTCACAGGATCCCATGACGGGAAGACCGAACGGGTGATCAACTGGTTAATCTCTAATACGCCGGCAATCGATATCGATGAGACACCGGTAGTCGATATAATGGAAATCGAAGAAGCCGAAGAAAACTGGATGACCCCGATGATAGACTATCTTCGAGAAGGAAAACTACCACCTGACCAAAATGAAGCTCGGAAAGTAAGATATCGAGCTCCAAAGTATACACTTGTAGAAGGAAAACTCTACCCAAGATCAGTATCAGGAATTCTTCTGAAATGTGTCTCTGAATCACAATCCATCGATATACTACGAGAAATACATGAAGGAGATGCCGGAAATCACAGCGGATCAAGGGCATTGGCATTAAAATGTCTCAGGACAGGTTACTACTGGCCTACCATCAATAAAGATGCCGCTCAATATGTCCAAGAATGTCATCACTGCCAAGTTCATGCTAATATATGTCATCAACCAGCAGAAAACATGCACCCAATCCCGGTATGTTGGCCTTTCGATCAATGGGGAATGGACATCGTGGGACCGTTCCCAGCAGCTAGATCTAAGAAATCCTATGTCCTGGTCGCTGTAGAATACCTCAGCAAATGGATAGAATGCATCACCCTCGCACGAATAACCCAATTCCAAGTCATCAACTTCCTGTGGAAATTCATAGTTTGTCGATTCGGCATCCCAAGGATCCTTATCTCCGATAATGGAACTCAATTCGCGGGAAAACAGATAATAGAATGGTGCTCAAAACTTGGAATTCAACAAAATTTTACCTCGGTAGGACATCCTAGAGCGAATGGACAAACTGAAGTAGCAAACCGAGAGATAATAAAATCTTTGGAAAAAAGATTAGGAGCTGCCAAAGGAAAATGGCTTGATGAACTCCCAGGTGTACTTTGGGCTAATCGAACCACAGTAAGGAGCTCAACCGGGGAAACCCCATTTAGCTTGGTATATGGGTCGGAAGCTGTTATTCCTGTTGAAACCTTAATCCCAACACCAAGAATAGAGATGTTCGATGATCAAGAAAATGAAAAGGCAAGAGAAAATGACATCGATTTAACAGAAGCTTTAAGAGATAAAGCTGCTGTACGCCTACAAACCACTAAAGCAAAAATGGAGAAAGCATACAATCAAAAGGTGCGCATCCGAACCTTCAAAGAAGGAGACTTGGTCTTGAAAAAGGTAGAAGTATCCAAGCATGTGGGAAAGTTACAACAAAATTGGGATGGACCTTACATCGTCATTGGCGTAGGAAAGAAAGGTTCATACAAAATTGCACACTTGGATGGAACAGCCTTACCAAGAACTTGGAATGCGGTCAACCTTAGGAAATACTATGGTAAATAAATTTTAGCAGATTATACTGCATTGTTTTATTTTACTTTATCAAGTTTTAATCCTTGTAACAAAGGCCTTAGCCTACAGTTCGATTATTAAAGATTTTCTATACATCGATAATTTCGGTTAACACCCCTTGGAATTACACTATCATAGTGATGGAAACTAATTAAAACGAGTCGAGTAAACATTGATCCGCTCAATAAACACTCCTCGATATATATTCAACGATCAAAAAGACTTTTGGGTTAAAAACCTAAGTCTAAATTAAAAACGAGTCGAGTAAACATTGATCCGCTCAATAAAAACTCCTCGATATATATTCAACGATCAAAAAGACTTTTGGGTTAAAAAACCTAAGTCTAAATTAAAAACGAGTCGAGTAAACATTGATCCGCTCAATAAAAACTCCTCGATATATATTCAACGATCAAAAAGACTTTTGGGTTAAAAACCTAAGTCTAAATTAAAAACGAGTCGAGTAAACATTGATCCGCTCAATAAAAACTCCTCGATATATATTCAACGATCAAAAAGACTTTTGGGTTAAAAACCTAAGTCTAAATTAAAAACGAGTCGAGTAAACATTGATCCGCTCAATACACACTCCTCGATATATATATCAACGATCAAAAAGACTTTTTGGGTTAAAAACCTAAGTCTAAATTAAAAACGAGTCGAGTAAACATTGATCCGCTAAATAAAAACTCCTCGATATATATTCAACGATCAAAAAAGACTTTTGGGTTGAAAACCTAAGTCTAATTACAAACGAGTTGAGTAAACATTGATCCGCTCAATACAAACTCCTCGATATATTTTCAACGATTTATTTATGACGATTAAAAGGCCTTTGGGTTAAAAACCTAAGTCTAATAAAAAAAGAGTTGAGTATACATTGATCCGCTCAATAAACACTCCTCAATCTAAGTCTAAACAAACGAGTTGAGTATAAATTGATCCGCTCAATAAAAACTCCTCGATAAATCTATAGCGATCAGAAAGATTTTAGGTGATAAAAACCTAACCCTAAATTATAACAAGTTGAGTAAACATTGATCCGCTCAATAAACACTCTTCGATCTGTTCCTAACGATTTAAAAGATCTGCTAATACTCCTGAAGTTTTGAAGATAAATTGAGTATGAACCCGTCTGCTCGGAAAATGCTGCTCTTAAATAAAAATTAGGGCAGAATTAACGACAAGGAAGATGTAAGGGATAAAGGTAATATTTTATTCATCAAATCAGTTACATACAAAAATCCTACGTTACAAAGGTCTACATGCTACTTAATGATCGTTACAATGGTTTAGCTAAAATGATCCAATAGGATCGGCTATCTTCACGACAATGTCCACGGAAACACCAATCTCCTCCCTAGTACCTCGTCGATTATAATGAACCACCTAAGAAGCATGCTGCTCAGGATGGTCGACTACTTTAGTTCGATGGCCAGGCTCTGAAGGTCAAGTGTTCTTCCAGACGAAATGAACATTACCAGCCAGATAACTAGCAATGCTCACTCACCCGCAAGAAGATGCTGCTTTTACATTATCTATAAAACATTTTACTCTAGAGCAGCATCTCTTCGGGACCGTCGTGAAACGGTAAGTTTACCAGCCACCCCGGTGGTCTATCACCCCTGAGATAACATCCAAGAGCGGGGGTGACTGGCAAGTATGAACCCTCCATGTGCAAACAGAAACCACGGACCTCTAAGATGATGAAGACCAATGCAGAGATCTCATGGGACCCGTCGATACAAGGTAGGGCTGACATGGGACCCGTCAATACAAGACTGGGAACGATTTCATTATTTTGAATAAACAAATCCTGATAATGTGATTTTTTAAAGACAATGGGATCAGAGGGCAGAATAAAATCTAAGGAATCTGAGACCTCCATCCTTTTTGAGAAATTGCAAATGAAGAATGCAAACCGCCCCCTATTTATAGGGATAGATCTAAGGGATCCAACGGCTGAAAAAGTATTTGATCAACGGACATGGATACGACCCTTTGACTCCCCGTAATAAATGCAAATAAGTTGGAACGGCACTATCTAATCGCCTCAACTGGTCGACAACAAAAGAGATCGTGGATCGATACGATCATCGAATAACACAAGCAGATCTAAAAAGCTCCGGATCAGACATACCGGCACGATCATAAATGATGGTCGATGGCTTGAGAACCTAGAAACCACAAACGAAGACATACAAGCTTTAAAATCGCAGCGAAAAGGACAGTTGCTCGATAAAAGATAAAAGACCAAACCCTTCACCATGCGAGGGACGTCACTGCCTCATACATCATATGGATGACCATTGACTAAGCCATACAGGAACTCCTCTGGAATCCAAGATATCTGACATAGAAATCAGGAGAATAGTCCTCCTTATTCGAAACTGCAAGGACGTAACTGCCTAACATACCAAAGAATTGCTTAAGGAGGTCTGAACAGGTCAGATCTGACCAAGACTTCTACACTTTCCAATTCCTCCCATATCAAAGAAATGACATGACAATACATCGATTGAGGAACATATAGTTCAAAAGTTAATGCTGGGAAACATAAAGGTTTAGAAGAGACTGAATGAGGAAATTTGCTTTTAGTCTAATAAAAAGAAAAGTGAGGTTCAACAAAAGGGACAATAGACCCCTTATATAAGATTTACATCGCAAAAAGACAAATCTACAAGGCATGGATGAACATCGACCGAGATACCGAGAATTCTTTAACAACTATTATCGATACGAATGATCTATTGTCTACATCTTGACGTAAAACACGTTGATGGACATACTCCAAGGGATTATACTGGGTTGATCAATAAAAGATTTGATTTGCAGGAGCAAACATTATACAATTCAGTTACTTAAAAAGCGACCAGTAACCGACTAAGCAAGGACAAGCTACCTTTTCGCTATCCTGAAAATTCTTCGAAATGATCAATTTCAGATAAGTATGCTAATCTATACTGATTATTTCATGATGATTATATTTATGCACAAAGGAAGAACGAGCATAACAAAGTATATCTACAGAAGAAAATTGATCAAGGCAAGAATCTGCCTACAAAAGGATCATAATTTCCAATTTAGTACTCCTCCCATTACAAAAGTTTCAGCCCAAACAAATGCTCAAAAATTGGGCAAGAAAAAAAAAAAAAAAAAAGAGACAGTCTAAAGCCTGCCAAAGGCGAAGAAAGATCACTGAGAAGAACAGTCAGCAGGTCGACTACTAGAAACAGTCCTCCGAGGAGTCAAGTTGCCTGCAAAAGCCATCAATTCCTCTTGACGCTTTAGATAACCGGCGTCATATCCTTCCTCATAGGACCGCCGTTGAGACTCCTCTGCAAGGGCAGCAGCCTGAACTAAATCATATTTCTCTTTTTCAAGGACAACTTTATCAGCCTCCAATCTTTGGAGATCATCTCTGACAAGCTGAAGTTGCAACGTCAGCCCTGCAGCTTTAGCTTTCTCTGACTCCAACTGACGTTGATAAGCACTTTTATTTTTCCACAAATCATCGTTTTGCACACCCAGCTGGAGTGCAAAATACTTAGCCTGGAAGAAGAAAACAATCCTTATGTAAGAAGGAAGTCAAAAAATTAAAACAAATAAAGTAGTAAAAAGATATCTCCACCTGTTCACATATCTTCACCAGCGATTGAACAAGGCGTACGTTGGAGGCACCCTCAAGCTTCTTCAGCTCACCAGGCAAAATAGTGCTTAAACCCAGATCCCAAGACAAAGCATCAGGCTCAACTGAGCCAGGCAATTCACTATTGGAAGGGACGCCATCAGAACGAGGAGTCTCTGATAACATAATATCTTTAACTTGCTCAAAGATGCATCAATCATCTAATGGACGAGGAGATTCTCTCTCGTCGGGGCTAACGGAAGTCTCCTTGCCCGAAGCAGAAATAACCGTTCGACGACCAGACCTGGAACCGGTCCAACCTCCGGACGGTCCTCCCGACTCGAAGGAAGTAGTCATCACAGTAGTATCGTTAAACAGATAATCAGGACAATCCTGCAAAATTGATTGTGTTGAGGAAGCATTGACAAAAAGGCCATCACCAGCTTGCCCTCCGCCGGCGACTGGGGCAATAGAAGTAGACAAATGAAGGGAAATAGCAAAATCCCCTCCATGAAAAACATGCTCGAAGGAAGAAGCACTTGAAGTAACAGGTATAGTATAGGTCGGTTCCTCATTGGACATATCGCCGAAAGCTATCCGACCAGGGGAAGGCATGCTCCCTACTTGAGTGGAAGAAGAAAAGATTGGTTCGGAAAACGACGAGTTTACTACAGAAAAAGGTTCGGAGGCAATAACGCGAGTATCAATCTCCGACCTAATTATTGGGGATGAACGAGGAGGCTCCATCGATGGCCCATCTCTTCGAGATTTTTTGGATCTATTATCTCTAGCGCCCTCACGAGAAGGTCGCTTCGAGGTATTACCAAAAAGGTTACTCATGATCGGATTATGGAAAAATACAAATTAAAATCGAGAAAGTTTATCGACTGGTTGGAAAAAAGAGTATTCTATTAAGAGAGGGGTATAGCAGTAAAAAACAAGTCAAGTTTTTACCTTTCGTATTTATACTACACGAAAAGACGCGACAGACCTAAAGAAAGGGCGCGAAACAGAAAAACTGACCTTGGAGCAAACGCTAGAATTTGAAAAGACACACACATAATGATTACGGCAAATTTAATGACTTGTCAGAATTATTACGGCGAATATGAAAAGACACGACTGACAGAATACGAAACGTTTAGCGTACAAAGAGATGAAAAGGTAAAATTACAATTGAAACCTACGAGTAAATAATTACAATGGTTATTTCAAAAAATCATTATTTCAAGAAGCCTGTTCGCTATCCGGAATTCTCTGATCGCTACCGACGTCCTCGGTCATGCCAATATCGTTTTCCTCTTCTTCTTCATCTTCTGGATCGATAAAAGTATTATCGAGCTCATCGTTAACATCAGAAGGAGGAATCGGCAAGGGATTTCCAAATTCTTCGACAAGGTGAGCCAAAGGAAAACCTGATATACGACATCTGCAAGCTCGGAAGAAGAATAAATTTCACCATAGCGATTCAACCGAATGTGCGCCGCTTTAAAATACTCCCTTCGACGGTCGTCGATCATCTCTAAGGCGACCAGCTGATGAATCGCCTTCTTAAAAGTATTCTCAAGAAGAGGACCGACCATCCGATACACTAACGCCGTATGAACAGGAGAGTTAAGGAATTCACGAACAACTCTTTCGTCAGGATTCCTACCGTATCGATCCCTAAGTCCACTAAGTGGAACATCTTTTTCGTACTCCTCTAAGGAAGTTTCAAGGCTTGATACTTGAGATTCAAGCTCACTAATTCGAGCCGTGCTCTGTAACTGGAATTCCTCTAACTTTCTAGCCATTTGATTGGCCTGTTCTTGAGCACGAGAAATCTCCATCACCCTGTTCATCATTTCTTGATCTTCAGTCCCGGTAGCACGAGTCTCTACGACGGGAACGGAAGAAGATATTGAGGGACCAACCTCTGAACCGGAGGATTTATGAAGTAAAGCTTTATACTTCTCTTCCAGGAACCCGCACTGTTGTTTCCAAAGTGCATTTTCATAGGCGTATGACGCAAGGCAAGTTTTAGTCTGGAAAAACAAAGAGAGCAAGAAAAACAGATGGATTAGTAAATTAAGGAAGACCCTTAAAATTACCTGTTAGTATGATCAAAGGAAAAAGATATCACCTTTTCAGCATAAAGAGAAGCTCGCTGGAATTTCTCCAGAGGATCCTTATGAAGAAGCTTATTCAAATCGCGAGTGAAAACACCAGACAAAAGAACACGGGTTGCCTTATCGACCGCGTTCTCATTATCGTCGTGAATAAGAGAATCCTTCTCGGAATAACCAGCGGCCCTCCTTCCCTCTAAATGATCCTCGATCATTTCGACAAGAGTAGGTTTTGGATGCTTATCTCCGAGTAAAGAAAGATCGTTACCAGAGCGTCCGTAGTAGCTCCTCTTTCTATCAACTGGATCATTAGTAGGATGAGGCGTCGACCAAGTGCGACATCCTCGAATACCCAAAGTTGATCTAAGCTGAAGGGGAGGATAACCAGATCCCGTGCCCTGACGAATAGGGGACTCATGAGAAGAATCTGGAGATTCCTCTCTATTCTCCTCAGATTCATGACCTAACTCCAGCTTCCTTTTTCGTGACGCTCTCTGCTCGATAGGGACGTTCTCTACGGATTTGGAAGATTTCGACAGCACCATTTTTCCCTTCGAAGAATGTCGAGAGTTTTCTACCATATGGGCTGAAAAAGAAACAAATTACAAGTTATTTTTCTTCCCTATAAACAGTATCATCACAACACTAAGCTAAAATAAAGTACTAACCAAGAAGTTCAGGTGACGAACTGATGGGAAAGTTATGAATACTTAACCCCGCCTTACGAAGAAAAGCTTCCCCGATCAGAAGAGCACTTTGATATTTGTTTGCATGCATTTCGGGGATCTCAGCGATAAACTGTGCATCGTCGGGAACAAGTTCACCGGTCGATGAGCGACCTCCAGGAATCCAACTGGAACCATGATCCCATGAAAAAGGCGTGGTCGAACCATCCGCCGAACAAAGATTAGACGGAGGACGAACAAAGAAGAAATGAGATTTCCATGAAGGATTACTAGAAACAGGGGCGTCAAAGATCGCTCGAGTAGGCCGCTGACTAGCGAAGAAGTATCCACGATTCGAAGAACTAGAAATATTGAAGCGGAAAAGTTGCGTAAAATTACGAAAAGAAGGTTTAAACCCCTTTGCGATCATCAAAACGGAAAAACAAACCACAAAAGCAACGGAATTTGGAACCAGCTGTGTCAAGCACACACTGAAAGTTTTCAAAACTTCGAGAAAGAGGGGAGACAAAGGAAGACGCAGTCCGCTATTGAAGTGAGCCGTATAAAAAGCTCGACATCCCTCCGGAGGAGAGGTGACCCTATCAGAAGGGGAAGGAAGAATTATCTCGGAACCATCCGAAAAATATTTGGTATAATTATTCACAACCTCCGGGAATGTTTCCACCGTATAAGCACAAGCTACGTCCTCAATGGGTTCAGAAATCTGAGGCACAGTACCTTTGCCCTTTTTGGCTCGGGCAGCTACATCCGCGTCAGAAAGGATCCGTACCTTGAAGGTGTCTTCTCCAGGGACGACGAAGTCCGATACTGTAGTTTGTTCGCCCAAAGGATTAGAATGCAACTCCTCCTCGTTATCGGGGGCGACGATCTCTCTAGAAGAAGAAGAAGATCTTCTTACAGAAGACATATATTCTGGTTCTCGGAAGACGAAGGTCGATAAAAGGAAAAGTTTTATGTGATGAACGACTAAGCAAGAAAATGACTACGAATTATAAGGAAGTATAAAGGAAAAATGGCGAACTCAAAAGTCACCTATTTATAATAAGATGAGAAAAGACGTTTCGAACTCATCGCAACTAATCATATTCCCGCCAAAAATGGTAGGATATGAAAAGCCTCCGGAATAGACGCGTGGCGATTCGTAATTGGAAAGAAAAAACGACTATCTATGATATGTAGCACTCTTTTCCTTACTTAAGATTTTTTCCCACAGGGTTTTTTCTTAAGAAAGGTTTTTAACGAGGCTCCATTCATAGAAAACTAACGGTCTTGAAGATTTATCTACTTCTACGAGCTTCTGTTATCCATGCGCTCGAAGAAGTGAGGGAGTACTGATGGGGGCTATTTCGCACCCTACATACTGAACGATCGACTAAAGAACTTGAGATCGGTTCGACCAAATCAGGCTGTTCTAGATCATCTCATCGACCCGGCCGAATACAGCTCTCTTCGATCAAAACACAAATACTCCGGACCCAAGAAGGACATTTGGGCCGAGTCCTATTAGGACTATGTTTCCTTGTAACACTAGGTTTAGCATGATATAAATACCTAGTTAATCATTGTATTAGACAACGACGAAATCCCTCAACTCCAAGAATACATGATTATACACTGCTTACTACAGCACAACTGAATAAGATTCAATATTATTCATAGCTTTTGATCTCCATATCGGTGTGTTCTTAGCTTTGTTTGTGGTTTTACTTCTTGTTCTTGAATATTTCTTTTCTTTGTAATCGATCCATCCGAAATAAAGTAACAGAGCCCTATAAACATATATATAAATATCGAAACCCCCCCTCCCGATATCACAAATTCACTGATATTCAATTAACCCGACGAAATCCGGTTAAATCACACTCACTCTTTTCCCAGTCTATCCCATCTGATTTTTGCAAAAGTAAAACAGAGATTTGTGTGAGAACTAATCATATTTGAAATCATATAAAATCGTGAGATTGGATTCTATACTTCTCCGCCATTGGAAATCTTGTCTGCCACATTAGTTCTTTTCACCTAGAAACTGATGTGAGCGGCGGAAGAATTTTTGTGGGTGTGGGTGTGGGTGAGTTTATTTGTGTGTCAATATATACAAGGGTTTCTCGTGTGTCTGTGTGCGTGTGTAATGACAGGTGTGAATGTAGAACCGTCTTTTCTTTTCTTTCTTCAAATTTAGTTGAGCCTTTAAATTTCAGATTCTTTTTCTTTTCTGTGATGACTATGAAATTAAAATCTTTCAGTCACTCCATTCAAATATAAATATTAGTAAGCTTTAATTGATTATAAACCAAAACCAAAAGGAAAAGAATAATTGATTAAAAACCCCTTGTCTAGGTATGGTTGTGTGGGGGGGGGGGGGGGTTTGTTAAGGGACCGTGTTATTTATATCGATTAGCATACAACCATTTGTAAGCGTAGAATAACTGAAGAGGAGCTGTGGAATGAGACATAAAAGGAGAGTCATACATGATCATGAAACTTTTAGCATGAAGGATACATGAAGCATAGTTGATGATGATCAGGTGATTGGATTTGTTAGGAATATATCCTTAAGGCTCTTCATGACGATGCACATACTTGTATAATTTATAATTATTTTCTTGATCAAAAAATTTAGGATAAGCTCATGCTGGCTATTCCTGATTAGTTTCTTAGTTTTACATAAAAAATACGAGTCATGGTTTACAGACTTGGTGATTGCATTAATTTTTATGTTTTACATGCAACTTGTCTATTATTTATCTTTTGATTAAGCTTACAATGTGGTATTAATTGCTTTCACAAATGATTCTGTAGGTGGAAAGTATTCATCAGTACATTGAATCCATGAAGACAGCATATCTAGCTGACCAGCGTCACCGAGGGGATGGGAACAATCCATTTCTTGAGGCTGATCGCCGAGAGACAGCCAAGCTGGAGGCTGCTTCTAGAAGGGTACACCCAACTTTGCATTTACCAGCAGTTTCACAACCGACAACACAAATTACTGGACCTTTTGCCAGCTCAACAGCACCTGGAGCATCAACTGCCACAAATACTCCTGCTCCTGTGTTGGCCTCAACTGGAAGTGGATCCTTACTCTTTTCTACTCCGTCAGCTGCCATGACATCATCTTCTCTGTTTTTCACTCCTGCCACTTCTGCTCCAACCTCGTCTCTCTTCGGAACTGCTACTTCTCTACAGTCTAATCCCTTTAATTCTGCTTCTACTTCTGCCTTCAACATATCTACTCCCTTGTTTAGCACAACCCCTTCTTCTGGAGTCTCAAATTTTGCAACGCCTTTTGCTACAGGTTAGTCAATTAAGGGGATCAATTTTGGATGGTCAATCGGGCTATCTTACTTATGTTTCCGTTTATTTTTGTTGATTGCTAGAAACCTACTACTTTTATATCTTCTAATTTGGTGGGAATCATGGATTTAAATTTCGTTTTCGTGGTGTGTTACGGTCAGTTGAATATTATTATTTTTTGGAATTATTAATTATTCTTGCCATGGTTTTCCTTCCATGTCTTCATCTGGCTTTCTTGATTTTGTGGACAGGAGCTGCAACAGGTTCCAATTTAAGCTTTGGTAATCCATCGGTGAGTAGTTTTGAATTTTTTAGACAAGCTGTATTATCTTATCCCTCCATCCACTTTCCAAATATGCACTTTCTGCCCCTAACTTTTGAAAGAAAAATACATAATTTGTGTGTGCATTACAAACCTCATTATGGTTTCTTTATGAGACAATTTGATTAGTTTTATAATCTTAGGCCATCTACACTGCTCCAAGGGGAGGGGGAGTAGGTGGGGCGGTGGGTGGCAGGACCGCAGTCGGTGGGCAGGTGGCGTACTTTTCTTTATTTATTTTGTTATTTAATTAAATTATGTTATAATAATAATTAAATTTTAATTTTATTTTTAAAAAAATATTAACATTAATTTAATTTTATTACTTTTATTAATTGTAACTTTTATTTAATAAACTTAAATTTAATTTATTACATTAATTTGTGAAATTCAATAACATTGCAAGAAAATTTAACTTGTCTATTACTTAAAATTTTTCGATTTTGTTTTAATTTAAAAAACGTAAATGGGATTTAATACACATAAATTAAATACGATTTATGGATTAAAAACAATATAACCCTTATGAATTATTAATTGTTGTAGTATTGTGTACCCAAATAAATTTCTTATTATTAATTCCATTGTAAAATATTGAATTATTAATGCCAGTGTTAAATTTATTAATTATTATTATTATTATTATTATTATTATTATTATCATCATCATTATTATTAAGAAATATGAGAATTTGGTTTAATTGAAATGGGAAGAGGTCATCACTAGAGACCGTGGAAAGAGGACAGGAAGGGGGAAGGGGTGGGAGGTCATCGATCGAGATGGCCTTTATTGGTCCCAAGTGGTCAGATGAGGTCTAGAGGGGGGGGGGGTGAATAGACCTCTAAACTTTTTAACAATTTTTAACTTTAAAACTTTTGTTCTAACTTAAACAGAATAAGCTGTTACAGAACAGTAAGTTACTTGGCTGGTCGCGAACAAATCTTTGAACAGCTTCGTTGACCACTAATATGATAGTTACTTAGCTGATTTTGTCAAAAATCAGTTTCAATACTTAGAGTACTTGCAGCGGATTTGTAAAGTGTTTTTCACTAGTAAACTTAGTAGTTTGAAAGTTTGATCCCCAGTTTATAAAACTTCTTTCCTTTTAAAACTTTTCAAACAGTTAAATCAAAGTGTTTTTATGCAATTAAAAATATGCAAGTAAAGATGCAAATAAAACACACAGAATTTTTATAGTGGTTATATGGATTTAAATCATTTAGTCCACTCTTCCATGTTACTAAGATCTTGGGTTATACTATAATCACAAAGTTTACAGTATACTCTGCTTGCGCCAATCAACAAATGAAAATGCCACAAGTGCACAATAGGATATCACAAAGAAAACTATCCTCTGAAGTTAGATCACTCACAAAGACGGATCTACACTTCTCACAACACTCACGATTACTAAATCACTCAGAAGATGTATTTATCGTTGTTCTTCAACTCTGCTTTCGTCAACAAATGACTAAGCTAATGAGTGAGCTGTTCTTGAGACTTAGGAGATTTTGCTTCGAAATTCTTCTCTGAGATTGTGTTGTATTTCTTCTCTTCGTCTCTACAGCTATTTATACTCGTAGGTTTGAAAAATGTCCGTTGAAGAGAGACAAGATTCAAAAACCTCGGGTACTGGTCCTTAATTTCCGCGAACGGCTCTTTGCAGTCTGTCCGTACTGTCAACAGTACTTTTCTGCAGGCAGCATTAAATGCACCAAGCTGATCCGAAGCAATTCTTCAATCATTTGTCTTTAATAACCTTGTACTTCAGCATTTATTACTTCCAGGGGCATTTATTACCGTTGGGATGACTTCTTGATCCTTTCCACTTGGCTGACGAAAGTACAAGTCTGATGGCGAACTAAGCTGATCTCAAAGTTTAACAAATCTGTTTTGAGTCGGCTGATCTTCACCAGTCTGATTTCTTTCCTTCAGCAGATCAGTAGTCTTGGACCTTGAATTTTGACTCTTCTGATGTCTTCTTTACTTAGCCAAAAAATTCTTCAAAGGGATATCAGCTAAGTTAATTTATACTTAGCAGATTTGAAGTTTTGGAATGCATCAAAACCTCCCTTTACTTAATGTCTTCAGTGCTCTTCATCTTCATCCTTATCCAACAATTTCCCCTTTTTTGATGATGACAAAACTTCAGCTAAGTACTTGTTTTACCTATGCTAAAGTTTGTTACCTTCAAAATTTTCTGAGATAGAAAATATATGTTGGAAACAGAAACTTGAACTTTTATTGATAATCTTATAAATAAGTGCAAGTTACAGTTTCTGATCAGATGAGATGTCTGAAAGATAGATAAAGTAAACTGATTACAAATAGATTTATACATGCTAACTATCAGCTTCTTCATCAGATCCTTCCAGCACTTCTTCATATTCATAAGATGATTCTTCATCATCTTCTTCTTCTTCATCTTCATCAGCATCCTCATCCAAGAGAAGATTTGATCTAGCAGCTTCCATCTTTTCTTTGAGTTGCTGCTCCTTTAGCTTCTCCATTACTTTCTTTGCTGATTCAGTATTTTTGTACTTGGTAAGTGGCTCTGTTTGATCTTCAGCAGAATCCTTGGTTGTAGCCATTTTCTCATCAGATTTGGCTTTTTCCTTAGTTTCTGCTTTAGACTTCTCTCTGCCTTCTACCTTTCCAACTTCTTCAGCAGCCTTAGTCTCTTTAGCAGCTTCCTCAGTCTTCTTAGCTTCAATGGCAGCAACAGTTTCCTCAGTTGGTCCTTCCCTTTTATCTTCCCCCTTTTTGTCATCATCAGACTTGGTGACATAATCAGGTTCAGTAGCTGGGTTAAGTGCAATAGTAGGAATCTTCATTGCAGCACACAAAGTCTTCAAATTCTGATTTACTACGTCATGACTGGCAGTAAGATGAGTGAGAGTGGTGCTGATGTTGTCAGTTTGATCATTGAAACAATCAATGTTAAGTTGCATAGTGGAAAGCTCTTCATGGATAACATCTCCAGCTTTGTTCAGTTCCTGCAACAGCCCAACATTGATAGTTTTTTCTTCTTCATTGATCTTGATGAAGTTAGCAGTGAGATCAGCTATGTTGTTTTCAGCTCTCTCTAAAGCAGTGTGAAGATGATTGGCATCAGCCTTCACATATTCAACATTCTTGTTCATCTCAACAAAGCTTTGCAGCAACTGCTATGAATTGTCCTGAGGCATGGGAAAACTATCAATTGCATTATTGATAGTTCTTGCAGTGAGTAGTTGCATACTTTCCAACTGTAATCTGTTAGACTCTGCCAACTCTTGTTGCAACTTCTTCAGCTGCGTGCTGTTCTTCTCTTCCAATTCTTTCATTTGATTCTCTATCAGCATCTGGAAGGCTTCCATCAGTGATGAATGCTGATCACCTGATGAAGCAGAATCAGCAGCTTCCCTTCCTTCATCCTCCTGGTGAACAGGGGCATCTTTCAGTTCTGTCTCCTGATCAGCTTTGTTCTCCTTAGCATTCCACTCAAGTGCTAAGGGTTCTTCAGCAGCTTTGTCATCTTTGTGCTCATCAGTGACATCGTCATAGACTAAACTGGTGATAGTGCCATCATCATTAAATGATGTTGTTTGACGGATTTGTCGCACAATGATCCATGTATTTTGAAAAGCATTGTTTCCCTTAGGCACTTCATAGTAGTCTTTGACTTCTTTGCCAAATATGATCTGTTGAATGCTTGGCAGCTGAGGCAATTCACTTGAGCATCCTTGCTGATATCTTGACCTTTCTGTCCATCTCTTCAAGGCGGTCATAACAGCTATGTTGATTGCTCTCTCAACAGCATCATCATATTTTCTTCTCTTAGCAGGCAAAGTGTTTTTGATGATTTTGGCTTCCTCCAAGGCCAAGTCCTTAGCATATTGATGCATAGCATCCCTTACAAAATGAGGATCCAAAGCTTTTTGAATAGAGTCAGTCCTTAGCCAATTTAGAACCCATTTTTCTTCATCAGCTAACTCCTTCCAACTTTGAAGCTCTACAACAGATCTGTTCAGCCTATAATCTCTCCATTTGATGTATCTAGGCTTCTCGTGGGTGAACAGAGTCTTTAGCATCAGCTTCTGGTCATAATAAGCCAAGGTCTTTTCAAACCTTTTGAAGAGATCTTTATCAGCATAGACAATGTCAAACGCTCTTCTTATTTCATACTTCTCCTTTGGCTTGACCTCTGCAACAGGCATCTTAGGCTTCTTTGTAGCCTCTTCATCAATCTTGATGCCTCCACCATGAACTGGTCCATGAGCATTAATTTTACTTAGCTCAATGACCATAGCAACTTCAGCATCTTCAGCTGCTTTTCTTTCAGCTTCAGACATCTCCCTTCTTTCAGCATCCTTTCCTTCCTGAAGTTTGCTTAGTTCAAGTGCCTTCTTTTCTTCTAGCTCATCCCTCTTCCTCTGTTCAGCTTCCTCCCTTTTCTTCTTTTCAGCAGCAGAGATTTTCTTCTTTTTTATCAAAATCTTTCTCTTTCCCTTGTCAGCTGGGGCAGGTTGAGGAGCAGTAGATGCAAGAGGTGCAGCTGCAATGGGATGGATGATCATCACATCAGGATCATCCTGAGGTTTAACAACCTCAACTGTTGGCTTTGCTTGAGGAATCTGTTGCACATCAGTCTGTTCAGCAACAGAAGCTTCCTCAGCTCCAACAGGTCTTTCAGTAGTTTGAGGACTTTCTCTTACTAAGTCCACCAGCTCAGTAGGTTCCTCTATAAATGTCATTTGCTTCCTTGCTGTTTTCTTTGATCTTCCTTGAATAGGTCTCGAAGCAGCAGTATCTCTCAACTGACTTCTGGTCCTATGAGAAACAGTCTCATCAGGTACTTGAGCAGTTGGAGTTCTTGAAGATGATGTAGGAGACATGTTCCTGACATCAGTAGTGGTCTGATCAATAATTTTATCAACTGTAACATCAGCCACCGTCTTCACTTTCTTAGGGGCCTTCTCCTTAGGCTTATCAGCAGCCTTTTTCTTTGGAGTCTCAACAGCTAACGGAGCTGTTTTGACTAACCTCCTTGGCCTTTTGGCAGGAACCTCCTTTGATTCCTCAGTTTCCTCCTCTGCATCAGCCTCGTCGGCTTTTCTTTTCAGAACAGGCAAGTACTTTGACATTGCCTTGCCAGAGTGGATCTCCTTCCCATTAGTAACCTCACAGCCCATCTTGAACAGTAGATAGCTGAGAGTAATTCTGTGATTTGTTTGAGGGGCCTTGCTCTTGTTTTTCTTGTCCAATAAATTAGCAAATATATACCAGATCACTGTGGACCAGTTCACCTCCAATCCATAGTAAATGGCAGTCATAATACTGTACCTCTTCATAGTCACAGCATCCTCAGAGAAGGTGCAGTTCTATATCAGCTTGCAGACCATATCAGCCATCCTCTGATACTCATCTGTCAGCTGTTTCTTCTTGATGTTGCCAGTCAACATCTCACCCTTTTTGGCACAGATTGCCCAGAACTGTTGATGTTTGTCCTCAGTTAGAACGGTGACATCATGTCGACCGCTGTTAGTCAGCCCAAAAGTCTCGTGGAGTAGCTGAGGAGTGATAACGATGGATTTTTCTCCTACAGTAACCTTAATCTCCAGTGAAGAGAAATCAACAGTTGTTGTACGGTAGTACTCCAGAACTTGGTCAGTCCACACCAAACCCTCATGATATTCCATGAAGTTCACCAATGAGGCCGATTTGAACTTCTCCAGTAGTTCTTTCATCAGTGTAGTACCAGATTGATAGTAAGATTCGTACACAAGGTACATCCCTTCAGCTTTTGAGTCTCGAGTAGAAGCCATCTCAATTCTGTTTGAAAGTTAGTGAAAAAAGAAGAATTTTCGCAGAAAATTGCCAGTAAATTTTCTCACAAGTGCTCTTTGAATATTTAGGTGCGTAAAGACCTACTCAGTTGATCAGATCTGGATTTATAGAGTTAGGGTATTTCGGTTTCCGTAATACCAGCTAACCGTTAGATCCGTTTCTGTCAGTTCTGATCGTGCGGCGTCAGTTACGACCTTTCAAATTCAAATCGCATTAAATGAGGAGCGGGAATATGTACCGATCTTTTCATACTTGTAAAAGTGCGTTTTTGAATATAACTGTTGGTCCCAAGTGGTCAGATGAGGTCTAGAGGGGGGGGTGAATAGACCTCTGAAAATTTTTGAACTTAAAAACTTTTCAGTCTTCTGTCAGCAGACTAAGCTGATGAAGAACAGTAAGCAGACTGAGCTGATCGTGAACAAATCTTGAACAGCAGACTGACCACTCTTCTAACAAATACTTAGCTGTTTTTCAGCAAAACAGTTTTTCAAAGAGTATACTTGCAGCGGATTGTTTGAAAGTGTTTTTCACAAGTAAACTAAGTTCTAATAAGATTTTATCCCCAGTTTTGAAACTCCTTATAAGATCTTTTAATAATTCAAAGTGTTTAAATATGCAATCTTTAAAGTATGCAAGAAAACTTGAATGCAAGATAACACAAAGAATTTTTGTAGTGGTTATATGGATAGAAATCCTTTAGTCCACTCTTCCAGATCACTTAGATCTTGGGTTATACTATAAACACAAAGTTTACAATATTTCTCCACTTACACCAAAACAACAAATGAGAAGGCTGTAAGCTCACAATAGGAAATCACTAAGAAGACCTATCCTCCGAAGTAATATCACTCACAAAGATGGATATCTACTTCTCACAACACTCAGTTGAATATCACTCAGATATACAAGGGTTTAATCTTGTTCTTCAACAATCAGCTTCGTCATAAGATGACTAAGCTTATGATAAGATGACTCAACTGATGGATTCTTGCTCTAAAGATTTGATCTTGAAAGTGTGCAAGTCTCTCTTGAATCTTCAGTTTACCATCTATTTATACTCTTGGATTTGTAATTTTGCCCGTTGAAGGTTGGCAAAATTGCATTTTAGTCCTTGAGCAACGGTCATAATTTGAATGGTAACTTTTGCAGACTGTCGCACTGTTCACTGTACACTCTGCTGTACTTTCTGTCAGCACCATTTAATGTACTTAGCTTGTTACCGTTGGAGAGCTTACTGACCGATTTTACTTAGCTGATGGGATCCACTATGCTGATGATCACTAGTCTTATGTACTAGTCTGATGTACTAGTCTGAGCACTAGTCTTATGCACTAGTCTGATGCACTAGTCTCATGCACTAGTCTGATCACTAGTCATCTCATGATCAGTCATCTGATGATCACCCATCTCATTTCCACCAAGCTGATTTTCAATCTTTCACTAATCTGATTTTCACTCTTATCATAAGATTGAATCTTCATTTCTTGAATACTTCTGTTCTTGAATGATTTTCTTATAAACCAAGTATCAAATCTTCAAAGGCTTACTAAGTTTCCGTAACTTAGTTGATGACACCTTTTTGTTATCATCAAAACCTTTTAACTAACTTAATTAACTCAACTGATAAGATCACTTAGCTGTTCTTGAGTTAATAAATTCTTCCAACAATAACGGTTTAAACAGTAAGCGTTTACACAAGCGATCAGATTAGTGAAATAAATACTTATCTGATGGACTACTGTCCTGATGACAAAGCTGTTATCAGTGAAAGCCAATAGCTGATAACCTTCCTCGGCTGTTTGTCAATCCAGCTAAATAATAAATCTTCAATCTTCAAAACTTTAATCTTCTGTTGAAAACATAACTTCAACTAACTGTCATCAACAAATTTCATCTTTTAATCAGAAGTACCGCTAGTCTTACACGTTCCCCCTGACTTTAAGAATTCATTAGTTAACTAGTCTGTTGAGAGTTAATCCTTGAAGATAAATAAGATGAGTAAGCTGTTGTACTTCAGTCTTCTGATGAGTTCCCCCTCAGCTTATGCATCCAATTTTAATAAACTAGTTCAGCTCTTAGAGTTGAAAACCTTGTCTCACTTAGAGGTTTTGTGAAGATGTCAGCAATCTGATTTTCAGTAAATACATATTCTATCATGACATTTCCTTTCTCCACATGATCTCTAATAAAATGATGCTTGATCTCAATATGCTTAGTCCTTGAATGACTTGTGGTATTCTGAGTAAGGCTGATTGCACTTGTATTGTCACGGTTGATAGAAATAGTGTCCTGCAAGCCAGCTGTATGACGAGCATTTATTGTAATAAATGAGGAACTATTCAATTTTGATTAATAAATGCACTTTATTAAATGGTCAACTTTATCTTATGTAATAATTATCTACGCATAAGGATATAAGTCCTTAGATCACAGGGCTATGGGACAACCCGTGGACTGATCTCCAATGCCGTGATCTAGAACATATTCAAGAGTCGTAGAATCCAATCGAGATAGGACATCATTGGATTCGGTTAGACTCTCACTATTATGTATACTCCTATGAACTGGAGAACGCCGAGGTCCACGAGCGTGACTGGAATGGTCGATACACATAAGTGGGTGGCTTGCTGGGATGGCAAGCGCACTGAATACCCCAATTAGGAAATAACTCACCATGGAAGCGGTAGTCGCATATCGGGGTTGAAGTTATTCCAAATTTATAATAGTATACGAGGAACGATCCCTAACTACTTTAGGTGATAGGGTTTATCTGGTGCGAGAACGTCTATGCTTTGATATGAGTTCCGACTGACTGGGGATCGCCAGAAAGTCTCTGTGGACTCATATTGGGTATAGAGGAACTCGTATGCAGATTCATATCATCAACAAAGGATCCATTGACCCGACTTGATAGGTTGGGAAATTCTCCTATGGATTTCTGTGAGAAATTAATTCTGGTAAAATCCTTGGCCAATGTATCTAACGACTTTATGTAAGTAGCTCATAAAGATTAAGTCAAAGATAATTTATTTCGAGATCAGAGTACATAAGGTCAAGACAAAATAAAAGGGAATCCGATGAAATACCATACCCCTCGATTGGGAGATTGATCGATGGAGAGGTTATGTCGTATATGGAAATTGTAAATGATAAAAGGTCACTGAATTAATTCACCAGTGATTGGGCTCCATGGGCTTGTGGCTGGACATCGACCGTGGAGTGTGGGAGAATTCCCAAATTCGCAGGGGTGCTAATTTTGGAATGATCAATCGACAGAGTGTTCGATTGATTTAGAGTAAGTCTTACTCAAATAATTAAATAATATTTAGTTATAACCCACGGCCAATTATGTGGTGAACCTACGGGGGCATACACAATACACATGAAGCGAAAGCGAGGAAATAAGAACGACCGAGTTGACTGGGTTGACTGGGTGAATAATCGACTGGGTCGATTATTATGGGTGGGTCGACTGGGTCGACCCAATTGGAACAAAATGGGGTCCAATTGGAATTGGATCAGGATCATAAATTAAATTGGAGTTTAATTTGTGAGTTAATTAATTAAGTTGAATTTAATTAATTAATTGGACTTAGAGTCAAAATTAATTAATTGGGAGACTAGTTAATTAATTGGGCTATTTAATTAGGAGATTAAATAAAGTCTGGTCAAAATTAATTAACTGGGCCATGAATTAATTAGAAGACTTAGTCTTCTAAATTAAAGAGGGCCATGGCCCATGTAGGAGAGAAGAACCCTAGTCCTAATAGGACTAGGTTAGGGAGATAACTATAAGTAGTTTTCTTGTAGTTATTTTTCACATAACTCCATAAGCAAAAATTGAGCAGAGCAAAAATTCTCTCCCTCTCCCCTACCAGATCGGTCGAACCCTTCCAGTGCTTGGAAGAATTTTTCGTTTTCGATTTTTGTTCCAAGATCGTTCCTAAATCCTAGATCATAATATATCTTGTGTTCTAGCTGATCAAGATTTATTATTTTCGTGTAATTGTGGTGTATCAACCCATAGAGGCGCAACACGTGGGGCGCTGCTGCAGAGCTTGGATCGATTTTGCTGAGGAGAAATTCAGAGTTCGTTTTGCCAACTTGGATTTGCAAGGAGACAGGTATAACGTGTAAACTGTTTATACTGTCGTTTAAATTAATATTTATATATATACACCTAGAGTAGTATCCTGACAAGATTCCGTAAGAAGTCCTAAAAATTTTATATTCCGCTGTGCCTAGGGCTGTATATCTTACCGAATCCCAACAACAGTAGATAGGGATTCCACTGATTTTTATGTTGTAATATTCAAGTTGATGTTTCAACCATAATATTTGTGCACAGCAAGCTCCAACAGCTATATATTCAGCTTCAGCAATTGATATGGATACTGAAGTTTGTTTCTTACTCATCCATGAGATCAGACGACTACCTAAGAACTAACAGGTACCTGTTGTGCTCTTTCTATCAATCTTGCAGCCAGCAAGGTCAGAATCTGAATATCCAATGAGTTCAAATCCAGATTCCCTAGGGTACCACAATCCCAAATCTTCAGTACCTTTAAGATACTTGAGTAACCTTTTGGCAGCTAAGAGGTGAGATTCCTTAGGATTTGATTGATACCTCGCACAAACCCCAACAGAGTACATAATATCAGGTCTGCTAGCTGTTAAGTATAATAATGACCCAATAATTCCTCTGTACTTGGTTATGTCCACTGATTTGCCATCTTCATCTTTATCCAAACGAAGACTAGTAGACATTGGAATATTAGCAGTAGAGCTAGTTTCCATACCAAATTTCTTGAACAGATCCTTTGTGTATTTTGCTTGGTTGATGAATATTCCATCAGACAACCAAACCAAGAAAATAATTAAGTTCTCCCATCATGCTCATTTCAAACTTGTTCTGCATCAGCTTTGAGAACTTATCACACATCTGTTGATTAGTTGAACCAAAAATAATATCGTCCACATATATTTGCACAAGCAAAATATGTTCTTCCCATTCAATAGTGAACAGGGTCTTGTCTACCTTACCTTTACGAAATCCTTTAATTAAAAGAAAATCAGATAGGGTATCATACCATGCTCTTGGAGCCTGTTTCAGTCCATAGAGGGCTTTCTTCAGACGATACACCTTGTCTTCTTCTTGATAGACTTCAAATCCAGGTGGTTGTTCAACATAAACTTCTTCTTGCAATTCTCCATTGAGAAAAGCTGATTTCACATCCATCTGATAGACTGTGAAATTCTTGTGAGCAGCATAAGCAAGAAAGAGTCTGATAGCCTCTAATCTTGCTACTGGTGCAAAAGTTTCATCAAAGTCAATGCCTTCTTCTTGGCAATAATCCTTGGCCACTAATCTTGCTTTATTTCTGGTGACAACACCATCTTCATTCATTTTGTTCCTGAATACCCATTTAGTGCCAATGACTCTTTGATGACTTGGTCTATGAACTAAGTACCAGACTTCATTCCTTTCAAATTGATTTAGCTCTTCTTGCATAGCTTCAATCCAGTTTGAATCACTAAGAGCTTCTTCAATCTGTTTGGGCTTAATTTGAGATAGGAAGCTGACAAACATTGCTTCACATGCAGCAGCTCTCCTTGTCTTTACTTTATCCAAAGGATCACCAATCACCAGCTCTGGTGGGTGATTCTTGAGCCATCTAAGATCAGGTTGCAAATCATAATGTTGTCCTTTGTGTTGATCTTGCAAAACCACTGTTGGAGTTCCAGTAGTAGTCTGTTGAACATTTGTTGTCTGTTGAACAGTCTCTGGTCTGTCAGTTGTATGCAACTCGTCTGTTAGACAATCAGCATTGTGATTTTGAACAGCACTTGAGTTATCAGCTGGGTTGAGATCAGGTAGTATGATGGGAACATATTCTTCATTCTTTCCAACATTCAACTTCTGTAAATCAGTAGACAGATCTTGATTAATACTTTGATTCTTTTCAGAAGATTGATTTGGTTCATCAAATACTACATGAATGGATTCCTCTATAAGTAAAGTTCTTTTGTTAAAAACTCTGTAAGCTTTACGAACAGTAGAGTATCCTACAAAAACAGCTTCATCAGCCTTTTCTATAAATGCTGTAAGGTGATTTTTCCCATTATTTAAAACAAAGCATTTACAATGAATATCTTAAAGTAATGAATGTTTGGCTTCCTGTTGTTTCAAACTTCATATGGAGTCTTGTTTAGGTGCTTGTTGATCATGCATCTATTTTGGCTAAAGCATGCTGTATTTGTTGCTCCTGCCCAAAATCTTTGAGGCAGCTTAGCTTCAGCTATCATTGTCCTTGTAGCTTATTTTAGAGTTCTATTTCTCCTTTCAGCAACTCCGTTCTGTTGAGGGGTTCTGGCAGCAGAGTACTCATGACTGATTCCTCTGGCATTACAATACTCTTCAACAGTAGAGTTTGTAAATTCAGTCCCTCTATCTGATCTGATCTTCAGTATTACTTTTCTCATTCTGAATCTTTTCCATCAGATTTGAAAGATGCTCCTTGGTTTCACTTTTCTTCTTCATGAAAATCACCCAAGTGTATCTTGAATAATCATCCACAACAGCTAGGCAGTATTTCTTTCCACCATTGCTGACAGGATCAATGGGTCCAAATAAGTTCATGTGTAGCAGCTCCAATATTCTTCCAGAAGATTGATGCTTCTTGCTTTTGAATGATGACTTGATTTGTTTACCCTTCTGACATGCGTCACAAAGCTTATATTTGCTCATGACTGTCTTTGGAATTCCTTCTACCAGATTGTTCTTGATAAGTCTGTTGATGGTCTTGGAATTCACATGGTTCATTCTTTTGTGCCACAGCCAACAGACTTCACTTGGTGTTGATGCCACCAAACAAACACTCGAATTCTTGTCAGCAGAATTCCAGTCTACTGTGTAGATATTTCCTTGTCGTCTTCCAGATAAAATTACCTTCTTTGTACCAATGTGTTCAACGTAACACTTATTTAGTTGAGAAGATGACTGAATATCCTTTGTCACAAAATTGACTTATGCTCAGCAAATTGTATTTGAGGCCTTTAACATAAGAGACGTCAGATATCTCAATGTTGCCTTTGATTAGCTTTCCAGTTGCTACAATATTGCCTTCTTTGTTGTCCCCAAAAGTAACTTTAGGACCATGCACAGCAACAGCATCAGTCAGCTCATGTATGTTTCCACACATGTGTCTTGAACATCCACTGTCCAAGTACAAGATTTTCTCTACTTTACTCCTACTCCTAATCCTAACCTACAAAACAAAATTAAATTGTTTTAGGTACCCTTATTGAGAGGGTCCTGAAGGATTAGTTCCACCTTTGACAACCCAAGATGATGAAGTCTTAGGCTTCTTAGGCTTCTGTTGTTTGGCAGGAGCATGAACAGTTTCATATTCATCATGTTTATCAGATTTGCTATGTTGATGATAATCAGCATGATAAGGATAATGCTCATAAGTAGAATAAGATGCATGATAAGGAGGATATGCATGCATTGGATGAGCAGGATATGCATAGTAAGTAGGAAATTGTGGTGCATGATACATAGGAGGATATGCAGCAGGTTGCACATAATATGACTAATTTCCATACCAAGCATTTTGATTTTTCTTGATTTTATGCTTATTTGATTTACTAGATGCTTGCTCATTAACAGACGACTTAGTTTTACCACTAGTCTGATTGGTTTTGATCTTATTAGAAGACTTCCTAAGACTCTTCTGTTTGGACTTACCAGTCTGTTTTCCTACACTAGGCTCTTTGCTCTTTTTAGCCTTAGGAGTTTTCGTCTCCTTTAATACTTTCTCAGGTGAAGCAAGTTTCATAGTCTGAACATACAAAATGACCTTACTATTGTCAGCTGATACAAATTTTTCAATATGGTTCAGTTCTAACTTATCCTGATCTAAAGGTGTCTTCTGTTTACTAGACATGTGAGTGGATGCAACATATGACTTATCATGAGACTCAATGACTTTCTCAAGCTCAATGATTTTACCCTTATAAACTTCACATTCAGCTTTCAGAGATTCATTCTCTTGCTCAAGCAGTTTGTATTCAGCTGATTCTCTTGGCTTTTCAGCTTTAAGTTTCAGTGAACTGTTTTGCTCTTTCAGCAATATCATCTCTTCCTTAAGCTTTTTAAATGCATCAACAATACTTGTATTGTTGAGCATCATTTGTTCAAATGAATTAAATAATTCATTATCAAGAGGAGTTACCTCATCAACCTCGGAGTCATCAGATTCCTTAGCCATCAGGCAGAGAAGAGCAGGACTCTCTTCATCAGAAGTGTCTGAATCTGAATCAGATGAGTAGACAGCAGCTAGCTTTTCTGCTTCTGCTACCAGCACCTTTCCTTTCTGATGCATTCTTTCCTTTCTGATTCTCTTTTCCTCTTCTGTATACTTCTCAGCTTTAGGATATGGGCAGTTTCTGATGAAATGACCCAGTTTCCTGCAATTATAGCACATCATTTTGGATTTATAAGAATCCTTATCTTGAGAAGAAGAAGCAGGGTTAGAAGTAGAAGCATTGTTATATTTGTTCTTTATTTTTCGTCTGTAGAACTTTTTGAAGTTGTTCATCAGCAATGCAACGTCTCCAGCAGTGTACTTCTTTTTGTTGAGTAGTGTGGCTTCATCAGATGAATCCACGTCTTTGCTTTTGTAGGCTGGCCTTCTAGGATTTTCAGCAGCAATAAGTGCAGCTGTGGGACTTGAAGTAGAGGTTTCTTCAACACCCATTCTCGGCTGTTTATACTCGTATGCCTTGATTACTGAGAACAGCTCGGTGAGTGAAATCTTTCCCAGATCTCTTGACTCTTCCTTGGCTGTCACCTTCATGTTGAACTTCGGAGGTAGAGCATTCAGAACTCTGACGGTTATCTCCTTATCATTGAAGGTTTTTCCAAGCTTTAACACTTCATTCAGCTTCCTTGTAAACCTTGTATCCATCTGATCAATGGTTTCCGCAGACTTCATCTTGAAGTTGTCCAGCTTTTCCAGAGCTACACTCAGCTGATGCTCTTTGATGGCGTCGTTTCCTTCGCTCATGTCACGAACCTTATCCCACATCTCTTTGGCAGTCTTGCAGTGCTTGACTTTGTCAAATCGATCATTGTCAAGGGCCTTGGTCATGATGAAACGGCCAACTTTATCCAGATTGAACAGCTTTATTTCATCGGCTGTCATTTCTGTTAGATCTTTTTCCACCACTATAACAGCATCATCAACCGTGATAGTCTTGGTAAATTTGAATGGAAATTTGATGATACATGTGTACATGTTATCATTGTAAGTAGCCAGAAAAATCTCCATTCTGATTTTCCAGTCTTCAAAGCTCATACCAGCTATGTGGGGAACATGGCTGATACAATCCATTTTTCAAAAATTTTAATTTTTCAAAATATGCTCTTTTGAAAAGTTTGAAAACCTTTGAAAAACACTCGGATCAAGCTCGTTGATCAGGAAGCTGATTCTAATGAACCACCTGCTCTGATACCTCTTGTTGGTCCCAAGTGGTCAGATGAGGTCTAGATGGGGGGTGAATAGACCTCTAAACTTTTTAATAATTTTTAACTTTAAAACTTTTGTTCTAACTTAGACAGACTAAGCTGTTACAGAACAGTAAGTTACTTGGCTTATCGCGAACAAATCTTTGAACAGCTTCGTTGACCACTAATCTGATAGTTACTTAGCTGATTTTGTCAAAAATCAGTTTCAATACTTAGAGTACTTGCAGCGGATTTGTAAAGTGTTTTTCACAAGTAAACTTAGTAGTTTGAAAGTTTGATCCCCATTTTATAAAACTTCTTTCCTTTTAAAACTTTTCAAACAGTTAAATCAAAGTGTTTTTATGCAACTGAAAATATGCAAGTAAAGATGCAAATAAAACACACAGAATTTTTATAGTGGTTATATGGATTTAAATCCTTTAGTCCACTCTTCCAAGTCACTTAGATCTTGGATTATACTATAATCACAAAGTTTACAGTACACTCTGCTTGCGCCAATCAACAAATGAAAAGGCCACAAGTGCGCAATAGGAAATCCCAAAGAAAACATATCCTCTGAAGTTAGATCACTCACAAAGATGGATCTACACTTCTCACAACACTCACGATTACAAAATCACTCAGAAGATGTATTTATCGTTGTTCTTCAACTCTGCTTTCGTCAACAAATGAAAAAGCTGATGAGCGAGTTGTTCTTGAGACTTAAGCGATGTTCATGTTATTACTTGTTTGGCATATTTGCAAATGTTAACACATACTATATATGCATTATTGGTCATTTGAATTCAAAATTACCTGATAGTCTTAATTGATTTGTATGCATTTGATTCACTAAGTTTTTAATCCCCTGCAGAAATCAAAAGGCAAAAGTTGCACGGGGCGTTGCTAGTGGGAAAGAATGCCATCGCCACAAGTTTCCAGAATGAATTGAAATCATGCCATCGCCAAGGAGCGAAGATCCCAGGCTGACGGTGATCCCAGGCTGACGGTGATCCCAGGCCGGCGGTGGCCTGGGATAGAAGACCCAGGCCGCCGACGGCCTGGGAATCAGGGGGGTAGGGGGGTGGGGAGGTGGTGGGTGGGGTGGTGCTTTTTTTTAAAATTAAAATTATTTATTATTTAATATTTTAATAAATATTAAATAGTTTTAAATTATATAATTTATTATTTTAATAAATATTAAATATATTAATTCTATTATATAAATTTTATATTTAAAAAGAATATGTTTTCTTAATTTTGGTGATATTTATGTTAATGTAAAAAGAATATTTATTTAATTTATTAATATTGTTTATAAATTAAATTAGTTATTTAAATAAAATAAGTAAAATTTTCTAAATTTGTCAGCACGTGGTCTTATTCGAGTCAATTTGGAAATTTGGCAACAATGTGGACTAAAATCGTCACTAAATTTAGAGATGTGGGGCTTTTTTGGTAACCTGAAAAAAATTATCAGTCAACCAAAATTACAATTCTACCCCCAAATTAAGATTTAAAATTTTCTAAATTCATCAACACGGGGTCTTATTCGAGTCAATTTGAAAATTTGGCAACGATGTGGACTAAAATCGTCACTAAATTTGGAGATGTGGGGATTTTTTGGTAACCTGAAATGTTATGGGGTAAAAATATCAGTCAACATAAGTTATGGTATCAAATGTGTAAAGTTTTAACGGCCACGTGACATTCTCGTGACAATTCCGTTTCCAATTTGACGGAAGTATTAAATGTGCAAAGTTGATTTGAGTTATGGTATCAAATGTGTCGGTATAAAAAGTTGTGATATCAAATCCCTAAAGTAGGTAGAATTAAGGTATCAAAAGTGAAATTCTCTCTATAAAATTATCAGGGAATAAGAGTTTGAGTACTCTAGATTAACCACTTGACTATTAGACTCACATAAACAATGCACCAACATCTACTAAAATTGTTAACTCTCGATATAAATATTGATAGATCGAGATTTTTTCACTCGCATCACTTTGATCGTCAAATGACTTTAGACAAACTACACAAAACAATAAAATTAATCAAATTAACAATTTGTAATGAAATTTAGTACAAAATATAAATATAAAATCTAAGAAGATTTTGATAAGATTAGTTTCAATGTTATTTCTTGAAGCAAAAATTATCATGAATACATATTTGATACTAGACGTGATTAATATAATAATGTAATAGCTCATATGTTAGCTCAACTAGTCATGTACGATTATCTATTTCTCCTGATATTATTTTCAAAGGTGTAATTTATGATTTTTCAATTCGTCATTGAGTCATAATATATTTTTTCTTCTTCTTAAAATAAAATTATTTATCCTATGCACACAATTTTTTAACTGTCATATATATTCCTAGTCTGTAGGTCAAATAATAAAAAATAAATAAGAGTTATAATTATATACCTTCAAAAAGAAAAAGAAAAATTGAAATAGAACAAACCAACCTTGAGCGACTGTCTCCCCCATGTACCATTGATCCAATAACACCTGAAATCCTTTTCCCGTCTTATGCACGACCACTCAGTCTGTTACTACTGATCACCTCTAACGTAGAAGGTTAGATTATTTTTTGCTTGTTTTCAAATTATAAGTTAGGGCTTCAGTAATTTAAATTTGAGTTTCTAATATTTTTTAGATTGAGCAATTGTTGATGCATTTATGATTCTGACTTCTGAGACTTATATTGAGCTGATTATTTGGATTGATTGGCCCTGATTTTTATTTTACAATACACAGTAGCACAATTTTGGGTTTAATTGTTGATTCTATTTTCTAGGATATTCTGATTTCTGAGTTTTTTTTTGTTTTTGTTCTTTTTGGTATGCTGGCCTTGCTGTTTGAATTATTATATAGATCCGGTACCGGAAAAAGCTGGTCGAGCAAACTGTTAATAGAATTTATGGTAGACCAAACTGGAAAGTTTCAGTTCAAGCTAAAGGTTAACATATATATTGTATACCGGAAAGCGATTTTGTAATAACCAAATAATCTCTCCTGTATAAATATGTTGTTACATTATGTAAAATCAGTGATTGTAATGCTGTGAAGTTCACTACACAGTTAAAGATTTGTGTCATATAGACCTTATAAAATTTTGTATAGATTGAATATCTTTCTGTAAGTTCAATTCCGTTAATTATATAATTATGTTGAACTTAGTACTTTATCTAGACAATAGTAGACAATCATGTTTGATTAATGGGGTAACAAGACAAGACTCCTTGTTCAAACATCAGACAAAACTATAGAAAAAATGAGGAATACACTTAGTTTAATTAGAACATACATCTTTTAGTGGCTTCTTTAATTTTTTCGTTCTTTTGGAAAACAATCAGTCACGAGATAGTTTCTTACATTTCTAGAATCTTGATACTTGATAGATCTTAAGAGGGTACCGCAGATGGCATGTTTATGAATGACGTATGCTCATGAATAGTACTGCGGTATATTTTTTTATGTATGATACTATATGCTATTAATGTCAACACAATTATCCATGGTTACTAGATCTGCTATACACTGGTGGATTTGATCTAATAAAACCAAGATCTCCCAGTCTAGTTTATTTGGTGTAGTTCATGTTTCACAACATAAATTGTTGCAATCTTGATGTGGTTTAAAATTGGAAACTATAAGTTAAATATTGGTCTTCTTCTACTATAACTAATAAATGAAAATATAAATACTTGTTTATTAGGAGTATATCTACATTCTTTACAAACACGGTGTTCATAAATTGTGCTGTGTTTGTATTTCCTTGTCAATATACACGCACAAACATATGTGTGTATGCATGTTCTATTACAAATAAGATGTTTCTGCTTTTACACTTCTCTATGTCTATACACCAATGTTTCAAACGGAAGAGATTAGTAAGCCTTAATTGATTATAAACCAAAAGGAAAATAATAATTAAATGGAGTGACTGAAAGATTTTAATTTCATAGTCATCACAGAAAAGAAAAAGAATTTGAAATTTAAAGGCTCAACTAAATTTAAAAAAAAAAAAGAAGGTTCTACATTCACACATGTCACTACACACGAACACAGACACACGAGAAATCCCTGTATATATTAACACACAAATATACTCACCCACACCCACACCAACAAAAATTCTTCCGCCACTCACATCAGTTTCTAGGTGAAAAGAACTAATATGGCGGACAAGAATTCTAAGGGCGGAGAAGTATAGAATCCAATCTCACGATTTTATATGATTTCAAATCTGATTAGTTCTCACACAGATCTCTGTTTTACTTTTGCAGAAATCGGACGGAATAGACTTGGAAAAGAGGGTGTGGGACGCTGAATTTAATTGCTATCGGATCAACGAGGTGCTCTTTGCGGTTCCATCGCCTCCATCGTGTCCCCCTCCGCCGACGCCCCCACTTCCCTCATCGTCGCCGACGCCTCCACTTTCCTCGTCGCCTCTGCCATCACGGAAAAAATCTCAGGAGGAGAAACAGGCATGCCTTATTTCTTTTTCTCCTTTTGTTCCACAAGCTCCTGAATTTGTCTTTATTTATGACTTTATGTTAATTTTTCATGGTTTTCAATTTTTAGCTATTAAAACTATATTTAATTTTGCATCATAGATTGTTCTGAAAATCTAGCAACATAGAGAAGCAATCTTGCCCACATGGAATTTATATATACTATTGCACTCTTGCTCGATCTTACATTAATAGCATATTATATTGCTGGATTTTTTTTTTTTTTGTGCGTTACTTCTGAAGAAATAGAATTGATAATCTATATGAAAAGTGTCAATTTAAAATCAAATATAAGTTTATGAGATTAATATGAAAGAGCTAACTTCATGTCAAAAAATAAATGGACTAGGACTTGTATGTTTTCGTTTTAAATTTTGTAGCTGTCTATGTTTGGGAAACCATCATTTTGCTTTGGTTAGCATGTTCCAGGCTTTAGCCTTGACTAATTCCATCGGGCACAGTACTTGAGCACCTCTCATAGCAGAGATCAAAAACAAGTTAGCCACATTGTGGGGACTAGTTCTTTCTACAATACCCTACCCCCGTGTGTGAAAGCCTTCTTTTTTGCAAGATAAGAAATTGCATCAGACACATCTTCTTAATGTATGTAACCACATTTCAGCAACTACATTCAGTAAAAATCCTTGAGGACCTTGACTGATTTTTTTGCGTGCAGAGAGTCGAATCACCTTTGCAGGTGCAATATGCAAATTACTTATTTTTAATTTGTCTATCATGTACTTCTATATAAATTTGATTTGCAAATTTGCATTAGACCTTTAATGGTTTGTAATTGCAAAAAAATACATTGGTTATTGAGCGTTACTAACTTAGTATTGGACCATTTATCCTAAATCTTTTTGACTCCTTTTATACTGAATTTGTGGTCCTCAATCCCTGGGTACATAAAATTCATACCATGAACTATTTGAACTGGCACATTAGTGTGAAATAAGGACCCTAATTTTGGAGCGAAAATTAGTCGTGTTTCTCATTTGACACATATAGAAGCCTTTTTTGGATAATTATGTAGTGCCCCCCTCACTTTCCATCTCCATGTACTTCTTAATATGTTTGTTCATTGGATTAAACAATACAAAACTGACTTGTGGAAAAATCAATGTCTTCTTCCACCACTGGATAAACCAGTTGTAATTTGGATCACCAATGAACCTTTGGTCGATGACAACTGTGGTCCTGTTGATGGGAAATCATTATTTCTGATTTGTCCTGTTATGCATTACATATAGCTGAGGTTGTATTTACAACTTGTACCCACAATATCTATTCTCTGAATTGTATATCTCACTTGTATGGCTACAGGAGGTTAAACAGAGAGAAGCAAATATGAATGAAGTAGAAGATTGCAACGAAAGGAGAACTAAAAAGTTTAAGTCTAATTTGAACAAATAGAATTTTTAATTTTGAAGCTTGCATGAAGATGTCAATAGGATAAAGGGTACACGGAGACTGTACCCTGCAACTGGAACCTCTGGAAGCAGCAATAGTGGTGGGATTTTACAAAAAATGAAAGGAGTAAATTTAGAAGAAAAATGTGTGTGAAGTTTTTGGATAATATTAAAAGCTAGTTTTGGTAAAGAAATAAATGATTGTTTGTAATTAATGACTGAGTGTCTGAGAATGGAGCAGTATCGCTAGCCAGCCTAGTCTATTTTGAAAGAGGGAGAATATTTGTTCACTTCCCATTCTAAGTTAATGACAATTAAGGAATTAAAAGTTTACATAATTGACTTATTGACTTTAGAAGGGTAAATTAAAATTAGAGAATGAGAAAAATCAACATTTTTTTCTTAATTTGAAAATGGATTTTTTGCACTTTACACCCCCAAAACATAGGAAATATGCACTTTGCATCCTCGAAACTTAGATTTGATAGAATAGTGCCCGGCAAGCCAATCTAAATTAGCTTGTTTGAGGACTATCTTCTTATGGTTTATAATTAATACGCCCGTTTATTCATAGTACGTGAATTAAACAATGGCCAACTTCATCTCTCGCGAACCTATCTAAGCGATTGGATGAAATCCTGAGTTCACAATAGACTATGGGACTATACACTTCAGTACTGAGTGCACTTATCATGAAACAGTCTCAAAGGTCGTGATCTCGAAAACGTTCCAAGTCATAGATTCATATCGAGACGGGGTATCGAATGAATCGTCAAGACTTGTACGATTATGCATGATTCACATGGAGTGAATTTGTTGTAGTTTCATGAACAAGGCATTTGAGGCCAGTGCATATGACTAGGTGGTTCGATAGAGGATCGAATGCATCGAATGACCCGAACAAAGAAACCCATTGTGGAAGCGCATGTCGCATATCGGTGATGGGATGTTTCTCAAGGATTATAATAGTGTACGATTTAGTCCTTATACTTGAAGTGCTAGGGCGAATTCGGTGCATGAAAGTGCGTACTTTGATTTAGGTATAGGCCACTTAGCTTGGTCATAACATGCCTAAGTTGGGTGCGTACGGAAGTGTACGCGAGTGGTTAGTACTAAGAAAGGATCCATCGACTCATCCTGATAAGGTGGGAGAATTTCCTGTACGTTCTTCGATAATAGTTCCGAGAAACCCGTGGCCACGGTCAGTGACGAATTTGGAAGGGGCTTCCAAATTTAGCAGTCACACTGGAATTACTATCCTGAATTAGAAAGTACAGAATCGAGATAATTAGAGGTGCCGATCAATTCACACACCCTAGGTCTCGGTCGGGAAATCAGTCATGGAAGGACCGTATGTACATGGCAGTTATAATAGGTGAGGTTCACAAATATCAATTCACCTGAAGTTGGGCTTCATGGGCTTGTGGCTAGACATCGACCATGAAGTGTAGGTACTCCTGAATTAATAAGGAAATTAATTCTGGAGTGGTCAATTAAAGATAGTTTAAAGTTGATCGGAGCATTTAATTGCTCGTTAATTAAATCACGAGAGTCGTGGGCCTACTGCCAATTGATGGTGAACCCAGAGGGTCACACACAATACAATTGGACAGTGACAGTCATTAAGGGAAATGTGAAAGATTTAAAGTTGTTAAATCGAAGTTATTGAATTAAAGCATTAATTCAAGTAAGAGATTGTTAATTAGATATTTAATTAATTAATGTTCAATTAATTAATTAAGGGTTATCTGATTAATTATGAAATTAATTAAAGTGGTTAATTAATTAAGTTGGAAGAATAAATTTAATTGGTAATTTTTCGGATTAGCCAATTAAATGACAAAGGGGTCGATTTGTAATTATCACAAATAGAAGTGATAAGGGGCGATTTTTTGAAGATAAGGAAAAGGAAGTTTTTAATCTTGGAAGATAAGCAAGAAGAGATATATCAAATCTTAGATTCCTAATTAGATAAGGAAGAAAAGATTTGATAGACAAGGAAGAAGATATCTTATAGGAGTAGGACTCTTCTCCTATAAATACTTCTTCTCCTCTCTTCATTTAAAGAGAAGAGAATGAGACTGAAAATTTTTTGAGAGAAAACTCTGCAAAACTTTTGAGAGAAAGTTATAACCGATTTTGAGAAGAAAAATCTGATTTTCGAAAATAAGTTTTAGAAATTGCATATCCGCCCCAAACTATTTCGCCCCTAACCCTAGTCGCCCATCCTAGCTCGGCCGAACCTAACCTGGCCGATCCAAGCTTGGCCGAACCAAATCCAGCCGCATAAGCCCTGCGTGTTTGGTCTTCTTCCAGTTGATCTCCAAACCCGAACCTAGATCAAAGTCCTGATCAAGTTCAGAAGTACCTTTGTTGACAAACTTTCAAGTTCCAGTTCTTAGCCTACGACTTGGAAGTGTTGCTACAATCCAGTTGGTGTGGATACATTCTGGAGGTGAGACACTTGGATCACTATATTGTGAATCGAACATGAAGCCTGGAGGTAACCACCACCGAGCTGTGGTGAGGTAATTTCGATTAACCCCCTATGTTTTATTTATGCTTGCGTTCGTTTCTTGCTTTTCGTATACATAATATGGAGACTTTATTTATGGGACTGTGGGTGTGTCTTGAAAAATTTTAAATTCCGCACTCTGTTGTATTGACAATCGAGGCACAAACCCAACAGTGGTATCAGAGCCAACTCCATACTTATTATACGTAAAAGCCTGAACATAATGTGTTTATCGTATATGTTTGATTATGTGTATGAAAACACTTTAGAATTATGTTCTGTCGATTGATTCTTACTTGTTATGACTGGATCTATAATTGGGTAAAACTGTTTTTTCAGATCTGTGGCGTTTTTATAGTTTTTCGAAAAATCAGGACTATTTTGCAATAATCGCAAATCTTGAAAATTAGGGCTGAAAATTAATTTTCTGTTTCTGGAAATTTTAGAAATTTATGGGCTGATTATGAAATTCTGATCGCACGTTTTTTTGGACCATTTTGCAATTTTCGAAAATTTATGGGCTATTTTGTAATTTCCGAAATTTCAGGGGTCAGTTTGCAATTCGAAATATTTTCTGGATTCAAAATTTTTATTTTCTGGTCCTTCTGTCCGAAAACTGTTTTGGGGTGTTTTGTAACTTTTCAAAAGTTTTGGGGTTAAAAGTGCAATTTCCGAAAGTACAGGGGCCGAACTGCAATTTTTCAAAAGTTGAAAATCCGGATCTGTTTTAAAGCAGAAAACTTGTTTTGTTTATCCGAGAATTTTTCTTGTCATAATTAGTAGTGACTAAAAGTAAGAAATCAATAGGAAGTTAGTTTTAAAAGGTAGTTTTAAAATTAAGAAAGAAAGTAAAAGATGTTTACATGTTTCTTGCTCAACGTGAACTGTTTACGTGGTTTTCGATCGCGCCGAGCCTTGACCTTAGGGTAGATGTGATTGGTTTAATTTAATGTTTGGTTTTATTGGGCCTGCGAGCCTGTTATTGTTTTGGGCCACTTTGAGCCTTTGTAATAGAATAGGGCTTTACTGCTTTCCTAGTCTAGGGTGGAGGCCCGTTTACAAGCAAGGTGGGAGCCCATGAAGAATTGAAGGCCGCGTATGCGTGGTACATTGTGTAATAGCATAGGCCTGTTTGAACCCCTTTAGATTGACCAATAGGGCCAACATCACTGGCTCGATGATGGCCTGCATAGGAGGCTCCCGATCGAAAACATATTGTGGTAGCATGAATGTTAGGCTTGTATGGCTTTTATTTATTTGTCGATTTATGATTGCTTGTGTGTATGCGCGCTAGTATCTAGATCGTAATAAAAGATAAAGCATAATTGAAACGGTGAGATCTCGAGGAGAGTTTCTTCAAACTTTCAAAACCGAAAATCCCCTCTCGAATAAATATTAAGTCATATTGGGTAAACTATAAAATGAAGTTTTATAGATCCAAGCCTTCCATTAATAGGGACTAGTGTGAGTTGTCTACTTATCGATAAAGGTGATCCAGAGTCTGGCACCCGAGTCGAAGAAAGGGGCAATACACGAAATTCCTCGATTCCTATTTTTAACTAAATACGACAAGGGTAGGGATTGGTCGGGATGTGAATATCGACCGATAACTAGTTACGGGGAGTTCACGACCGGGCCCGTTGCTTATCACGATTAATGGGTTAGACTTAAACGCGTAGTAACATTTATGATGTAGCAGTGCTAGATAAATGCGAAAAACGAGGCAAAATAGCTTGAAGGTTGTGTGGTAGACACAATTGGTAATATGTATACCTACCTAGGGAATTAATTGTATGGCCACAAGTCGTGGGTACAATTAATTGCTGCTGGGACGTCAAGACCTACTAGGAAATAGAATTTCCCGAAACTAGAAGGGGTCACAGTTTCGATAAAATAGTGGGAGAACTTTTTCGATAAAAAGTCCAAATTTCGTTAATTATAAGTATTAATGTTAAACCTGTCTGCTTATATGTTGTCTATTTTTGTTAGCCATTCACCATCCACTGTCCCATTCAAACAAGTTGTGTTACGTTTTCAAACCGAACAAACTTTGGGGAACATTATGAGCTATTCACTCTATGAGACAAACATGGATAAGTTTGACAATGTTAGAGAATATTGTTCTTACTTAGCCAAGATGTTCAAACGACTCAGAAAGTTTGGAACTCGAATATCTAAAGAAGATGAGATAACCATTACTCTCAATGGCTTGTCTGAAGACTTCGATCATTTCTTGCAACATTGTGATATTCCGTTTGATGGAATTGAAACAAAACACTTGCATCAGTTGTTAAACAAATATGAGGATGTCCATCTACTTGGATATGGTCTATATGAGTGGGGCTGCCATATGTGTGACTACGAAGAACAAATGAAGGATTATGCTGGAAAGAAATTCCTGAACAGAATTAACAATGGTATGACTTTTAAGTTATACACCTGTTAAATTCTTTATGATGTAAGACATCTGATAGAACTTTCATGTCTGTAAAAGTGTTTGCAGGTGATGATGGTGTTCCCTCTCGACCTAAAAGGAAGAAATTCCTTAAAAGGAGGATGCAATCAATGCATAGAGAGATAAGGGAGAATCGCTTCAGGGATTGGGTCAAGGACTATCTAGACCTAGAACTTTGCATAAAGAGATATTAGTTTTTCGTATTAGCATAAGTCTTTAGTTTTAGTTTGTCTTTGAGATTTTATTTCAAATTTTTGTACAAGACATTATTGCTTTACCATTGAGAATGAAATTTATTTAATTAAAGCTATTTAACTTTGTACAAATATTGATGCTTTAAAGCATAGAAATAAATACAATGATAAACAAATCAAAACTACGAAAAACTATATGCTGAATCGAAAAACGTGGCAAAATAATCGTCCACGATTGAAATGTTCTTTTTGGACATTCTTCCTGAAGATAGATACGAAAGGGAAGCTTTTTTCTATTGTTCTTGAAATAAGGAACTTGGATAGATTCATAACTTTCAAATCTTGAAGGAATGATAACCGAAATTAATGGAATATTTAGCATTCCAAACAATTCAACCGAATGGATTCAATCCATTAGGACAAACGTGGAAGAACTAAAAGCACTAGTTCAAGAAGAACGTTACTTCAGATATACTTACGATTTCTTAATCGTCAAAGTATATGTGTCATAATTGAAGTACAATTCTGAGACTATTGAAGCAATTCAACAGACGTCTTGGAAATGAAGCAACTAAATGCATTATGACGAAAGCACTTTTGATCTAATCAAGCTTGCTGAAACATAAGCAATTAATTCCACGATTATCTAAAACGAGAATAGAATTCTCATGAAGCAAATCAAGAAGGGGGTCGAACCTAGTTCAATTCACAACTATGATCTTGCTAAACTTCCTTCATTCACATTAAGGGGATAGCCTCTCCTGACTCTTCAAGAAACTTGGTGTAGTGCCTTCCGAAGAAAGTTCTTACACTACCAAATCATTTATGAAATGAGAGAATACCCATGTATGAGAAATTCGATGGTAGATCCGATTCATACAAATATTTGTGGGGTATCCAAAGAAATCCATTGGATACCTGTTCTATGACAACGAGAAACGAAAGTATCTCGTGAGTAACTTATTCCTATGTTGACGAATCTTTTGTCAAAGGAAATAAGGGAATGTCATAAAAACTTGATGAAGTCCAAAAGACATTGGACCCATCCCCACAAATAGTGGGAGTAAACCCCGAAACCCAATGAACCGATTTTTGCACAAATTCTTAGTAATCTAATCAAATTCGTAAGGAACTCACAATTCCATTTTACGAAATTGAGTGATTAGATATTTAATCCAAGATTACAAAGAAAAATATGTTTAGACATAAATCAAGGGATATGGCATGAAGCCATAAGATTCAAAGTGATAAGTTTGACTCGCTAAATGGCGATAGGTGATTATTCAAAAGTCCTTTAAAAGATCTATGAAAATACCTTCTCTCCATTTAAAACGTCAAAACCCATTTTGAAACTATTAGCCATAGAAAGGTGGTTGTTGACTACCGAGATATGACTATTGGAAATGGATTCTGCATCTCACAATTGATGAGATGATCTCTATTCAAATCCAAAGATCAATCTATGACTTTTTCCGAATTGGAACATGCAACTTGATAAGTCAATCAAGAATGTTGAATTGTCAAAAGGCATATGGATTCCATTTGTGCAAAAGGATCAGTGGGAGTACAGTTGAGTTCGAAAAGTAACAAGAAGATGTTCTATACATCAAGATTGATATAAGAATATCAGAGAAGCACAGACGAAAGCGTGTTAATCACGCAATTCTCCATGAATAGATTTGGAATTGCATCTCACGTACTGGCGATACGTATCTAAAGTAGATAAAGAAAAGTAGATGTTGGAATTCACAAATCTAAGTACAAAGACTATATGGAAAATCCAAGAAAGGATCAATTCCATAGAGATATGAATTTCTCTGTCTTATTTAATGTGAATGCCCTGCATTTAATAAGTAAAGAAGAAATTGTCTCAAGAAGCCTTATGCTTAAGCGTTTGGATTGCATGTAGCATGCAAAGTCTTGTACATGACCTGACTCATCAAAAGCTCTGATATTTCACGAGCTACTGATAAGTCAAACTCCAGTCAAGGACACTGGACTACCATAAAACAATCCTCGAAGATAATTAAAGGATATGTTGCTGGTCTATGGTAATAGTGGAGAATTGAAACTCGAAGGATTTATTAATTCGAGATTTTCAAAGTCAAAAGTGGATGATTTATTCTGTTTCGATGGAGCAGAGGTATATTGGAAGAAATTCCAATAGTATACCATTGCCAACTCAATCAGAATAAAAGCACCATTGTGATGCTGCACACACATAAAAGGTGTTTAGATGAGAAAACATTCATCCATTGGATGAATTACCTAGCATGACGAAAGCTTGTTATAATCCTAACCGATTTAAACAAAGCTATTGCTCAATGAAAGAAAATCGAGATCTCATCAAGAATCTAAACACAAAACCAAATGATTGAAAAAATCATAGGTAGTTGAGACGAGTAAAAGTACTACGTCATCTCAACAAGACAACTTAACAGATCCACTAATGAAGCTCTTTCACAAATGGTTCAAGGGACATCTTGGTATAGATGGGTCTTAGAAATGTTGTGATTGGCTTTAGGGCAAGTGGGAGATTGATAGAATAGTGCCCGGCAAGCCAATCTAAATTAGCTTGTTTGAGGACTATCTTCTTATGGTTTATAATTAATACGCCCGTTTATTCATAGTACGTGAATTAAACAATGGCCAACTTCATCTCTCGCGAACCTATCTAAGCGATTGGATGAAATCCTGAGTTCACAATAGACTATGGGACTATACACTTCAGTACTGAGTGCACTTATCATGAAACAGTCTCAAAGGTCGTGATCTCGAAAACGTTCCAAGTCATAGATTCATATCGAGACGGGGTATCGAATGAATCGTCAAGACTTGTACGATTATGCATGATTCACATGGAGTGAATTTGTTGTAGTTTCATGAACAAGGCATTTGAGGCCAGTGCATATGACTAGGTGGTTCGATAGAGGATCGAATGCATCGAACGACCCGAACAGAGAAACCCATTGTGGAAGCGCATGTCGCATATCGGTGATGGGATGTTTCTCAAGGATTATAATAGTGTACGATTTAGTCCTTAGACTTGAAGTGCTAGGGCGAATTCGGTGCATGAAAGTGCGTACTTTGATTTAGGTATAGGCCACTTAGCTTGGTCATAACATGCCTAAGTTGGGTGCGTACGGAAGTGTACGCGAGTGGTTAGTACTAAGAAAGGATCCATCGACTCATCCTGATAAGGTGGGAGAATTTCCTGTACGTTCTTCGATAATAGTTCCGAGAAACCCGTGGCCACGGTCAGTGACGAATTTGGAAGGGGCTTCCAAATTTAGCAGTCACACTGGAATTACTATCCTGAATTAGAAAGTACAGAATCGAGATAATTAGAGGTGCCGATCAATTCACACACCCTAGGTCTCGGTCGGGAAATCAGTCATGGAAGGACCGTATGTACATGGCAGTTATAATAGGTGAGGTTCACAAATATCAATTCACCTGAAGTTGGGCTTCATGGGCTTGTGGCTAGACATCGACCATGAAGTGTAGGTACTCCTGAATTAATAAGGAAATTAATTCTGGAGTGGTCAATTAAAGATAGTTTAAAGTTGATCGGAGCATTTAATTGCTCGTTAATTAAATCACGAGAGTCGTGGGCCTACTGCCAATTGATGGTGAACCCAGAGGGTCACACACAATACAATTGGACAGTGACAGTCATTAAGGGAAATGTGAAAGATTTAAAGTTGTTAAATCGAAGTTATTGAATTAAAGCATTAATTCAAGTAAGAGATTGTTAATTAGATATTTAATTAATTAATGTTCAATTAATTAATTAAGGGTTATCTGATTAATTATGAAATTAATTAAAGTGGTTAATTAATTAAGTTGGAAGAATAAATTTAATTGGTAATTTTTCGGATTAGCCAATTAAATGACAAAGGGGTCGATTTGTAATTATCACAAATAGAAGTGATAAGGGGCGATTTTTTGAAGATAAGGAAAAGGAAGTTTTTAATCTTGGAAGATAAGCAAGAAGAGATATATCAAATCTTAGATTCCTAATTAGATAAGGAAGAAAAGATTTGATAGACAAGGAAGAAGATATCTTATAGGAGTAGGACTCTTCTCCTATAAATACTTCTTCTCCTCTCTTCATTTAAAGAGAAGAGAATGAGACTGAAAATTTTTTGAGAGAAAACTCTGCAAAACTTTTGAGAGAAAGTTATAACCGATTTTGAGAAGAAAAATCTGATTTTCGAAAATAAGTTTTAGAAATTGCATATCCGCCCCAAACTATTTCGCCCCTAACCCTAGTCGCCCATCCTAGCTCGGCCGAACCTAACCTGGCCGATCCAAGCTTGGCCGAACCAAATCCAGCCGCATAAGCCCTGCGTGTTTGGTCTTCTTCCAGTTGATCTCCAAACCCGAACCTAGATCAAAGTCCTGATCAAGTTCAGAAGTACCTTTGTTGACAAACTTTCAAGTTCCAGTTCTTAGCCTACGACTTGGAAGTGTTGCTACAATCCAGTTGGTGTGGATACATTCTGGAGGTGAGACACTTGGATCACTATATTGTGAATCGAACATGAAGCCTGGAGGTAACCACCACCGAGCTGTGGTGAGGTAATTTCGATTAACCCCCTATGTTTTATTTATGCTTGCGTTCGTTTCTTGCTTTTCGTATACATAATATGGAGACTTTATTTATGGGACTGTGGGTGTGTCTTGAAAAATTTTAAATTCCGCACTCTGTTGTATTGACAATCGAGGCACAAACCCAACAGTGGTATCAGAGCCAACTCCATACTTATTATACGTAAAAGCCTGAACATAATGTGTTTATCGTATATGTTTGATTATGTGTATGAAAACACTTTAGAATTATGTTCTGTCGATTGATTCTTACTTGTTATGACTGGATCTATAATTGGGTAAAACTGTTTTTTCAGATCTGTGGCGTTTTTATAGTTTTTCGAAAAATCAGGACTATTTTGCAATAATCGCAAATCTTGAAAATTAGGGCTGAAAATTAATTTTCTGTTTCTGGAAATTTTAGAAATTTATGGGCTGATTATGAAATTCTGATCGCACGTTTTTTTTGGACCATTTTGCAATTTTCGAAAATTTATGGGCTATTTTGTAATTTCCGAAATTTCAGGGGTCAGTTTGCAATTCGAAATATTTTCTGGATTCAAAATTTTTATTTTCTGGTCCTTCTGTCCGAAAACTGTTTTGGGGTGTTTTGTAACTTTTCAAAAGTTTTGGGGTTAAAAGTGCAATTTCCGAAAGTACAGGGGCCGAACTGCAATTTTTCAAAAGTTGAAAATCCGGATCTGTTTTAAAGCAGAAAACTTGTTTTGTTTATCCGAGAATTTTTCTTGTCATAATTAGTAGTGACTAAAAGTAAGAAATCAATAGGAAGTTAGTTTTAAAAGGTAGTTTTAAAATTAAGAAAGAAAGTAAAAGATGTTTACATGTTTCTTGCTCAACGTGAACTGTTTACGTGGTTTTCGATCGCGCCGAGCCTTGACCTTAGGGTAGATGTGATTGGTTTAATTTAATGTTTGGTTTTATTGGGCCTGCGAGCCTGTTATTGTTTTGGGCCACTTTGAGCCTTTGTAATAGAATAGGGCTTTACTGCTTTCCTAGTCTAGGGTGGAGGCCCGTTTACAAGCAAGGTGGGAGCCCATGAAGAATTGAAGGCCGCGTATGCGTGGTACATTGTGTAATAGCATAGGCCTGTTTGAACCCCTTTAGATTGACCAATAGGGCCAACATCACTGGCTCGATGATGGCCTGCATAGGAGGCTCCCGATCGAAAACATATTGTGGTAGCATGAATGTTAGGCTTGTATGGCTTTTATTTATTTGTCGATTTATGATTGCTTGTGTGTATGCGCGCTAGTATCTAGATCGTAATAAAAGATAAAGCATAATTGAAACGGTGAGATCTCGAGGAGAGTTTCTTCAAACTTTCAAAACCGAAAATCCCCTCTCGAATAAATATTAAGTCATATTGGGTAAACTATAAAATGAAGTTTTATAGATCCAAGCCTTCCATTAATAGGGACTAGTGTGAGTTGTCTACTTATCGATAAAGGTGATCCAGAGTCTGGCACCCGAGTCGAAGAAAGGGGCAATACACGAAATTCCTCGATTCCTATTTTTAACTAAATACGACAAGGGTAGGGATTGGTCGGGATGTGAATATCGACCGATAACTAGTTACGGGGAGTTCACGACCGGGCCCGTTGCTTATCACGATTAATGGGTTAGACTTAAACGCGTAGTAACATTTATGATGTAGCAGTGCTAGATAAATGCGAAAAACGAGGCAAAATAGCTTGAAGGTTGTGTGGTAGACACAATTGGTAATATGTATACCTACCTAGGGAATTAATTGTATGGCCACAAGTCGTGGGTACAATTAATTGCTGCTGGGACGTCAAGACCTACTAGGAAATAGAATTTCCCGAAACTAGAAGGGGTCACAGTTTCGATAAAATAGTGGGAGAACTTTTTCGATAAAAAGTCCAAATTTCGTTAATTATAAGTATTAATGTTAAACCTGTCTGCTTATATGTTGTCTATTTTTGTTAGCCATTCACCATCCACTGTCCCATTCAAACAAGTTGTGTTACGTTTTCAAACCGAACAAACTTTGGGGAACATTATGAGCTATTCACTCTATGAGACAAACATGGATAAGTTTGACAATGTTAGAGAATATTGTTCTTACTTAGCCAAGATGTTCAAACGACTCAGAAAGTTTGGAACTCGAATATCTAAAGAAGATGAGATAACCATTACTCTCAATGGCTTGTCTGAAGACTTCGATCATTTCTTGCAACATTGTGATATTCCGTTTGATGGAATTGAAACAAAACACTTGCATCAGTTGTTAAACAAATATGAGGATGTCCATCTACTTGGATATGGTCTATATGAGTGGGGCTGCCATATGTGTGACTACGAAGAACAAATGAAGGATTATGCTGGAAAGAAATTCCTGAACAGAATTAACAATGGTATGACTTTTAAGTTATACACCTGTTAAATTCTTTATGATGTAAGACATCTGATAGAACTTTCATGTCTGTAAAAGTGTTTGCAGGTGATGATGGTGTTCCCTCTCGACCTAAAAGGAAGAAATTCCTTAAAAGGAGGATGCAATCAATGCATAGAGAGATAAGGGAGAATCGCTTCAGGGATTGGGTCAAGGACTATCTAGACCTAGAACTTTGCATAAAGAGATATTAGTTTTTCGTATTAGCATAAGTCTTTAGTTTTAGTTTGTCTTTGAGATTTTATTTCAAATTTTTGTACAAGACATTATTGCTTTACCATTGAGAATGGAATTTATTTAATTAAAGCTATTTAACTTTGTACAAATATTGATGCTTTAAAGCATAGAAATAAATACAATGATAAACAAATCAAAACTACGAAAAACTATATGCTGAATCGAAAAACGTGGCAAAATAATCGTCCACGATTGAAATGTTCTTTTTGGACATTCTTCCTGAAGATAGATACGAAAGGGAAGCTTTTTTCTATTGTTCTTGAAATAAGGAACTTGGATAGATTCATAACTTTCAAATCTTGAAGGAATGATAACCGAAATTAATGGAATATTTAGCATTCCAAACAATTCAACCGAATGGATTCAATCCATTAGGACAAACGTGGAAGAACTAAAAGCACTAGTTCAAGAAGAACGTTACTTCAGATATACTTACGATTTCTTAATCGTCAAAGTATATGTGTCATAATTGAAGTACAATTCTGAGACTATTGAAGCAATTCAACAGACGTCTTGGAAATGAAGCAACTAAATGCATTATGACGAAAGCACTTTTGATCTAATCAAGCTTGCTGAAACATAAGCAATTAATTCCACGATTATCTAAAACGAGAATAGAATTCTCATGAAGCAAATCAAGAAGGGGGTCGAACCTAGTTCAATTCACAACTATGATCTTGCTAAACTTCCTTCATTCACATTAAGGGGATAGCCTCTCCTGACTCTTCAAGAAACTTGGTGTAGTGCCTTCCGAAGAAAGTTCTTACACTACCAAATCATTTATGAAATGAGAGAATACCCATGTATGAGAAATTCGATGGTAGATCCGATTCATACAAATATTTGTGGGGTATCCAAAGAAATCCATTGGATACCTGTTCTATGACAACGAGAAACGAAAGTATCTCGTGAGTAGCTTATTCCTATGTTGACGAATCTTTTGTCAAAGGAAATAAGGGAATGTCATAAAAACTTGATGAAGTCCAAAAGACATTGGACCCATCCCCACAAATAGTGGGAGTAAACCCCGAAACCCAATGAACCGATTTTTGCACAAATTCTTAGTAATCTAATCAAATTCGTAAGGAACTCACAATTCCATTTTACGAAATTGAGTGATTAGATATTTAATCCAAGATTACAAAGAAAAATATGTTTAGACATAAATCAAGGGATATGGCATGAAGCCATAAGATTTTTTCCGTGATGGCAGAGGCGACGAGGGAAGTGGAGGCGTCGGCGGTGATGAGGGAAGTGGGGGCGTCGGCGGAGGGGGATACGATGGAGGCGATGGCGGAGGCGAAAGAATTCTAACCGCCTGAATTGGAACCGGAAAGAGCGCCCCGTTGATCCGATAGCAATTAAATTTAGTGTCCTACTCACTCTTTTCCCAGTCTATCCCATCTGATTTTTGCAAAAGTAAAACAGAGATTTGTGTGAGAACTAATCATATTTGAAATCATATAAAATTGTGAGATTGGATTCTATACTTCTCCGCCATTGGAATTCTTGTCTGCCACATTAGTTCTTTTCACCTAGAAATTGATGTGAGCGGCGGAAGAATTTTTGTGGGTGTGGGTGTGGGTGAGTTTATTTGTGTGTCAATATATACAAGGGTTTCTCGTGTGTCTGTGTGCGTGTGTAATGACAGGTGTGAATGTAGAACCGTCTTTTCTTTTCTTTCTTCAAATTTAGTTGAGCCTTTAAATTTCAGATTCTTTTTCTTTTCTGTGATGACTATGAAATTAAAATCTTTCAGTCACTCCATTCAAATATAAATATTAGTAAGCCTTAATTGATTATAAACCAAAACCAAAAGGAAAAGAATAATTGATTAAAAACCCCTTGTTTAGGTATGGTTGTCGGGGGGGGGGGGGTTTGTTAAGGGACCGTGTTATTTATATCGATTAGCATACAACCATTTGTAAGCGTAGAATAACTGAAGAGGAGCTGGGGAATGAGACATAAAAGGAGAGTCATACATGATCATGAAACTTTTAGCATGAAGGATACATGAAGCATAGTTGATGATGATCAGGTGATTGGATTTGTTAGGAATATATCCTTAAGGCTCTTCATGACGATGCACATACTTGTATAATTTATAATTATTTTCTTGATCAAAAAATTTAGGATATGCTCATGCTGGCTATTCCTGATTAGTTTCTTAGTTTTACATAAAAAATACGAGTCATGGTTTACAGACTTGGTGATTGCATTAATTTTTATGTTTTACATGCAACTTGTCTATTCTTTTTCTTTTGATTAAGCTTACAATGTGGTATTAATTGCTTTCACAAATGATTCCGTAGGTGGAAAGCATTCATCAGTACATTGAATCCATGAAGACAGCATATCTAGCTGACCAGCGTCACCGAGGGGATGGGAACAATCCATTTCTTGAGGCTGATCGCCGAGAGACAGCCAAGCTGGAGGCTGCTTCTAGAAGGGTACACCCAACTTTGCATTTACCAGCAGTTTCACAACCGACAACACAAATTACTGGACCTTTTGCCAGCTCAGCAGCACCTGGAGCATCAACTGCCACAAATACTCCTGCTCCTGTGTTGGCCTCAACTGGAAGTGGATCCTTACTCTTTTCTACTCCGTCAGCTGCCATGACATCATCTTCTCTGTTTTCCACTCCTGCCACTTTTGCTCCAACCTCGTCTCTCTTCGGAACTGCTACTTCTCCACAGTCTAATCCCGTTAATTGTGCTTCTACTTCTGCCTTCAACATATCTACTCCCTTGTTTAGCACAACCCCTTCTTCTGGAGTCTCAAATTTTGCAACGCCTTATGCTACAGGTTAGTCAATTAAGGGGATCAATTTTGGATGGTCAATCGGGCTATCTTACTTATGTTTCCGTTTATTTTTGTTGATTGCTAGAAACCTACTACTTTTATATCTTCTAATTTGGTGGGAATCATGGATTTAAATTTCGTTTTCGTGGTGTGTTACGGTCAGTTGAATATTATTATTTTTTGGAATTATTAATTATTCTTGCCATGGTTTTCCTTCCATGTCTTCATCTGGCTTTCTTGATTTTGTGGACAGGAGCTGCAACAGGTTCCAATTTAAGCTTTGGTAATCCATCGGTGAGTAGTTTTGAATTTTTTAGACAAGTTGTATTATCTTATCCCTCCATCCACTTTCCAAATATGCACTTTCTGCCCATAACTTCTGAAAGAAAAATACATAATTTGTGTGTGCATTACAAACCTCATTATGGTTTCTTTATGAGACAATTTGATTATTTTTATAATCTTAGGCCATCTACACTGCTCCAAGGGGAGGGGGAGTAGGTGGGGCGGTGGGTGGCAGGACCGCAGTCGGTGGGCAGGTGGCGTACTTTTCTTTATTTATTTTGTTATTTAATTAAATTATGTTATAATAATAATTAAATTTTAATTTTATTTTTAAAAAAATATTAACATTAATTTAATTTTATTACTTTTATTAATTGTAACTTTTATTTAATAAACTTAAATTTAATTTATTACATTAATTTGTGAAATTCAATAACATTGCAAGAAGATTTTATTTTTCTATTACTTAAAATTTTTCGATTTTGTTTTAATTTAAAAAACGTAAATGGGATTTAATACACATAAATTAAATACGATTTATGGATTAAAAACAATATAACCCTTATGAATTATTAATTGTTGTAGTATTGTGTACCCAAATAAATTTCTTATTATTAATTCCAATGTAAAATATTGAATTATTAATGCCAATGTTAAATTTATTAATTATTATTATTATTATTATTATTATTATTATTATTATTATTATTATTATCATCATCATCATTATTATTAAGAAATATGAGAATTTGGTTTAATTGAAATGGGAAGAGGTCATCACTAGAGACCGTGGAAAGAGGACATGAAGGGGGAAGGGGTGGGAGGTCATCGATCGAGATGGCCTTTATTGGTCCCAAGTGGTCAGATGAGGTCTAGAGGGAGGGGGGGTGAATAGACCTCTAAACTTTTTAACAATTTTTAACTTTAAAACTTTTGTTCTAACTTAAACAGAATAAGCTGTTACAGAACAGTAAGTTACTTGGCTGGTCGCGAACAAATCTTTGAACAGCTTCGTTGACCACTAATCTGATAGTTACTTAGCTGATTTTGTCAAAAATCAGTTTCAATACTTAGAGTACTTGAGCGGATTTGTAAAGTGTTTTTCACTAGTAAACTTAGTAGTTTGAAAGTTTGATCCCCAGTTTATAAAACTTCTTTCCTTTTAAAACTTTTCAAACAGTTAAATCAAAGTGTTTTTATGCAACTGAAAATATGCAAGTAAAGATGCAAATAAAACACACAGAATTTTTATAGTGGTTATATGGATTTAAATCATTTAGTCCACTCTTCCATGTCACTTAGATCTTGGGTTATACTATAATCACAAAGTTTACAGTATACTCTGCTTGCGCCAATCAACAAATGAAAATGCCACAAGTGCGCAATAGGATATCACAAAGAAAACCTATCCTTTGAAGTTAGATCACTCACAAAGACGGATCTACACTTCTCACAACACTCACGATTACTAAATCACTCAGAAGATGTATTTATCGTTGTTCTTCAACTCTGCTTTCGTCAACAAATGACTAAGCTAATGAGTGAGCTGTTCTTGAGACTTAGGAGATTTTGCTTCGAAATTCTTCTCTGAGATTGTGTTGTATTTCTTCTCTTCGTCTCTACAGCTATTTATACTCGTAAGTTTGAAAAATGTCCGTTGAAGAGAGACAAGATTCAAAAACCTCGGGTACTGGTCCTTAATTTTCGCGAACGGCTCTTTGCAGTCTGTCCGTACTATCAACAGTACTTTTCTGCAGGCAGCATTAAATGCACCAAGCTGATCCGAAGCAATTCTTCAATCATTTGTCTTTAGTAACCTTGTACTTCAGCATTTATTACTTCCAGGGGCATTTATTACCGTTGGGATGACTTCTTGATCTTTTCCACTTGGCTGACGAAAGTACAAGTCTGATGGCGAACTAAGCTGATCTCAAAGTTTAACAAATCTGTTTTGAGTCGGCTGATCTTCACCAGTCTGATATCTTTCCTTCAGCAGATCAGTAGTCTTGGACCTTGAATTTTGACTCTTTTGATTTCTTCTTTACTTAGCCAAAAAATTCTTCAAAGGGATATCAGCTAAGTTAATTTATACTTAGCAGATTTGAAGTTTTGGAATGCATCAAAACCTCCCTTTACTTAATGTCTTCAGTGCTCTTCATCTTCATCCTTATCCAACAATTTCCCCCTTTTTGATGATGACAAAACTTCGACTAAGTACTTGTTTTACCTATGCTAAAGTTTGTTACCTTCAAAATTTTCTGAGATAGAAAATATATGTTGGAAACAGAAACTTGAACTTTTATTGATAATCTTATAAATAAGTACAAGTTACAGTTTTTGATCAGATGAGATGTCTGAAAGATAGATAAAGTAAACTGATTACAAATAGATTTATACATGCTAACTATCAGCATCTTCATCAGATCCTTCCAGCACTTCTTCATATTCATAAGATGATTCTTCATCATCTTCTTCTTCTTCATCTTCATCAGCATCCTCATCCAAGAGAAGATTTGATCTAGCAGCTTCCATCTTTTCTTTGAGTTGCTGCTCCTTTAGCTTCTCCATTACTTTCTTTGCTGATTCAGTATTTTTGTACTTGGTAAGTGGCTCTGTTTGATCTTCAGCAGAATCCTTGGTTGTAGCCATTTTCTCATCAGATTTGGCTTTTTCCTTAGTTTCTTCTTTAGACTTCTCTCTGCCTTCTACCTTTCCAACTTCTTCAGCAGCCTTAGTCTCTTTAGCAGCTTCCTCAGTCTTCTTAGCTTCAATGGCAGCAACAGTTTCCTCAGTTGGTCCTTCCCTTTTATCTTCCCCCTTTTTGTCATCATCAGACTTGGTGACATTATCAGGTTCAGCAGCTGGGTTAAGTGCAATAGTAGGAATCTTCATTGCAGCACACAAAGTCTTCAAATTCTGATTTACTACGTCATGACTGGCAGTAAGATGAGTGAGAGTGGTGCTGATGTTGTCAGTTTGATCATTGAAACAATCAATGTTAAGTTGCATAGTGGAAAGCTCTTCATGGATAACATCTCCAGCTTTGTTCAGTTCCTGCAACAGCCCAACATTGATAGTTTTTTCTTCTTCACTGATCTTGATGAAGTTAGCAGTGAGATCAGCTATATTGTTTTCAGCTCTCTTTAAAGCAGTGTGAAGATGATTGACATGCCTTCACATCTTCAACATTCTTGTTCATCTCAACAAAGCTTTGCAGCAACTGCTTTGAATTGTCCTGAGGCATGGGAAAACTATCAATTGCATTCTTGATGGTTCTTGCAGTGAGTAGTTGCATACTTTCCAACTGTAATCTGTTGGACTCTGCCAACTCTTGTTGCAACTTCTTCAGCTGCGTGCTGTTCTTCTCTTCCAATTCTTTCATTTGATTCTCCATCAGCATCTGGAAGGCTTCCATCAGTGATGAATGCTGATCACCTGATGAAGCAGAATCAGCAGCTTCCCTTCCTTCATCCTCCTGGTGAACAGGGGCATCTTTCAGTTCTGTCTCCTGATCAGCTTTGTTCTCCTTAGCATTCCACTCAAGTGCTAAGGGTTCTTCAGCAGCTTTGTCATCTTTGTGCTCATCAGTGACATCGTCATAGACTAAACTGGTGATAGTGCCATCATCATTAAATGATGTTGTTTGACGGATTTGTCGCACAATGATCCATGTATTTTGAAAAACATTGTTTCCCTTAGGCACTTCATAGTAGTCTTTGACTTCTTTGCCAAATATGATCTGTTGAATGCTTGGCAGCTGAGGGAATTCACTTGAGCATCCTTGCTGATATCTTGACCTTTCTGCCCATCTCTTCAAGGCGGTCATAACAACTATGTTGATTGCTCTCTCAACAGCATCATCAGATTTTCTTCTCTTAGCAGGCAAAGTGTTTTTGATGATTTTGGCTTCCTCCAAGGCAAAGTCCATAGCATATTGATGCATAGCATCCCTTACAAAATGAGGATCCAAAGCTTTTTGAATAGAGTCAGTCCTTAGCCAATTTAGAACCCATTTTTCTTCATCAGCTAACTCCTTCCAACTTTGAAGCTCTGCAACAGATCTGTTCAGCCTATAATCTCTCCATTTGATGTATCTAGGCTTCTCGTGGGTGAACAGAGTCTTTAGCATCAGCTTCTGGTCATAATAAGCCAAGGTCTTTTCAAACCTTTTGAAGAGATCTTTATCAGCATAGACAATGTCAAACACTCTTCTTATTTCATACTTCTCATTTGGCTTGACCTCTGCAACAGACATCTTAGGCTTCCTTGCAGCCTCTTCATCAATCTTGATGCCTCCACCATGAACTGGTCCATGAGCATCAATTTTACTTAGCTCAATGACCATAGCAACTTCAGCATCTTCAGCTGCTTTTCTTTCAGCTTCAGACATCTTCCTTCTTTCAGCATCCTTTGCTTCTTGAAGTTTGCTTAGTTCAAGTGCCTTCTTTTCTTCTAGCTCATCCCTCTTCCTCTGTTCAGCTTCCTCCCTTGTTGGATGAAGATGAAGTTGAAGAGCAAAGAAGACAAGTAATTAAGGGAAGGTTTTGATGATTTCCAAAACATCATAATCAGCTAAGTATGGAAAGCTTAGCTCCCTTAGAAGAACCTTGAACAAACAAAGAAGATATCAGAAGAGTTCAAAGTTCAAAGACCAGAAGACTAGTGATCTCATGCTGAAACAGCGAACAGAAAGGTAGGTCATCAGCCGAGTCAAATCAAATTAGTTCAGTATTTGATCAGCAGAGTGCCTATCAGATGGGTTGCTTCGATCAGCAGAGTAGAAGAGATCAAGAGTTCAGTCCAACGGTAATAAATGCACTTGGAGTAATAAATGATGTAAGAGAAGGGTAGTAATGGCAAATGATTGAAGAAAACCTCGTATCAGTAGAGTGCATTTAATGCTGCTGCAGGAAAGTACAGCAGAGAAAGTACTGTAGCAGGTTGCCGTTTTTGATTCTGGCAAAGGCTATGGATTTGATGATGTGATTTGCTTCAACGGTCATAAATTTAAATCCAAGTATAAATAGAGCTGATTTTCAACGAGCGAGACACACAACAACAATCAGAGATTCCGTTTTTGAAGCAAAATTTGTCTAAGTCTCAAAAGCTCAAAACAGCTCACTCGTCTGGTGGAAGTCATCTGTTGACAGAAACCCAGTTGAAGAAAACAGAAAATTACGATCTGAGTGATCCTGTAATAGCTGAGTGTTGTGAGAAGTTGTGATCCATCTTTGTGAGTGATCAAACTTCAGAGAGTAGAATTTCTTAGTGATTTTCTATTGTGAGCTTATAGCATTTTCATTAGTTGTCTAGGTATAAGTGTAGAAATATTGTAATCTGTGTGATTATAGTATAACCCAGAATCTAAGTGATCTGGAAGAGTGGACTAAAGGATTTCGATCCATATAACCACTATAAAAATTCTTTGTGTTATCTTGCATTCAAGTTTTCTTGCATATTTTAAAGATTGCATATTTAAACACTTTGAATCATTAAAAGATTTTATAAGGAGTTTCAAAACTGGGGATAAAATCTTATTAGAACTTAGTTTACTTGTGAAAAACACTTTCAAACAATCCGCTGCAAGTATACTCTTTGAAAAACTGTTTTGCTGAAAAACAGCTAAGTATTTGTAAGAAGAGTGGTCAGTCTGCTGTTCAAGATTTGTTCACGATCAGCCCAGTCTGCTTACTGTTCTTCATCAGCTTAGTCTGCTGACAGAAGACTGAAAAGTTTTTAAGTTTAAAAATTTTCAGAGGTCTATTCACCCCCCCCTCTAGACCTCATCTGACCACTTAGGACCAACAAGTGGTATCAGAACAGGTGGTTCATTAGAATCAGCTGCCTGATCAACGAGCTTGATCCAAGTGTTTTTCAAAGGTTTGTCAAACTTTTCAAAAGAGCATCTTTTTGAAAAATTAAAACTTTTTGAAAAATGGATTGTATCAGCCATGTTCCCCACATTGCTGGTATGTCCTTTGAGGACTGGAAAATCAGAATGGAGATTTTCCTAGCTGCTTATAATGACAACATGTACACATGTATCGTTAAAGGTCCATTCAGATTCACAAAGACCATAAAGATAAATGAGGTTGACACGGTTGTGGAAAAAGACCTTCATGAGATGACTCCAGAAGAAATAAAGCTTTACAATCTAGACAAAGTTGGGAGATTCATCATGACTAAAGCCCTAGACAATGATCGGTTTGACAAGGTCAAACATTGCAAGACTGCAAAGGAAATGTGGGACAAAGTCAGAGACATGAGCGAAGGCAATGATGCAATAAAGGAGCATCAGCTCACTGTTGCTTTGGAGAAACTTGACAACTTCAAGATGAAGTCTGGAGAAACCATTGATCAGATGGATACCAGATTCACCAGAACTCTGAATGAAGTTTTAAAGTTGGGAAAGACCTTCACTGACAAAGAGATCACTGTCAGAGTACTAAAGGCCCTACCCCCAAAATTGAACATGAAAGTGACAGCAATGGAAGAATCAAGGGATTTGGGAAAAATCTCTCTTACTGAGCTGTTCTCTGTACTCAAGGCATTCGAGTATAAACTGCCTAGAATGGGAATTGAAGAAACCTCAACTTCAGGACCCACAGCTGCACTGGTTGCTGCTGAAAACACCAGAAGACCAGCACAGAAAAGCAAAGAAGTGGACTCATCTGATGAAGCCACTCTACTCAACAAGAAGGAGTACACTGCTGTAGATGTTGCACTGTTGATAAATAATTTCAAGAAGTTCTACAAAAGAAAAATGAAGAACAAATACAACAATGCTTCTACTTCTAAACCTAACTTTTCTTCACAAGATAAAGATGATTATAAAGCAAAACTAATGTGTTACAACTGCAGGAAATTGGGACACTTCATCAAAGACTGCCCATATCCAAAAGCAGAAAAATACACTGAAGAGGAGAAGAAAATGAGAAAGAAAGCACCAGAGAGGCAAGGCAATGATGGCTAAAGCAGAATTTGACTGCTGTCTACTCATCTGATTCAGATTCAGACACGTCTGATGAAGAAAAACCTGCTCTCCTGTGCCTGATGGCAAAGGAATCTGATGACTCTGAGGATGAGGTAACTCCTCTTAACAATGAATTATTTAATTCATTTGAACAAATGATGCTTAACAATACTGGTATTGCTGAAGCATATAAAAAGCTTAAGGAATAGATGATATTGCTAAAAGAGCAAAATAGTTCACTGAAACTTTTAGCTGAAAAGCCAAAGGAATCAGCTGAATACAAACAACTTGAGCAAGAATATGAGTCTCTGAAAGCTGAATGTGAAGTTTATAAAGGAAAAATCATGGAACTTGAAAAAGTTATTGAGTCTCATGAAAAATCATCTTTTGCATCCACTCATATATCTAGTAAACAGAAGATACCTTTAGAACATGATAAGTTTGAACTGAACCATACTGAAAAATTTGTATCAGCTGACAACAGTAAGGTCATTCTTTATGTTCAGACAACTAAACCTGCTTCACCTGAGAAAGAATTAAAGGAGAAGAAATCTCCTAAGGCTAAAAAGAGCAAAGAGCCTAGTATAGGAAATCAGACTAGTAAGACCAAACAGCAGAGTCCTAAGAAGTCTGCTGATAAAGCTAAACTGAATCAATCTGTTGGTAAAACTAAGTCAAAACCAATTGAGCAAGCATCTAGTAAACCAAAGAAGCATAAAAACAAGAAAAATCAAAATGCTTGGTATGGAAATGAGTCATATTATGTGCAACCTGCTGCATATCATCCTATGTATCATGCACCTCAATTTCCAGGTTACTATGCACCTTACCCTGCTCATCCAATGCATGCATACCCTGCTTATCATGCACCTTACCCTGCTTATGAACATTTTCCTTATCATACTGATCATCAACATGACTTATTTGATAACTATGATAAAAATAAAGCTGTTCATGCTCCTGTCAAAGCTCAGAAACCTAAGAAGCCTAAGACATCAACATCTTGGGTTGTCAAAGGTGAAACTAATCCTTCAGGACCCTCTCAATAAGGGTACCTAAAACAATTTTATTTTGTTTTGTAGGTTAGGATTAGGAGTAGGAGTAAAGTAGAGAAGATTTGGTACTTGGACAGTGGATGTTCAAGACACATGTGTGGAAACATACATGAGCTGACTGATGCAGTTGCTGTGGATGGTCCAAAAGTTACTTTTGGAGACAGTAAAGAAGGCAAGATTGTAGCTAAATGAAGAGTTATCAAAGGAAACATTGAGATATCTGACCTCTCATATGTTAAAGGCCTAAAGTACAACCTGCTGAGCATAAGTCAATTTTGTGACAAAGGATATTCAGTCATCTTCTCAACATATAAGTGCTATGTTGAACAGATTGGTACAAAGAAGGTAATTTTATCTGGAAGAAGACAAGGAAATATCTACATAGTCGACTGGAATTCTGCTAATAAGAATTCAAGTGTTTGTTTGGTGGCATCTGCACCAAGTGAAGTTAGCTGGCTATGGCACAAGAGAATGAATCATCTAAACTTCAAGACCATAAACAGATTAATCAAGAATGATCTGGTAGAAGGGATTCCAAAAGCAGTCATGAGCAAAGACAAGCTCTGTGATGCATGTCAGAAGGGTAAACAAATCAAGTCATCGTTCAAAAGCAAGAAGCACCAATCTTCTGAAAGGATATTGGAGCTACTACATATGGACTTATTTGGACCCATTGATCCAGTCAGCAATGGTGGAAAGAAATACTGCCTAGCTGTTGTGGATGATTATTCAAGATATACTTGGGTGATTTTCATGAAGAAGAAAAGTGAAACCAAGGAACATCTTACCAATCTGATGGAACTGATCCAGAATGAGAAGAGTATCAAAATATTGAAGATCAGATCAGATAGAGGGACAGAGTTTACAAACTCTACTGTTGAAGAGTATTGTAATATCAAGGGAATACATCATGAGTATTCAGCTGCTAGAACCCCTCAACAGAATGGTGTTGCTGAAAGGAGAAACAGAACACTAAAAGAAGCTGTCAGGACCATGATGGCTGAAGCTAAGCTGCCACAAAGATTTTGGGCAGAAGCAACAAATACAGCATGCTTTACCCAAAACAGATGTATGATCAACAAAAATCAGAACAAGACTCCATATGAAGTTTGGAACAACAGAAAACCAAACATTCATTACTTTAAGATTTTTGGTTGTAAATGTTTTGTATTAAATAATGGGAAAAATCACCTTACTGCATTTGCAGAAAAGGCTGATGAAGCTGTCTTTGTAGGATACTCAACTGTTAGTAAGGCTTACAGAGTTTTTAACAAAAGAACATTACTAATAGAAGAATCTATCCATGTAGTATTTGATGAGTCAAGTCAATCTTCTGAAAAGATTCAAAGTGTTAACCAAGATCTGTCTACTGATTTACAGAAGTTAGACATTGGAAGAAATGAAGAATATGTTCCCATCATACTACCTGATCTTAACTCAGCTGCCAACTCAAGTGCTGTTCAAAATCAGATCACTGATTGTCTAACAGACGAGTTACAACAAGCTGACAGACCAGAGACTGTTCAACAGACGGCAAATGTTCAACAGACTACTACTGCAACTCCAACAGTAGTGTTGCAAGATCATAACAGAGGACAACATTCAGACCTGCAACCTGATCTCAGATGGCTCAGAAATCACCCACCTGAGTTAGTGATTGGTGATCCATTAGATAGAGTGAAAACAAGAAGAGCTGCTGCACATGATGCCATGTTTGTCACCTTTCTATCTCAAATAGAGCCGAAGCAAATTGAAGAAGCTCTCAGTGATTCCTTCTGGATAGAAGCTATGCAAGAAGAGTTGAATCAATTTGAAAGGAATGAAGTCTGGTACTTAGTTCCTAGACCAAGTCATCAAAGAGTAATTGGCACTAAATGGGTTTTCAGAAATAAGATGAATGAAGATGGTATTGTTACCAGAAACAAAGCAAGATTAGTGGCCAAGGATTATTGTCAAGAAGAAGGAATAGACTTTGATGAAACATTTGCTCCAGTAGCAAGACTTGAAGCAATCAGAATGTTTCTAGCCTATGCTGCTTATAAGAACTTCACTGTTTATCAGATGGATGTGAAGTCTGCTTTTCTCAATGGAGAACTGCAAGAAGAGGTATATGTTGAACAACCTCCTGGATTTGAAGTCTATCAAGAAGAGGACAAGGTATATCGTCTGAAGAAAGCCCTCTATGGACTGAAACAGGCTCCAAGAGCATGGTATGATACCCTATATGATTTTCTTTTAATTAAAGGATTTCATAAAGGTAAGGTAAATAAAACCTTGTTTACAATTGAATGGGAAAATTATATATTACTTGTGCAAATATATGTGGACGATATTATTTTTGGTTCAACTAACCAACAGATGTGTGATAAGTTCTCCAAGCTGATGCAGAATAAGTTTGAAATGAGCATGATGGGTGAACTTAATTATTTTCTTGGTCTGGAAGTTAGACAGTTGCCTGATGGAATATTCATCAGCCAAGCAAAATACACAAGAGATCTATTCAAGAAGTTTGGTATGAAAACTAGCTCAACTGCTACCATTCCTATGTCTACAAGTCTTCGTTTGGATAAAGATGAAGATGGCAAATCAGTGGACATAACCAAATATAGAGGCATTATTGGTTCATTGTTGTATCTAACAGCAAGTAGACCTGATATAATGTACTCAGTTGGAGTCTGTGCAAGATTCCAATCAAACCCCAAGGAATCTCATCTCTTAGCTGCCAAGAGGATATTGAAATACATTAAAGGCACTTAAGAATTGGGATTGTGGTACCCTAGAGAATCTGGATTTGAACTTATTGGTTATTCAAATTCAGACCTTGCTGGCTGCAAGATTGCCAGAAAGAGCACAACAGGTGCCTGTCAGTTCTTAGGTAGTCGTCTGATCTCATGGATGAGTAAGAAACAGACCTCAGTTTCTATATCTACTGCTGAAGCTGAATATATAGCTGCTGGAGCTTGCTGTGCACAGATACTTTGGTTGAAGCATCAACTAGAAGACTACAACATCAAAATCAGTGGAATTCCAATCTACTGTGACAACACAAGTGCAATCTCTCTTACTCAGAACACTACAAGTCATTCAAGGACTAAACATATAGAGATCAAGCATCACTTCATTAGAGATCATGTGGAAAAAGGCAATGTTATGATAGAGTATGTTCATACTGACAATCAGATTGCTGATATCTTCACTAAACCTTTAAGTGAAGTAAGGTTTTCAACTCTAAGAGCTGAGCTAGGACTACTTAAATTGGATGCATAAGCTGAGGGGGAACTCATCAGAAGACTGAAGTTCAACAGCTTAGTTATTCACTATTATATTCAAGAATTAACCTTCAACAGACTAGTTAGCTTATGGATTCTTAAAGTCAGGGGGAACGTGTAAGACTAGCGGTACTTCTGTTCTAAAGATGAAATCAGTTAATGACAGTTAGTTGAAGTTAAGTTATCAGAAGATATGTTCTCAATTCTTGAAGATTGAAGATTATTTTATCTTGCTGGATTGACAAACAGCAGAGGAAGATTACTAGCTATTGGCCTTCTCTAGTAATAACAGATATCAGATCACTCGTCTGTCAGATAAGTTAAACTCTACTCATCTGATATCTTATAACCATGGTTATAAAGTCGCATTTTTAGAAACACGCTTCTATAAGTAACAGATAAGTAACATTTGAGTTTCCTGCCTGTCTGACATTAAAATATTAAAATTTGAAATCCGTAACTCCCATTCACACGATTTAAAACTGTCAGATTAGATCAACGTTTCAGATTAATCACGATAACCAAATCAAAGGAAACCTATAAAGTCCGATCTGAACAGCACAGTCGTCTTACGCACTCAAACACTCTCAAATTCTCTAACTCTCAAGCTCTCCTGTTTCGAAAGTTTATTGCTTTTGCAGAATTCTACTCACTAATCTCAGAAATGGAAAATATTATTCATGGAAGATACCTAAGCTACAGCAAATTTCACTTTTCGGGTACTGATCTGATGCGCTCACTTCTGGAGAAAATCAAAGAGGCATCACTTGTTCCTGTTCTTGAAGCACATGAAGATAGGGTTTACCTAGAAGATGTTGATCACTTCTACAAGACCAGGGAATTCTCTAAAAATGACACTGTTATGACGACTGTCATTGGTGGTAAGAAAATTGCTATCTCTGCTGCTGTTCTTAGTGAAATTTACAAGTTAGCAGATAAGGGAGGAGATGTGACCAGCTTAGGGTCAGAAAAAGAGGATGAATTTTGGGCAATTTGTACGAAAGAGGGAGAAGAGATGACTGGGACTCTGATGAAAACTCAATTAAAAGATGAGTATCAGAGGTTCGCAGACATCATTGCGAAGGTGCTGGATTGTAGCACGAGCTCTCTAGATGGGTTACCAAGGAAAATGTACTACACCATGGTTTGCATATACTATGGACTGAAAGTTAACTGGGCTACTCACGTCTATGAGCTGCTGAGTGATAAGAGGCTTTCTCATGCCATCTTACTCAGTAATCTGTTTGCATCCCTGCAATGTCCTATGGGTGGTGGAAAGACCACTCACAGTAGCAAGGAGTTCAAATTGTATGAACCAGTGAGAAAAGTGGTGGCAAAACCAGAAAGAAAGGCCACTGCAAAATCCAAAAAGGCCCCCTCTAAGAAGAGCAAGACGGAGGGTCAGACAAGTCAACCTGCTGAGCCAACAGCACAGTCTGCTGTTGTGGCTGGATCGGCACAAACTGAAAATGCAGTTCCTGAAAAGATGATTGAAGATTTCACCAAGGAGATTGAGCAGATGAAGACTGACTCTTCTCCTGAAAGAACTGAGTCTGAGGAAGAAATTCCTCTTCAAAGGTTGAAAAGGTTGAGAACCAGAAGTGAGGCAAGGGGACCTCCTACTATCAACCCCCCTGCTAAAAGAATTGCCAAATCAAAGGCCAAGAGAAAGGTCACTTTCTCTGAGGAGCCAGTTGCAACAGTAAGAGAAACAACAACATCAGCAGACAGGCCATTAGTTGTTGAAGAACCTGCTGATAAGCCTACTGAAGAAGTTGTCTCTACAGTTGGAGTGTCTACAGAAGACTCATCTGCTGTACTATCTGCTGAAGTTGAAGAAGCACAGCAGACTAGTTCAACACATGAAAAAGATGCACTCTTGTTGCATCCTACTCCTGTTGCTGCAACCCCTCTTCAAGCAGATGAAAGTCCTGAATCAAGGAGAAAACGGACTGGTAAAATTGCAAAATACCTAACTGCTGCTGAAAAGAAAAGACAAGATGCTGCTGAAAAGCTAAGGAAAGCTGCAGAAAAGGCAGAAGAAGATAGGCTGAAAAGCCTAGAGTTAAAAAGGCTGGAAGAAGAGGCCAGCAAGACGACTCAAGAGCAAAGGGACGCTATTGAGGAAGCAGAGTTGGCTGCTGCTATTAAAGCAAGCACCAAGGATGCTCATGGACCACAGCATACTAGTGGACTAGTTATTGGTGAACAAAAATATCCTAACAAACCAATATCAGCTATGCCTGCACCAAAGATAAAGCCAAAAAGAAGAGAGGAGATTAGATTGTCTTTGGAGATTGTCAGGGATGACCCTGCCATCTTTGAAGAATTCCTTAAAAGGTTGGATGCTGAAGGTGCAAGAATCAACCGTCTGACGTTATTCAATGCTGAAAAGATCAGATACAACAGATGGAGAGAATTCAGACTGACAAAGAGTCCAGCTGAAATGGCCAAGTGGAAAGCCTTCACTGCTGAAGAAGCCTGGGTGCTGAAGTGGCTTGAGACTGGATCCTTAATTCAAGCACTTGATTCATAATTCTTTCTGGACAGGTTAAGATTGAGAATAACCCACATAGTCAAGGCTGAAGCAAAGAAGATCTTTGAGTCTGTTCCTGAGGATTATGATGAATCAGAAGACCTCAAGGAAAGATCAATCAAGTTGGCTATTGCTCAAGCAATGGAGCTATGGGCAAAGAAGTCTGGGAAGCTGAAGGGACAACCCAGCTCAATTAAGGGAAGATGAAGATGAAGTTGAAGAGCAAAGAAAACAAGTAATTAAGGGAAGGTTTTGATGATTTCCAAAACATCATAATCAGCTAAGTATGGAAAGCTTAGCTCCCTTAGAAGAACCTTGAACAAACAAAGAAGATATCAGAAGAGTTCAAAGTTCAAAGACCAGAAGACTAGTGATCTCATGCTGAAACAGCGAACAGAAAGGTAGGTCATCAGCCGAGTCAAATCAGATTAGTTCAGTATTTGATTAGCAGAGTGCCTATCAGATGGGTTGCTTCGATCAGCAGAGTAGAAGAGATCAAGAGTTCAGTCCAACGGTAATAAATGCACTTGGAGTAATAAATGCTGTAAGGAAAGGGTAGTAATGGCAAATGATTGAAGAAAACCTCGTATCAGTAGAGTGCATTTAATGCTGCTGCAGGAAAGTACATCAGAGAAAGTACTGTAGCAGGTTGATGTTTTTTATTCTGGCAAAGGCTATGGATTTGATGATGTGATTTGCTTCAACGGTCATAAATTCAAATCCAAGTATAAATAGAGCTGATTTTCAACGAGCCAGACACACAACAACAATCAGAGATTTCGTTTTTGAAGCAAAATTTGTCTAAGTCTCAAAAGCTCAAAACAGCTCACTCGTCTGGTGGAAGTCATCTGTTGACAGAAACCTAGTTGAAGAAAACAGAAAATTACGATCTGAGTGATCCTGTAATAGCTGAGTGTTGTGAGATGTTGTGATCCATCTTTGTGAGTGATCAAACTTCAGAGAGTAGAATTTCTTAGTGATTTTCTATTGTGAGCTTATAGCCTTTTCATTAGTTGTCTAGGTATAAGTGGAGAAATATTGTAATATGTGTGATTATAGTATAACCCAGAATCTAAGTGATCTGGAAGAGTGGACTAAAGGATTTCGATCCATATAACCACTATAAAAATTCTTTGTATTATCTTGCATTTAAGTTTTCTTGCATATTTTAAAGATTGCATATTTAAACACTTTGAATCATTAAAAGATTTTATAAGGAGTTTCAAAACTGGGGATAAAATCTTATTAGAACTTATTTACTTGTGAAAAACACTTTCAAACAATCCGCTGCAAGTATACTCTTTGAAAAACTGTTTTGCTGAAAAACAGCTAAGTATTTGTAAGAAGAGTGGTCAGTCTGCTGTTCAAGATTTGTTCACGATCAGCCCAGTCTGCTTACTGTTCTTCATCAGCTTAGTCTGCTGACAGAAGACTGAAAAGTTTTTAAGTTTAAAAATTTTCAGAGGTTTATTCATCCCCCCCCCCCCTCTAGACCTCATCTGACCACTTGGGACCAACATCCCTTTTCTTCTTTTCAGCAGCAGAGATTTTCTTCTTTTTTATCAAAATCTTTCTCTTTCCCTTGTCAGCTGGGGCAGGTTGAGGAGCAGCAGATGCAAGAGGTGCAGCTGCAATGGGATGGATGATCATCACATCAGGATCATCCTGAGGTTTAGCAACCTCAACTGTTGGCTTTGCTTGAGTAATCTGTTGCACATCAGTCTGGTCGGCAACAGAAGCTTCCTCAGCTCCAACAGGTCTTTCAGCAGTTTGAGAACTTTCTCTTACTAAGTCCACCAGCTCAGTAGGTTCCTCTATAAATGTCATTTGCTTCCTTGCTGTTTTCTTTGATCTTCCTTGAATAGGTCTGGAAGCAGCAGTATCTCTCAACTGACTTCTGGTCCTATGAGAAACAGTCTCATCAGGTACTTGAGCAGTTGGAGTTCTTGAAGATGATGCAGGAGACATGTTCCTGACATCAGTAGTGGTCTGATCAATAATTTTATCAACTGTAACATCAGCCACCGTCTTCACTTTCTTAGGGGCCTTCTCCTTAGGCTTATCAGCAGCCTTTTTCTTTGGAGTCTCAACAGCTAACTGAGCTGTTTTGACTAACCTCCTTGGCCTTTTGGCAGGAACCTCCTTTGATTCCTCAGTTTCCTCCTCTGCATCAGCCTCGTCGGCTTTTCTTTTCAGAACAGGCAAGTACTTTGACATTGCCTTGCCAGAGTGGATCTTCTTCCCATTAGTAACCTCACAACCCATCTTGAACAGTAGATAACTGAGAGTAATTCTGTGATTTGTTTGAGGGGCCTTGCTCTTGTTTTTCTTGTCCAATAAATTAGCAAATATATACCAGATCACTGTGGACCAGTTCACCTCCAATCCATAGTAAATGGCAGTCATAATACTGTACCTCTTCATAGTCACAGCATCCTGAGAGAAGGTGCAGTTCTATATCAGCTTGCAGACCATATCAGCCATCCTCTGATACTCATCTGTCAGCTGTTTCTTCTTGATGTTGCCAGTCAACATCTCACCCTTTTTGGCACAGATTGCCCAGAACTGTTGATGTTTGTCCTCAGTTAGAACGGTGACGTCATGTCGACCGCTGTTAGTCAGCCCAAAAGTCTCGTGGAGTAGTTGAATAGTGATAACGATGGATTATTCTCCTACAGTAACCTTAATCTCCAGTGAAGAGAAATCAACAGTTGTTGTACGGTAGTACTCCAGAACTTGGTCAGTCCACACCAAACCCTCATGATATTCCATGAAGTTCACCAATGAGGCCGATTTGAACTTCTCCAGTAGTTCTTTCATCAGGGTAGTACCAGATTGATAGTAAGATTCGTACACAAGGTACATCCCTTCAGCTTTTGAGTCTTGAGTAGAAGCCATCTCAATTCTGTTTGAAAGTTAGTGAAAAAAGAAGAATTTTCGCAGAAAATTGCAAGTAAATTTTCTCACAAGTGCTCTCTGAATATTTAGGTGCGTAAAGACCTACTCAGCTGATCAGATCTGGATTTATAGAGTTAGGGTATTTCGGTTTCCGTGATACCAGCTAACCGTTAGATCCGTTTCTATCAGTTCTGATCGTGCGGCGTCAGTTACGACCTTTCAAATTCAAATTGCATTAAATGAGGAGCGGGAATATGTACCGATCTTTTCGTACTTGTAAAAGTGCGTTTTTGAATATAACGGTTTAAACAGTAAGCGTTTACACAAGCGATCAGATTAGTGAAATAAATACTTATCTGATGGACTATTGTCCTGATGACAAAGCTGTTATCAGTGAAAGCCAATAGCTGATAACCTTCCTCGGCTGTTTGTCAATCCAGCTAAATAATAAATCTTCAATCTTCAAAACTTTAATCTTCTGTTGAAAACATAACTTCAACTAACTGTCATCAACAAATTTCATCTTTTAATCAGAAGTACCGCTAGTCTTACACGTTCCCCCTGACTTTAAGAATTTATTAGTTAACTAGTCTGTTGAGAGTTAATCCTTGAAGATAAATAAGATGAGTAAGCTGTTGTACTTCAGTCTTCTGATGAGTTCCCCCTCAGCTTATGCATCCAATTTTAATAAACCAGTTCAGCTCTTAGAGTTGAAAACCTTGTCTCACTTAGAGGTTTTGTGAAGATGTCAGCAATCTGATTTTCAGTAAATACATATTCTATCATGACATTTCCTTTCTCCACATGATCTCTAATAAAATGATGCTTGATCTCAATATGCTTAGTCCTTGAATGACTTGTGGTATTCTGAGTAAGGCTGATTGCACTTGTATTGTCACAGTTGATAGAAATAGTGTCCTGCAAGCCAGCTGTATGACGAACATTTATTATAATAAATGAGGAACTATTCAATTTTGATTAATAAATGCACTTTATTAAATGGTCAACTTTATCTTATTTAATAATTATCTACGCATAAGGATAGAAGTCCTTAGATCACAGGGCTATGGGACAACCCGTGGACTGATCTCCAATGCCGTGATCTAGAACATATTCAAGAGTCGTAGAATCCAATCGAGATAGGACATCATTGGATTCGGTTAGACTCTCACTATTGTGTATACTCCTATGAACTGGAGAACGCCGGGGTCCACGAGCGTGACTGGGATGGTCGATACACATAAGTGGGTGGCTTGCTGGGATGGCAAGCGCACTGAATACCCCAATTAGGAAATAACTCACCATGGAAGCGGTAGTCGCATATCGGGGTTGAAGTTATTCCAAATTTATAATAGTATACGAGGAACGATCCCTAACTACTTTAGGTGATAGGGTTTATCTGGTGCGAGAACGTCTATGCTTTGATATGAGTTCCGACTGACTGGGGATCGCCAGAAAGTCTCTATGGACTCATATTGGGTATAGAGGAACTCGTATGCAGATTCATATCATCAACAAATGATCCATTGACCCGACTTGATAGGTTGGGAAATTCTCCTATGGATTTCTGTGAGAAATTAATTCTGGTAAAATCCTTGGCCAATGTATCTAACGACTTTATGTAAGTAGCTCATAAAGATTAAGTCAAAGATAATTTATTTCGAGATCAGAGTACATAAGGTCAAGACAAAATAAAAGGGAATCCGATGAAATACCATACCCCTCGATTGGGAGATTGATCGATGGAGAGATTATGTCGTATATGGAAATTGTAAATGATAAAAGGTCACTGAATTAATTCACCAGTGATTGGGCTCCATGGGCTTGTGGCTGGACATCGACCGTGGAGTGTGGGAGAATTCCCAAATTCGCAGGGGTGCTAATGGATCTCCGATCGGGAAACCATAACCAAGCTCCGTGGCTAGTCTGCGCTCTTTGGACTTTTCAAACTTAGCGAACTGAAACATCTGAGTAGCTAAAGGAAGGGAAATCAACCGAGATCCCGTTAGTAGCGGCGAGCGAGAGCGGATTGGGGGTTTGAAAAAAAACAAACACGAAGCTTGGAATGATCAATCGACAGAGTGTTCGATTGATTTAAAGTAAGTCTTACTCAAATAATTAAATAATATTTAGTTATAACCCACGGCCAATTATGTGGTGAACCTACGGGGGCATACACAATACACATGAAGCGAAAACGAGGAAATAAGAACGACCGAGTTGAATGGGTTGACTGGGTGAATAATCGACTGGGTCGATTATTATGGGTGGGTCGACTAGGTCGACCCAATTGGAACAAAATGGGGTCCAATTGGAATTGGATCAGGATCATAAATTAAATTGGAGTTTAATTTGTGAGTTAATTAATTAAGTTGAATTTAATTAATTAATTGGACTTAGAGTCAAAATTAATTAATTGGGAGACTAGTTAATTAATTGGGCTATTTAATTAGGAGATTAAATAAAGTCTGGTCAAAATTAATTAACTGGGCCATGAATTAATTAGAAGACTTAGTCTTCTAAATTAAAGAGGGCCATGGCCCATGTAGGAGAGAAGAACCCTAGTCCTAATAGGACTAGGTTAGGGAGATAACTATAAGTAGCTTTCTTGTAGTTATTTTTCACATAACTCCATAAGCAAAAATTGAGCAGAGCAAAAATTCTCTCCCTCTCCCCTACCAGATCGGTCGAACCCTTCCAGTGCTTGGAAGAATTTTTCGTTTTCGATTTTTGTTCCAAGATCGTTCCTAAATCCTAGATCATAATATATCTTGTGTTCTAGCTGATCAAGATTTATTATTTTCGTGTAATTGTGGTGTATCAACCCATAGAGGCGCAACACGTGGGGCGCTGCTGCAGAGCTTGGATCGATTTTGCTGAGGAGAAATTCAGAGTTCGTTTTGCCAACTTGGATTTGCAAGGAGACAGGTATAACGTGTAAACTGTTTATACTGTCGTTTAAATTAATATTTATATATATACACCTAGAGTAGTATCCTGACAAGATTCCGTAAGAGGTCCTAAAAATTTTATATTCCGCTGTGCCTAGGGCTGTATATCTTATCGAATCCCAACAACAGTAGATAGGGATTCCACTGATTTTTATGTTGTAATATTCAAGTTGATGTTTCAACCATAATATTTGGCACAACATGCTCCAACAGCTATATATTCAGCTTCAGCAATTGATATGGATATTGAAGTCTGTTTCTTACTCATCCATGAGATCAGACGACTACCTAAGAACTAACAGGTACCTGTTGTGCTCTTTCTATCAATCTTGCAGCCAGCAAGGTCAGAATCTGAATATCCAATGAGTTCAAATCCAGATTCCCTAGGATACCACAATCCCAAATCTTCAGTACCTTTAAGATACTTGAGTATCCTTTTGGCAGCTAAGAGGTGAGATTCCTTAGGATTTGATTGATACCTCGCACAAACCCCAACAGAGTACATAATATCAGGTCTGCTAGCTGTTAAGTATAACAATGACCCAATAATTCCTCTGTACTTGGTTATGTCCACTGATTTGCCATCTTCATCTTTATCCAAACGAAGACTAGTAGACATTGAAATATTAGCAGTAGAGCTAGTTTCCATGCCAAATTTCTTGAACAGATCCTTTGTGTATTTTGCTTGGTTGATGAATATTCCATCAGACAACTGTCTTACTTGCAAACCAAGAAAATAATTAAGTTCTCACATCATACTCATTTCAAACTTGTTCTGTATCAGCTTTGAGAACTTATCACACATCTGTTGATTAGTTGAACCAAAAATAACATCGTCCACATATATTTGCACAAGCAAAATATGTTCTTCCCATTCAATAGTGAACAGGGTCTTGTCTACCTTACCTTTACGAAATCCTTTAATTAAAAGAAAATCAGATAGGGTATCATACCATGCTCTTGGAGCCTGTTTCAGTCCATAGAGGGCATTCTTCAGACGATACACCTTGTCTTCTTCTTGATAGACTTCAAATCCAGGTGGTTGTTCAACATAAACTTCTTCTTGCAATTCTCCATTGAGAAAAGCTGATTTCACATCCATCTGATAGACCGTGAAATTCTTGTGAGCAGCATAAGCAAGAAAGAGTCTGATAGCCTCTAATCTTGCTACTGGTGCAAAAGTTTCATCAAAGTCAATGCCTTCTTCTTGGCAATAATCCTTGTCCACTAATCTTGCTTTATTTCTGGTGACAACACCATCTTCATTCATTTTGTTCCTGAATACCCATTTAGTGCCAATGACTCTTTGATGACTTGGTCTATGAACTAAGTACCAGACTTCATTCCTTTCAAATTGATTTAGCTCTTCTTGCATAGCTTCAATCCAGTTTGAATCACTAAGAGCTTCTTCAATCTGTTTGGGCTTAATTTGAGATAGGAAGCTGACAAACATTGCTTCACATGCAGCAGCTCTCCTTGTCTTTACTTTATCCAAAGGATCACCAATCACCAGCTCTGGTGGGTGATTCTTGAGCCATCTAAGATCAGGTTGCAAATCATAATGTTGTCCTTTGTGTTGATCTTGCAAAACCACTGTTGGAGTTCCAGTAGTAGTCTGTTGAACATTTGTTGTCTGTTGAACAGTCTCTGGTCTGTCAGTTGTATGCAACTCGTCTGTTAGACAATCAGCATTGTGATTTTGAACAGCACTTGAGTTATCAGCTGGGTTGAGATCAGGTAGTATGATGGGAACATATTCTTCATTCTTTCCAACATTCAACTTCTGTAAATCAGTAGACAGATCTTGATTAATACTTTGATTCTTTTCAGAAGATTGATTTGGTTCATCAAATACTACATGAATGGATTCCTCTATAAGTAAAGTTCTTTTGTTAAAGACTTTGTAAGCTTTACAAACAGTAGAGTATCCTACAAAAACAGCTTCATCAGCATTTTCTTGTAAATGCAGTAAGGTGATTTTTCCCATTATTTAAAACAAAGCATTTACAACCGAATATCCTAAAGTAATGAATGTTTGGCTTCCTGTTGTTTCAAACTTCATATGGAGTCTTGTTTAGGTGCTTCTTGATCATGCATCTATTTTGGCTAAAGCATGCTGTATTTGTTGCTCCTGCCCAAAATCTTTGAGGCAGCTTAGCTTCAGCTATCATTGTCCTTGTAGCTTCTTTTAGAGTTCTATTTCTCCTTTCAGCAACTCCGTTCTGTTGAGGGGTTCTGGCAGCAGAGTACTCATGACTGATTCCTCTGGCATTACAATACTCATCAACAGTAGAGTTTGTAAATTCAGTCCCTCTATCTGATCTGATCTTCAGTATTACTTTTCTCATTCTGAATCTTTTCCATCAGATTTGTAAGATGCTCCTTGGTTTCACTTTTCTTCTTCAGACAGGATCAATGGGTCCAAATAAGTTCATGTGTAGCAGCTCCAATATTCTTCCAGAAGATTGATGCTTCTTGCTTTTGAATGATGACTTGATTTGTTTACCCTTCTGACATGCGTCACAAAGCTTATATTTGCTCATGACTGTCTTTGGAATTCCTTCTACCAGATTGTTCTTGATAAGTCTGTTGATGGTCTTGAAATTCACATGGTTCATTCTTTTGTGCCACAGCCAACAGACTTCACTTGGTGTTGATGCCACCAAACAAACACTTGAATTCTTGTCAGCAGAATTCCAGTCTACTGTGTAGATATTTCCTTGTCGTCTTCCAGATAAAATTACCTTCTTTGTACCAATGTGTTCAACGTAACACTTATTTAGTTGAGAAGATGACTGAATATCCTTTGTCACAAAATTGACTTATGCTCAGCAAATTGTATTTGAGGCCTTTAACATAAGAGACGTCAGATATCTCAATGTTGCCTTTGATCAGCTTTCCAGTTGCTACAATATTGCCTTCTTTGTTGTCCCCAAAAGTAACTTTAGGACCATCCACAACAACATCATCAGTCAGCTCATGTATGTTTCCACACATGTGTCTTGAACATCCACTGTCCAAGTACCAGATTTTCTATACTTTACTCCTACTCCTAATCCTAACCTACAAAACAAAATAAAATTGTTTTAGGTACCCTTATTGAGAGGGTCCTGAAGGATCAGTTCCACCTTTGACAACCCAAGATGATGAAGTCTTAGGCTTCTTAGGCTTCTGTTGTTTGGCAGGAGCATGAACAGTTTCATCTTCATCATGTTTATCAGATTTGCTATGTTGATGATAATCAGCATGATAAGGATAATGCTCATAAGTAGAATAAGATGCATGATAAGGAGGATATGCATGCATTGGATGAGCAGGATATGGTGCATGGTAAGTAGGAAATTGTGGTGCATGATACATAGGAGGATATGCAGCAGGTTGCACATAATATGACTCATTTCCATACCAAGCATTTTGATTTTTTTTGATTTTATGCTTCTTTGATTTACTAGATGCTTGCTCATTAACAGACGACTTAGTTTTATCACTAGTCTGATTGGTTTTGACCTTATTAGAAGACTTCCTAAGACTCTTCTGTTTGGACTTACCAGTCTGTTTTCCTACACTAGGCTATTTGCTCTTTTTAGCCTTAGGAGTTTTCGTCTCCTTTAATACTTTCTCAGGTGAAGCAAGTTTCGTAGTCTGAACATACAAAATGACCTTACTATTGTCAGCTGATAAAAATTTTTCAATATGGTTCAGTTCTAACTTATCCTGATATAAAGGTGTCTTCTGTTTACTAGACATGTGAGTGGATGCAACAGATGACTTATCATGAGACTCAATGACTTTCTCAAGCTCAATGATTTTACCCTTATAAACTTCACATTCAGCTTTCAGAGATTCATTCTCTTGCTCAAGCAGTTTGTATTCAGCTGATTCTCTTGGCTTTTCAGCTTTAAGTTTCAGTGAACTGTTTTGCTATTTCAGCAATATCATCTCTTCCTTAAGCTTTTTAAATGCATCAACAATACTTGTATTGTTGAGCATCATTTGTTCAAATGAATTAAATAATTCATTATCAAGAGGAGTTACCTCATCAACCTCGGAGTCATCAGATTCCTTAGCCATCAGGCAGAGAAGAGCAGGACTCTCTTCATCAGAAGTGTCTGAATCTGAATCAGATGAGTAGACAACATCTAGCTTTTCTGCTTCTGCTACCAGCACCTTTCATTTCTGATGCATTCTTTCCTTTCTGATTCTCTTTTCCTCTTCAGTATACTTCTCAGCTTTAGGATATGGGCAGTCTCTGATGAAATGACCCAGTTTCCTGCAATTATAGCACATCATTTTGGATTTATAAGAATCCTTATCTTGAGAAGAAGAAGCAGGGTTAGAAGTAGAAGCATTGTTATATTTGTTCTTTATTTTTCATCTGTAGAACTTTTTGAAGTTGTTCATCAGCAATGCAACGTCTCCAGCAGTGTACTTCTTTTTGTTGAGTAGTGTGGCTTCATCAGATGAATCCACGTCTTTGCTTTTGTAGGCTGGCCTTCTAGGATTTTCAGCAGCAATAAGTGCAGCTGTGGGACTTGAAGTAGAGGTTTCTTCAACACCCATTCTCGGCAGTTTATACTCGTATGCCTTGAGTACTGAGAACAGCTCGGTAAGTGAAATCTTTCCCAGATCTCTTGACTCTTCCATGGCTGTCACCTTCATGTTGAACTTCGGAGGTAGAGCCTTCAGAACTCTGACGGTTATCTCCTTATCAGTGAAGGTTTTTCCAACCTTTAACACTTCATTCAGCGTCCTTGTAAACCTTGTATCCATCTGATCAATGGTTTCCGCAGACTTCATCTTGAAGTTGTCCAGCTTTTCCAGAGCAACACTCAGCTGATGCTCTTTGATGGCGTCGTTTCCTTCGCTCATGTCACGAACCTTATCCCACATCTCTTTGGCAGTCTTGCAGTGCTTGACTTTGTCAAATCGATCATTGTCAAGGGCCTTGGTCATGATGAAACGGCCAACTTTATCCAGATTGAACAGCTTTATTTCATCGGCTGTCATTTCTGTTAGATCTTTTTCCACCACTATATCAGCATCATCAACCGTGATAGTCTTGGTAAATTTGAATGGACATTTGATGATACATGTGTACATGTTATCATTGTAAGTAGCCAGGAAAATCTCCATTCTGATTTTCCAGTCTTCAAAGCTCATACCAGCTATGTGGGGAGCATGGCTGATAGAATCCATTTTTCAAAAATTTTAATTTTTCAAAATATGCTCTTTTGAAAAGTTTGAAAACCTTTGAAAAACACTCGGATCAAGCTCGTTGATCAGGAAGCTGATTCTAATGAAGCACCTGCTCTGATACCACTTGTTGGTCCCAAGTGGTCAGATGAGGTCTAGAGGGGGGGTGAATAGACCTCTAAACTTTTTAACAATTTTTAACTTTAAAACTTTTGTTCTAACTTAAACAAACTAAGATGTTACAGAACAGTAAGTTACTTGGCTTATCGCGAACAAATCTTTGAACAGCTTCGTTGACCACTAATCTGATAGTTACTTAGCTGATTTTGTCAAAATCAGTTTCAATACTTAGAGTACTTGCAGCGGATTTGTAAAGTGTTTTTCACAAGTAAACTTAGTAGTTTGAAAGTTTGATCCCCAGTTTATAAAACTTCTTTCCTGTTAAAACTTTTCAAACAGTTAAATCAAAGTGTTTTTATGCAACTGAAAATATGCAAATAAAGATGCAAATAAAACACACAGAATTTTTATAGTGGTTATATGGATTTAAATCCTTAAGTCCACTCTTCCAAGTCACTTAGATCTTGGGTTATACTATAATCACAAAGTTTACAGTACACTCTGCTTGCGCCAATCAACAAATGAAAAGGCCACAAGTGCGCAATAGGAAATCACAAAGAAAACATATCCCCTGAAGTTAGATCACTCACAAAGACTGATCTACACTTCTCACAACACTCACGATTACAAAATCACTCAGAAGATGTATTCATCGTTGTTCTTCTACTCTGCTTTCGTCAACAAATGAATAAGCTGATGAGCGAGCTGTTCTTGAGACTTAGGAGATTTTGCTTCGAAATTCTTCTATGAGATTGTGTTGTATTTCTTCTCTTCGTCTCTACAACTATTTATACTCGTAGGTTTGAAAAATGTCCGTTGAAGAGAGACAAGATTCAAAAAACCTCGGGTACTGGTCCTTAATTTCCACGAACGGCTCTTTGCAGTATGTCCGTACTGTCAACAGTACTTTTCTGCAGGCAGCATTAAATGCACCAAGCTGATCCGAAGCAATTCTTCAATCATTTGTCTTTAATAACCTTGTACTTCAGCATTTATTACTTCCAGGGGCATTTATTACCGTTGGGATGACTTCTTGATCTTTTCCACTTGGCTGACGAAAGTACAAGTCTGATGGCGAACTAAGCTGATTTGAAGTTTTGAAATGCATCAAAATCTCCCTTTACTTAATGTCTTCAGTGCTCTTCATCTTCATCCTTATCCAACAGCCTTAGAAAGTTGTCTGCTCGACGTTGTCGAAAATTTTGAATAAACAAATTTGTTACAGTTAAGATTAAGCGTTTTGGCAATTTACCCCATGTGATGTGTGTAATGGGCAATTACCCCTCTGTTATATTGCCTAATATGCACTTTAACCCTCTAAAAATGGACGGTGTGCTTCTACAAAAACATTGGGGATCCATCTTCCCTTCTATTTATCACGGGGGTAAATTGTAACATATGGGGCAATTTGCCAATAACTCGTTAAGATTACTTTTGAGGATAAATTATTCATAGATGAAACATTTTTTTCACCGTGAGTAATATGTTCCTTTTTAATATATATATATATATATATATATATATATATATATATATATATATATATATATATATTTTGAAACTATTTTCCAGTTGATCAAACTGTAAAAGAGCTAACAGAAAGTGTGAAAGCGATGTTCATGTTATTACTTGTTTGGCATATTTGCAAATGTTAACACATACTATATATGCATTATTGGTCATTTGAATTCAAAATTACCTGATAGTCTTAATTGATTTGTATGCATTTGATTCACTAAGTTTTTAATCCCCTGCAGAAATCAAAAGGCAAAAGTCGCACGGGGCGTTGCTAGTGGGAAAGAATGCCATCGCCACAAGTTTCCAGAATGAATTGAAATCATGCCATCGCCAAGGACCGAAGATCCCAGGCCGACGGTGATCCCAGGCCGGCGGTGGCCTGGGATAGAAGACCCAGGCCTCCGACGGCCAGGGAATAGTGGGGTAGGGGGGAGGGGTGGGGAAGTGGTGGGTGGGGTGGTGCTTTTTTTTTAAAATTAAAATTATTTATTATTTAATATTTTAATAAATATTAAATAGTTTTAAATTATATAATTTATTATTTTAATAAATATTAAATATATTAATTCTATTATATAAATTTTATATTTAAAAAGAATATGTTTTCTTAATTTTGGTGATATTTATGTTAATGTAAAAAGAATATTTATTTAATTTATTAATATTGTTTATAAATTAAATTAGTTATTTAAATAAAATAAGTAAAATTTTCTAAATTGGTCAGCACATGGTCTTATTCGAGTCAATTTGGAAATTTGGCAACAATGTGGACTAAAATCGTCACTAAATTTAGAGATGTGGGGCTTTTTTGGTAACCTGAAAAAAATTATCAGTCAACCAAAATTACAATTCTACCCCGAAATTAAGATTTAAAATTTTCTAAATTCATCAACACGTGGTCTTATTCGAGTCAATTTGAAAATTTGGCAACAATGTGGACTAAAATCGTCACTAAATTTGGAGATGTGAGGATTTTTTGGTAACCTGAAATGTTATGGGGTAAAAATATCAGTCAACATAAGTTATGGTATCAAATGTGTAAAGTTTTAACAGCCACGTGACATTCTCGTGACAATTCCGTTTCCAATTTGACGGAAGTATTAAATGTGCAAAGTTGATTTGAGTTATGGTATCAAATGTGTCGGTATAAAAAGTTGTGATATCAAATCCCTAAAGTAGGTAGAATTATGGTATCAAAAGTGAAATTCTTTCTATAAAATTCCCAGGGAATAAGAGTTTGAGTACTCTAGATTAACCACTTGACTATCAGACTCACATAAACAATGCACCAACATCTACTAAAATTGTTAACTCTCGATATAAATATTGATAGATGGAGATTTTTTCACTCGCATCACTTTGATCGTCAAATGACTTTAGACAAACTACACAAAACAATAAAATTAATCAAATTAACAATTTGTAATGAAATTTAGTACAAAATATAAATATAAAATCTAAGAAGATTTTGATAAGATTAGTTTCAATGTTATTTCTTGAAGCAAAAATTATCATGAATACATATTTGATACTAGACGTGATTAATATAATAATGTAATAGCTCATATGTTAGCTCAACTTGTCATGTACGATTATCTATTTCTCCTGATATTATTTTCAAAGGTGTAATTTATGATTTTTCAATTCGTCATTGAGTCATAATATATTTTTTCTTCTTCTTAAAATAAATTTATTTATCCTATGCACACAATTTTTTAACTGTCATATATATTCCTAGTCTGTAGGTCAAATAATAAAAAATAAATAAGAGTTATAATTATATACCTTCAAAAAGAAAAAGAAAAATTGAATTAGAACAAACCAACCTTGAGCGACTGTCTCCCCCATCTACCATTGATCCAATAACACCTGAAATCCTTTTCCCATCTTATGCACGACCACTCAGTCGGTTACTACGATCACCTCTAACGTAGAAGGTTAGATTATTTTTTGCTTGTTTTCAAATTATAAGTTAGGGCTTCAGTAATTTAAATTTGAGTTTCTAATATTTTTTAGATTGAGCAATTGTTGATGCGTTTATGATTCTGACTTCTGAGACTTATAATGAGCTGATTATTTGGATTGATAGGCCCTGATTTTTATTTTACAATACACAGTAGCACAATTTTGGGTTTAATTGTTGATTCTATTTTCTAGGATATTCAGATTTCTGAGTTTTTTTTGTTTTTGTTCTTTTTGGTATGCTGGCCTTGCTGTTTGAATTATTATATAGATCCGGTACCGGAAAAAGCTGGTCGAGCAAACTGTTAATAGAATTTATGGTAGACCAAACTGGAAAGTTTCAGTTCAAGCTAAAGGTTATCATATATATTGTATACCGGAAAGCGATTTTGTAATAACCAAATAATCTCTCCTGTATAAATATGTTGTTACATTATGTAAAATCAGTGATTGTAATGCTGTGAAGTTCACTCCACAGTTAAAGATTTGTGTCATATAGACCTTATAAAATTTTGTATAGATTGAATATCTTTCTGTAAGTTCAATTTCGTTAATTATATAATTATGTTGAACTTAGTACTTTATCTAGACAATAGTAGACAATCATGCTTGATTAATGGGGTAACAAGACAAGACTCCTTGTTCAAACATCAGACAAAACTATAGAAAAAATGAGGAATACACTTAGTTTAATTAGAACATACATCTTTTAGTGGCTTCTTTAATTTTTTCGTTCTTTTGGAAAACAATCAGTCACGAGATAGTTTCTTACATTTCTAGAATCTTGATACTTGATAGATCTTAAGAGGGTACCGCAGATGGCATGTTTATGAATGACGTATGCTCATGAATAGTACTGCTGTATATTTTTTTATGTATGATACTATATGCTATTAATGTCAACACAATTATCCATGGTTACTAGATCTGCTATACACTGGTGGATTTGATCTAATAAAACCAAGATCTCCCGGTCTAGTTTATTTGGTGTAGTTCATGTTTCACAACATAATTGTTGCAATCTTGATGTGGTTTAAAATTGGAAACTATAAGTTAAATATTGGTCTTCTTCTACTATAACTAATAAATAAAAATATAAATACTTGTTTATAGTAGTATATCTACATTCTTTACAAACACGGTGTTCACACATTGTGCTGTGTTTGTATTTCCTTGTCAATATACACGCACAAACATATGTGTGTATGCATGTTCTATTACAAATAAGATGTTTCTGCTTTTACACTTCTCTATGTCTATACACAAATGTTTCAAACGGAAGAGATTAGTAAGCCTTAATTGATTATAAACCAAAAGGAAAATAATAATTAAATGGAGTGACTGAAAGATTTTAATTTCATAGTCATCACAGAAAAGAAAAAGAATTTGAAATTTAAAGGCTCAACTAAATTTAAAAAAAAAAAAAAAAAGGTTCTACATTCACACGTGTCACTACACACGAACACAGACACACGAGAAATCCCTGTATATATTAACACACAAATATACTCACCCACACCCACACCAACAAAAATTCTTCCGCCACTCACATCAGTTTCTAGGTGAAAAGAACTAATATGGCGGACAAGAATTCTAAGGACGGAGAAGTATAGAATCCAATCTCACGATTTTATATGATTTCAAATCTGATTAGTTCTCACACAGATCTCTGTTTTACTTTTGCAGAAATCGGACGGAATAGACTTGGAAAAGAGGGTGTGGGACGCTGAATTTAATTGCTATCGGATCAACGAGGTGCTCTTTGCGGTTCCAATTCAGGCGGTGCCATTGCCTCCATCGTGTCCCCCTCCGCCGACGCCCCCACTTCCCTCATCGTCGCCGACGCCTCCACTTCCCTCGTCGCCTCTGCCATCACGGAAAAAATCTCAGGAGGAGAAACAGGCATGCCTTATATCTTTTTCTCCTTTTGTTCCACAAGCTCCTGAATTAGTCTTTATTTATGACTTTATGTTAATTTTTCATGGTTTTCAATTTTTAGCTATTAAAACTAGATTTAATTTTGCATCATAGATTGTTCTGAAAATCTAGCAACATAGAGAAGCAATCTTGCCCTCATGGAATTTATATATACTATTGCACTCTTGCTCGATCTTACATTAATAGCATTTGATGTTGCTGGATTTTTTTTTTGTGCGTTACTTCTGAAGAAATAGAATTGATAATCTATATGAAAAGTGTCAATTTAAAATCAAATATAAGTTTATGAGATTAATATGAAAGAGCTAACTTCATGTCAAAAAATAAATGGACTAGGACTTGTATGTTTTCGTTTTAAATTTTGTAGCTGTCTATGTTTGGGAAACCATCATTTTGCTTTGGTTAGCATGTTCCAGGCTTTAGCCTTGACTAATTCCATCGGGCACAGTACTTGAGCACCTCTCATAGCAGAGATCAAAAACAAGTTAGCCACATTGTGGGGACTAGTTCTTTCTACAATACCCTACCCCCGTGTGTGAAAGCCTTCTTTTTTGCAAGATAAGAAATTGCATCAGACACATCTTCTTAATGTATGTAACCACATTTCAGCAACTACATTCAGTAAAAATCCTTGAGGACCTTGACTGATTTTTTTGCGTGCAGAGAGTCGAATCACCTTTGCAGGTGCAATATGCAAATTACTTATTTTTAATTTGTCTATCATGTACTTCTATATAAATTTGCTTTGCAAATTTGCATTAGACCTTTAATGGTTTGTAATTGCAAAAAAATACATTGGTTATTGAGGGTTACTAACTTAGTATTGGACCATTTATCCTAAATCTTTTTGACTCCTTTATACTGAATTTGTGGTCCTCAATCCCTGGGTACATAAAATTCATACCATGAACTATTTGAACTGGCACATTAGTGTGAAATAAGGACCCTAATTTTGGAGCGAAAATTAGCCGTGTTTCTCATTTGACACATATAGAAGCCTTTTTTGGATAATTATGTAGTGCCCCCCTCACTTTCCATCCCCATGTACTTCTTAATATGTTTGTTCATTGAATTAAACAATACAAAACTGACTTGTGGAAAAATTAATGTCTTCTTCCACCACTGGATAAACCAGTTGTAATTTGGATCACCAATGAACCTTTGGTCGATGACAACTGTGGTCCTGTTGATGGGAAATCATTATTTCTGATTTGTCCTGTTATGCATTACATATAGCTGAGGTTGTATTTACAACTTGTACCCACAATATCTATTCTCTGAACTGTATATCTCACTTGTATGGCTACAAGAGGTTAAACAGAGAGAAGCAAATATGAATGAAGTAGAAGATTGCAACGAAAGGAGAACTAAAAAGTTTAAGTCTAATTTGAACAAATAGAATTTTTAATTTTGAAGCTTGCATGAAGATGTCAATAGGATAAAGGGTACACGGAGACTGTACCCTGCAACTGGAACCTCTGGAAGCAGCAATAGTGGTGGGATTTTACCTCCATAAACTATCTATATTATGAACTTTTTTAGTGCCGACTGTTTTAAGTCATGTTGTTTTAATACTGAGAGATTCTAAAATTTTGCTACTTCGGGGTTGTAGGTTTGAAAAATGATGAATCGTCACTTGTTTAGGGAATTTGAATTCTGATCTCGGAATATACTTTTTTTATTTGTTGCTTTGACAAAACAATTATTTATTTTTATTTATTATTTTAGGATTTCAAAGTAAAAATAATAATTTTTTACCAATTTTATCCTTATTACTAATACTTGTCATTAATGCTAATATTATTTGATTAAAAAGGTAATATGCAATTTTTGTTTAAAAAAATGACTATTTATAATATTTCTTAATTCGTGTGCAATCCTTCATACGACGAATACAAAAAATGAAAGGAGTAAATTTAGAAGAAAAATGTGTGTGAAGTTTTTGGATAATATTAAAAGCTAGTTTTGGTAAAGAAATAAATGATTGTTTGTAATTAATGACTGAGTGTCTGAGAATGGAGCAGTATCGCTAGCCAGCCTAGTCTATTTTGAAAGAGGGAGAATATTTGTTCACTTCCCATTCTAAGTTAATGACAATTAAGGAATTAAAAGTTTACATAATTGACTTATTGACTTTAGAAGGGTAAATTAAAATTAGAGAATGAGAAAAATCAACCTTTTTTTCTTAATTTGAAAATGGATTTTTTGCACTTTACACCCCCAAAACATAGGAAATATGCACTTTGCATCCTCGAAACTTAGATTTAGTACTTTGCACCCTCTTTTATTTTTAAGCAAAAACTCAAGGGCAAAATAGGTAATTCAATTATAAATCTTTGGCACTTTGCACCCCCAAAACTTGAGAAATTGACACTTTGCACCCTTAAAATAAAATTAGCACTTATCACCCTCGAATTAAAAACAAATCAACAACTTGAACCCCCGAAACGCAATAAATTGACAGTTTGTACCCCGAAACACAAAATTAACACTTAACACTCCCAATTTTAAAAAAAAAAACTCAAACCCCTCATTTTCTCCGACAACGTCGACCATCGGGGTGAAAAAGATCTAAGGCAAAATTGAACTTACCAATTTTTACTTATTTAATTGTTTTGCATAGCACGTTTAATTTGTATAAGTTATAATTCATGGTTGTTAATTTGTTATATGATATAATGATTCTAAATTCATGGTATTTAATTTGTATGTATGTATATAAATGTAGGTTGTTCAATCGGGATCGGAAACTTACATGTTTTGCCTTAGATTTTTTTCACCCTGATAGTCAGCTTTGTCGGAAAAAATGAGGGATTTGAGTTTTTTTTTTTAATTTGAGGGTGTTAAGTGTTAATTATGTGTTTCGGGGTGCAAAGTGTCCATTCATTGTATTTTGGGGGTGCAAGTTACTAATTTGTTCTTAATTCGAGGGTGATAAGTGTTAATTTTATTTTGGTGGTGCAAAGTGCAAATCTCTCAAATTTTAGGGTGCAAAGTGCCAAATATTTATAATTGAATTACCTATTTTGCTCTTAAGTTTTTGCCTAAATATAAAAGAGGGTGCAAAGTACTGTATTTTTTATATTTTGAGGGTGCAAAGTGTTAAATCAAAGTTTTGGGGGTGTAAAGTAACTATTTTCCATATCTCGAGGGTGCATAGTGTAAAAGACCCTTTGAAAATAAGGAAAAAAAGAGAAAAAAAAAAGAAAAGAAACTAAAGTCCTCACTTCGTTGCACTCTATTTATTATAGGTGAAAAAAATTGTTATGCATTCCGATCACCAGTCCTATAACCATGGATAGTTGTATTCCATTGATCATTAAACCCCTATTAAAGGTTTGATTTTTTTCAAATTATAAATTATGGTTTCATTTTTTGATTTTGCTCTCCTATTATATTTGAGATTGAGCAATTCTAGATGTGTTTAAGATTGTTTGGATTTATAATCCGATGTTTGTTTGGATTGATGAGCCCTGATCATTAAACAATATTCAGTAACAAAAATTTGGTTTTACTAGTTGATTTTTTCTTTTTAGGATATTCTGACTATGATTTCTGATTTTTTTTCGCTGTTTGAATTATTTTATAAATCTGGAACCGGAAAATTTTATTCTGAGTAAATGGTTACCAATGGTGGAAACGTATAGAACCAAATCTCACGGTTTTATATGATTTCAAATCTGATTACTCACACAGATCTCTGTTTTACTTTTGCAGAATTTGGACGAGATTGACTGGGTCAAGAGTGAGTGGGACGAGGAATGTAATTGCTTTCGGATCCATGGGATACTCTATCCATTTCCGCTTCAGGCTGTTAGAATCATTTTGCCTCCGCAATCGCCTCTGCAAATAACTACATTATCTCCGCCTCCACCATCACGGCAAACATCTCCCGAGGAGAAACAAGCATGTCTTAATTCAGGATTTCGTGGAACAGAATGAGATAAAGGAATAAGGCATGCATGTTTCTCCTCCCGAGATTTTTTCCGTGATGGCAGATGCGGCGAGGGAAGTGGAGGCGTCGGCGGTGATGGTGGAAGTGGGGGCGTCGGCAGAGGGGGATACGATGGAGGCGATGGCGGAGGCGAAAGAATTCTAACCGCCTGAATTGGAACCGGAAAGAGCACCCCGTTGATCCGATAGCAATTAAATTCAGTGTCCCACTCACTCTTTTCCCAGTCTATCCCATCTGATTTTTGCAAAAGTAAAACAGAGATTTGTGTGAGAACTAATCATATTTGAAATCATATAAAATCGTGAGATTGGATTCTATACTTCTCCGCCATTGGAATTCTTGTCTGCCACATTAGTTCTTTTTACCTAGAAACTGATGTGAGCGGCGGAAGAATTTTTGTGGGTGTGGGTGTGGGTGAGTTTATTTGTGTGTCAATATATACAAGGGTTTCTCGTGTGTCTGTGTGCGTGTGTAATGACAGGTGTGAATGTAGAACCGTCTTTTCTTTTCTTTCTTCAAATTTAGTTGAGCCTTTAAATTTCAGATTCTTTTTCTTTTCTGTGATGACTATGAAATTAAAATCTTTCAGTCACTCCATTCAAATATAAATATTAGTAAGCCTTAATTGATTATAAACCAAAACCAAAAGGAAAAGAATAATTGATTAAAAACCCCTTGTTTAGGTATGGTTGTGTGGGGGGGGGGGGGGGGGGGGGTTTGTTAAGGGACCGTGTTATTTATATCGATTAGCATACGAACATTTGTAAGCGTAGAATAACTGAAGAGGAGCTGGGGAATGAGACATAAAAGGAGAGTCATACATGATCATGAAACTTTTAGCATGAAGGATACATGAAGCATAGTTGATGATGATCAGGTGATTGGATTTGTTAGGAATATTGAAAGGATAGTGCCCTGCAAGCCAGTTCTGTTAGCTTGTAATAGATCTATCCTGTATGAAACGATCTTTGATTTTATAATAATACGCATGTTTATTTATATATGTATAAGGATAAACAATGGCCAACTTCATCTTTCGCGAATACATTTAAGCGATTGGTTGAAACCCTTAGATTACATTTGACTATGGGACGATTCACTTCAGTACTGAGTGCAATCATGAAACAGTCTCAAAGGTCGTAATCTTAAAAGTGTTCCAAGTCGTAGATTCCGAACGAGACGGGGTATCGTAGGAATCGCAAAGACTTGTACGAGTATGCATGATTCACATGGAGTGAATTTGTAGTGTTTCATGAGCAAGGAATTTGAGTCCAGTGCATACGAGTAGGTGGTTCAATGGAGGATTGAACGCATCGAACGACCCGAACAGAGAAACCCATTGTGGAAGAGCATGACGCATATCGGTGATGGGATGTTTCTCAAGGAATATAATAGTGTACGATTTAGTCCTTTGACTTGAGGTGCTAGGGCGAATTCGGTGCATGGAAGTGCGTACTTAGATCTAGGTATAGGCCACGTAGCTTGGTCATAACATGCCTAGGTTGGGTGCGTATGGACATGTACGCGAGTGGTTAGTACCGATATGGAATCTATTGACTCGCTGTAATGGGTGAGAGAATTTCCTATACGATTCTTAGATAATATATCCAAGGAATCTGCGGCCGCAGTCGGTGACGGATTTGGAAAGGTGTTTCCAAATTTAGAAGGTCACAAAGGTATATTATCCTGAATTAGAAAGTATAGTTATCGAGACAAATTTAGAGGTGCCGATCAATTCACACACCCTAAGTCTTGATCGGGAATATTAGTCGATAGAAGGACCGTATGTACATGGCAATTATATGAGACGAGGTTCACAAATATCAATTCACCTGAAATTGGGCTTCATGGGCTTGTGGCTAGACATCGACCATGAAGTGTGGGTACTCCTGAATTAATAGAGGATTTAATTCTAGGAGTGGTCAATCAAAGGTTGTTTAATTGACCGGAACAATTTATTGTTCATAAATTAAATCACGAATGATTCGTGGGCCTGCTGCCAATTGATGGTGAACCCAGAGGGTCACACACAATACAATTGGACGGTGACTGTTATAAAAGGACATGAAAGGAATTAATTGATTTAAAGGTAATTAAATCAATTAAATGAATTAAAAGTATTTAATTCAAGTGGGAGATTAATTAATTGGCTAACTTAATTAATAATTGAGTTGCTAGTTAATTAAAAGAAATATTGATTTAATTGGACTGGGCATTTAATTAAAGTAGTTAATTAAATGGAGGATTGCAAGACATGGGCTTCCATTAATTAAAGCCCATAAAGAGTCTTGCAAACCCTAGGTCAGAAGGAGTCTATAAAAAGGGATCTACATGAGCTTAAAAGAAAACACCTAAGAAATAAAACCCTAGCCTCCTTTTGTCCTAAGTAGCCGTCGCCCCCTAGCTAGCAACCCTAGCTGCCGCCGCCGCCACCTCAAGCCGCCGCCACCTGTTGCCGTGGACTGCTTGGTGCCGCCGCCGCCATCTCCCTGTTCCGTTGTGTTAGATCTTGATCTGTCAAGAGATTTAATACAATCCTGCAATAACAAATCTCCTGAATCGAGTTCTGAGCCTAAGATCTTGAGGTGTTGCCAGAATCCAATTGGTGTGGACTATCCCTGGAGGTGAGACACTTGGATCACTCCTGTGAACCAGATCAGATTCAGAAACGAAGCCGGAGGTTTCCACCACCTTGCCTGTGGTGAGGTATATCGCAAAAACCCCCTTTGTTAATTCATTGTGTGCGTTTTTGTTCTTGCTTTTGTATACATAATATGGAGACATCTTTTATGGGACCATTGGATGACTCGAAAAATTTTAAATTCCGCACTTTGTTGTCTGACAAATCGAGCCATATCCCAACAAATATATCCTTAAGGCTCTTCATGACGATGCACATACTTGTATAATTTATAATTATTTTCTTGATCAAAAAATTTAGGAAATGCTCATGCTGGCTATTCCTGATTAGTTTCTTAGTTTTACATAAAAAATACGAGTCATGGTTTACAGACTTGGTGATTGCATTAATTTTTATGTTTTACATGCAACTTGTCTATTCTTTTTCTTTTGATTAAGCTTACAATGTGGTATTAATTGCTTTCACAAATGATTCTATAGGTGGAAAGTATTCATCAGTACATTGAATCCATGAAGACAGCATATCTAGCTGACCAGCGTCACCGAGGGGATGGGAACAATCCATTTCTTGAGGCTGATCGCCGAGAGACAGCCAAGCTGGAGGCTGCTTCTAGAAGGGTACACCCAACTTTGCATTTACCAGCAGTTTCACAACCGACAACACAAATTACTGGACCTTTTGCCAGCTCAGCAGCACCTGGAGCATCAACTGCCACAAATACTCCTGCTCCTGTGTTGGCCTCAACTGGAAGTGGATCCTTACTCTTTTCTACTCCGTCAGCTGCCATGACATCATCTTCTCTGTTTTCCACTCCTGCCACTTCTGCTCCAACCTCGTCTCTCTTCGGAACTGCTACTTCTCTACAGTCTAATCCCTTTAATTCTGCTTCTACTTCTGCCTTCAACATATCTACTCCCTTGTTTAGCACAACCCCTTCTTCTAGAGTCTCAAATTTTGCAACGCCTTTTGCTACAGGTTAGTCAATTAAGGGGATCAATTTTGGATGGTCAATCGGGCTATCTTACTTATGTTTCCGTTTATTTTTGTTGATTGCTAGAAACCTACTACTTTTATATCTTCTAATTTGGTGGGAATCATGGATTTAAATTTCGTTTTCGTGGTTTGTTACGGTCAGTTGAATATTATTATTTCTTGGAATTATTAATTATTCTTGCCATGGTTTTCCTTCCATGTCTTCATCTGGCTTTCTTGATTTTGTGGACAGGAGCTGCAACAGGTTCCAATTTAAGCTTTGGTAATCCATCGGTGACTAGTTTTGAATTTTTTAGACAAGTTGTATTATCTTATCCCTCCATCCACTTTCCAAATATGCACTTTCTGCCCCTAACTTCTGAAAGAAAAATACATAATTTGTGTGTGCATTACAAACCTCATTATGGTTTCTTTATGAGACAATTTGATTAGTTTTATAATCTTAGGCCATCTACACTGCTCCAAGGGGGGGGGGGGGAGTAGGTGGGGCGGTTGGTGGCAGGACCGCAGTCGGTGGGCAGGTGGCGTACTTTTCTTTATTTATTTTGTTATTTAATTAAATTATGTTATAATAATAATTAATTTTTAATTTTATTTTTAAAAAAATATTAACATTAATTTAATTTTATTACTTTTATTAATTGTAACTTTTATTTAATAAACTTAAATTTAATTTATTACATTAATTTGTGAAATTCAATAACATTGCAAGAAAATTTAATTTGTCTATTACTTAAAATTTTTCGATTTTGTTTTAATTTAAAAAACGTAAATGGGATTTAATACACATAAATTAAATACGATTTATGGATTAAAAACAATATAACCCTTATGAATTATTAATTGTTGTAGTATTGTGTACCCAAATAAATTTCTTATTATTAATTCCAATGTAAAATATTGAATTATTAATGCCAATGTTAAATTTATTAATTATTATTATTATTATTATTATTATTAGTATTATTATTATCATCATCATTATTATTAAGAAATATGAGAATTTGGTTTAATTGAAATGGGAAGAGGTCATCACTAGAGACCGTGGAAAGAGGACAGGAAGGGGAAATGGGTGGGAGGTCATCGATTGAGATGGCCTTTATTGGTCCCAAGTGGTCAGATGAGGTCTAGAGGGGGAGAGGGGGGGGGTGAATAGACCTCTAAACTTTTTAACAATTTTTAACTTTAAAACTTTTGTTCTAACTTAAACAGACTAAGCTGTTACAGAACAGTAAGTTACTTGGCTGATCGCGAACAAATCTTTGAACAGCTTCGTTGACCACTAATCTGATAGCTACTTAGCTTTTGTCAAAAATCAGTTTCAATACTTAGAGTACTTGCAGCGGATTTGTAAAGTGTTTTTCACTAGTAAACTTAGTAGTTTGAAAGTTTGATCCCCATTTTATAAAACTTCTTTCCTTTTAAAACTTTTCAAACAGTTAAATCAAAGTGTTTTTATGCAACTGAAAATATGCAAGTAAAGATGCAAATAAAACACACCGAATTTTTATAGTGGTTATATGGATTTAAATCATTTAGTCCACTCTTCCATGTCACTTAGATCTTGAGTTATACTATAATCACAAAGTTTACAGTATACTCTGCTTGCGCCAATCAACAAATGAAAATGCCACAAGTGCGCAATAGGATATCACAAAGAAAACCTATCCTCTGAAGTTAGATCACTCACAAAGAAGGATCTACACTTCTCACAACACTCACGATTACAAAATCACTCAGAAGATGTATTTATCGTTGTTCTTCAACTCTGCTTTCGTCAACAAATGACTAAGCTAATGAGTGAGCTGTTCTTGAGACTTAGGAGATTTTGCTTCGAAATTCTTCTCTGAGATTGTGTTGTATTTCTTCTCTTCGTCTCTACAGCTATTTATACTCGTAGGTTTGAAAAATGTCCGTTGAAGAGAGACAAGATTCAAAAACCTCGGGTACTGGTCCTTAATTTCCGCGAACGGCTCTTTGCAGTCTGTCCGTACTGCCAACAGTACTTTTCTGCAGGCAGCATTAAATGCACCAAGCTGATCTGAAGCAATTCTTCAATCATTTGTCTTTAATAACCTTGTACTTCAGCATTTATTACTTCCAGGGGCATTTATTACCGTTGGGATGACTTCTTGATCTTTTCCACTTGGCTGACGAAAGTACAAGTCTGATGGCGAACTAAGCTGATCTCAAAGATTAACAAATCTGTTTTGAGTCGGCTTATCTTCACCAGTCTGATATCTTTCCTTCAGCAGATCAGTAGTCTTGGACCTTGAATTTTGACTCTTTTGATTTCTTCTTTACTTAGCCAAAAAATTCTTCAAAGGGATATCAGCTAAGTTAATTTATACTTAGCAGATTTGAAGTTTTGGAATGCATCAAAACCTCCCTTTACTTAATGTCTTCAGTGCTCTTCATCTTCATCCTTATCCAACAATTTCCCCCTTTTTGATGATTACAAAACTTCAGCTAAGTACTTGTTTTACCTATGCTAAAGTTTGTTACCTTCAAAATTTTCTGAGATAGAAAATATATGTTGTAAACAGAAACTTGAACTTTTATTGATAATCTTATAAATAAGTACAAGTTACAGTTTCTGATCAGATGAGATGTCTGAAAGATAGATAAAGTAAACTGATTACAAATAGATTTATACATGCTAACTATCAGCATCTTCATCAGATCCTTCCAGCACTTCTTCATATTCATAAGATGATTCTTCATCATCTTCTTCTTCTTCATCTTCATCAGCATCCTTATCCAAGAGAAGATTTGATCTAGCAGCTTCCATCTTTTCTTTGAGTTGCTGCTCCTTTAGCTTCTCCATTACTTTCTTTGCTGATTCAGTATTTTTGTACTTGGTAAGTGGCTCTGTTTGATCTTCAGCAGAATCCTTGGTTGTAGCCATTTTCTCATCAGATTTGGCTTTTTCCTTAGTTTCTTCTTTAGACTTCTCTCTGCCTTCTACCTTTCCAACTTCTTCAGCAGCCTTAGTCTCTTTAGCAGCTTCCTCAGTCTTCTTAGCTTCAATGGCAGCAACAGTTTCCTCAGTTGGTCCTTCCCTTTTATCTTCCCCCTTTTTGTCATCATCAGACTTGGTGACATTATCAGGTTCAGCAGCTGGGTTAAGTGCAATAGTAGGAATCTTCATTGCAGCACACAAAGTCTTCAAATTCTGATTTACTACGTCATGACTGGCAGTAAGATGAGTGAGAGTGGTGCTGATGTTGTCAGTTTGATCATTGAAACAATCAATGTTAAGTTGCATAGTGGAAAGCTCTTCATGGATAACATCTCCAGCTTTGTTCAGTTCCTGCAACAGCCCAACATTAATAGTTTTTTCTTCTTCATTGATCTTGATGAAGTTAGCAGTGAGATCAGCTATATTGTTTTCAGCTCTCTTTAAAGCAGTGTGAAGATGATTGACATCAGCCTTCACATCTTCAACATTCTTGTTCATCTCAACAAAGCTTTGCAGCAACTGCTTTGAATTGTCCTGAGGCATGGGAAAACTATCAATTGCATTCTTGATGGTTCTTGCAGTGAGTAGTTGCATACTTTCCAACTGTAATCTGTTGGACTCTGCCAACTCTTGTTGCAACTTCTTCAGCTGCGTGCTGTTCTTCTCTTCCAATTCTTTCATTTGATTCTCCATCAGCATCTGGAAGGCTTCCATCAGTGATGAATGCTGATCACCTGATGAAGCAGAATCAGCAGCTTCCCTTCCTTCATCCTCCTGGTGAACAGGGGCATCTTTCAGTTCTGTCTCCTGATCAGTTTTGTTCTCCTTAGCATTCCACTCAAGTGCTAAGGGTTCTTCAGCAGCTTTGTCATCTTTGTGCTCATCAGTGACATCGTCATAGACTAAACTGGTGATAGTGCCATCATCATTAAATTATGTTGTTTGACGGATTTGTCGCACAATGATCCATGTATTTTGAAAAGCATTGTTTCCCTTAGGCACTTTATAGTAGTCTTTGACTTCTTTGCCAAATATGATCTGTTGAATGCTTGGCAGCTGAGGCAATTCACTTGAGCATCCTTGCTGATATCTTGACCTTTATGCCCATCTCTTCAAGGCGGTCATAACTACTATGTTGATTGCTCTCTCAACAGCATCATCAGATTTTCTTCTCTTAGCAGGCAAAGTGTTTTTGATTATTTTGGCTTCCTCCAAGGCAAAGTCCTTAGCATATTGATGCATAGCATCCCTTACAAAATGAGGATCCAAAGCTTTTTGAATAGGGTCAGTCCTTAGCAAATTTAGAACCCATTTTTCTTCATCAGCTAACTTCTTCCAACTTTAAAGCTCTGCAACAGATCTGTTCAGCCTATAATCTCTCCATTTGATGTATCTAGGCTTCTCGTGGGTGAACAGAGTCTTTATCATCAGCTTCTGGTCATAATAAGCCAAGGTCTTTTCAAACCTTTTGAAGAGATCTTTATCAGCATAGACAATGTCAAACGCTCTTCTTATTTCATACTTCTCATTTGGCTTGACCTCTGCAACAGGCATCTTAGACTTCTTTGCAGCCTCTTCATAAATCTTGATGCCTCCACCATGAACTGGTCCATGAGCATCAATTTTACTTAGCTCAATGACCATAGCAACTTCAGCTGCTTTTCTTTCAGCTTCAGACATCTTCCTTCTTTCAGCATCCTTTGGTTCCTGAAGTTTGCTTAGTTCAAGTGCCTTCTTTTCTTCTAGCTCATCCCTCTTCCTCTGTTCAGCTTCCTCCCTTTTCTTCTTTTCAGCAGCAGAGATTTTCTTCTTTTTTATCAAAATCTTTCTCTTTCCCTTGTCAGCTGGGGTAGGTTGAGGAGCAGCAGATGCAAGATGTGCAGCTGCAATGGGATGGATGATCATCACATCAGGATCATCCTGAGGTTTAGCAACCTCAACTGTTGGCTTTGCTTGAGTAATCTGTTGCACATCAGTCTGTTCAGCAACAGAAGCTTCCTCAGCTCCAACAGGTCTTTCAGCAGTTTGAGAACTTTCTCTTACTAAGTCCACCAGCTCAGTCGGTTCCTCTATAAATGTCATTTGCTTCCTTGCTGTTTTCTTTGATCTTCCTTGAATAGGTCTGGAAGCAGCAGTATCTCTCAACTGACTTCTGGTCCTATGAGAAACAGTCTCATCAGGTACTTGAGCAGTTGGAGTTCTTGAAGATGATGCAGGAGACATGTTCCTGACATCAGTAGTGGTCTGATCAATAATTTTATCAACTGTAACATCAGCCACCGTCTTCAATTTCTTAGGGGCCTTCTCCTTAGGCTTATCAGCAGCCTTTTTCTTTGGAGTTTCAACAGCTAACTGAGCTGTTTTGACTAACCTCCTTGGCCTTTTGGCAGGAACCTCCTTTGATTCCTCAGTTTCCTCCTCTGCATCGGCCTCGTCGGCTTTTCTTTTCAGAACAGGCATGTACTTTGACATTGCCTTGCCAGAGTGGATCTCCTTCCCATTAGTAACCTCACAGCCCATCTTGAACAGTAGATAGCTGAGAGTAATTCTGTGATTTGTTTGAGGGGCCTTGCTCTTGTTTTTCTTGTCCAATAAATTAGCAAATACAAAACAGATCACTGTGGACCAGTTCACCTCCAATACATAGTAAATGGCAGTCATAATACTGTACCTCTTCATAGTCACAGCATCCTGAGAGAAGGTGCAGTTCTATATCAGCTTGCAGACCATATCAGCCATCCTCTGATACTCATCTGTCAGCTGTTTCTTCTTGATGTTGCCAGTCAACATCTCACCCTTTTTGGCACAGATTGCCCAGAACTGTTGATGTTTGTCCTCAGTTAGAACGGTGACGTCATGTCGACCGCTGTTAGTCAGCCCAAAAGTCTCGTGGAGTAGTTGAGGAGTGATAACGATGGATTTTTCTCCTACAGTAACCTTAATCTCCAGTGAAGAGAAATCAACAGTTGATGTACGGTAGTACTCCAGAACTTGGTCAGTCCACACCAAACCCTCATGATATTCCATGAAGTTCACCAATGAGGCCGATTTGAACTTCTCCAGTAGTTCTTTCATCAGGGTAGTACCAGATTGATAGTAAGATTCGTACACAAGGTACATCCCTTCAGCTTTTGAGTCTTGAGTAGAAGCCATCTCAATTCTGTTTGAAAGTTAGTGAAAAAAGAAGAATTTTCGCAGAAAATTGCAAGTAAATTTTCTCACAAGTGCTCTCTGAATATTTAGGTGCGTAAAGACCTACTCAGCTGATCAGATCTGGATTTATAGAGTTAGGGTATTTCGGTTTCCGTGATACCAGCTAACCGTTAGATCCGTTTCTGTCAGTTCTGATCGTGCGGCGTCAGTTACGACCTTTCAAATTCAAATCGCATTAAATGAGGAGCGGGAATATGTACCGATCTTTTCGTACTTGTAAAAGTGCGTTTTTGAATATAACGGTTGATGAGGGGTAATTCGGATCCCCTGTTCTTTAGCCTTAACACGATTCGAATAGCTATGAACCCTGTCGCCAGGGACCAAAAGACGAATCAAAGCATGAAAATGATCGATCCGAGCTCATAAGGTCGCCATAGATCGAAGGACACTGTTGGGCCGAGCCCAGGCCCAAGCCCTCAAATTTGGCTATAAATACTCCATGCATTTATTACACTGGGGACAACTTCCAAGACACTCCAACCTTGAGACTGCAGCTCGAGTTTACTGGAGAATATTAGCATAGGTTTTCTCATACATATTTCGCCCTCTAGCTTGTACGGCATCCAATAATGCTCGAATAGGACCTTTTGAATACTTGTACTTGTACTCATTCAATTCGAATACAATTACATTTGATCTTTACTTTACTGTATTTATTGTCGTTATTGCTTATGACCCACCCTTGATCGAACCAACGAAATCACGTAAGATCAATTGGCGCCCACCGTGGGGCCTTATTCGAGTATTAGATCGAAATATGCCTACTACGAGGAGGAATATGTATGCCGGATGGAGATTTTACAAATCCGAAACTCCATTGTTCACTCTCCGAGGCGAATTTTTCGACTCTTGGAGGGTTCATCATTTCACGAATAAAGAAAGAAGGCCTGTCTTCCTCGCCTCCGAATGGAACGAATAAGAAGTTCAACGGGTATCGTCGAAGGCTTAGAGGATCTATGAGGTTGCAGTTCGATATTAACGATCGGAATTTAATTTTTTCGTTCTTCGTATTCATAAACTTCAATGGCGAATCCTTCGAATCAATTATTTTAAAGATCATTGGCAAAGTCTCTATATACTATCAATCGATTATTTGTATTCTTCTCAAGGTCGGCCGGGTTGAATTGATTGTTTAAATATTTGCAATCGATTAGATGAGTTCTCAAACTAATAAAGGGTATGTTGGATTATCATTATGACCAATAAGGGAATTCGAGTAAGAAGATTCGACTACAAATAAAACTTTATCATTGAAATTCTTCAAACAAGTTACAAAGTAAAGCTCCGAAGGAATTTCGGGCTCAAGAAATGCAGTACAATCTTTCCTGCCCTATTACAAAATTCTATAAGGAAATTCTATCCTATTTAGGTGCTCGATCTTCATTTCCGAAGAGCGCCCCAGATCCAGAACTCAGCAGTGATCCTCCTTGCCAGTCACTAGCAACGTGTCGCGCGTCCGCCCTCGTGCTGGCTAAAAGCCGGATCGGAGAGCCTCACCGGGGAAGCAGACCGACCTTAGATCATCATCTGTAAATAATGATTGAAATACTCAATCAATATTTACAGGTTGATTCGAACCGGAGCAGCAAAAGGTTATCCCAACAAGAGGCACTCCAAGAGAACTCGAGGAAACTATCTAGTAAGAAAGCCCTCGGGGAAGCTGGTGCCTCAGATTTAAAGAACTCCTCTCGGGTAACCAGCTGCCCGATCAAGTACTGCCCCAGAATACCAGAATCCTAACCCGCACCAGACAAGATATGTCTGGGAAAACAGGTTGCCTGCCGGTATTCTAGGCGCAATTTCTTTTGCCTGTCGATATTCTAAGCGAAAAGCTTATACAAAAGGAAATAAGATCGGGAAACAAAGTTCGAATTCTGATCTCAAACTCTTTTATCTGGGAGAAAATACGAATCAAATCTAAAACTCGACCCATGGTGATCAGAGGCAACATAAGGAAAAAAGCAAGAAGTGTTGTATACACAAGGGAACCTATTTATAGTGGTAAGGATTTGAAATCAACGGCCCAGATAACATATCACGAGCCGGATGTCCGCATTAAAAGGAAGGACCGTTACATTTCCCGAGAAATAGGGCCCTGTTTGGTAACGAAGGGCACGCGATCCAATGAGAATATAGAAGAATTGCAACGTCCTATCAAACTGTACATAGTTATTGAAGGATGGCATGTCGGATTCATATTCGGTTATTTTGGATGTTCTTACGCTCGAGTATTTATTATGTTTTACGCTGCCAACTAAGAAGAAATATAATCGGTTCAGTCGGACAGAATTCTCGACTTGGAAGTTATGCGATTATGGAAATTCAGCAGTGATAAAAATTTTTACGGCATGGTCGCCTTTGTCAATTATAGGACAGCTAAGATATTTATTCATTAATCAATCTGGCAAGCATTTTTCTATTATTTCTTGGTCGATATTGGAAGATCGAGATGGAATTATGAAAGACAAACTTCTATCTAGTTATATTTGATGATTATCAACAGAACGAAGAGGAAAAATATTTATATTATCTCGAAAAAATACAAGAAGTGGGAAAATACATATCGAACATAGCCATTGCATTACATCAGTAAATTATTACAATCCTATAATACTTTCGGTCTCCCCTCCTATCATTTACTCGGATAATTTGGCTCCGAGCTCGGAATATCCTTAGGGCCCGCAGGCTCTTAACTTTATCTGCATTCTTCAGAAAACAAAGGATCGAACACTATCGGCCCAACGTCTTCCTAAATGCATTGGAGCAACAAGGCCAGGGGCCTAGCTTATTGGCTTTCCAGATGGAAACCGCATTTGCCTGTCGATATTCTAAGCGTGGTTGCTGTAATCTTTTCCGTTCGGCGACTCTTCCGCTTAAAGATTGTTCGAAGTCCGAACTCAAACAGTTGAATTAATCGATTAGTTCCCTTGACCACCATGATCAGATGAAAAAATTCTCGATGCAACGAATGAGATAATTTCAGCAATGTGCTAGCCTTTTATAGCCAAAAACAGAAATGAATCCAACGGCGTATAATTCGCAAAATGAGCGGACGAGATTTGTTGACCGTTGCAATTCCCGGTAAAACGGGAACCGTTTAGAAAAGATCAAACTTATCAAAATTGGGAACCTACAAGCAAGGATTTTTCTCAACTAAGACATAAGGATTGTTCGAAGTCTAGGGTTATTCACTACTAGCTGATTCTCCGTAATTCGTTCTTTCTCGTGATTGCGGAAGACTATTTTCTCATCAAAATTTACTTCGATTAGGGATATATATTCAATGAAAATTGATCCCGTCTATATTTGTATTCGTTCATCTCTCCCTGATATTATCGATCTCTCTATACTTATCTGAGTCTATTATTATTGAATGGGTGAAAGCCTCTGCTATGACCCAAGGGCTAAAAATGCTCTAAAAACGACTAAGGGTGAAAGCCTCTGCTATGCCCCTTAGATCGAAATTATTGAATGGGTGAAAGCCTCTGCTATGACCCAAGGGCTAAAAATGCTCTAAAAACAACTAAGGGTGAAAGCCTCTGCTATGCCCCTTAGATCGAAATTATTGAATGGGTGAAAGCCTCTGCTATGACCCAAGGGCTAAAAATGCTCTAAAAACGACTAAGGGTGAAAGCCTCTGCTATGCCCCTTAGATCGAAATTATTGAATGGGTGAAAGCCTCTGCTATGACCCAAGGGCTAAAAATGCTCTAAAAACGACTAAGGGTGAAAGCCTCTGCTATGCCCCTTAGATCGAAATTATTGAATGGGTGAAAGCCTCTGCTATGACCCAAGGGCTAAAAATGCTCTAAAAACGACTAAGGGTGAAAGCCTCTGCTATCGAAATTATTATCCTTGATCAACCGGGACCAATCACATTCTATTCTATTATTTCTACATGGTTACTCGATCGTCTAAGGTTAACAGCCATCTTTACAACGCTTAAATCAAAGCTATTATTCAAAATCGATCGACACCCTATTCGGATATTACATCATGGTTATTTGCCCAAGTTAGAGAACTTGGCCCTTCAGATTAAAATTGTTATTTGAAGGTCATTTTGTATTCTTCTATTTTGATATCTTAATTATTTCACGGGGGAATAAAAGCCTCCCGCAGGTTGTATTCTAAATCGAGGAATATCGATTATCGTCTATCGTCTAAATACTTATCAAAGTCGGTAAAGGATGGCGCATGTTCTTATTTGCTCGATCACAGTATACAAAAGCATCTCTACAGGATAACAAAGAAGGGTGATAAAAGAAATAAATATCTTATTCATGTCATTCCAAACAGTTACAAAAGAGCTCGAAATTACAAGGATAAGAAAAATCAAGCAAAAACTTTACATTTAATGTAACCCTATTACAAATCAACCCTACGCTAGAAGTTTCTCGTGATCGAAGGAAGAAGTCGAGGCTGGGCTAACACTTCCACCCTTCATCCTTCACTTCCTCGGTACTTGCTCCACGCCGGGCCAGATCGAGTGAAAGCAAGGCAACCCCTAGAGAAATTATTCCACGCAATCTCGAAGGCAAAATTCTTCAAGGAATATCTTGAAGAAGTAGAGATCGAGTGCAGGAAAACTCCTCCAGCAGTAGACCCACTATCCGACCGGGTGGATTGACAGGATACAGAAGATCGAACCCGCCTCAAAGACTTGGAATCAAAGAGAGCTGGTCGCCTGCCGGTACCCCAGTCGCAATTATTTTCGCCTGTCGATACCCTAGTCGAAATAAGTAGCCATCGGAAGACAGCGAAATTTATAAATAGTTCGAAGGAGAACCTCGAACAGTTCAATTAAAGATAGCAAACGGAACATGGTGGTCGGAAAGAGTAAAATCTCAATCATAGAGCCGGTCAGAAATGTTACTGAAATGAAAAATTTGAAGGTAACCACGGAGCTATATATAGTGAAAAGAAAAAGCAATTAACGACCCAGATTTGATGATACTAACGGCTGAGATATAAGCAGTAAATGCGCCGACCGTTACGAATCCCGAAAATGCGGAAACTGTTTTGGGAAAAAAGCGAAGAAAATGTAAAATTTGTCCCACTCGAATTCATCTTATCCGAATTCATCATAATCTCAGTTCCAACCATCGAAGAGAAATCATAAAGAAATCCAAATGAAGCATGGTTAAAGGAAGAACACATAAGAGGAGCATGCGATTCGAGGAGAAAGCAAATCATTACAAGCCATAGAAAATAAAAATTATTCAGGATAGCTCAAGTAAAGACAGTATACTACGAGCTCGGGTAAATAAGAGACAACATCTAAACAAGTTTATTGTCAGAAAGAATTTTTCGAAGCTCAGCCTCGAGCTCTTCGTCCAAAATGGACTTGCTAGAGCTACCCTTATTCTGCTTCAAGGAAGTACCCTTCTCTTTCGTATTTTCCCCACCTTTAGGTGCTTTTGGGGAAGAGGCGGAAGTCTTAGAAGAAGACTTGGAGGGTTTGGCCTCCTTGTCAGCCTTTTGCTCTTTATTCGACTTCTTATTTTTCGAACCACCAAATAGCGACCTGGGATCGATAGTTTTGCCTAACACGTTTTCCATGATGAGTAAATTTGGATCAATTGCTCGGATCTTTACCCGCAGGAAGCTCAAAGAATGCAGAAAATTTTGGGAGAGCTCCGATCTCTATAAGCAAAGATGTCGTGTGAATAATGATAAAAGATCCCAATATTTATAGACGCTACGCACTACGATTGAGATAGTGAATCGACGCGACTATGGAGAAAAATCCCACTCGAATAAACGAAGTTCGAGCAGAAAGTATGAAGAGTCATCGGTATTTATGAAGTTAGAATTCATGAGTTACACGAATCAAATCAAGAAATATAAAGTTAACTCGTTTACAAAATTGGGTTGCGTGAGTAAATACAATTGATTCCTAACTAGAAAACCTTGAATCGCCCCCTTCGGCCTACTCAACCCCAGTAACTCGCTAAACTGAAGATCAGACGATATATACATATATTTGAAGCTCGATGATTACCCAGCTTGATCGAAAGATTGACTGTCTCTCTTATCCGGGGCATTGCCTATTTCAACATCTTTATCTTTCTCCTCGGACATATTAGAAGGATCGTCGCAGGAATACTCGAGCACATCAGGGTTAGGCATCGGAGTACCATACTCCTCGACTAAGGGGGCAAAGCGATGTTCCTGCCAATTAACATTAGCCTTGGGAAGAGAGGAAGTTCTATAAGCCTTCCCTTCAGCGTTCTTGAAAGGGTCCATATACTTGAAATATTCCTCCATGTCGTCCGGAATTTTCTCGGCCGCGACCAATTGTTGGACCCCTTTATAAAAAATCGTCTGAAGAATTTCTCCCGTTTTTCTCTGAATTAAAGGATCTATGACAGGAGATTCCAAGAATTCTCGTATGGCAGGGATCTTGGCTTCTTCTCGACCTTGGGCATATGCGCGCTCGGAGTCTTGCTTCGCCAAATCGAGTTCTATCTTTATTTTCTTTAACTCCTCCTCAAGGGCACTTCTCTCTTTAACGGACGCAAGCAAGTCCTCTTCTAACGAGGAAGAACGTTTCGTATTAGCTTTCTCGAGCTCTTTCTTTACTTGGGATAGCTCCCGCTGGCTTTCTACTAACTGAGCTCGAAGAGTTTGGTTATCAACGAGAATTTGAGCACACGCATCATGAGCATCCTGCGATTCCTGCTCCAGTAACGCCAAACGATATGATTGAAGGGCGAACAAATCCCCGACCTACAAGACATTTTCAAATATCAAATAAGCTAGAGATTCTAAGGAAAGAAAAGAAAAAAAAAAAGGCAATCACCTCGTGATACGTTCGGGAGAAGTCACTCAAGACCTCAAAATCACCTTTGACAGAGTGAAGCAACATATCCCGCTTGAACCGACCAGCCATAAAAATCCTAGCGGCCTTGTCAAATTCGTTCTCCCCACCCGCGTCCAGATCGGTCAGAATGGTGCCATCGTCAGGATATCCAGCAGCTCTGCTACCTCGAAGATGCTCTTCCATAAAGTCTGCCACATCAGGCTCCGGCCTACCTTCTCGACATGGAATAGAGTCAGTTTTCGCACCAAAAGGTTTTACCCTCCTTGAGGGCCCGGGATTTCCAGCATTTCTTTTTCGACTTAGGAGCTTCTCATACTCCTGGACGCCCTGAATTCGATTCCAAGAGTGCTGACTATAGCCAACTGATGAAAGAACGGAAGTATCAGGGGAAAACAGAGCTCGGAGTGGTCCGGCAGAGGCGGAATTCAAGGAACTCATAGTACCAACGCCTCTCAGATCGGGAATCGCGACCGGAACGATAACTGAATCTCCGCCCGAGTTACTGGTACCTACTCTATTTCCGGAAGTACGAGGTAAAGGATCGAGATAAAATGGTTTATCTTCAATCGGACTGGCAGCGGATACTCTGAATTCCTCAACAACTCGACCTACAGGGATAATACAATTCGGGCATGAGATTAAACAAGAAACACTGTTCGATAAAACCTTAAAGTAGATGAGATAAATAAACATACGCAAAGAAAGAGTGGCGAAGGGCGGACCACTAGAGATTGGCAGGTTATTGGTCCGCATAACGGATCCTTCAGAAATTCGACCGGGAAATTTAATCCCCGGGGCAGGATAATCACAGTAGCTCAACCCAGCCAGTCGCAAAACGCCTTCTTGAACCAAGTACCTAGTTTGATAGGGGTTAGACTCCAATCGCCCCAGGAGTTCATCAGAAAGACGATGGCTAAGTTTTTCTTTTATTTTGCGAGAACCGTATGTCCAAGTATTTGCGCCATCCCATCGATAAGGTCTCGTTTTCGAACTACCCCCTGAAATAGGAACGTCAGGGCCCTTCACGAAAAAGAATCTCCTCTTCCAACCTGAAGTTTTCTTTGTTGTTATTTTTGTAAGAAAAGACCGTTCAGACCTTGGACGAACAGACACAAAGCCTACGTTCGAACCTCTGCAGGGATCCATTCGGAATATCTGCCAAAAGTTGCTAAAGGAAGCTTCTTCTCCTTTTGCCTCCATAAGAGTGCAAAACGCTAGTATATATGCAACGGAGTGCGGGAGAAGCTGAGCAGGGGAAAGCGAGAAGAAATTCAAAACATTTCTGATAAGAGGAGCGAACGGGATACGCAAGCCACAGGAAAATTGTCCCTCATAAAAGGCTTGACATCCAGCAGGGGGCCTAGTGGCACGATCGGTGTAAGAAGGAACGACAATCGAAAAACCTTTGGGAAGAAATTTCCCAAAATCCGCCTCGAGTTGAGCGCGATTCTTTTCCGAATAACAACAGGAAGTTTCACTAGCGGGTAGCTCTGACTTACCTGAGGATACGGCTTGTGAGGTTTGCGTATGTTCAAAGATCCTGACAAAAGCACCTTCGCCGATACTGCGTTTGTCGACCTCATTCCCCTCAAGATCCTCGCTCGGATCATCGTCTTCGCCGTCTTGACGAAATTCCCCATCTTCAAAGTCATCTACAAGCTTAAACAAGGGATCGGATTCTTGGTTCTCCTCAACCTTTTTCTTGCCTTTCGCGCTTCTAGAGCTCGACATAATGGATTAAGAAATAAATATACAGGAGGCAAACGCTGTTTCGAGCTAATACACTTCGAGTTCAAGAAAGTTGTTATATGTAAATATTTTTCAACGAAGTCAACATATATATGTACGGGGTTAAAAAGGTAAGATTGCAAAGAGGTCCCCGAGTAACCGCGACGGTTGAACTTACCAAGGGTAAAAGCTTAGGGTCATCCCTCTCAGAATTGCCTTTTTGATCCTTCATTCCCTAGAATTGCGGAATATGTCCTCGCAATTTATCCCTAAGATTCTCAGAAGCCCCCCTGGTTATAATCGGAAATTCTGGAAAGCATTCATCAAGGGATCGAACAATGCAACATGAAACCGAAAGGGGTATTACTATTTCAACATCCCCCGACGAGGGTAATTTCAGAGCGCGCCAAAGTATGCTTCTTATATATGCACTCTTTTTCCCTAACTCGGTTTTTATCCCAATGGGTTTTTTCCGAGTCAGGTTTTTAACGAGGCATATCCTAAAGACATACTGAGCGGCTCGTCTCATTGTAGCATGGAACGTACTTTGTACTTCTTCGAGCGTTTGCTTCGCTTCACACTCGAGAAGTGGGGGAGTATTGATGAGGGGTAATTCGGATCCCCTGTTCTTTAGCCTTAACACGATTCGAATAGCTATGAACCCTGTCGCCAGGGACCAAAAGACGAATCAAAGCATGAAAATGATCGATCCGAGCTCATAAGGTCGCCATAGATCGAAGGACACTGTTGGGCCGAGCCCAGGCCCAAGCCCTCAAATTTGGCTATAAATACTCCATGCATTTATTACACTGGGGACAACTTCCAAGACACTCCAACCTTGAGACTGCAGCTCGAGTTTACTGGAGAATATTAGCATAGGTTTTCTCATACATATTTCGCCCTCTAGCTTGTACGGCATCCAATAATGCTCGAATAGGACCTTTTGAATACTTGTACTTGTACTCATTCAATTCGAATACAATTACATTTGATCTTTACTTTACTGTATTTATTGTCGTTATTGCTTATGACCCACCCTTGATCGAACCAACGAAATCACGTAAGATCAACGGTTTAAACAGTAAGCGTTTACACAAGCGATCAGATTAGTGAAATAAATACTTATCTGATGGACTACTGTCCTGATGACAAAGCTGTTATCAGTGAAAGCCAATAGCTGATAACCTTCCTCGGCTGTTTGTCAATCCAGCTAAATAATAAATCTTCAATCTTCAAAACTTTAATCTTCTGTTGAAAACATAACTTCAACTAACTGTCATCAACAAATTTCATCTTTTAATCAGAAGTACCGCTAGTCTTACACGTTCCCCCTGACTTTAAGAATTCATTAGTTAACTAGTCTGTTGAGAGTTAATCCTTGAAGATAAATAAGATGAGTAAGCTGTTGTACTTCAGTCTTCTGATGAGTTCCCCCTCAGCTTATGCATCCAATTTTAATAAACTAGTTCAGCTCTTAGAGTTGAAAACCTTGTCTCACTTAGAGGTTTTGTGAAGATGTCAGCAATCTGATTTTCAGTAAATACATATTCTATCATGACATTTCCTTTCTCCACATGATCTCTAATAAAATGATGCTTGATCTCAATATGCTTAGTCCTTGAATGACTTGTGGTATTCTGAGTAAGGCTGATTGCACTTGTATTGTCACAGTTGATAGAAATAGTGTCCTGCAAGCCAGCTGTATGACGAGCATTTATTGTAATAAATGAGGAACTATTCAATTTTGATTAATAAATGCACTTTATTAAATGGTCAACTTTATCTTATGTAATAATTATCTACGCATAAGGATAGAAGTCCTTAGATCACAGGGCTATGGGACAACCCGTGGACTGATCTCCAATGCCGTGATCTAGAACATATTCAAGAGTCGTAGAATCCAATCGAGATAGGACATCATTGGATTCGGTTAGACTCTCACTATTATGTATACTCCTATGAACTGGAGAACGCCGAGGTCCACGAGCGTGACTGGAATGGTCGATACACATAAGTGGGTGGCTTGCTGGGATGGCAAGCGCACTGAATACCCCAATTAGGAAATAACTCACCATGGAAGCGGTAGTCGCATATCGGGGTTGAAGTTATTCCAAATTTATAATAGTATACGAGGAACGATCCCTAACTACTTTAGGTGATAGGGTTTATCTGGTGCGAGAATGTCTATGCTTTGATATGAGTTCCGACTGACTGGGGATCGCCAGAAAGTCTCTGTGGACTCATATTGGGTATAGAGGAACTCGTATGCAGATTCATATCATCAACAAAGGATCCATTGACCCGACTTGATAGGTTGGGAAATTCTCTTATGGATTTCTGTGAGAAATTAATTCTGGTAAAATCATTGGCCAATGTATCTAACGACTTTATGTAAGTAGCTCATAAAGATTAAGTCAAAGATAATTTATTTCGAGATCAGAGTACATAAGGTCAAGACAAAATAAAAGGGAATCCGATGAAATACCATACCCCTCGATTGGGAGATTGATCGATGGAGAGGTTATGTCGTATATGGAAATTGTAAATGATAAAAGGTCACTGAATTAATTCACCAGTGATTGGGCTCCATGGGCTTGTGGCTGGACATCGACCGTGGAGTGTGGGATAATTCCCAAATTCGCAGGGGTGCTAATTTTGGAATGATCAATCGACAGAGTGTTCGATTGATTTAGAGTAAGTCTTACTCAAATAATTAAATAATATTTAGTTATAACCCACGGCCAATTATGTGGTGAACCTACGGGGGCATACACAATACACATGAAGCGAAAGCGAGGAAATAAGAACGACCGAGTTGACTGGGTTGACTGGGTGAATAATCGACTGGGTCGATTATTATGGGTGGGTCGACTGGGTCGACCCAATTGGAACAAAATGGGGTCCAATTGGAATTGGATCAGGATCATAAATTAAATTGGAGTTTAATTTGTGAGTTAATTAATTAAGTTGAATTTAATTAATTAATTGGACTTAGAGTCAAAATTAATTAATTGGGAGACTAGTTAATTAATTGGGCTATTTAATTAGGAGATTAAATAAAGTCTGGTCAAAATTAATTAACTGGGCCATGAATTAATTAGAAGACTTAGTCTTCTAAATTAAAGAGGGCCATGGCCCATGTAGAAGAGAAGAACCCTAGTCCTAATAGGACTAGGTTAGGGAGATAACTATAAGTAGTTTTCTTGTAGTTATTTTTCACATAACTCCATAAGCAAAAATTGAGCAGAGCAAAAATTCTCTCCCTCTCCCCTACCAGATCGGTCGAACCCTTCCAGTGCTTGGAAGAATTTTTCGTTTTCGATTTTTGTTCCAAGATCGTTCCTAAATCCTAGATCATAATATATCTTGTGTTCTAGCTGATCAAGATTTATTATTTTCGTGTAATTGTGGTGTATCAACCCATAGAGGCGCAACACGTGGGGCGCTGCTGCAGAGCTTGGATCGATTTTGCTGAGGAGAAATTCAGAGTTCGTTTTGCCAACTTGGATTTGCAAGGAGACAGGTATAACGTGTAAACTGTTTATACTGTCGTTTAAATTAATATTTATATATATACACCTAGAGTAGTATCCTGACAAGATTCCGTAAGAAGTCCTAAAAATTTTATATTCCGCTGTGCCTAGGGCTGTATATCTTACCGAATCCCAACAACAGTAGATAGGGATTCCACTGATTTTTATGTTGTAATATTCAAGTTGATGTTTCAACCATAATATTTGTGCACAGCAAGCTCCAACAGCTATATATTCAGCTTCAGCAATTGATATGGATACTGAAGTTTGTTTCTTACTCATCCATGAGATCAGACGACTACCTAAGAACTAACAGGTACCTGTTGTGCTCTTTCTATCAATCTTGCAGCCAGCAAGGTCAGAATCTGAATATCCAATGAGTTCAAATCCAGATTCCCTAGGGTACCACAATCCCAAATCTTCAGTACCTTTAAGATACTTGAGTATCCTTTTGGCAGCTAAGAGGTGAGATTCCTTAGGATTTGATTGATACCTCGCACAAACCCCAACAGAGTACATAATATCAGGTCTGCTAGCTGTTAAGTATAATAATGACCCAATAATTCCTCTGTACTTGGTTATGTCCACTGATTTGCCATCTTCATCTTTATCCAAACGAAGACTAGTAGACATTGGAATATTAGCAGTAGAGCTAGTTTCCATACCAAATTTCTTGAACAGATCCTTTGTGTATTTTGCTTGGTTGATGAATATTCCATCAGACAACCAAACCAAGAAAATAATTAAGTTCTCCCATCATGCTCATTTCAAACTTGTTCTGCATCAGCTTTGAGAACTTATCACACATCTGTTGATTAGTTGAACCAAAAATAATATCGTCCACATATATTTGCACAAGCAAAATATGTTCTTCCCATTCAATAGTGAACAGGGTCTTGTCTACCTTACCTTTACGAAATCCTTTAATTAAAAGAAAATCAGATAGGGTATCGTACCATGCTCTTGGAGCCTGTTTCAGTCCATAGAGGGCTTTCTTCAGACGATACACCTTGTCTTCTTCTTGATAGACTTCAAATCCAGGTGGTTGTTCAACATAAACTTCTTCTTGCAATTCTCCATTGAGAAAAGCTGATTTCACATCCATCTGATAGACTGTGAAATTCTTGTGAGCAGCATAAGCAAGAAAGAGTCTGATAGCCTCTAATCTTGCTACTGGTGCAAAAGTTTCATCAAAGTCAATGCCTTCTTCTTGGCAATAATCCTTGGCCACTAATCTTGCTTTATTTCTGGTGACAACACCATCTTCATTCATTTTGTTCCTGAATACCCATTTAGTGCCAATGACTCTTTGATGACTTGGTCTATGAACTAAGTACCAGACTTAATTCCTTTCAAATTGATTTAGCTCTTCTTGCATAGCTTCAATCCAGTTTGAATCACTAAGAGCTTCTTCAATATGTTTGGGCTTAATTTGAGATAGGAAGCTGACAAACATTGCTTCACATGCAGCAGCTCTCCTTGTCTTTACTTTATCCAAAGGATCACCAATCACCAGCTCTGGTGGGTGATTCTTGAGCCATCTAAGATCAGGTTGCAAATCATAATGTTGTCTTTTGTGTTGATCTTGCAAAACCACTGTTGGAGTTCCAGTAGTAGTCTGTTGAACATTTGTTGTCTGTTGAACAGTCTCTGGTCTGTCAGTTGTATGCAACTCGTCTGTTAGACAATCAGCATTGTGATTTTGAACAGCACTTGAGTTATCAGCTGGGTTGAGATCAGGTAGTATGATGGGAACATATTCTTCATTCTTTCCAACATTCAACTTCTGTAAATCAGTAGACAGATCTTGATTAATACTTTGATTCTTTTCAGAAGATTGATTTGGTTCATCAAATACTACATGAATGGATTCCTCTATAAGTAAAGTTCTTTTGTTAAAAACTCTGTAAGCTTTACTAACAGTAGAGTATCCTACAAAAACAGCTTCATCAGCCTTTTCTATAAATGCAGTAAGGTGATTTTTCCCATTATTTAAAACAAAGCATTTACAACGAATATCTTAAAGTAATGAATGTTTGGCTTCCTGTTGTTTCAAACTTCATATGGAGTCTTGTTTAGGTGCTTGTTGATCATGCATCTATTTTGGCTAAAGCATGCTGTATTTGTTGCTCCTGCCCAAAATCTTTGAGGCAGCTTAGCTTCAGCTATCATTGTCCTTGTAGCTTATTTTAGAGTTCTATTTCTCCTTTCAGCAACTCCGTTCTGTTGAGGGGTTCTGGCAGCAGAGTACTCATGACTGATTCCTCTGGCATTACAATACTCTTCAACAGTAGAGTTTGTAAATTCTGTCCCTCTATCTGATCTGATCTTCAGTATTACTTAGTCCTTGAATGACTTGTGGTATTCTGAGTAAGGCTGATTGCACTTGTATTGTCACAGTTGATAGAAATAGTGTCCTGCAAGCCAGCTGTATGACGAGCATTTATTGTAATAAATGAGGAACTATTCAATTTTGATTAATAAATGCACTTTATTAAATGGTCAACTTTATCTTATGTAATAATTATCTACGCATAAGGATAGAAGTCCTTAGATCACAGGGCTATGGGACAACCCGTGGACTGATCTCCAATGCCGTGATCTGGAACATATTCAAGAGTCGTAGAATCCAATCGAGATAGGACATCATTGGATTCGGTTAGACTCTCACTATTGTGTATACTCCTATGAACTGGAGAACGCCGGGGTCCACGAGCGTGACTGGGATGGTCGATACACATAAGTGGGTGGCTTGCTGGGATGGCAAGCGCACTGAATACCCCAATTAGGAAATAACTCACCATGGAAGCGGTAGTCGCATATCGGGGTTGAAGTTATTCCAAATTTATAATAGTATACGAGGAACGATCCCTAACTACTTTAGGTGATAGGGTTTATCTGGTGCGAGAACGTCTATGCTTTGATATGAGTTCCGACTGACTGGGGATCGCCAGAAAGTCTCTGTGGACTCATATTGGGTATAGAGGAACTTGTATGCAGATTCATATCATCAACAAAGGATCCATTGACCCGACTTGATAGGTTGGGAAATTCTCCTATGGATTTCTGTGAGAAATTAATTCTGGTAAAATCCTTGGCCAATGTATCTAACGACTTTATGTAAGTAGCTCATAAAGATTAAGTCAAAGAGAATTTATTTCGAGATCAGAGTACATAAGGTCAAGACAAAATAAAAGGGAATCCGATGAAATACCATACCCCTCGATTGGGAGATTGATCGATGGAGAGATTATGTCGTATATGGAAATTGTAAATGATAAAAGGTCACGGAATTAATTCACCAGTGATTGGGCTCCATGGGCTTGTGGCTGGACATCGACCGTGGAGTGTGGGAGAATTCCCAAATTCGCAGGGGTGCTAATTTTGGAATGATCAATCGACAGAGTGTTCGATTGATTTAGAGTAAGTCTTACTCAAATAATTAAATAATATTTAGTTATAACCCACGGCCAATTATGTGGTGAACCTACGGGGGCATACACAATACACATGAAGCGAAAGCGAGGAAATAAGAACGATCGAGTTGACTGGGTTGACTGGGTGAATAATCGACTGGGTCGATTATTATGGGTGGGTCGACTGGGTCGACCCAATTGGAACAAAATGGGGTCCAATTGGAATTGGATCAGGATCATAAATTAAATTGGAGTTTAATTTGTGAGTTGATTAATTAAGTTGAATTTAATTAATTAATTGGACTTAGAGTCAAAATTGGTCCAATTAATTAATTGGGAGACTAGTTAATTAATTGGGCTATTTAATTAGGAGATTAAATAAAGTCTGGTCAAAATTAATTAACTGGGCCATGAATTAATTAGAAGACTTAGTCTTCTAAATTAAAGAGGGCCATGGCTCATGTAGGAGAGAAGAACCCTAGTCCTAATAGGACTAGGTTAGGGAGATAACTATAAGTAGCTTTCTTGTAGTTATTTTTCTCATAACTCCATAAGCAAAAATTGAGCAGAGCAAAAATTCTCTCCCTCTCCCCTACCAGATCGGTCGAACCCTTCCAGTGCTTGGAAGAATTTTTCGTTTTCGATTTTTGTTCCAAGATCGTTCCTAAATCCTAGATCATAATATATCTTGTGTTCTAGCTGATCAAGATTTATTATTTTCGTGTAATTGTGGTGTATCAACCCATAGAGGCGCAACACGTGGGGCGCTGCTGCAGAGCTTGGATCGATTTTGCTGAGGAGAAATTCAGAGTTTGTTTTGCCAATTTGGATTTGCAAGGAGACAGGTATAACGTGTAAACTGTTTATACTGTCGTTTAAATTAATATTTATATATATACACCTAGAGTAGTATCCTGACAAGATTCCGTAAGAGGTCCTAAAAATTTTATATTCCGCTGTGCCTAGGGCTGTATATCTTATCGAATCCCAACAACAGTAGATAGGGATTCAACTGATTTTTATGTTGTAATATTCAAGTTGATGTTTCAACCATAATATTTGTGCACAGCAAGCTCCAACAGCTATATATTCAGCTTCAGCAATTGATATGGATACTGAAGTCTGTTTCTTACTCATCCATGAGATCAGACGACTACCTAAGAACTAACAGGTACCTGTTGTGCTCTTTCTATCAATCTTGCAGCCAGCAAGGTCAGAATCTGAATATCCAATGAGTTCAAATCCAAATTCCCTAGGGTACCACAATCCCAAATCTTCAGTACCTTTAAGATACTTGAGTATCCTTTTGGCAGCTAAGATGTGAGATTCCTTAGGATTTGATTGATACCTCGCACAAACCCCAACAGAGTACATAATATCAGGTCTGCTAGCTGTTAAGTATAACAATGACCCAATAATTCCTCTGTACTTGGTTATGTCCACTGATTTGCCATCTTCATCTTTATCCAAACGAAGACTAGTGGACATTGAAATATTAGCAGTAGAGCTAGTTTCCATACCAAATTTCTTGAACAGATCATTTGTGTATTTTGCTTGGTTGATGAATATTCCATCAGACAACTGTCTTACTTGCAAACCAAGAAAATAATTAAGTTCTCCCATCATGCTCATTTCAAACTTGTTCTGCATCAGCTTTGAGAACTTATCACACATCTGTTGATTAGTTGAACCAAAAATAATATCGTCCACATATATTTGCACAAGCAAAATATGTTCTTCCCATTCAATAGTGAACAGGGTCTTGTCTACCTTACCTTTACGAAATCCTTTAATTAAAAGAAAATCAGATAGGGTATCATACCATGCTCTTGGAGCCTGTTTCAGTCCATAGAGGGCTTTCTTCAGACGATACACCTTGTCTTCTTCTTGATAGACTTCAAATCCAGGTGGTTGTTCAACATAAACTTCTTCTTGCAATTCTCCATTGAGAAAAGCTGATTTCACATCCATCTGAAAGACTATGAAATTCTTGTGAGCAGCATAAGCAAGAAAGAGTCTGATAGCCTCTAATCTTGCTACTGGTGCAAAAGTTTCATCAAAGTCAATGCCTTCTTCTTGGCAATAATCCTTGGCCACTAATCTTGCTTTATTTCTGGTGACAACACCATCTTCATTCATTTTGTTCCTGAATACCCATTTAGTGCCAATGACTCTTTGATGACTTGGTCTAGGAACTAAGTACCAGACTTCATTCCTTTCAAATTGATTTAGCTCTTCTTGCATAGCTTCAATCCAGTTTGAATCACTAAGAGCTTCTTCAATCTGTTTGGGCTTAATTTGAGATAGGAAGCTGACAAACATTGCTTCACATGCAGCAGCTCTCCTTGTCTTTACTTTATCCAAAGGATCACCAATCACCAGCTCTGGTGGGTGATTATTGAGCCATCTAAGATCAGGTTGCAAATCATAATATTGTCCTTTGTTTTGATCTTGCAAAACCACTGTTGGAGTTCCAGTAGTAGTCTGTTGAACATTTGTTGTCTGTTGAACAGTCTCTGGTCTGTCAGTTGTATGCAACTCGTCTGTTAGACAATCAGCATTGTGATTTTGAACAACACTTGAGTTATCAGTTGGGTTGAGATCAGGTAGTATGATGGGAACATATTCTTCATTCTTTCCAACATTCAACTTCTGTAAATCAGTAGACAGATCTTGATTAATACTTTGATTCTTTTCAGAAGATTGATTTGGTTCATCAAATACTACATGAATGGATTCCTCTATAAGTAAAGTTCTTTTGTTAAAGACTCTGTAAGCTTTACAAACAGTAGAGTATCCTACAAAAACAGCTTCATCAGCCTTTTCTTGTAAATGCAGTAAGGTGATTTTTCCCATTATTTAAAACAAAGCATTTACAACCGAATATCTTAAAGTAATGAATGTTTGGCTTCCTGTTGTTTCAAACTTCATATGGAGTCTTGTTTAGGTGCTTGTTGATCATGCATCTATTTTGGCTAAAGCATGCTGTATTTGTTGCTCCTGCCCAAAATCTTTAAGGCAGCTTAGCTTCAGCTATCATTGTCCTTGTAGCTTCTTTTAGAGTTCTATTTCTCCTTTCAGCAACTCCGTTCTGTTGAGGGGTTCTGGCAGCAGAGTACTCATGACTGATTCCTCTGGCATTACAATACTCTTCAACAGTAGAGTTTGTAAATTCAGTCCCTCTATCTGATCTGATCTTCAGTATTACTTTTCTCATTCTGAATCTTTTCCATCAGATTTGTAAGATGCTCCTTGGTTTCACTTTTCTTCTTCATGAAAATCACCCAAGTGTATCTTGAATAATCATCCACAACAGCTAGGCAGTATTTCTTTCCACCATTGCTGACAGGATCAATGGGTCCAAATAAGTTCATGTGTAGCAGCTCCAATATTCTTCCAGAAGATTGATGCTTCTTGCTTTTGAATGATGACTTGATTTGTTTACCCTTCTGACATGCGTCACAAAGCTTATATTTGCTCATGACTGTCTTTGGAATTCCTTCTACCAGATTGTTCTTGATAAGTCTGTTGATGGTCTTGAAATTCACATGGTTCATTCTTTTGTGCCACAGCCAACAGACTTCACTTGGTGTTGATGCCACCAAACAAACACTTGAATTCTTGTCAGCAGAATTCCAGTCTACTGTGTAGATATTTCCTTGTCGTCTTCCAGATAAAATTACCTTCTTTGTACCAATGTGTTCAACGTAACACTTATTTAGTTGAGAAGATGACTGAATATCCTTTGTCACAAAATTGACTTATGCTCAGCAAATTGTATTTGAGGCCTTTAACATAAGAGACGTCAGATATCTCAATGTTGCCTTTGATCAGCTTTCCAGTTGCTACAATATTGCCTTCTTTGTTGTCCCCAAAAGTAACTTTAGGACCATCCACAGCAACATCATCAGTCAGCTCATGTATATTTCCACACATGTGTCTTGAACATCCACTGTCCAAGTACCAGATTTTCTCTACTTTACTCCTACTCCTAATCCTAACCTACAAAACAAAATAAAATTGTTTTAGGTACCCTTATTGAGAGGGTCCTGAAGGATTAGTTCCACCTTAGACAACCCAAGATGATGAAGTCTTAGGCTTCTTAGGCTTCTGTTGTTTGGCAGGAGCATGAACAGTTTCATCTTCATCATGATTATCAGATTTGCTATGTTGATGATAATCAGCATGATAAGGATAATGCTCATAAGTAGAATAAGATGCATGATAAGGAGGATATGCATGCATTGGATGAGCAGGATATGGTGCATGGTAAGTAGGAAATTGTGGTGCATGATACATAGGAGGATATGCAGCAGGTTGCACATAATATGACTCATTTCCATACCAAGCATTTTGATTTTTCTTGATTTTATGCTTCTTTGATTTACTAGATGCTTGCTCATTAACAGACGACTTAGTTTTATCACTAGTCTGATTGGTTTTGACCTTATTAGAAGACTTCCTAAGACTCTTCTGTTTGGACTTACCAGTCTGTTTTCCTACACTAGGCTCTTTGCTCTTTTTAGCCTTAGGAGTTTTCGTCTCCTTTAATACTTTCTCAGGTGAAGCAAGTTTCGTAGTCTGAACATACAAAATGACCTTACTATTGTCAGCTGATACAAATTTTTCAATATGGTTCAGTTCTAACTTATCCTGATATAAAGGTGTCTTCTATTTACTAGACATGTGAGTGGATGCAACAGATGACTTATCAGTGGATGCAACAGATGACTTATCATGAGACTCAATGACTTTCTCAAGCTCAATGATTTTACCCTTATAAACTTCACATTCAGCTTTCAGAGATTCATTCTCTTGCTCAAGCAGTTTGTATTCAGCTGATTCTCTTGGCTTTTCAGCTTTAAGTTTCAGTGAACTGTTTTGCTCTTTCAGCAATATCATCTCTTCCTTAAGCTTTTTAAATGCATCAACAATACTTGTATTGTTGAGCATCATTTGTTCAAATGAATTAAATAATTCATTATCAAGAGGAGTTACCTCATCAACCTCGGAGTCATCAGATTCCTTAGCCATCAGGCAGAGAAGAGCAGGACTCTCTTTATCAGAAGTGTCTGAATCTGAATCAGATGAGTAGACAGCAGCTAGATTTTCTGCTTCTGCTACCAGCACCTTTCCTTTCTGATGCATTCTTTCCTTTCTGATTCTCTTTTCCTCTTCTGTATACTTCTCAGCTTTAGGATATGGGCAGTCTCTGATGAAATGACCCAGTTTCCTGCAATTATAGCACATCATTTTGGATTTATAAGAATCCTTATCTTGAGAAGAAGAAGCAGGGTTGGAAGTAGAAGCATTGTTATATTTGTTCTTTATTTTTTGTCTGTAGAACTTTTTGAAGTTGTTCATCAGCAATGCAACGTCTCCAGCAGTGTACTTCTTTTTGTTGAGTAGTGTGGCTTCATCAGATGAATCCACGTCTTTGCTTTTGTAGGCTGGCCTTCTAGGATTTTCAGCAGCAATAAGTGAAGCTGTGAGACTTGAAGTAGAGGTTTCTTCAACACCCATTCTCGGCAGTTTATACTCGTATGCCTTGAGTACTGAGAACAGCTCGGTAAGTGAAATCTTTCCCAGATCTCTTGACTCTTCCATGGCTGTCACCTTTATGTTGAACTTCGGAGGTAGAGCCTTCAGAACTCTGACGGTTATCTCCTTATCAGTGAAGGTTTTTCCAAGCTTTAACACTTCATTCAGCGTCCTTGTAAACCTTGTATCCATCTGATCAATGGTTTCCGCAGACTTCATCTTGAAGTTGTCCAGCTTTTCCAGAGCAACACTCAGCTGATGCTCTTTGATGGCGTCGTTTCCTTCGCTCATGTCACGAACCTTATCCCACATCTCTTTGGCAGTCTTGCAGTGCTTGACTTTGTCAAATCGATCATTGTCAAGGGCCTTGGTCATGATGAAACGGCCAACTTTATCCAGATTGAACAGCTTTATTTCATCGGCTGTCATTTCTGTTAGATCTTTTTCCACCACTATATCAGCATCATCAACCGTGATAGTCTTGGTAAATTTGAATGGACATTTGATGATACATGTGTACATGTTATCATTGTAAGTAGCCAGGAAAATCTCCATTCTGATTTTCCAGACTTCAAAGCGCATACCAGCTATGTGGGGAACATGGCTGATACAATCCATTTTTCAAAAATTTTAATTTTTCAAAATATGCTCTTTTGAAAAGTTTGAAAACCTTTGAAAAACACTCGGATCAAGCTCGTTGATCAGGAAGCTGATTCTAATGAAGCACCTGCTCTGATACCACTTGTTGGTCCCAAGTGGTCAGATGAGGTCTAAAGGGGGGGTGAATAGACCTCTAAACTTTTTAACAATTTTTAACTTTAAAACTTTTGTTCTAACTTAAACAGACTAAGCTGTTACAGAACAGTAAGTTACTTGGCTTATCGCGAACAAATCTTTGAACAGCTTCGTTGACCACTAATCTGATAGTTACTTAGCTGATTTTGTCAAAAATCAGTTTCAATACTTAGAGTACTTGCAGCGGATTTGTAAAGTGTTTTTCACAAGTAAACTTAGTAGTTTGAAAGTTTGATCCCCAGTTTATAAAACTTCTTTCCTTTTAAAACTTTTCAAACAGTTAAATCAAAGTGTTTTTATGCAACTGAAAATATGCAAGTAAAGATGCAAATAAAACACACAGAATTTTTATAGTGGTTATATGGATTTAAATCCTTTAGTCCACTCTTCCAAGTCACTTAGATCTTGGGTTATACTATAATCACAAAGTTTACAGTACACTCTGCCTGCGCCAATCAACAAATGAAAAGGCCACAAGTGCGCAATAGGAAATCACAAAGAAAACATATCCTCTGAAGTTAGATCACTCACAAAGACGGATCTACACTTCTCACAACACTCACGATTACAAAATCACTCAGAAGATGTATTTATCGTTGTTCTTCAACTCTGCTTTCGTCAACAAATGAATAAGCTGATGAGCGAGCTGTTCTTGAGACTTAGGAGATTTTGCTTCGAAATTCTTCTCTGAGATTGTGTTGTATTTCTTCTCTTCGTCTTTACAACTATTTATACTCGTAGGTTTGAAAAATGTCCGTTGAAGAGAGACAATATTCAAAAAACCTCGGGTACTGGTCCTTAATTTCCGCGAACGGCTCTTTGCAGTATGTCCGTACTGTCAACAGTACTTTTCTGCAGGCAGCATTAAATGCACCAAGCTGATCCGAAGCAATTCTTCAATCATTTGTCTTTAATAACCTTGTACTTCAGCATTTATTACTTCCAGGGGCATTTATTACCGTTGGGATGACTTCTTGATCTTTTCCACTTGGCTGACGAAAGTACAAGTCTGATGGCGAACTAAGCTGATTTGAAGTTTTGGAATGCATCAAAATCTCCCTTTACTTAATGTCTTCAGTGCTCTTCATCTTCATCCTTATCCAACAGCCTTAGAAAGTTGTCTGCTCGACGTTGTCGAAAATTTTGAATAAACAAATTTCTTACAGTTAAGATTAAGCGTTTTGGCAATTTACCCCATGTGATGTGTGTAATGGGCAATTACCCCTCTATTATATTGCCTAATACGCAATTTAACCCTCTAAAAATGGACGGTGTGCTTCTACAAAAACATTGGGGATCCATCTTCCCTTCTATTTATCACGGGGGTAAATTGTAACATATGGGGCAATTTGCCAATAACACGTTAAGATTACTTTTGAGGATAAATTATTCATAGATGAAACATTTTTTTCACCATGAGTAATATGTTCCTCTTTAATATATATATATATATATATATATTTTGAAACTATTTTCCAGTTGATCAAACTGTAAAAGAGCTAACAGAAAGTGTGAAAGCGATGTTCATGTTATTACTTGTTTGGCATATTTGCAAATGTTAACACATACTATATATGCATTATTGGTCATTTGAATTCAAAATTACCTAATAGTCTTAATTGATTTGTATGCATTTGATTCACTAAGTTTTTAATCCCCTGCAGAAATCAAAAGGTAAAAGTAGCACGGGGCGTTGCTAGTGGGAAAGAATGCCATCGCCACAAGTTTCCAGAATGAATTGAAATCATGCCATCGCCAAGGACCGAAGATCCCAGGCCGACGGTGATCCCAGGCCGGCGATGGCCTGGGATAGAAGACCCAGGCCTCCGACGGCCTGGGAATTGGGGGGTAGGGGGGAGGGGTGGGGAAGTGGTGGGTGGGGTGGTGCTTTTTTTTAAAATTAAAATTATTTATTATTTAATATTTTAATAAATATTAAATAGTTTTAAATTATATAATTTATTATTTTAATAAATATTAAATATATTAATTCTATTATATAAATTTTATATTTAAAAAGAATATGTTTTCTTAATTTTGGTGATATTTATGTTAATGTAAAAAGAATATTTATTTAATTTATTAATATTGTTTATAAATTAAATTAGTTATTTAAATAAAATAAGTAAAATTTTCTAAATTGGTCAGCACGTGGTCTTATTCGAGTCAATTTGGAAATTTGGCAACAATGTGGACTAAAATCGTCACTAAATTTAGAGATGTGGGGCTTTTTTGGTAACCTGAAAAAAATTATCAGTCAACCAAAATTACAATTCTACCCCCAAATTAAGATTTAAAATTTTCTAAATTCGTCAACACGTGGTCTTATTCGAGTCAATTCGAAAATTTGGCAACAATGTGGACTAAAATCGTCACTAAATTTGGAGATGTGGGGATTTTTTGGTAACCTGAAATGTTATGGGGTAAAAATATCAGTTAACATAAGTTATGGTATCAAATGTGTAAAGTTTTAACGGCCACGTGACATTCTCGTGACAATTCCGTTTCCAATTTGACGGAAGTATTAAATGTGCAAAGTTGATTTGAGTTATGGTATCAAATGTGTCGGTATAAAAAGTTGTGATATCAAATCCCTAAAGTAGGTAGAATTATGTAATAGCTCATATGTTAGCTCATATGTTAGCTCAACTAGTCATGTACGATTATCTATTTCTCCTGATATTATTTTCAAAGGTGTAATTTATGATTTTTCAATTCGTCATTGAGTCATAATATATTTTTCTTCTTCTTAAAATAAATTTATTTATCCTATGCACACAATTTTTTAACTGTCATATATATTCCTAGTCTGTAGGTCAAATAATAAAAAATAAATAAGAGTTATAATTATATACCTTCAAAAAGAAAAAGAAAAATTGAATTAGAACAAACCAACCTTGAGCGACTGTCTCCCCCATGTACCATTGATCCAATAACACCTGAAATCCTTTTCCCATCTTATGCACGACCACTCAGTCGGTTACTACTGATCACCTCTAACGTAGAAGGTTAGATTATTTTTTGCTTGTTTTCAAATTATAAGTTAGGGCTTCAGTAATTTAAATTTGAGTTTCTAATATTTTTTAGATTGAGCAATTGTTGATGCGTTTATGATTCTGACTTCTGAGACTTATAATGAGCTGATTATTTGGATTGATAGGCCCTGATTTTTATTTCACAATACACAGTAGCACAATTTTGGGTTTAATTGTTGATTCTATTTTCTAGGATATTCTGATTTCTGAGTTTTTTTTGTTTTTGTTCTTTTTGGTATGCTGGCCTTGCTGTTTGAATTATTATATAGATCCGGTACCGGAAAAAGCTGGTCGAGCAAACTGTTAATAGAATTTATGGTAGACCAAACTGGAAAGTTTCAGTTCAAGCTAAAGGTTATCATATATATTGTATACCGGAAAGCGATTTTGTAATAACCAAATAATCTCTCCTGTATAAATATGTTGTTACATTATGTAAAATCAGTGATTGTAATGCTGTGAAGTTCACTACACAATTAAAGATTTGTGTCATATAGACCTTATAAAATTTTGTATAGATTGAATATCTTTCTGTAAGTTCAATTTCGTTAATTATATAATTATGTTGAACTTAGTACTTTATCTAGACAATAGTAGACAATCATGCTTGATTAATGGGGTAACAAGACAAGACTCCTTGTTCAAACATCAGACAAAACTATAGAAAAAATGAGGAATACACTTAGTTTAATTAGAACATACATCTTTTAGTGGCTTCTTTAATTTTTCCGTTCTTTTGGAAAACAATCAGTCACGAGATAGTTTCTTACATTTCTAGAATCTTGATACTTGATAGATCTTAAGAGGGTACCGCAGATGGCATGTTTATGAATGACGTATGCTCATGAATAATACTGCTGTATATTTTTTTATGTATGATACTATATGCTATTAATGTCAACACTATTATCCATGGTTACTAGATCTGCTATACACTAGTGGATTTGATCTAATAAAACCAAGATCTCCCGGTCTAGTTTATTTGGTGTAGTTCATGTTTCACAACATAATTGTTGCAATCTTGATGTGGTTTAAAATTGGAAACTATAAGTTAAATATTGGTCTTCTTCTACTATAACTAATAAATGAAAATATAAATACTTGTTTATTAGGAGTATATCTACATTCTTTACAAACACGGTGTTCACACATTGTGCTGTGTTTGTATTTCCTTGTCAATATACACGCACAAACATATGTGTGTATGCATGTTCTATTACAAATAAGATGTTTCTGCTTTTACACTTCTCTATGTCTATACACAAATGTTTCAAACGGAAGAGATTAGTAAGCCTTAATTGATTATAAACCAAAAGGAAAATAATAATTAAATGGAGTGACTGAAAGATTTTAATTTCATAGTCATCACAGAAAAGAAAGAGAATTTGAAATTTAAAGGCTCAACTAAATTTAAAAAAAAAAAAAGAAGGTTCTACATTCACACGTGTCACTACACACGAACACAGACACACGAGAAATCCCTATATATATTAACACACAAATATACTCACCCACACCCACACCAACAAAAATTCTTCCGCCACTCACATCAGTTTCTAGGTGAAAAGAACTAATATGGCGGACAAGAATTCTAAGGGCGGAGAAGTATAGAATCCAATCTCACGATTTTATATGATTTCAAATCTGATTAGTTCTCACACAGATCTTTGTTTTACTTTTGCAGAAATCGGACGGAATAGACTTGGAAAAGAGGGTGTGGGACGCTGAATTTAATTGCTATCGGATCAACGAGGTGCTCTTTGCGGTTCCAATTCAGGCGGTGCCATCGCCTCCATCGTGTCCCCCTCCGCCAACGCCCCCACTTCCCTCATCGTCGCCGACGCCTCCACTTCCCTCGTCGCCTCTGCCATCACGGAAAAAATCTCAGGAGGAGAAACATGCATGCCTTATTTCTTTTTCTCCTTTTGTTCCACAAGCTCCTGAATTAGTCTTTATTTATGACTTTATGTTAATTTTTCATGGTTTTCAATTTTTAGCTATTAAAACTAGATTTAATTTTGCATCATAGATTGTTCTGAAAATCTAGCAACATAGAGAAGCAATCTTGCCCTCATGGAATTTATATATACTATTGCACTCTTGCTCGATCTTACATTAATAGCATTTGATGTTGCTGGATTTTTTATTTTTTTTTTTTTGTGCGTTACTTCTGAAGAAATAGAATTGATAATCTATATGAAAAGTTTCAATTCAAAATCAAATATAAGTTTATGAGATTAATATGAAAGAGCGAACTTCATGTCAAAAAATAAATGGACTAGGACTTGTATGTTTTCGTTTTAAATTTTGTAGCTGTCTATGTTTGGGAAACCATCATTTTGCTTTGGTTAGCATGTTCCAGGCTTTAGCCTTGACTAATTCCATCGGGCACAGTACTTGAGCACCTCTCATAGCAGAGATCAAAAACAAGTTAGCCACATTGTGGGGACTAGTTCTTTCTACAATACCCTACCCCCGTGTGTGAAAGCCTTCTTTTTTGCAAGATAAGAAATTGCATCAGACACATCTTCTTAATGTATGTAACCACATTTCAGCAACTACATTCAGTAAAAATCCTTGAGGACCTTGACTGATTTTTTTGCGTGCAGAGAGTCGAATCACCTTTGCAGGTGCAATATGCAAATTACTTATTTTTAATTTGTCTATCATGTACTTCTATATAAATTTGCTTTGCAAATTTGCATTAGACCTTTAATGGTTTGTAATTGCAAAAAAATACATTGGTTATTGAGGGTTACTAACTTAGTATTGGACCATTTATCCTAAATCCTTTTGACTCCTTTTATACTGAATTTGTGGTCCTCAATCCCTGGGTACATAAAATTCATACCATGAACTATTTGAACTGGCACATTAGTGTGAAATAAGGACCCTAATTTTGGAGCGAAAATTAGCCGTGTTTCTCATTTGACACATATAGAAGCCTTTTTTGGATAATTATGTAGTGCCCCCGTCACTTTCCATCCCCATGTACTTCTTAATATGTTTGTTCATTGAATTAAGCAATACAAAACGGACTTGTGGAAAAATTAATGTCTTCTTCCACCACTGGATAAACCAGTTGTAATTTGGATCACCAATGAACCTTTGGTCGATGACAACTGTGGTCCTGTTGATGGGAAATCATTATTTCTGATTTGTCCTGTTATGCATTACATATAGCTGAGGTTGTATTTACAACTTGTACCCACAATATCTATTCTCTGAACTGTATATCTCACTTGTATGGCTACAGGAGGTTAAACAGAGAGAAGCAAATATGAATGAAGTAGAAGATTGCAACGAAAGGAGAACTAAAAAGTTTAAGTCTAATTTGAACAAATAGAATTTTTAATTTTGAAGCTTGCATGAAGATGTCAATAGGATAAAGGGTACACGGAGACTGTACCCTGCAACTGGAACCTCTGGAAGCAGCAATAGTGGTGGGATTTTACCTCCATAAACTATCTATATTATGAACTTTTTTAGTGCCGACTGTTTTAAGTCATGTTGTTTTAATACTGAGAGATTCTAAAATTTTGCTACTTCGGGGTTGTAGGTTTGAAAAATGATGAATCGTCACTTGTTTAGGGAATTTGAATTCTGATCTCGGAATATACTTTTTTTATTTGTTGCTTTGACAAAACAATTATTTATTTTTATTTATTATTTTAGGATTTCAAAGTAAAAATAATAATCTTTTACCAATTTTATCCTTATTACTAATACTTGTCATTAATGCTAATATTATTTGATTAAAAAGGTAATATGCAATTTTTGTTTAAAAAAATGACTATTTATAATATTTCTTAATTCGTGTGCAATCCTTCATACGACGAATACAAAAAATGAAAGGAGTAAATTTAGAAGAAAAATGTGTGTGAAGTTTTTGGATAATATTAAAAGCTAGTTTTGGTAAAGAAATAAATGATAATTAATGACTGAGTGTCTGAGAATGGAGCAATATCGCTAGCCAGCCTAGTCTATTTTGAAAGTGGGAGAATATTTGTTCACTTCCCATTCTAAGTTAATGACAATTAAGGAATTAAAAGTTACATAATTGACTTATTGACTTTAGAAGGGTAAATTAAAATTAGAGAATGAGAAAAATCAACCTTTTTTTCTTAATTTGAAAATGGATTTTTTGCACTTTACACTCCCAAAACATAGGAAATATGCACTTTGCATCCTCGAAACTTAGATTTAGTACTTTGCACCCTCTTTTATTTTTAAGCCAAAACTCAAGGGCAAAATAGGTAATTCAATTATAAATCTTTGGCACTTTGCACCCCCAAAACTTGAGAAATTGACACTTTGCACCCTCAAAATAAAATTAGCGCTTATCACCCTCGAATTAAAAACAAATCAACAACTTGAACCCCCGAAACACAATAAATTGACAATTTGTACCCCGAAACACAAAATTAACACTTAACACTCCCAATTTTTAAAAACAAAACTCAAACCCCTCATTTTCTCCGACAACGTCGACCATCGGGGTGAAAAAGATCTAAGGCAAAGTTGAACTTACCAATTTTTACTTATTTAATTGTTTTGCATAGCACGTTTAATTTGTATAAGTTATAATTCATGGTTGTTAATTTGTTATATGATATAATGATTCTAAATTCATGGTATTTAATTTGTATGTATGTATATAAATGTAGGTTGTTCAATCGGGATCGGAAACTTACATGTTTTGCCTTAGATTTTTTTCACCCTGATAGTCAGCTTTGTCGGAAAAAATGAGGGATTTGAGTTTTTTTTTAATTTGAGGGTGTTAAGTGTTAATTATGTGTTTCGGGGTGCAAAGTGTCCATTCATTGTATTTTGGGGGTGCAAGTTACTAATTTGTTCTTAATTCGAGGGTGATAAGTGTTAATTTTATTTTGGTGGTGCAAAGTGCAAATCTCTCAAATTTTAGGGTGCAAAGTGCCAAATATTTATAATTGAATTACCTATTTTGCTCTTAAGTTTTTGCCTAAATATAAAAGAGGGTGCAAAGTATTGTATTTTTTATATTTTGAGGGTGCAAAGTGTTAAATCTAAGTTTTGGGGGTGTAAAGTAACTATTTTCCATATCTCGAGGGTGCATAGTGTAAAAGACCCTTTGAAAATAAGGAAAAAAAGAGAAAAAAAAAAAAAGAAAAGAAACTAAAGTCCTCACTTCGTTGCACTCTATTTATTATAGGTGAAAAAAATTGTTATGCATTCCGATCACCAGTCCTATAACCATGGATAGTTGTATTCCATTGATCCTTAAACCCCTATTAAAGGTTTATTTTTTTCAAATTATAAATTAGGGTTTCATTTTTTGATTTTGCGCTCCTATTATATTTGAGATCGAGCAATTCTAGATGTGTTTAAGATTGTTTGGATTTATAATCCGATGTTTGTTTGGATTGATGAGCCCTGATCATTAAACAATATTCAGTAACAAAAATTTGGTTTTACTAGTTGATTTTTTCTTTTTAGGATATTCTGACTATGATTTCTGATTTTTTTTCGCAGTTTGAATTATTTTATAAATCTAGAACCGGAAAATTTTATTCTGAGTAAATGGTTACCAATGGTGGAAACGTATTGAACCAAATCTCACGGTTTTATATGATTTCAAATCTGATTACTCACACAGATCTCTGTTTTACTTTTGCAGAATTTGGACGAGATTGACTGGGTCAAGAGTGAGTGGGACGAGGAATGTAATTGCTTTCGGATCCATGGGATACTCTATCCATTTCCGCTTCAGGCTGTTAGAATCATTTTGCCTCCGCAATCGCCTCTGCAAATAACTACATTATCTCCGCCTCCACCATCACGGCAAACATCTCCCGAGGAGAAACAAGCATGTCTTAATTCAGGATTTCGTGGAACAGAATGAGATAAAGGAATAAGGCATGCATGTTTCTCCTCCTGAGATTTTTTCCGTGATGGCAGAGGCGACGAGGGAAGTGGAGGCGTCGGCGGTGATGAGGGAAGTGGGGGCGTCGGCGGAGGGGGATACGATGGAGGCGATGGCGGAGGCGAAAGAATTCTAACCGCCTGAATTGGAACCGGAAAGAGCACCCCGTTGATCCGATAGCAATTAAATTCAGTGTCCCACTCACTCTTTTCCCAGTCTATCCCATCTGATTTTTGCAAAAGTAAAACAGAGATTTGTGTGAGAACTAATCATATTTGAAATCATATAAAATCGTGAGATTGGATTCTATACTTCTCCGCCATTGGAATTCTTGTCTGCCACATTAGTTCTTTTCACCTAGAAACTGATGTGAGCGGCGGAAGAATTTTTGTGGGTGTGGGTGTGGGTGAGTTTATTTGTGTGTCAATATATACAAGGGTTTCTCGTGTGTCTGTGTGCGTGTGTAATGACATGTGTGAATGTAGAACCGTCTTTTCTTTTCTTTCTTCAAATTTAGTTGAGCCTTTAAATTTCAGATTCTTTTTCTTTTCTGTGATGACTATGAAATTAAAATCTTTCAGTCACTCCATTCAAATATAAATATTAGTAAGCCTTAATTGATTATAAACCAAAACCAAAAGGAAAAGAATAATTGATTAAAAACCCCTTGTTTAGGTATGGTTGTGTGGGGGGGGGGGGGGTTTGTTAAGGGACCGTGTTATTTATATCGATTAGCATACAACCATTTGTAAGCGTAGAATAACTGAAGAGGAGCTGGGGAATGAGACATAAAAGGAGAGTCATACATGATCATGAAACTTTTAGCATGAAGGATACATGAAGCATAGTTGATGATGATCAGGTGATTGGATTTGTTAGGAATATATCCTTAACGCTCTTCATGACGATGCACATACTTGTATAATTTATAATTATTTTCTTGATCAAAAAATTTAGGATATGCTCATGCTGGCTATTCCTGATTAGTTTCTTAGTTTTACATAAAAAATACGAGTCATGGTTTACAGACTTGGTGATTGCATTAATTTTTATGTTTTACATGCAACTTGTCTATTCTTTTTCTTTTGATTAAGCTTACAATGTGGTATTAATTGCTTTCACAAATGATTCTGTAGGTGGAAAGTATTCATCAGTACATTGAATCCATGAAGACAGCATATCTAGCTGACCAGCGTCACCGAGGGGATGGGAACAATCCATTTCTTGAGGCTGATCGCCGAGAGACAGCCAAGCTGGAGGCTGCTTCTAGAAGGGTACACCCAACTTTGCATTTACCAGCAGTTTCACAACCGACAACACAAATTACTGGACCTTTTTCCAGCTCAGCAGCACCTGGAGCATCAACTGCCACAAATACTCCTACTCCTGTGTTGGCCTCAACTGGAAGTGGATCCTTACTCTTTTCTACTCCGTCAGCTGCCATGACATCATCTTCTCTGTTTTCCACTCCTGCCACTTCTGCTCCAACCTCGTCTCTCTTCGGAACTGCTACTTCTCCACAGTCTAATCCCTTTAATTCTGCTTCTACTTCTGCCTTCAACATATCTACTCCCTTGTTTAGCACAACCCCTTCTTCTGGAGTCTCAAATTTTGCAACGCCTTTTGCTACAGGTTAGTCAATTAAGGGGATCAATTTTGGATGGTCAATCGGGCTATCTTACTTATGTTTCCGTTTATTTTTGTTGATTGCTAGAAACCTACTACTTTTATATCTTCTAATTTGGTGGGAATCATGGATTTAAATTTCGTTTTCGTGGTGTGTTACGGTCAGTTGAATATTATTATTTTTTGGAATTATTAATTATTCTTGCCATGGTTTTCCTTCCATGTCTTCATCTGGCTTTCTTGATTTTGTGGACAGGAGCTGCAACAGGTTCCAATTTAAGCTTTGGTAATCCATCGGTGACTAGTTTTGAATTTTTTAGACAAGTTGTATTATCTTATCCCTCCATCCACTTTCCAAATATGCACTTTCTGCCCCTAACTTCTGAAAGAAAAATACATAATTTGTGTGTGCATTACAAACCTCATTATGGTTTCTTTATGAGACAATTTGATTAGTTTTATAATCTTAGGCCATCTACACTGCTCCAAGGGGGGGGGGGGGGGGGAGTAGGTGGGGCGGTGGGTGGCAGGACCGCAGTCGGTGGGCAGGTGGCATGCTTTTCTTTATTTATTTTGTTATTTAATTAAATTATGTTATAATAATAATTAATTTTTAATTTTATTTTTAAAAAAATATTAACATTAATTTAATTTTATTACTTTTATTAATTGTAACTTTTATTTAATAAACTTAAATTTAATTTATTACATTAATTTGTGAAATTCAATAACATTGCAAGAAAATTTAATTTGTCTATTACTTAAAATTTTTCGATTTTGTTTTAATTTAAAAAACGTAAATGGGATTTAATACACATAAATTAAATACGATTTATGGATTAAAAACAATATAACCCTTATGAATTATTAATTGTTGTAGTATTGTGTACCCAAATAAATTTCTTATTATTAATTCCAATGTAAAATATTGAATTATTAATGCCAATGTTAAATTTATTAATTATTATTATTATTATTATTATTATTATTATTATTAGTATTATTATTATCATCATCATTTTTATTAAGAAATATGAGAATTTGGTTTAATTGAAATGGGAAGAGGTCATCACTAGAGACCGTGGAAAGAGGACAGGAAGGGGGAAGGGGTGGGAGGTCATCGATTGAGATGGCCTTTATTGGTCCCAAGTGGTCAGATGAGGTCTAGAGGGGGAGAGGGGGGGGGGTGAATAGACCTCTAAACTTTTTAACAATTTTTAACTTTAAAACTTTTGTTCTAACTTAAACAGACTAAGCTGTTACAGAACAGTAAGTTACTTGTGATGAGGGGTACTTTGGAATCTTTATTCTTGGAGCTCACGATGGATCAAAGAACCTAAATTTCGACCCTGAGCTCATGGAGGACCCTGGATCCAACCCTGAAGGCATAATTTCGACCTTGAGCTCATTGAAGACTCTAAATTTCGACCTTGAGCTCCTTGATGACCCTGAGTTCGACCTTGAGCTCCTTGATGACCCTGAGTTCAACCTTGAGCTCCTTGAAGACCATGAGTTCGACCTTGAGGGCATAATTTTGATCCCGAAGCTTTGAACTCCAATTAGCTAAGTCCGATCGCCAGCAGAGGGGCTCAAGGTCGAATTTATCATTGGGCCAACCCCAGGCCCAAGCCTTTGGGCCAAGAAATGCTCTCCTAAGGATGGTTCACCTAGCACACCGCCTCATCTATAAATACCACTCGCATTTATGAAGGAAGGGGACTTTTTTGGGAGAGATTTTTTGGGCTGCTCCTTGGTCGAAGCCTTCTGCTCGGATTTCCTCTTGAGTTAGATTAAATCACCATAGTTGTATGTATATACCCTCTAGCTTGTACGGCCTCCTATAATGCTCAAATAGGACCCTCATTACTTGTATTTTGTACACCTTGTGATTGAAATATACTTTATTGATCTTCTAACTCATATCATAGTGTATCTCGCATGCTCTACTTTATTATTTTGATCTCCGACGAAAATCCGTAAGATCAATTGGCGCCCACCGTGGGGCCTTATTTGGGTGTTAGATCGAAATATGCCTACTACGAGGCAATTCACGTACGATCAAGGGGGAATCTTCTTATGCAGGAGGAGCTCGAATTGTTAGACCTCCAAGGTCGAATTTTTAGATCTCCAAGCTCAAATTCTCTGGATCAAATTATTAGATCTCCATGGTCAAATTATCAGATCTCCAAGGTCATATTCTCGAGCTCGAATTGTTAGACCTCCAAGGTCGAATTTTTAGATCTCCAAGCTCAAATTCTCTGGATCAAATTATTGGATCTCCATGGTCAAATTATCAGATCTCCAAGGTCATATTCTCGAGCTCGAATTGTTAGACCTCCAAGGTCGAATTTTTAGATCTCCAAGCTCAAATTCTCTGGATCAAATTATTAGATCTCTGTGATCAAATTATCATGTATCTAAGGTCGAATTGTTAGACCTCCAAGGTCGAATTTTTAGATCTCCAAGCTCAAATTCCCTGGATCAAATTATTAGATCTCTGTGATCAAATTATCAGGTATCCAAGGTCGAATTTTTAGATCTCCAAGCTCAAATTCTCAGGATCAAATTATTAGATCTCCATGATCAAATTATCAGGATCGAATTCTGTTGGGATATTTTGGCTAGGGCTTGATTGTCAATACAACAAAGTGTGGAATTTTAAAATTTTTCGAGTTCCTAATATTCCCACGAATTCTTTCTCCATAGTTATTTTACGAATAAGGATGAATCAAACATCAATAAAAACACAAGGGGGTTAATCGCAAATTACCTGACCACCAAGTTGTGGTTGTGTCCTCCAGGTGTTTGGTTTGATTCACAGTTTGAGTGATCCATGTTTCTCACCTCCAAAGCTAGTCCACACCAATCGGATTGTAGTGACGCCTACAAGTCTTAGGCTACGAACTGGATCTTGCAGGTTTGTCAGCAAAGGAACGGGAGATACCAACGGAAGAATCGACTCACAGAGCTTGTGTGATCGAGCAGGGTTCGGCCAGGGTCAGATCTGGTCCGATTTGGGTTCGGCCAAGACTAGGTTGGGCGATTAGGGTTAGGGGCGGAAAAACTATAGGGGGCGATTTTGTAATTAAAATTTCTTGTTCGAAAAATCTGATCTCACTCGATTTTTCTCTCTAAATTTTCAGCAAAACCTTTTTCTCTCAAAAGCTTTTTAGGGTTTTTCAAAACTTGTGCAAAAACTTCCTCTTATTAATGAAGAGAGGAGAAGGAGTATTTATAAGAGAAGAGTCCTTCTCTAAAAAGATATCTCCTTCCCTTATTTATCAAATCTTCATTCCTTATCAACTTAGAAATGTGAGATTTGATAAATCTCTTCAAACTTGTTTTCCAAGAAACAAAACTCCTTTTCCCTTTAATCACCAAAATCGCCCCTAGCCCCTAACTTTAGATAATTTCAAAATCAACCCATAATTATCCAATACTCAAATTGGTTAATTATTTATTCTTCCAATTAATTAACTACTTTAATTAATTCCATAATTAATCAGATAACTCTAATTAATTAATTATCAATTAATCAATTAGTCATCTAATTAATAATCTCCAACTGAATTAATACCATAATTCAATTACCTTGATTTAACAACTTTAAATCACTTTCTTTCCTTATAGACAGTCACCGTCCAATTGTATTGTGTGTGACCCTCTGGGTTCACCATCAACTGGCAGCAGGCCCACGACTTTCGTGATTTAATTAACGAGCAATTAAATGCTCCGATCAATTAAACTACTTTTAATTGACCACTCCTAGAATTAAATCATCTATTAATTCCGGAGTACCCACACTTCATGGTCGATGTCTAGCCACAAGCCCATGAAGCCCAATCAAAGGTGAATTGATTTATTGTGAACCTCACCTCTTATAATTGCCATGTACATACGGTCTTTCTACGACTGATTTCCCGATCGAGACCTAGGGTGTGTGAATTGATCGGCACCTCTAATTATCTCGATAACTATACTTTCTAATTTTCCGACAATGATTTCAGTGTGACTGCCAAATTTGGAAGCTCCTTCCAAATGCATCACCGACTATGGCCATAGATTCCTCGAAATCAATTATCTAAGAAACGTATAGGAAATTCTCTCATCTTATCAGGATGAGGCGTTAGATCCTCTCTTAGTACTAACCACTCGCGTACACTTTTGTAAGCACCCAACTTAGGCACTTTGTGGCCAGGCTACGTGACCAGTACCTAAATCTAAGTACGCACATTCATGTACCGAATTCGCCCTAGTACCTCAAGTCTAAGGACTAAATCGTACACTATTATAAGCCTTGAGAAACATCCCATCACCGATATGCGTCATGCGCTTCCACAATGGGTTTCTCTGTTTGGGTCGTTCGATGCGTTCAATCCTCTATTGAACCACCTACTCATATGCACTGGACTTAAATTCCTTGCTCATGAAACTCTACAAATTCACTCCATGTGAATCATGCATATTTGTACAAGTCTTTGCGATTCCTACGATACCCCGTCTCGTTCGGAATCTATGACTTGGAACGGTTTTAAGATCACGACCTTTGAGACTGTTTCATGATTGCACTCAGTACTGAAGTGAATCGTCCCATAGTCTATTGTGACCTTAGGATTTCATCCAATCGCTTAGATAGGTTCGTGAGAGATGAAGTCGGCCATTGTTCAATTTCACATACTATGAATGAACGACGTATTAATTATAAACCATAAGAAAATAGTACTTCAACAAGCTAATTGATATTGGCTTGCTGGGCATTATTCCATCAATCTCCCACTTGCCCTAAAGCCAATCACAACATTTCTAAGACCCATCTATACCAAGATGTCCCTCGAACCATTTGTGAAAGAGCTTAATTAGTGGATCTGCTAAGTTTGTCCTTGTCGAGATGAAGTAATACTTCTACTCGTCTCAACTACCTTTGACTCGTTCAGTCATTCGGTGTTGTGTTCAGATTATAGGTGAGATCTCGATTTCCTTTCACTGAGCAGTCGCCTTATCTAAATCGGTTAAGATTATGATAGGCTTTTGTCATGCTAGGTACTTCATCCAATGGATGAAAGTTTCTCATCTAAACACCTTCCTTTGTGCAGCATCATAATGGTGCCCTTTATTCTTGTTTGAATCGGCAATGGTATATTATTGGAATTTCTTCCAATTTACCTTGCTCTATCGAGACATAATAAATAATCCACTTCAGACTGGAAATCTCGAATTTCAAAAATCCTTCGAGTATTCAATTTTCCACTACTACCACAGATCAGCATCATATCCTTTAATTATCTTCGAGGATTGCTTTTATGGTAGACCAGCGTCCTTGACTGGCGTTTGACTATCAGTAGCTCGTGAATGATTAGAGTATTTTGATGAGTCAGGTCTTGTACAAGACTTTGCATGCTACATGCAACCCAAATGCCAAGCATAAGGCTTCTTGAGACAGTTACTTCTTTACTTATTAATTTAGGGTTCATTAAATAAGTGAGATGGTTTCTGTCTCTTTGGAAACAATCCTTTCTTGGATTCTTCCATATTGAATTCAATCAATATATAGTCTTTGTACTTAGATTTGGTGAATTGCAACATCTACTTCCTTCTATCTACCATAGATACGTATTGCCAGTACGTGAGATGTAATTCCAAATCTTATCATGGAAAATTGCGTGAAGAACACGCTTTCGTCTGTGCTTCTCTAATATGCTTATATCTTGTTTGATGTACTGAACATCATCTTGTTGCGCTTCGAACTCAACTACGCTCCCACTGATTCTTTTGCACAATTGGAATCCATATGCCTTTTGACAAATTCAACATTCTTGATTGACTTATCAAGTTGCATGTTCCAAGTTTGGGAAAAAGTCATAGATTGACCTTTGGATTTGAATAGAGATCTTCTCATCAATTTTCAATTGTGAGATGCAGGATTCATATCCAATAGTCATGTCTTGGTAGTCAAAACCACCTTTCTATGGCTAATGGTTTCGAAATGAATTTTGACGTAGCTAATGGGTATAAGGTATTTTCATCAATCCTAAAAGGACTTTTGAATAATGACCTATTGCCATTTAAGTGAGTCAAAGTTTTCAACTTCGAATTTTATGGCCATGTGCCATATCCCTTAGATCACGTTTAGCATAATCTCTTTGTAATCTTTGATTAGAATCCAATTTCTCAATTTCGTAAAATGGAATTTTTGAGTTCCTTACGAATTTGATCAGATTATGATCTCTTTGTGCGTGGATTGATTCAACAGTTTCTTTCAGTGTTTACTCCCACTGTTCATGGGGACGGGTCCAATCCTTGGACTCCATCAAGTTCTACGACATTCCTTATTTCCTTTGACAAGGTCTTGTCAACAGAGGAACAAGCTACTTACGAGATGTTTTTCGTTTCTCATTGTCGTGGAACAGGTATTTAATGGATATTGTTGAATACCCCATAAACATTATATGAACTAGATCTACCATCTAATTTCTCATATAAGGGTGTTTTGCTATATCTTTAAAAGACATGGCGGTGTAAGGACTTACTTCGAAATATACTATACCAAGTATCTTTGAAGAGTTAAGGGAAGGTATCCCCTAAAGTGAATGAAGGAAACTCAGCAAGATTAGAGTCGAGAATCAAACAAATTTCGATTTCTTCTTTGATTTGCTTGATGAGAATTCTACTTTCGTCTTAGATAATCGAGGTGTTAAGTTGCTTATGTTTCAGCAGGTTTGATTAAATCAAATTGCTTTTGACATAATGCATCTAGTTACTTCATTTCCAAAACTTCTATTGAATTACTTCAATGGTTTCAGAATTGTACTTCAGCCAAGTACACATATATATTTAACGATTAAACTCGTAAGTATATGTGAAGTAGCATCCTTTTGAACTAGTGCTTTTAGTTCATGTCGATTGAAATGCTTTTGAATGCCTTAGCAATCCTTTACTTCGGTTATCATTCCTTCAAGATTTGAAAGTTCCGAATTTACCCAAGTTCATTATTTCAGGAATCAGTAAATAAAAACTTTCCTTTCGCATCTCTCTTTAGGAAGAATGTCCAGAGTGAACACTTCAAGCGTAAACGATTATCTCGTTTGTTTTGCTTGTTTTCGATTTAGTACATAGTTTCTAAAGTTTTTGATTTGTTTATCATTGTTTTATTTCTATGCACCAATGCATCAACATTTTGTACAAAGTTAAATTGCTCTTAATTAAATAAATTCCATTTCTCAATGGTAAAGCAATAAGGTATCGTACAAAATGTGAAATAATACTCAAAGTAAACTAAAAACTTAAAACTCATGCTAATACGAAAAACTAAGAAAAACTTCTTTGCTAAAAAGGAATGTCTAGGTACAATTCTTCCTTGACCCAGTCCCGGAATTCCAGTTTCCTCATCTCGCTCTGCACTACTTGCATCTCCCTTTCAAGGACTTTCCTCCTTTTAGGTTGAGCGGGAAGACTATCATCGCCTGTAAATGCTTTTACAGAAATGAAAGTTTTAATTAGATGTCTTACATCAAAAAAATTCAACAAGTGTATAACTTAAAAAGTCATACCGTAGTCAAGTCTTTCCAGGAAATCCTTTTCAACAAGCTTCCTTATTTTCTCTTCGTACTTACACAGAGGGCAATTCCAATCATACAGACCAAAACCACGTTGATGAGCTTCTTCATATTTGTCTAACAACTCATGCAATTGCTTTGTTTGTATTCCATCAGGCGGAATAGCGCAATGTTGAATAAAATGAGTGAAGGTCTCAGATAATCCTTGAAGGGTTATCGTTATCTCATCTTCGAGAGTCAATTGGGCTCCAAACCCTTTGATCAGCTCGACTGTCTTGCTCAAGTAAGAACAATATTCCCTAACATTGTCAAACTTAGCCATGTCAGTTTCGTAGAGGAAATTGCACATCACCATTTTCAAAGTTGGTTCGGTTCTCAAACGCATCGAGTATCGGACAGTGGATGGTAAATGGCTAACATTTAAAAACAGACAACTATAAGCAGACAGGTTTAATATTAATACTTATAATTAACGAAATTCGGACTTTTTATCGAAAAAGTTCTCCCACTATTTTTATCGAAACAGTAACCCCTTCTAGTTTCGGGAAATTCCATTTCCTAGTAGGTCTTGACGTCCCAGCAGCAATTAGTTGCACCCACGACTCGTGGCCATACAATTAATTCCCTAGGTAGGTATACATATTACCAATTGTGTCTACTACACAACCTTCAAGTTATTTTGCCTCGTTTTCGCATTTATCTAGCACTGCTACATCATAAATGTTACTACGCGTTAAGTCTAACCCATTAATCCTGATAAGCAACGGGCCCGGTCATGAATTCTCCGTAACTAGTTATCGGTCGATTTTCACGTCCCGACCAGTCCCTACCCTTGTCGAGTTTTAGAAAAACTAGAATCAAGGAATTTCGTGCATTGCCCCTTTCTTCGACTCGGGTGCCAGACTCTGGATCACCTCTATCGATAAGTAAACAACATGCACTAGTCCCTATTAATGGAAGGCTTGGATTTTATAAAACCTCATTTTATATTTAACCCAATATGACTCAATATTTATTCGAGAGGGGAATTTTCGGTTTTTGAAAGTTTGAAGAAACTCTCCTTGAGATCTCACCGCTTCAATTATGCTTTATCTTTTATTTACGATCTAGATTCTAGCGCGCAAACACACAAGCAATCATAATCGACTAATAAATAAAAGCCATACAAGCCTAGCATGCTACCACAATATGTTTTCGATCGGGAGCCTCCTATGCGGGCCATCATCGAGCCAATGATGTTGGCCCAATTGGTCTATCTAAAGGGTTCTCAAAGGACCTATGCTATTACACAATGTACCACGCATACATGGCCTTCAATTCTTCTTGGGCTCCCACCTTGCTTGTAAATGGGCCTCCATCCTAAACTAGGAAAGCAGTAAAGCCCTATTCTATTACAAAGGCTCAAAGTGGCCCAAAAATAATAACAGGCTCACAGGCCCAATAAAAACCATGCATTAAATTAAACCAATCACATCTAACCTAAGGTCAAGGCTCGGCGCGATCGAAAAACCACGTAAACAGTTCACGTAGAGCAAAGAAACATGTAAACAACTTTTACTTTCTTCTATCTTAATTTTAAAACTACCTTTTAAAACTAACTTCCTATGATTCTTGCTTTTTAGTCACTACTAATTATGACAAATAAATTCTCGGATAAATTAAAACAAGTTTTCTGCCACATATTAAGATTCTGATTTTTCAACTTTTGAAAATTGCAGTTCAGCCCCTATACTTTCGGAAATTGCACTTTTGACCCCAAAACTTTTGAAAAGTTACAAATTACCCCCAAAACAGTTTTCGGACAGAAGGACCAGAAAATAAAATTTTGAAATCCAGAAAATTTTCGAATTTTGCAAACAAACCCCTCAACTTTCGGAAATTACAAAACAGTCCTTGAATTTTCGGAAATTGCAAAATGGTCCTAAAACCCGTGCGATCTAATTTTCAAAAACAGCCCAGATTTTTCAAAAATTTCCAGAAACAGAAAATTCAATTTTCAGCCCTAATTTTAGCGATTTGCGATTTTGCATAAAAAGTCCTGATTTTTCGAAAAACTTTAAATTCGCCACAGATCTTAAAAGGCAATTTTACCCAATCATAGATCCAGTCATAACAAGCAAGAATCAATCGACAAAACATAATTATCACGCGTTCTCATACATACAATCAAGCATATACAGTGAAAACACATTATATTCAGGCCTTTTCGTATAAAAACGTATGGAGCTGGCTCTGATACCACTGTTGGGATATTTTGGCTAGGGCTCGATTGTCAATACAACAAAGTGCGGAATTTTAAAATTTTTCGAGTTCCTAATATTCCCACGAATTCTTTCTCCATAGTTATTATACGAATAAGGATGAATCAAACATCAATAAAAACACAAGGGGGTTAATCGCAAATTACCTGACCACCAAGTTGTGGTTGTGTCCTCCAGGTGTTTGGTTTGATTCACAGTTTGAGTGATCCATGTGTCTCACCTCCAAAGCTAGTCCACACCAATCGGATTGTAGTGACGCCTACAAGTCTTAGGCTACGAACTGGATCTTGCAGGTTTGTCAGCAAAGGAACGGGAGATACCAATGGAAGAATCGACTCACAGAGCTTGTGTGATCGAGCAGGGTTCGGCCAGGGTCAGATCTGGTCCGATTTGGGTTCGGCCAAGACTAGGTTGGGCGATTAGGGTTAGGGGCGGAAAAACTATAGGGTGCGATTTTGTAATTAAAATTTCTTGTTCGAAAAATCTGATCTCACTCGATTTTTCTCTCTAAATTTTCAGCAAAACCTTTTTCTCTCAAAAGCTTTTTAGGGTTTTTTAAAACTTGTGCAAAAACTTCCTCTTATTAATGAAGAGAGGAGAAGGAGTATTTATAAGAGAAGAGTCCTTCTCTAAAAAGATATCTCCTTCCCTTATTTATCAAATCTTCATTCCTTATCAACTTAGGAATGTGAGATTTGATAAATCTCTTCAAACTTGTTTTCCAAGAAACAAAACTCCTTTTCCTTTTAATCACCAAAATCGCCCCTAGCCCTTAACTTTAGATAATTCCAAAATCAACCCATAATTATCCAATACTCAAATTGGTTAATTATTTATTCTTCCAATTAATTAACTACTTTAATTAATTCCATAATTAATCAGATAACTCTAATTAATTAATTATCAATTAATCAATTAGTCATCTAATTAATAATCTCCAATTGAATTAATACCATAATTCAATTACCTTGATTTAACAACTTTAAATCACTTTCTTTCCTTTTAGACAGTCACTGTCCAATTGTATTGTGTGTGACCCTCTGGGTTCACCATCAACTGGCAGCAGGCCCACGACTTTCGTGATTTAATTAACGAGCAATTAAATGCTCCGATCAATTAAACTACTTTTAATTGACCACTCCTAGAATTAAATCCTCTATTAATTCCGGAGTACCCACACTTCATGGTCGATGTCTAGCCACAAGCCCATGAAGCCCAATCAAAGGTGAATTGATTTATTGTGAACCTCACCTCTTATAATTGCCATGTACATACGGTCTTTCTACGACTGATTTCCCGATCGAGACCTAGGGTGTGTGAATTGATCGGCACCTCTAATTATTTCGATAACTATACTTTCTAATTTTCCGACAATGATTTCAGTGTGACTGCCAAATTTGGAAGCTCCTTCCAAATGCATCACCGACTATGGCCATAGATTCCTCGAAATCAATTATCTAAGAAACGTATAGGAAATTCTCTCATCTTATCAGGATGAGGCGTTAGATCCTCTCTTAGTACTAACCACTCGCGTACACTTTTGTAAGCACCCAACTTAGGCACTTTGTGGCCAGGCTACGTGACCAGTACGTAAATCTAAGTACGCACATTCATGTACCGAATTCGCCCTAGTACCTCAAGTCTAAGGACTAAATCGTACACTATTATAAGCCTTGAGAAACATCCCATCACGGATATGCGTCATGCGCTTCCACAATGGGTTTCTCTGTTCGGGTCGTTCGATGCGTTCAATCCTCTATTGAACCACCTACTCATATGCACTGGACTTAAATTCCTTGCTCATGAAACTCTACAAATTCACTCCATGTGAATCATGCATATTTGTACAAGTCTTTCCGATTCCTACGATACCCCGTCTCGTTCGGAATCTATGACTTGGAACGGTTTTAAGATCACGACCTTTGAGACTGTTTCATGATTGCACTCAGTACTGAAGTGAATCGTCCCATAGTCTATTGTGACCTTAGGATTTCATCCAATCGCTTAGATAGGTTCGCGAGAGATGAAGTCGGTCATTGTTCAATTTCACATACTATGAATGAACGACGTATTAATTATAAACCATAAGAAAATAGTACTTCAACAAGCTAATTGATATTGGCTTGCTGGGCACTATTCAATCAAATTCTTATCTCTCCAGGATCAAATTCGTGGATCTCCAAGATCAAATTCTTGGGTTTACAAGATCAAATTCTATGATCTTCAAGATCAAAATTTATTATCTCCAGGATCAAACTCTCAATCTTCAAAAACACCCATATGGCAAAAAATTAATTATATTATATTTTTATATTAACAAGTCATTAAAATTTATCAATGTTTGCAGGTATAAGAAACATTATAAGACCAGACCGGCCATACTAATTACAATTGATCTCCAGGATCGAATTATCAGATCACCAGGATCGAATTCTTATCTCTCCAGGATCAAATTCGTGGATCTCCAAGATCAAATTCTTGGGTTTACAAGATGAAATTCTATGATCTTCAAGATCAAAATTTATTATCTCCAGGATCAAACTCTCAATCTTCAAAAACACCCATATGGCAAAAAATTAATTATATTATATTTTTATATTAACAAGTCATTAATATTTATCAATGTTTGCAGGTATAAGAAACATTATAAGACCAGACCGGACAAACTAATTACAATTGATCTCCAGGATCGAATTATCAGATCACCAGGATCGAATTCTTATCTCTCCAGGATCAAATTCTTGGATCTCCAAGATCAAATTCTCAGTCTTCAGGATCGAATTTTATGATCTTCTTATCGAATTCTTCTGATCAAATTTTATGATCTTCTGATCGAATTTTATGATCTTCTGATCGAAATTTACGATCTTCTGATCGAATTTTATGATTTTTTGATGGAATTTTAAGATCTTCTGCTCGAATTCTTATGCCTACAGGAGGAAAGCCATTGCTATGATCTTCTGATCGAATTCTTCTGATCGAATTTTATGATCTTCTGATCGAATTCTTATGTCTACAGGATGAAAGCCATTGCTATGATCTTCTGATCGAATTCTTCTGATCGAATTTTATGATCTTCTGGTCGAATTCTTATGTTTACAGGGTGAAATCCATTGCTATGATTTTCTGATCGAATTCTTCTGATCGAATTTTATGATCTTCTGATCGAAATTTATGATCTTCTGATCGAATTTTATGATCTTTTGATCGAATTTTAAGATCTTCTGGTCGAACTCTTATGTCTACAAGATGAAAGCCATTGCTATAATCTTCTGATCGAATTCTTCTGATCGAATTTTATGATCTTCTGATCGAATTTTAAGATCTCCTGATCAAATTCTCCAATTAAAGCTAAAGGGTGAAAGCCATTGCTATGACCCTCAGGTGAAAGCTGTTGCTATGACCGATTAAAGCTAAAGGGTGAAAGCCATTGCTATGACCCTCAGGTGAAAGCTGTTGCTATGACCGATTAAAGCTAAAGGGTGAAAGCCGTTGCTATGACCCTCAGGTGAAAGCTGTTGCTATGACCGATTAAAGCTAAAGGGTGAAAGTCGTTGCTATGACCCTCGAAAATTGACCAAGGGTGAAAGTTGTTGCTACGCCCCTTGGATCAGCAAAAATGGGTGACGACCCTCGAGCTCAAAAATGCTCAAGAAAAACGACTAAGGGTGAAAGCCGTTGCTATGCCCCTTAGATCGAAACTATGACCCTCAGGTGAAAGCTGTTGCTATGACCGATTAAAGCTAAAGGGTGAAAGCCGTTGCTATGACCCTCAGGTGAAAGCTGTTGCTATGACCGATTAAAGCTAAGGGGTGAAAGCCGTTGCTATGACCCTCAGGATCAAATCCTCAGTCTTCAGGATCGAATTTTATTATCTTCATGATCGAATTATTAGATCTCCAAGATCGAATTCTTATATCTCCAAGGTCGGATTCTTATATCTTCAGGATTGAATTTTATTATCTTCATGATCGAATTATTAGATCTCCAAGATCGAATTCTTATATCTCCAAGGTCGGATTCTTATATCTTCAGGATTGAATTTCGTATATCTTCATTATCGAATTATTAGATCTCCAAGATCGAATTCTTATATCTCCGAGGTCGGATTCTTATATCTTCAGGATTGAATTTCTTAGATCTTCATGATCGAATTTTTTATATCTTCAGGATCGAATTCTTAGATCTCCAAAATCAAATTCTTAGATCTCTAAGATCGAATCCTTATATCTCCAAGATCGAATTCTTATATCTCCAAGATCAAATTCTCTGATAAAAAAAATGACAAAGGATAAAAGTCGTAACCTTTGTAACCATCGACGGGCTTGGAGTCTTTATTTTGGGAGCTCATAATGGATCAAAGACCCCAAATTTCGAACCTGAGCTCATGGAGGACCCTGGATCCAACCCTGAAGGCATAGATTTCGATCTTATGCTCATGGAAGACCCTGGATCCAACCCTGAAGGCATAGATTTCGACCTTATGCTCATGGAAGACCCTGGATCCAACCCTGAAGGCACAAATTTCGACCTTATGCTCATGGAAGACCCTGGATCCAACCCTGAAGGCACAAATTTCGACCCTGAGCTCAAGGAAGACCCTGGATCCAATCTTGAAGGCATAATTTTTGTCCTGAATTATAAGTCATGTGTGATCAAACACAACAAAATCCGACCCCGAATGCATAATTCCGATCCCTAATATATTTTGGAGTTTTTAAGATATGCACTCCTTTTCCCTGGTTCGGTTTTTATCCCACTGGGTTTTTCCGAGCTAGGTTTTTAACGAGGCATATTCAAAACACAAAATAGCGATCCTCGAGCATTTTCTACTTCTCCGAGCTTCAGCTTCACTTTACGCTCGAGAACTGGGGGAGTATTGATGAGGGGTACTTTGGAATCTTTATTCTTGGAGCTCACGATGGATCAAAGAACCTAAATTTCGACCCTGAGCTCGTGGAGGACCCTGGATCCAACCCTGAAGGCATAATTTCGACCTTGAGCTCATTGAAGACTCTAAATTTCGACCTTGAGCTTCTTGATGACCCTGAGTTCGACCTTGAGCTCCTTGATGACCGTGAGTTCGACCTTCAGCTCCTTGAAGACCCTGAGTTCGACCTTGAGGGCATAATTTTGATCCCGAAGCTTTGAACTCCAATTCGCTAAGTCCGATCGCCAGCAGAGGGGCTCAAGGTCGAATTTATCATTGGGCCAACCCCAGGCCCAAGCCTTTGGGCTAAGAAATGCTCTCCTAAGGATGGTTCACCTAGCACACCGCCTCATCTATAAATACCACTCGCATTTATGAAGGAAGGGGACTTTTTTGGGAGAGATTTTTTGGGCTGCTCCTTGGTCGAAGCCTTCTGCTCGGATTTCCTCTTGAGTTAGATTAAATCACCATAGTTGTATGTATATACCCTCTAGCTTGTACGTCATCCTATAATGCTCAAATAGGACCCTCATTACTTGTATTTTGTACACCTTGTGATTGAAATATACTTTATTGATCTTCTAACTCATATCATAGTGTATCTCGCATGCTCTACTTTATTATTTTGATCTCCGACGAAAATCCGTAAGATCAACTTGGCTGATCGCGAACAAATCTTTGAACAGCTTCGTTGACCACTAATCTGATAGTTACTTAGCTGATTTTGTCAAAAATCAGTTTCAATACTTAGAGTACTTGCAGCGGATTTGTAAAGTGTTTTTCACTAGTAAACTTAGTAGTTTGAAAGTTTGATCCCCAGTTTATAAAACTTCTTTCCTTTTAAAACTTTTCAAACAGTTAAATCAAAGTGTTTTTATGCAACTGAAAATATGCAAGTAAAGATGAAAATAAACACACAAAATTTTTATAGTGGTTATATGGATTTAAATCATTTAGTCCACTCTTCCATGTCACTTAGATCTTGGGTTATACTATAATCACAAAGTTTACAGTATACTCTGCTTGCGCCAATCAACAAAGGAAAATGCCACAAGTGCGCAATAGGATATCACAAAGAAAACCTATCCTCTGAAGTTAGATCACTCACAAAGACGGATCTACACTTCTCACAACACTCACGATTACAAAATCACTCAGAAGATGTATTTATCGTTGTTCTTCAACTCTGCTTTCGTCAACAAATGACTAAGCTAATGAGTGAGCTGTTCTTGAGACTTAGGAGATTTTGCTTCGAAATTCTTCTCTGAGATTGTGTTGTATTTCTTCTCTTCGTCTCTACAGCTATTTATACTCGTAGGTTTGAAAAATGTCCGCTGAAGAGAGACAAGATTCAAAAACCTCGGGTACTGGTCCTTAATTTCCGCGAACGGCTCTTTGCAGTCTGTCCGTACTGCCAACAGTACTTTTCTGCAGGCAGCATTAAATGCACCAAGCTGATCCGAAGCAATTCTTCAATCATTTGTCTTTAATAACCTTGTACTTCAGCATTTATTACTTCCAGGGGCATTTATTACCGTTGGGATGATTTCTTGATCTTTTCCACTTGGCTGACGAAAGTACAAGTCTGATGGCGAACTAAGCTGATCTCAAAGTTTAACAAATCTGTTTTGAGTCGGCTGATCTTCACCAGTCTGATATCTTTCCTTCATCAGATCAGTAGTCTTGGACCTTGAATTTTGACTCTTTTGATTTCTTCTTTACTTAGCCAAAAAATTCTTCAAAGGGATATCAACTAAGTTAATTTATACTTAGCAGATTTGAAGTTTTGGAATGCATCAAAACCTCCCTTTACTTAATGTCTTCAGTGCTCTTCATCTTCATCCTTATCCAACAATTTCCCCCTTTTTGATGATGACAAAACTTCAGCTAAGTACTTGTTTTACCTATGCTAAAGTTTGTTACCTTCAAAATTTTCTGAGAAAAAAATATATGTTGGAAACAGAAACTTGAACTTTTATTGATAATCTTATAAATAAGTACAAGTTACAGTTTCTGATCAGATGAGATGTCTGAAAGATAGATAAAGTAAACTGATTACAAATAGATTTATACATGCTAACTATCAGCATCTTCATCAGATCCTTCCAGCACCTCTTCATATTCATAAGATGATTCTTCATCATCTTCATCAGCATCCTCATCCAAGAGAAGATTTGATCTAGCAGCTTCCATCTTTTCTTTGAGTTGCTGCTCCTTTAGCTTCTCCATTACTTTCTTTGCTGATTCAGTATTTTTGTACTTGGTAAGTGGCTCTGTTTGATCTTCAGCAGAATCCTTGGTTGTAGCCATTTTTTCATCAGATTTGGCTTTTTCCTTGGTTTCTTCTTTAGACTTCTCTCTGCATTCTACCTTTCCAACTTCTTCAGCAGCCTTAGTCTCTTTAGCAGCTTCCTCAGTCTTCTTAGCTTCAATGGCAGCAACAGTTTCCTCAGTTGGTCCTTCCCTTTTATCTTCCCCCTTTTTGTCATCATCAGACTTGGTGACATTATCAGGTTCAGCAGCTGGGTTAAGTGCAATAGTAGGAATCTTCATTACAGCACACAAAGTCTTCAAATTCTGATTTACTACGTCATGACTGGCAGTAAGATGAGTGAGAGTGGTGCTGATGTTGTCAGTTTGATCATTGAAACAATCAATGTTAAGTTGCATAGTGGAAAGCTATTCATGGATAACATCTCCAGCTTTGTTCAGTTGCTGCAACAGCCCAACATTGATAGTTTTTTCTTCTTGACTGATCTTGATGAAGTTTGCAGTGAGATCAACTATATTGTTTTCAGCTCTCTTTAAAGCAGTGTGAAGATGATTGACATCAGCCTTCACATCTTCAACATTCTTGTTCATCTCAACAAAGCTTTGCAGCAACTGCTTTGAATTGTCCTGAGGCATGGGAAAACTATCAATTGCATTCTTGATGGTTCTTGCAGTGAGTAGTTGCATACTTTCCAACTGTAATATGTTGGACTCTGCCAACTCTTGTTGCAACTTCTTCAGTTGCGTGCTGTTCTTCTCTTCCAATTCTTTCATTGATTCTCCATCAGCATCTGGAAGGCTTCCATCAGTGATGAATGCTGATCACCTGATGAAGCAGAATCAGCAGCTTCCCTTCCTTCATCCTCCTGGTGAACAGGGGCATCTTTCAGTTATGTCTCCTGATCAGCTTTGTTCTCCTTAGCATTCCACTCAAGTGCTAAGGGTTCTTCAGCAGCTTTGTCATCTTTGTGCTCATCAGTGACATCGTCATAGACTAAACTGGTGATAGTGCCATCATCATTAAATGATGTTGTTTGACGGATTTGTCGCACAATGATCCATGTATTTTGAAAAGCATTGTTTCCCTTAGGCACTTCATAGTAGTCTTTGACTTCTTTGCCAAATATGATCTGTTGAATGCTTGGCAGCTGAGGCAATTCACTTGAGCATCCTTGCTGATATCTTGACCTTTCTGCCAATCTCTTCAAGGCGGTCGTAACAACTATGTTGATTGCTCTCTCAACAGCATCATCAGATTCTTCTCTTAGCAGGCAAAGTGTTTTTGATGATTTTGGCTTCCTCCAAGGCAAAGTCCTTAGCATATTGATGCATAGCATCCCTTACAAAATGAGGATTCAAAGCTTTTTGAATAGAGTCAGTCCTTAGCCAAATTAGAACCCATTTTTCTTCATCAGCTAACTCCTTCCAACTTTGAAGCTCTGCAACAGATCTGTTCAGTCTATAATCTCTCCATTTGATGTATATAGGCTTCTCGTGGGTGAACATAGTATTTAGCATCAGCTTCTGGTCATAATAAGCCAAGGTCTTTTCAAACCTTTTGAAGAGATCTTTATCAGCATAGACAATGTCAAACGCTCTTCTTATTTCATACTTCTCATTTGGCTTGACCTCTGCAACAGGCATCTTAGGCTTCTTTGCAGCCTCTTCATCAATCTTGATGCCTCCACCATGAACTGGTCCATGAGCATCAATTTTACTTAGCTCAATGACCATAGCAACTTCAGCATCTTCAGCTGCTTTTCTTTCAGCTTCAGACATCTTCCTTCTTTCAGCATCCTTTGCTTCCTGAAGTTTGCTTAGTTCAAGTGCCTTCTTTTCTTCTAGCTCATCCCTCTTCCTCTGTTCAGCTTCCTCCCTTTTCTTCTTTTCAGCAGCAGAGATTTTCTTCTTTTTTATCAAAATCTTTCTCTTTCCCTTGTCAGCTGGGGCAGGTTGAGGAGCAGCAGATGCAAGAGGTGCAGCTGCAATGGGATGGATGATCATCACATCAGGATCATCCTGAGGTTTAGCAACCTCAACTGTTGGCTTTGCTTGAGTAATATGTTGCACATCAGTCTGTTCAGCAACAGAAGCTTCCTCAGCTCCAACAGGTCTTTCAGCAGTTTGAGGACTTTCTCTTACTAAGTCCACCAGCTCAGTAGGTTCCTCTATAAATGTCATTTGCTTCCTTGCTGTTTTCTTTGATCTTCCTTGAATAGGTCTGGAAGCAGCAGTATCTCTCAACTGACTTCTGGTCCTATGAGAAACAGTCTCATCAGGTACTTGAGCAGTTGGAGTTCTTGAAGATGATGCAGGAGACATGTTCCTGACATCAGTAGTGGTCTGATCAATAATTTTATCAACTGTAACATCAGCCACCGTCTTCACTTTCTTAGGGGCCTTCTCTTTAGGCTTATCAGCAGCCTTTTTCTTTGGAGTCTCAACAGCTAACTGAGCTGTTTTGACTAACCTCCTTGGCCTTTTGGCAGGAACCTCCTTTGATTCCTCAGTTTCCTCCTCTGCATCAGCCTCGTCGGCTTTTCTTTTCAGAACAGGCAAGTACTTTGACATTGCCTTGCCAGAGTGGATCTCCTTCCCATTAGTAACCTCACAGCCCATCTTGAACAGTAGATAGCTGAGAGTAATTCTGTGATTTGTTTGAGGGGCCTTGCTCTTGTTTTTCTTGTCCAATAAATTAGCAAATATATACCAGATCACTGTGGACCAGTTCACCTCCAATCCATAGTAAATGGCAGTCATAATACTGTACCTCTTCATAGTCACAGCATCCTGAGAGAAGGTGCAGTTCTATATCAGCTTGCAGACCATATCAGCCATCCTCTGATACTCATCTGTTAGCTGTTTCTTCTTGATGTTGCCAGTCAACATCTCACCTTTTTTGGCACAAATTGCCCAGAACTGTTGATGTTTGTCCTCAGTTAGAACGGTGACGTCATGTCGACCGCTGTTAGTCAGCCCAAAAGTCTCGTGGAGTAGTTGAGGAGTGATAACGATGGATTTTTCTCCTACAGTAACCTTAATCTCCAGTGAAGAGAAATCAACAGTTGCTGTACGGTAGTACTCCAGAACTTGGTCAGTCCACACCAAACCCTCATGATATTCCATGAAGTTCACCAATGAGGCCGATTTGAACTTCTCCAGTAGTTCTTTCATCAGGGTAGTACCAGATTGATAGTAAGATTCGTACACAAGGTACATCCCTTCAGCTTTTGAGTCTTGAGTAGAAGCCATCTCAATTCTGTTTGAAAGTTAGTGAAAAAAGAAGAATTTTCGCAGAAAATTGCAAGTAAATTTTCTCACAAGTGCTCTCTGAATATTTAGGTGCGTAAAGACCTACTCAGCTGATCAGATCTGGATTTATAGAGTTAGGGTATTTCGGTTTCCGTGATACCAGCTAACCGTTAGATCCGTTTCTGTCAGTTCTGATCGTGCGGCGTCAGTTACGACCTTTCAAATTCAAATCGCATTAAATGAGGAGCGGGAATATGTACCGATCTTTTCATACTTGTAAAAGTGCGTTTTTGAATATAACGGTTTAAACAGTAAGCGTTTACACAAGCGATCAGATTAGTGAAATAAATACTTATCTGATGGACTACTGTCCTGATGACAAAGCTGTTATCAGTGAAAGCCAATAGCTGATAACCTTCCTCGGCTGTTTGTCAATCCAGCTAAATAATAAATCTTCAATCTTCAAAACTTTAATCTTCTGTTGAAAACATAACTTCAACTAACTGTCATCAACAAATTTCATCTTTTAATCAGAAGTACCGCTAATCTTACACGTTCCCCCTGACTTTAAGAATTCATTAGTTAACTAGTCTGTTGAGAGTTAATCCTTGAAGATAAATAAGATGAGTAAGCTGTTGTACTTCAGTCTTCTGATGAGTTCTCCCTCAGCTTATGCATCCAATTTTAATAAACCAGTTCAGCTCTTAGAGTTGAAAACCTTGTCTCACTTAGAGGTTTTGTGAAGATGTCAGCAATCTGATTTTCAGTAAATACATATTCTATCATGACATTTTCTTTCTCCACATGATCTCTAATAAAATGATGCTTGATCTCAATATGCTTAGTCCTTAAATGACTTGTGGTATTCTGAGTAAGGCTGATTGCACTTGTATTGTCACAGTTGATAGAAATAGTGTCCTGCAAGCCAGCTGTATGACGAGCATTTATTGTAATAAATGAGGAACTATTCAATTTTGATTAATAAATGCACTTTATTAAATGGTCAACTTTAACTTATGTAATAATTATCTACGCATAAGGATAGAAGTCCTTAGATCACAATGCTATGGGACAACCCGTGGACTGATCTCCAATGCCGTGATCTAGAACATATTCAAGAGTCGTAGAATCCAATCGAGATAGGACATCATTGGATTCGGTTAGACTCTCACTATTGTGTATACTCCTATGAACTGGAGAACGCCGGGGTCCATGAGCGTGACTGGGATGGTCGATACACATAAGTGGGTGGCTTGCTGGGATGGCAAGCGCACTGAATACCCCAATTAGGAAATAATTCACCATGGAAGCGGTAGTCGCATATCGGGGTTGAAGTTATTCCAAATTTATAATAGTATACAAGGAACGATCCCTAACTACTTTAGGTGATAGGGTTTATCTGGTGCGAGAACGTCTATGCTTTGATATGAGTTCCGACTGACTGGGGATCGCCAGAAAGTCTCTGTGGACTCATATTGGGTATAGAGGAACTCGTATGCAGATTCATATCATCAACAAAGGATCCATTGACCCGACTTGATAGGTTGGAAAATTCTCCTATGGATTTCTGTGAGAAATTAATTTTGGTAAAATCCTTGGCCAATGTATCTAACGACTTTATGTAAGTAGCTCATAAAGATTAAGTCAAAGAGAATTTATTTCGAGATCAGAGTACATAAGGTCAAGACAAAATAAAAGGGAATCCGATGAAATACCATACCCCTCGATTGGGAGATTGATCGATGGAGAGATTATGTCGTATATGGAAATTGTAAATGATAAAAGGTCACTGAATTAATTCACCAGTGATTGGGCTCCATGGGCTTGTGGCTAGACATCGACCGTGGAGTGTGGGAGAATTCCCAAATTCGCAGGGGTGCTAATTTTGGAATGATCAATCGACAGAGTGTTCGATTGATTTAGAGTAAGTCTTACTCAAATAATTAAATAATATTTAGTTATAACCCACGGCCAATTATGTGGTGAACCTACGGGGGCATACACAATACACATGAAGCGAAAGCGAGGAAATAAGAACGACCGAGTTGACTGGGTTGACTGGGTGAATAATCGACTGGGTCGATTATTATGGGTGGGTCGACTGGGTCGACCCAATTGGAACAAAATGGGGTCCAATTGGAATTGGATCAGGATCATAAATTAAATTGGAGTTTAATTTGTGAGTTAATTAATTAAGTTGAATTTAATTAATTAATTGGACTTAGAGTCAAAATTAATTAATTGGGAGACTAGTTAATTAATTGGGCTATTTAATTAGGAGATTAAATAAAGTCTGGTCAAAATTAATTAACTGGGCCATGAATTAATTAGAAGACTTAGTCTTCTAAATTAAAGAGGGTCATGGCCCATGTAGGAGAGAAGAACCCTAGTCCTAATAGGACTAGGTTAGGGAGATAACTATAAGTAGCTTTCTTGTAGTTATTTTTCACATAACTCCATAAGCAAAAATTGAGCAGAGCAAAAATTCTCTCCCTCTCCCCTACCAGATCGGTCGAACCCTTCCAGTGCTTGGAAGAATTTTTCGCTTTCGATTTTTGTTCCAAGATCGTTCCTAAATCCTAGATCATAATATATCTTGTGTTCTAGCTGATCAAGATTTATTATTTTCGTGTAATTGTGGTGTATCAACCCAAAGAGGCGCAACACGTGGGGAGCTGCTGCAGAGCTTGGATCGATTTTGCTGAGGAGAAATTCAGAGTTCATTTTGCCAACTTGGATTTGCAAGGAGACAGGTATAACGTGTAAACTGTTTATACTGTCGTTTAAATTAATATTTATATATATACACCTAGAGTAGTATCCTGACAAGATTCCGTAAGAGGTCCTAAAAATTTTATATTCCGATGTGCCTAGGGCTGTATATCTTATCGAATCCCAACAACAGTAGATAGGGATTCCACTGATTTTTATGTTGTAATATTCAAGTTGATGTTTCAACCATAATATTTGTGCACAGCAAGCTCCAACAGCTATATATTCAGCTTCAGCAATTGATATGGATACTGAAGTCTGTTTCTTACTCATCCATGAGATCAGACGACTACCTAAGAACTAACAGGTACCTGTTGTGCTCTTTCTATCAATCTTGCAGCCAGCAAGGTCAGAATCTGAATATCCAATGAGTTCAAATCCAGATTCCCTAGGGTACCACAATCCCAAATCTTCAGTACCTTTAAGATACTTGAGTATCCTTTTGGCAGCTAAGAGGTGAGATTCCTTAGGATTTGATTGATACCTCGCACAAACCCCAACAGAGTACATAATATCAGGTCTGCTAGCTGTTAAGTATAACAATGACCCAATAATTCCTCTGTACTTGGTTATGTCCACTGATTTGCCATCTTCATCTTTATCCAAACGAAGACTAGTAGACATTGAAATATTAGCAGTAGAGCTAGTTTCCATACCAAATTTCTTGATCAGATCCTTTGTGTATTTTGCTTGGTTGATGAATATTCCATCAGACAACTGTCTTACTTGCAAACCAAGAAAATAATTAAGTTCTCCCATCATGCTCATTTCAAACTTTTTCTGCATCAGCTTTGAGAACTTATCACACATATGTTGATTAGTTGAACCAAAAATAATATCGTCCACATATATTTGCACAAGCAAAATATGTTCTTCCCATTCAATAGTGAACAGGGTCTTGTCTACCTTACCTTTACGAAATCCTTTAATTAAAAGAAAATCAGATAGGGTATCATACCATGCTCTTGGAGCCTGTTTCAGTCCATAGAGGGCTTTCTTCAGACGATACACCTTGTCTTCTTCTTGATAGACTTCAAATCCAGGTGGTTGTTCAACATAAACTTCTTCTTGCAATTCTCCATTGAGAAAAGCTGATTTCACATCCATCTGATAGACTGTGAAATTCTTGTGAGCAGCATAAGCAAGAAAGAGTCTGATAGCCTCTAATCTTGCTACTGGTGCAAAAGTTTCATCAAAGTCAATGCCTTCTTCTTGGCAATAATCCTGGGCCACTAATCTTGCTTTATTTCTGGTGACAACACCATCTTCATTCATTTTGTTCCTGAATACCCATTTAGTGCCAATGACTCTTTGATGACTTGGTCTAGGAACTAAGTACCAGACTTCATTCCTTTCAAATTGATTTAGCTCTTCTTGCATAGCTTCAATCCAGTTTGAATCACTAAGAGCTTCTTCAATCTGTTTGGGCTTAATTTGAGATAGGAAGCTGACAAACATTGCTTCACATGCAGCAGCTCTCCTTGTCTTTACTTTATCCAAAGGATCACCAATCACCAGCTCTGGTGGGTGATTCTTGAGCCATCTAAGATCAGGTTGCAAATCATAATGTTGTCCTTTGTTTTGATCTTGCAAAACCACTGTTGGAGTTCCAGTAGTAGTCTGTTGAACATTTGTTGTCTGTTGAACAGTCTCTGGTCTGTCAGTTGTATGCAACTCGTCTGTTAGACAATCAGCATTGTGATATTGAACAGCACTTGAGTTATCAGCTGGGTTGTGATCAGGTAGTATGATGGGAACATATTCTTCATTCTTTCCAACATTCAACTTCTGTAAATCAGTAGACAGATCTTGATTAATACTTTGATTCTTTTCAGAAGATTGATTTGGTTCATCAAATACTACATGAATGGATTCATCTATAAGTAAAGTTCTTTTGTTAAAGACTCTGTAAGCTTTACTAACAGTAGAGTATCCTACAAAAACAGCTTCATCAGCCTTTTCTTGTAAATGCAGTAAGGTGATTTTTCCCATTATTTAAAACAAAGCATTTACAACCGAATATCTTAAAGTAATGAATGTTTGGCTTCCTGTTGTTTCAAACTTCATATGGAGTCTTGTTTAGGTGCTTGTTGATCATGCATCTATTTTGGCTAAAGCATGCTGTATTTGTTGCTCCTGCCCAAAATCTTTGAGGCAGCTTAGCTTCAGCTATCATTGTCCTTGTAGCTTCTTTTAGAGTTCTATTTCTCCTTTCAGCAACTCCGTTCTGTTGAGGGATTCTGGCAGCAGAGTACTCATGACTGATTCCTCTGGCATTACAATACTCTTCAACAGTAGAGTTTGTAAATTCAGTCCCTCTATCTGATCTGATCTTCAGTATTACTTTTCTCATTCTGAATATTTTCCATCAGATTTGTAAGATGCTCCTTGGTTTCACTTTTCTTCTTCATGAAAATCACCCAAGTATATCTTGAATAATCATCCACAACAGCTAGGCAGTATTTCTTTCCACCATTGCTGACAGGATCATGATAGGATAGTGCCCAGCAAGCCAACAAATATAAGCTTGTTAAGCAACTTCCTTTAGAAGCAATCTTATGATTCATAAGATAATACGCCCGTTTATTCATAGTATGTGAATTAAACAATGGCCACCTTCATCTCTCGCGAACTTATCTAAGCGATTGGTTGAAACCCTGAGATCACTCATGACTACGGGATTATTCACTTCAGTATTGGGTACGATTAATCATGAAACAATCTCAAAGGTCGTGATCTCAAAAATGTTCCAAGTCATAGATTCATATCGAGACGGGGTATCGAATGAATCGTCAAGACTTGTAGGATTATGCATGATTCACATAAAGTGAATTTGTTGTCGTTTCATGAACAAGGCATTGAATGCTAGTGCATATGACTAGGTAGTTCGATAGGGGATCGAACGCATCAAACGACCCGAACAGAGAGACCCATCGTGGAAGTGCGTTAAGCATATCGGTAATGGGATGTCTCTCAAGACTTATAATAGTGTACGATTTAGTCCGATGACTTGAGGTACTAGGGCGGATACGGTACACGGGAATACGTACTTTGATTTAGGAGCCGATCACATAGCTTGGTCATTGTGCGACTACTTTGGGTACGTATGAACGTGTGCGCGGATAGTTAGTACTAATATAGGATCTATCGACTCATCTTGATAAGATGAGAGAATTTCCTGTACGTTCTTAGATAATAAATCCGAGGAATCTACGGCCGTAGTCGGTGACGGATTTGGAAAGGGGTTTCCAAATCTAGCAGTCACACTGGAATTATTATCCTGAATTAGAAAGTACAGAATTGAGATAATTAGAGGTGCCGACCAATTCACAAACCCTAGGTCTCAATCGGGAAATTAGTTGATAGAAGGACCGTATGTACATGGCATTTATAAGAGTTGAAGGTTCACGAATATCAATTCACCTGAAGTTGGGCCTCATGGGCTTGTGGCTAGACATCGACCATGAGGTGTGGGTACTCCTGAATTAATAAGGAAATTAATTCTGGAGTGGTCAATTAAAGTGGTTAATTGATCGGAGCAATTAATTGCTCACTAATTAAATCACGAAAGTCGTGGGCCTGCTGCCAATTGATGGTGAACCTAGAGGGTCACACACAATACAGTTGGACAGTGACAGTCTGGAAGCAATCAATTGATTTAAGGAATTAAATCAATATATGAATTAAAGTATTAATTCATGAAGAAGAATAATTAATTAGAAGTAACTGATTAATTAATCAAGAATTAAAGTATTAATTCTATGTGGAGAATCATTAATTAGGAGTAACTAATTAATGAATCAATTGGAATTTCTAATTGATTAAATCCTCAATTAAAGTGTTAATTGGAAAGGATTAATTAATTAATAGTGGATTAATTAATTAAAACACATGGGCCGATCCATATGTAAGTTAATTGATTTTTGATTAATTAATTTAAGCATATGGGCCAATTATTGTAAGGATAAATTAATCTAGGATTAATTAATCTTGCATGGGCCAATTTTGGGAACAATGATCAAATTAAGTTTAGGATTAATTAAAAAGCATGTGGGCCGATTTTAGTTAATCAAAGTGGCCGATTTTTTGATTATATTAATTGGTCTTGAATTTATGTTGATTGTGTTTGATTATGATAGGGATTAAGAGTTTGTGTTATCTTGTGTAACTAGGAAAGAGATTGAAAGAGATCTTGTTTCCTAAAGTGATAAAGATTGTGTATATCTTGTTTCTTGAAAAGAAGATATTCTTTCAAGAAATAGATGTCTATTAGGAGAAGGAGTCTTCTAATAGAGATGTCTATAAATACTAGATATACATAATCTAAGAATAAGGTTGGAAAATCAAAAAGAGTTGAAAACAAAAGCAAGAAAATCTCAACAAACTAACAACCCCATTAAATAGGGAGAGAGAGATCGAAAATTTGAAGAGACCCAATCGAAATTTTCAGCCAACTAATTGAGAAGAAAAATCGATTTCTCTCCCTGTTTAATTTTCTCCAAAAATCGCCCCACCCCTGTGAAGGATTTTTCTCCAAGCTTCTTCCCGGATCTGCATCCAATTCCTGACGAGACGATTCCTTAATCCTAGTTCTGAGCCTGGGGATTTCGCGAAGTCACTCAAATCCAACTGGTGTGGACTTTCTCTAGAGGCACAACACCTGGGGTGCTCTAGTGAACAATTGAAGACCGGAGGAAACCACCACCTTGCCTGTGGTAAGGTAAAATGGCTTTTACCATCTATTTAATTTTAGTATATGCATGCTTTAATTAAATTCAACCTTTATTCATATGTGCTAATAAGAAACCCTGGGATTTGGTGTATAATAAAATTTTTTAAATTCCGCACTGTTGTAGTTGACAATTATACCCAGAAAATCCCATCAGTGGTATCAGAGCCAGGTTATTATGCACATATGAAAAAGGCCTGAACACTTCAAATTTTCGTGAATATGTTTATTTGTCGTGTTCTATGCATGGATCTTGCTGATTATGATTAATTATGTGTTCGGGTAAATAGCATAATTCTTATTTGGGCCAGATCTACAATTTACGATTATTACAGGACTAAAATTGCAATTTACGATTTTTATAAAATCTGGACAGAATCTGAAATTTTATTTTTCTGGGAATTTTGGGCTGAAATTGAAAATCTGTTTTCCTAAGCGATAGGGGTCTGTTTTGCAATTTCCGTAAGTTGTGGGGCTGTTTTGCAATTTACGAAAACTTCAGGGGCTGTTTTGCGATTAATAAAAGTTTCTGGAAATAAAATAAATTTCTGTTTTTTGGGCCAATTTGCAAGTTCTGGATTTTTTGGGGCTGATTTATCATTTCCGAAAGTTTTGGGGTCAAAACGTAATTTTTGAAAATTGAGGGACCAAACTGTAATTTTCAAAAATTTGAAATTTCCAGAACCTGAATTATGTTTAAAAGGTGTTTTATTATCCGAAGGATTAATTTTTCATAATTAGTAGTGGACTAAAGTAAGAACCATGAGATATTTTAAAAGGGGTTTTAAAATAAAATCAAAGGGTCATTTTAAAAGGGGGTTTTAAAATGATAGTTAAGAGATTGTTTTAGAAAGGGGTTTTTAAAACTAGAATCTAAAGTTATTTTAAAAAGGTAGTTTTAAAATAATATAAGAAATAAGAAAATTACAATTTTGCTTGTTTCTTGCTCAACGTGAAATTGTTTACGTGGTTTTCGATCGCGCCGAGCCTTGACCTTTAGGTTAGATGTGATTGGTTAATTTTAATCTTATTGGTTTTATTGGGCCTGCGAGCCTTAAGTTTTGGGCCACTTTGAGCCATTGTAATAGATAGGGCTTTACTGTTTTATTAGTTTAGGATGGAGGCCCGTTACAAGCAAGGTGGGAGCCCAAGAAGACTAAAGGCCATGTATGCATGGTAAAATGTGTAATAGAGTAGGTCTATATGAAACCCAATAGATTGACCAATAGGACCATCGTCTTTGGCTCGATGGTGGTCCGCATAGGAGGCTCCCGATCGAAAACATACTGTGGTAGCATGCATGCTAGGTGTGAATGTTTTATTTTATTTGTTGATTTATTTTTGGCTTGCGCGCTAGAATTTAGATCACTAAATAAATCATAAAGCATAATTAACGCGGTGAGATCTCGAGGAGAGTTACCTCAAACTTCCTAAAACCGAAAATCCCCTCTCGAATTAAAATATTAAGTCATATTGGGTAAACTATAAAATGATGTTTTATAGATCCAAGCCTTCCATCAATAGGGACTAGTGTATGTTGTCTACTTATCGATAGAGGTGATCCAGAGTCTGGCACCCGAGTCGAAGAAAGGGACAATACACAAAATTCCTTGATTCTTGCTTTTAACTAAACAAGACAAGGGTGGGGACTTGTCGGGATGTGAAAATCGACCGATAACCAGTTACGGGGATTTCATGACCGGGCCAGTTGCTCATCAAGATTGACTGGGTTAGACTTAAACGAGTAGTAACATTTATGATGTAGCAGTGCTAGATAGATGCGAAAATCGAGGCAAAATAGCTTGAAGGTTGTGGAGTAACACAATTGGTAAAAGTATACCTACCTAGGGAGTTAATTGTATGACCGCGAGTCGTGGGTGCAATTAATGTCTGCCGGGACGTCAAGACCTACTAGGAAATAGAATTTCCCGAACAATGCAAGGGGTTATTGTTTCGATAAAATAGTGGGAGAACTTTTTCGATAGAAAGACCAATCTTCGTTAATTATAAGTATTATCTTAAATCTGTCTGCTTATTGTTGTCTATTATTTATATTTAGCCATGCCAATATTCACTGTCAATTGCGAACAAACGATATTGCAAATCTGGATATCATCACTCCACGATGAAGGCATGACTGGGTTAAAAAATATTAGTGAATATTGCACTTACCTGATCAAGAGGCTAAATCGAATCAATGAGCTTGGAGCTAAATTGACTCTAGATGATAAAATGATAATCATCACAAATGGCCTGCCTGAATCATTCTCTCATTTTATCGATCATTGTGAAGTTCCAAGTAAAGGAATTGAGACCAATGATTTGCATAAATTGTTAGACAAATATGAGAAAGCCCTCGAAAGAGGACAAGGATTGATCGAAGGAAAGAATTGTCCCTTATGTAAGAAAGATGAGGAACTGAGGAACATGACTGATGAGGAATTCCGAAACATACTTAACCAAGGTATAACCTAAGTTATTTCCTTTTGATGAAAAACATCTTAAGATTTTCTTTTGATGTAAAACATCTAACATTTCTGGTTTCTGTAAAAGTGTTTACAGAGGATGACTGGAACGTGCTGCATGTAACCAAGTTCGGGTTTCAACTGCACATGAGGGAAACGTACTTCAGGGAATGGGTCAAGGAGCATCTGGATTTTTCTTATTAGCATATGTTTTTCTTTAATTCTAGGATTTAGGCATTAGTTAGAGTTTTGTCTATTTATTTCGAACTTTGTACGAAACTTCTTAGCTTTACCATTATGAATGGAATTATTTTAATTAAAGCTTTTAATTCGTACATAATTGCTTTACCGTTGTAAATAAAGAAAAGAAATAAAGCATTGATAAAACTTAAACAATTATGCTAAATCAAGAAAAGAAAAACAAATTAGATAATTATCCACACTCGATCATAATTCCTAAAAGAAGGAATCGATGGATTGTTTCCATCATGGCTCTTGAAATATAGAAGATTGATGAATTCAAAACATGCGAGTCCTGTCTGAAAAGGAAAAATAATCGATTAACAAGGTATTTTACATACCAAGTGTTTTAATGGATAAAACCGTTAATACACATGTGGATCACTAAAGCATTAGTGCGAGTAATTAATTGCTTCATAAAGTATCCTAATAGCATCTAGGATACGAGTACTTTGGAGGGTACAAGTTTTTGGAAACGTCGAAGGGTTCAAAGTGTTTCATAAAGGCACTAAGTAAAGTGCAAGTATGGAAATGTTGAAAGGATTCAAAGGATTCCAAAACCGAAGCAATTAAGGGCATTAAAGTATGATCATTCGATTTAATCGAAGTGGTTAATACATAAGCCCTAAATTACTCAAATTATCTAAATCGAGAATAGAATTCTTGAATAGCGAGTTAAATCTAGTAAAAGGAATCGAACTATGAAAGACTAGATTAATTCCTTAAACTAGTATTGCTAAAACTCTTCAATCTATTCTGGGGTTCAACCCCATGTCTCTGGAAGGATACTTAGACTTGTAACCTTCTTAAGTCAATTCCTACGAAAACTGTACTAAATCAAGTATGGTGTTTCATCCATGAATGATAAAATTGGATAGTGGATCCAATTGAGAAAATTTGTAGGGTATTCAACGAAATCCATTGGATACCTGTTCCATGATCCTAAAGAACTAGAGGATACCCAATTCTTAGAGGGTGGTTCCCTCGCTAATAGAAATGGGATATTACCATGGAACTTGATGAAGTCCTAGACTTGGACACATCCCTACAAATAGTGGGAGTATATTATCCAACCTACTGAACCAAAAATTTTGTACACCAAATTTCGAAGATTCGATCGAATTCGAAAAGAACCAGTACGTTCACGAATATGATCGATTGGATAGTAATCCAAGAACTTTCGAAATATCTATGTATAACATAGATTCGGGCACATAGCTTAAACGCTATGTGATCTAAGTGGATTGTGAATAATCCGTTTGGAGACAACGAATCATAGAAGCTTCGTGTCACTGCGAAGAATATCCATTGGATTTAAATCCAAAGGTGAATCTATAATTCTAGGCCAGTATCCCGAAGCTGGAACATGCAACTAGATGAGACAGTCAAGGCGGTTGACTTTATCAAAATTGCATGTAAATCTCAATGTACAAAAGAATCAGTGGGAGTTTTTGCATTGTTCGTAATATAAACACTAAAGTTGACATAGATGATGTAAGAGTGTTAAACACAGACGAAAGCGTGTTCACTCACGAAATTCTTCATTAAAAGATTTAAGGGATACATCTCACGTATTGGCAGTACGTATCTATTGTAATAGATTAGAGAGATGTTTGAAATCCCAAATCTTAGTACATGGACAAAACTGAATAAAATCAGTATGGAAAGTCATAGTGAGGACAGTTTCCATAGAAATAAAAAATCTCTCTCAAAGTCAATGAGCCCTACATTTGATGAGTAAAGAGGATAATATCTCTAAACACCTTCCAAACTAGAAGGTGGCATAGTATATGCAATGTCATGTACACGACCAGACTAAACAGAAGCCATGAACATCATAAAGCTACTGTTTGTCGAACACCAGTAAGAAGTACTGGATTACCGAAAAGAGCATTCCTTAAACAACTCTGGGAGTTCTGAGGATATATTGCTGGTCAACGGTAATAATGAAGAATTGGAACTCAAAGGATTTAGTGATTCGAGTTTCCCGTCTGAAGTGAATTTAATATTCTGGTTTTATGGGGCAACGATGATTTGAAAGAAGTTCAAAAGGACAATCGATGCCGGGATAACCAATAAAACAGAATATTTCGCAGTATTAAATACAGCGAAGAAAGTGTTTGGACGAAAACTTCTTCCAATAAATTGGAAGTAGTACCTAGCATTGCGAAGCCTATAGTTATCTTCAATGATAACTTAAGGCAATTGCTTTTGCAAAGGAATCGAGATCTCACCCATGATCTAAACACAAGTATACCATATGATCTGGAAAATCATAGGTAAAATAAGACGTGGGGGGCACGTCAAGAGACAACATAGCAGATCCACTAATTAAGTCATAATCACAAAAGGGTTCGACGGACATCTGGAGTGAGATGGGCCTTAGAAACGTATGTGGTTGGCTTTAGGGCAAGTGGGAGATTGATAGGATAGTGCCGAGCAAGCCAACAAATATAAGCTTGTTAAGGAACTTCCTTTAGAAGCAATCTTATGATTCATAAGATAATACGCCCGTTTATTCATAGTACGTGAATTAAACAATGGCCACCTTCATCTCTCGCGAACTTATCTAAGCGATTGGTTGAAACCCTGAGATCACTCATGACTACGGGATTATTCACTTCAGTATTGGGTGCAATTAATCATGAAACAATCTCAAAGGTCGTGATCTCAAAAATGTTCCAAGTCATAAATTCATATCGAGACGGGGTATCGAATGAATCGTCAAGACTTGTAGGATTATGCATGATTCACATAAAGTGAATTTGTTGTCGTTTCATGAACAAGGCATTGAATGCTAGTGCATATGACTAGGTGGTTTGATAGGGGATCGAACGCATCGAACGACCCGAACAGAGAGACCCATCGTGGAAGTGCGTTAAGCATATCGGTAATGGGATGTCTCTCAAGACTTATAATAGTGTACGATTTAGTCCTATGACTTGAGGTACTAGGGCGGATACGGTACACGGGAATACGTACTTTGATTTAGGAGCCGATCACATAGCTTGGTCATTGTGCGACTACTTTGGGTACGTATGAACGTGTGCGCGGATAGTTAGTACTAATATAGGATCTATCGACTCATCTTGATAAGATGAGAGAATTTCCTGTACGTTCTTAGATAATAAATCCGAGGAATCTACGGCCGTAGTCGGTGGCGGATTTGGAAAGGGGTTTCCAAATTTAGCAGTCACACTGGAATTATTATCCTGAATTAGAAAGTACAGAATTGAGATAATTAGAGGTGCCGACCAATTCACACACCCTAGGTCTCAATCGGGAAATTAGTTGATAGAAGGACCGTATGTACATGGCATTTATAAGAGTTGAAGGTTCACGAATATCAATTCACCTGAAGTTGGGCCTCATGGGCTTGTGGCTAGACATCGACCATGAGGTGTGGGTACTCCTGAATTAATAAGGAAATTAATTCTGGAGTGGTCAATTAAAGTGGTTAATTGATCGGAGCAATTAATTGCTCACTAATTAAATCACGAAAGTCGTGGGCCTGCTGCCAATTGATGGTGAACCTAGAGGGTCACACACAATACAGTTGGACAGTGACAGTCTGGAAGGAATCAATTGATTTAAGGAATTAAATCTATATATGAATTAAATTATTAATTCATGAAGAAGAATAATTAATTAGAAGTAACTGATTAATTAATCAAGAATTAAAGTATTAATTCTAAGTGGAGAATCATTAATTAGGAGTAACTAATTAATGAATCAATTGGAATTTCTAATTGATTAAATCCTCAATTAAAGTGTTAATTGGAAAGGATTAATTAATTAATAGTGGATTAATTAATTAAAACACATGGGCCGATCCATATGTAAGTTAATTGATTTTTGATTAATTAATTTAAGCATATGGGCCAATTATTGTAAGGATAAATTAATCTAGGATTAATTAATCTTGCATGGGCCAATTTTGGGAACAATGATCAAATTAAGTTTAGGATTAATTAAAAAGCATGTGGGCCGATTTTAGTTAATCAAAGTGGCCGATTTTTTGCTTATATTAATTGGTCTTGAATTTATGTTGATTGTGTTTGATTATGATAGGGATTAAGAGTTTGTGTTATCTTGTGTAACTAGGAAAGAGATTGAAAGAGATCTTGTTTCCTAAAGTGATAAAGATTGTGTATATCTTGTTTCTTGAAAAGAAGATATTCTTTCAAGAAATAGATGTCTATTAGGAGAAGGAGTCTTCTAATAGAGATGTTTATAAATACTAGATATACATAATCTAAGAATAAGGTTGGAAAATCAAAAAGAGTTGAAAACAAAAGCAAGAAAATCTCAACAAACTAACAACCCCATTAAATAGGGAGAGAGAGATTGAAAATTTGAAGAGACCCAATCGAAATTTTCAGCCAACTAATTGAGAAGAAAAATCGATTTCTCTCCCTGTTTAGTTTTCTCCAAAAATCGCCCCACCCCTGTGAAGGATTTTTCTCCAAGCTTCTTCCCGGATCTGCATCCAATTCCTGACGAGACGATTCCTTAATCCTAGTTCTGAGCCTGGGGATTTCGCGAAGTCACTCAAATCCAACTGGTGTGGACTTTCTCTAGAGGCACAACACTTGGGGTGCTCTAGTGAACAATTGAAGACCGGAGGAAACCACCACCTTGCCTGTGGTAAGGTAAAATGGCTTTTACCATCTATTTAATTTTAGTATATGCATGCTTTAATTAAATTCAACCTTTATTCATATGTGCTAATAAGAAACCCTCAGATTTGGTGTATAATAAATTTTTTTAAATTCCGCACTGTTGTAGTTGACAATTATACCCATAAAATCCCATCAGATCAATGGGTCCAAATAAGTTCATGTGTAGCAGCTCCAATATTCTTCCAGAAGATTGATGCTTCTTGCTTTTGAATGATGACTTGATTTGTTTACCCTTCTGACATGCGTCACAAAGCTTATATTTGCTCATGACTGTCTTTGGAATTCCTTCTACCAGATTGTTCTTGATAAGTCTGTTGATGGTCTTGAAATTCACATGGTTCATTCTTTTGTGCCACAGCCAACAGACTTCACTTGGTGTTGATGCCACCAAACAAACACTTGAATTCTTGTCAGCAGAATTCCAGTCTACTGTGTAGATATTTCCTTGTCGTCTTCCAGATAAAATTACCTTCTTTGTACCAATGTGTTCAACGTAACACTTATTTAGTTGAGAAGATGACTGAATATCCTTTGTCACAAAATTGACTTATGCTCAGCAAATTGTACTTGAGGCCTTTAACATAAGAGACGTCAGATATCTCAATGTTGCCTTTGATCAGCTTTCCAGTTGCTACAATATTGCCTTCTTTGTTGTCCCCAAAAGTAACTTTAGGACCATCCACATCAACAGCATCAGTCAGCTCATGTATGTTTCCACACATGTGTCTTGAACATCCACTGTCCAAGTACCAGATTTTCTCTACTTTACTCCTACTCCTAATCCTAACCTACAAAACAAAATAAAATTGTTTTAGGTACCCTTATTGAGAAGGTCCTGAAGGATTAGTTCCACCTTTGACAACCCAAGATGATGAAGTCTTAGGCTTCTTAGGCTTCTGTTGTTTGGCAGGAGCATGAACAGTTTCATCTTCAACATGTTTATCAGATTTGCTATGTTGATGATAATCAGCATGATAAGGATAATGCTCATAAGTAGAATAAGATGCATGATAAGGAGGATATGCATGCATTGGATGAGCAGGATATGGTGCATGGTAAGTAGGAAATTGTGGTGCATGATACATATGAGGATATGCAGCAGGTTGCACATAATATGACTCATTTCCATACCAAGCATTTTGATTTTTCTTGATTTTATGCTTCTTTGATTTACTAGATGCTTGCTCATTAACAGACGACTTAGTTTTATCACTAGTCTGATTGGTTTTGACCTTATTAGAAGACTTCCTAAGACTCTTCTGTTTGGACTTACCAGTCTGTTTTCCTACACTAGGCTCTTTGCTCTTTTTAGCCTTAGGAGTTTTCGTCTCCTTTAATACTTTCTCAGGTGAAGCAAGTTTCGTAGTCTGAACATACAAAATGACCTTACTATTGTCAGCTGATACAAATTTTTCAATATGGTTTCAGTTCTAACTTATCCTGATATAAAGGTGTCTTCTATTTACTAGACATGTGAGTGGATGCAACAGATGACTTATCATGAGACTCAATGACTTTCTCAAGCTCAATGATTTTACCCTTATAAACTTCACATTCAGCTTTCAGAGATTCATTCTCTTGCTCAAGCAGTTTGTATTCAGCTGATTCTCTTGGCTTTTCAGCTTTAAGTTTCAGTGAACTGTTTTGCTCTTTCAGCAATATAATCTCTTCATTAAGCTTTTTAAATGCATCAACAATACTTGTATTGTTGAGCATCATTTGTTCAAATGAATTAAATAATTCATTATCAAGAGGAGTTACCTCATCAACCTCGGAGTCATCAGATTCCTTAGCCATCAGGCAGAGAAGAGCAGGACTCTCTTCATCAGAAGTGTCTGAATCTGAATCAGATGAGTAGACAGCAGCTAGCTTTTCTGCTTCTGCTACCAGCACCTTTCCTTTCTGATTCTCTTTTCCTCTTCTGTATACTTCTCAGCTTTAGGATATGGGCAGTCTCTGATGAAATGACCCAGTTTCCTGCAATTATAGCACATCATTTTGGATTTATAAGAATCCTTATCTTGAGAAGAAGAAGCAGGGTTAGAAGTAGAAGCATTGTTATATTTGTTCTTTATTTTTCGTCTGTAGAACTTTTTGAAGTTGTTCATCAGCAATGCAACGTCTCTAGCAGTGTACTTCTTTTTGTTGAGTAGTGTGGCTTCATCAGATGAATCCACGTCTTTGCTTTTGTAGGCTGGCCTTCTAGGATTTTAAGCAGCAATAAGTGCAGCTGTGGGACTTGAAGTAGAGGTTTCTTCAACACCCATTCTCGGCAGTTTATACTCGTATGCCTTGAGTACTGAGAACAGCTCGGTAAGTGAAATCTTTCCCAGATCTCTTGACTCTTCCATGGCTGTCACCTTCATGTTGAACTTCGGAGGTAGAGCCTTCAGAACTCTGACGGTTATCTCCTTATCAGTGAAGGTTTTTCCAAGCTTTAACACTTCATTCAGCATCCTTGTAAACCTTGTATCCATCTGATCAATGGTTTCCGCAGACTTCATCTTGAAGTTGTCCAGCTTTTCCAGAGCAACACTCAGCTGATGCTCTTTGATGGCGTCGTTTCCTTCGCTCATGTCACGAACCTTATCCCACATCTCTTTGGCAGTCTTGCAGTGCTTGACTTTGTCAAATCGATCATTGTCAAGGGCCTTGGTGATGATGAAACGGCCAACTTTATCCAGATTGAACAGCTTTATTTCATCGGCTGTCATTTCTGTTAGATCTTTTTCCACCACTATATCAGCATCATCAACCGTGATAGTCTTGGTAAATTTGAATGGACATTTGATGATACATGTGTACATGTTATCATTGTAAGTAGCCAGGAAAATCTCTATTCTGATTTTCCAGTCTTCAAAGCTCATACCAGCTATGTGGGGAACATGGCTGATACAATCCATTTTTCAAAATATGCTCTTTTGAAAAGTTTGAAAACCTTTGAAAAACACTCGGATCAAGCTCGTTGATCAGGAAGCTGATTCTAATGAAGCACCTTGTCACGGCCTCAGATTTTCAACGAGCCCGCGCGGCGCCTCCCCCATAGAGGCCAGCCTAAATCACCGAACAATACACTGGTTTCGCCCTGCCTTGGGCTCCTCAGGAGATCGGCTCCAGATCCCGACCAGGTTTGGGTAGGGTTGGCCTAGTCCCCTCTTCACCGTCAATTCCATGAATAGCAACAAGCTCCCCGCATTTAACCGGGTCGGCCTGTTTGGACTCTGAAGGGGATGTGGCCTTGACTACGCCACAACCTTTCTGGAGCCTTTCTTTACACTTTTGAGTTCATCCACCAGCAATTGTCCGTCCTTCAATGCCGCTGTCACGCGGGGCGTGACAACCTGCTCTGATACCACTTGTTGGTCCCAAGTGGTCAGATGAGGTCTAGAGGGGGGGTGAATAGACCTCTAAACTTTTTAACAATTTTTAACTTTAAAACTTTTGTTCTAACTTAAACAGACTAAGCTGTTACAGAACAGTAAGTTACTTGGCTTATCGCGAACAAATCTTTGAACAGTTTCGTTGACCACTAATCTGATAGTTACGTAGCTGATTTTGTCAAAAATCAGTTTCAATACTTAGAGTACTTGCATCGGATTTGTAAAGTGTTTTTCACAAGTAAACTTAGTAGTTTGAAAGTTTGATCCCCAGTTTATAAAACTTCTTTCCTTTTAAAACTTTTCAAACAGTTAAATCAAAGTGTTTTTATGCAACTGAAAATATGCAAGTAAAGATGCAAATAAAACACAGAGAATTTTTATAGTGGTTATATGGATTTAAATCCTTTAGTCCACTCTTCCAAGTCACTTAGATCTTGGGTTATACTATAATCACAAAGTTTACAGTACACTCTGCTTGCGCCAATCAACAAATGAAAAGGCCACAAGTGCGCAATAAGAAATCACAAAGAAAACATATCCTCTGAAGTTAGATCACTCACAAAGACGGATCTACACTTCTCACAACACTCACGATTACAAAATCACTCAGAAGATGTATTTATCGTTGTTCTTCAACTCTGCTTTCGTCAACAAATGAATAAGCTGATGAGCGAGCTGTTCTTGAGACTTAGGAGATTTTGCTTCGAAATTCTTCTCTGAGATTGTGTTGTATTTCTTCTCTTCGTCTCTACAACTATTTATACTCGTAGGTTTGAAAAATGTCCGTTGAAGAGAGACAAGATTCAAAAAACCTCGGGTACTGGTCCTTAATTTCCGCAAACGGCTCTTTGCAGTATGTTCGTACTGTCAACAGTACTTTTCTGCAGGCAGCATTAAATGCACCAAGCTGATCTGAAGCAATTCTTCAATCATTTTTCTTTAATAACCTTGTACTTCAGCATTTATTACTTCCAGGGGCATTTATTACCGTTGGGATGACTTCTTGATCTTTTCCACTTGGCTGACGAAAGTACAAGTCTGATGGCGAACTAAGCTGATTTGAAGTTTTGGAATGCATCAAAATCTCCCTTTACTTAATGTCTTCAGTGCTCTTCATCTTCATCCTTATCCAACAGCCTTAGAAAGTTGCCTGCTCGACGTTGTCGAAAATTTTGAATAAACAAATTTCTTACAGTTAAGATTAAGCGTTTTGGCAATTTACCCCATGTGATGTGTGTAATGGGCAATTACCCCTCTGTTATATTGCCTAATATGCACTTTAACCCTCTAAAAATGGACGGTGTGCTTCTACAAAAACATTGGGGATCCATCTTCCCTTCTATTTATCATGGGGGTAAATTGTAACATATGGGGCAATTTGCCAATAACTCATTAAGATTACTTTTGAGGATAAATTATTCATAGATGAAACATTTTTTTCACCGTGAGTAATATGTTCCTCTTTAATATATATATATATATATATATATATATATATATATATATATATATATATATATATATTGAAACTATTTTCCAGTTGATCAAACTGTAAAAGAGCTAACAGAAAGTGTGAAAGCGATGTTCATGTTATTACTTGTTTGGCATATTTGCAAATGTTAACACATACTATATATGCATTATTGGTCATTTGAATTCAAAATTAACTGATAGTCTTAATTGATTTGTATGCATTTGATTCACTAAGTTTTTAATCCCCTGCAGAAATCAAAAGGCAAAAGTCGCACGGGGCGTTGCTAGTGGGAAAGAATGCCATCGCCACAAGTTTCCAGAATGAATTGAAATCATGCCATCGCCAAGGACCGAAGATCCCAGGCCGACGGTGATCCCAGGCCGGCGGTGGCCTGGGATAGAAGACCCAGGCCTCCGACGGCCTGGGAATCGGGGAGAAGGGTGGGGAAGTAGTGGGTGGGGTGGTGCTTTTTTTTAAAATTAAAATTATTTATTATTTAATATTTTAATAAATATTAAATAGTTTTAAATTATATAATTTATTATTTTAATAAATATTAAATATATTAATTCTATTATATAAATTTTATATTTAAAAAGAATATGTTTTCTTAATTTTGGTGATATTTATGTTAATGTAAAAAGAATATTTATTTAATTTATTAATATTGTTTATAAATTAAATTAGTTATTTAAATAAAATAAGTAAAATTTTCTAAATTGGTCAGCACGTGGTCTTATTCGAGTCAATTTAGAAATTTGGCAACAATGTGGACTAAAATCGTCACTAAATTTAGAGATGTGGGACTTTTTTGGTAACCTGAAAAAAATTATTAGTCAACCAAAATTACAATTCTACCCCCAAATTAAGATTTAAAATTTTCTAAATTCGTCAACACGTGGTCTTATTCGAGTCAATTTGAAAATTTGGCAACAATGTGGACTAAAATCGTCACTAAATTTGGAGATGTGGGGATTTTTTGGTAACCTGAAATGTTATGGGGTAAAAATATCAGTCAACATAAGTTATGGTATCAAATGTGTAAAGTTTTAACGGCCACGTGACATTCTCGTGACAATTCCGTTTCCAATTTGACGGAAGTATTAAATGTGCAAAGTTGATTTGAGTTATGGTATCAAATGTGTCGGTATAAAAAGTTGTGATATCAAATCCCTAAAGTAGGTAGAATTATGGTATCAAAAGTGAAATTCTTTCTATAAAATTCTCAGGGAATAAGAGTTTGAGTACTCTAGATTAACCACTTGACTATCAGACTCACATAAACAATGCACCAACATCTACTAAAATTGTTAACTCTCTATATAAATATTGATAGATGGAGATTTTTTCACTCGCATCACTTTGATCGTCAAATGACTTTAGACAAACTACACAAAACAATAAAATTAATCAAATTAACAATTTGTAATGAAATTTAGTACAAAATATAAATATAAAATCTAAGAAGATTTTGATAAGATTAGATTCAATGTTATTTCTTGAAGCAAAAATTATCATGAATAAATATTTGATACTAGACGTGATTAATATAATAATGTAATAGCTCATATGTTAGCTCAACTAGTCATGTACGATTATCTATTTCTCCTGATATTATTTTCAAAGGTGTAATTTATGATTTTTCAATTCGTCATTGAGTCATAATATATTTTTTCTTCTTCTTAAAATAAATTTATTTATCCTATGCACACAATTTTTTAACTGTCATATATATTCCTAGTCTGTAGGTCAAATAATAAAAAATAAATAAGAGTTATAATTATATACCTTCAAAAAGAAAAAGAAAAATTGAATTAGAACAAACCAACCTTGAGCGACTGTCTCCCCCATGTACCATTGATCCAATAACACCTGAAATCCTTTTCCCATCTTATGCACGACCACTCAGTCGGTTACTACTGATCACCTCTAACGTAGAAGGTTAGATTATTTTTTGCTTGTTTTCAAATTATAAGTTAGGGCTTCAGTAATTTAAATTTGAGTTTCTAATATTTTTTAGATTGAGCAATTGTTGATGCGTTTATGATTCTGACTTCTGAGACTTATAATGAGCTGATTATTTGGATTGATAGGCCCTGATTTTTATTTTACAATACACAGTAGCACAATTTTGGGTTTAATTGTTGATTCTATTTTCTAGGATATTCTGATTTCTCAGTTTTTTTTGTTTTTGTTCTTTTTGGTATGCTGGCCTTGCTGATTGAATTATTATATAGATCCGGTACCGGAAAAAGCTGGTCGAGCAAACTGTTAATAGAATTTATGGTAGACCAAACTGGAAAGTTTCAGTTCAAGCTAAAGGTTATCATATATATTGTATACCGGAAAGCGATTTTGTAATAACCAAATAATCTCTCCTGTATAAATATGTTGTTACATTATGTAAAATCAGTGATTGTAATGCTGTGAAGTTCAAGCTAAAGGTTATCAAACGGAAGAGATTAGTAAGCCTTAATTGATTATAAACCAAAAGGAAAATAATAATTAAATGGAGTGACTGAAAGATTTTAATTTCATAGTCATCACAGAAAAGAAAAAGAATTTGAAATTTAAAGGCTCAACTAAATTTAAAAAAAAAAAAAAAAAAGGTTCTACATTCACACGTGTCACTACACACGAACACAGACACACGAGAAATCCCTGTATATATTAACACACAAATATACTCACCCACACCCACACCAACAAAAATTCTTCCGCCACTCACATCAGTTTCTAGGTGAAAAGAACTAATATGGCGGACAAGAATTCTAAGGACGGAGAAGTATAGAATCCAATCTCACGATTTTATATGATTTCAAATCTGATTAGTTCTCACACAGATCTCTGTTTTACTTTTGCAGAAATCGGATGGAATAGACTTGGAAAAGAGGGTGTGGGACGCTGAATTTAATTGCTATCGGATCAACGAGGTGCTCTTTGCGGTTCCAACTCAGGCGGTGCCATCGCCTCCATCGTGTCCCCCTCTGCCGACGCCCCCACTTCCCTCAACGTCGCCGACGCCTCCACTTCCCTCGTCGCCTCTGCCATCACGGAAAAAATCTCAGGAGGAGAAACATGCATGCCTTATTTCTTTTTCTCCTTTTGTTCCACAAGCTCCTGAATTAGTCTTTATTTATGACTTTATGTTAATTTTTCATGGTTTTCAATTTTTAGCTATTAAAACTAGATTTAATTTTGCATCATAGATTGTTCTGAAAATCTAGCAACATAGAGAAGCAATCTTGCCCTCATGGAATTTATATATACTATTGCACTCTTGCTCGAGCTTACATTAATAGCATTTGATGTTGCTGGATTTTTTTTTTTTTTTTTTTGTGCGTTACTTCTGAAGAAATAGAATTGATAATCTATATGAAAAGTGTCAATTTAAAATCAAATATAAGTTTATGAGATTAATATGAAAGAGCTAACTTCATGTCAAAAAATAAATGGACTAGGACTTGTATGTTTTCGTTTTAAATTTTGTAGATGTCTATGTTTGGGAAACCATCATTTTGCTTTGGTTAGCATGTTCCAGGCTTTAGCCTTGACTAATTCCATCGGGCACAGTACTTGAGCACCTCTCATAGCAGAGATCAAAAACAAGTTAGCCACATTGTGGGGACTAGTTCTTTCTACAATACCCTACCCCCGTGTGTGAAAGCCTTCTTTTTTGCAAGATAAGAAATTGCATCAGACACATCTTCTTAATGTATGTAACCACATTTCAGCAACTACATTCAGTAAAAATCCTTGAGGACCTTGACTGATTTTTTTGCGTGCAGAGAGTCGAATCACCTTTGCAGGTGCAATATGCAAATTACTTATTTTTAATTTGTCTATCATGTACTTCTATATAAATTTGCTTTGCAAATTTGCATTTGACCTTTAATGGTTAGTACATTGGTTATTGAGGGTTACTAACTTAGTACTGGACCATTTATCCTAAATCTTTTTGACTCCTTTTATACTGAATTTGTGGTCCTCAATCCCTGGGTACATAAAATTCATACCATGAACTATTTGAACTGGCACATTAGTGTGAAATAAGGACCCTAATTTTGGAGCGAAAATTAGCCGTGTTTCTCATTTGACACATATAGAAGCCTTTTTTTGATAATTATGTAGTGCCCCCCTCACTTTCCATCCCCATGTACTTCTTAATATGTTTGTTCATTGAATTAAACAATACAAAACTGACTTGTGGAAAAATTAATGTCTTCTTCCACCACTGGATAAACCAGTTGTAATTTGGATCACCAATGAACCTTTGGTCGATGACAACTGTGGTCCTGTTGATGGGAAATCATTATTTCTGATTTGTCCTGTTATGCATTACATATAGCCGAGGTTGTATTTACAACTTGTACCCACAATATCTATTCTCTGAACTGTATATCTCACTTGTATGGCTACAGGAGGTTAAACAGAGAGAAGCAAATATGAATGAAGTAGAAGATTGCAACGAAAGGAGAACTAAAAAGTTTAAGTCTAATTTGAACAAATAGAATTTTTAATTTTGAAGCTTGCATGAAGATGTCAATAGGATAAAGGGTACACGGAGACTGTACCCTGCAACTGGAACCTCTGGAAGCAGCAATAGTGGTGGGATTTTACCTCCATAAACTATCTATATTATGAACTTTTTCAGTGCCGACTGTTTTAAGTCATGTTGTTTTAATACTGAGAGATTCTAAAATTTTGCTACTTCGGGGTTGTAGGTTTGAAAAATGATGAATCGTCACTTGTTTAGGGAATTTGAATTCTGATCTCGGAATATACTTTTTTTATTTGTTGCTTTGACAAAACAATTATTTATTTTTATTTATTATTTTAGGATTTCAAAGTAAAAATAATATTTTTTTACCAATTTTATCCTTATTACTAATACTTGTCATTAATGCTAATATTATTTGATTAAAAAGGTAATATGCAATTTTTGTTTAAAAAAATGACTATTTATAATATTTCTTAATTCGTGTGCAATCCTTCATACGACGAATACAAAAAATGAAAGGAGTAAATTTAGAAGAAAAATGTGTGTGAAGTTTTTGGATAATATTAAAAGCTAGTTTTGGTAAAGAAATAAATGATTGTTTGTAATTAATGACTGAGTGTCTGAGAATGGAGCAGTATCGCTAGCCAGCCTAGTCTATTTTGAAAGAGGGAGAATATTTGTTCACTTCCCATTCTAAGTTAATGACAATTAAGGAATTAAAAGTTTACATACTTGACTTATTGACTTTAGAAGGGTAAATTAAAATTAGAGAATGAGAAAAATCAACCTTTTTTTCTTAATTTGAAAATGGATTTTTTGCACTTTACACCCCCAAAACATAGGAAATATGCACTTTGCATCCTCGAAACTTAGATTTAGTACTTTGCACCCTCTTTTATTTTTAAGCAAAAACTCAAGGGCAAAATAGGTAATTCAATTATAAATCTTTGGCACTTTGCACCCCCAAAACTTGAGAAATTGACACTTTGCACCCTTAAAATAAAATTAGCGCTTATCACCCTCGAATTAAAAACAAATCAACAACTTGAACCCCCGAAACACAATAAATTGACAGTTTGTACCCCGAAACACAAAATTAACACTTAACACTCCCAATTTTAAAAAAAAAACTCAAACCCCTCATTTTCTCCGACAACGTCGACCATCGGGGTGAAAAAGATCTAAGGCAAAGTTGAACTTACCAATTTTTACTTATTTAATAGTTTTGCATAGCACGTTTAATTTGTATAAGTTATAATTCATGGTTGTTAATTTGTTATATGATATAATGATTCTAAATTCATGGTATTTAATTTGTATGTATGTATATAAATGTAGGTTGTTCAATCGGGATCGGAAACTTACATGTTTTGCCTTAGATTTTTTTCACCCTGATAGTCAGCTTTGTCGGAAAAAATGAGGGAATTGAGTTTTTTTTAATTTGAGGGTGTTAAGTGTTAATTATGTGTTTCGGGGTGCAAAGTGTCCATTCATTGTATTTTGGGGGTGCAAGTTACTAATGTGTTCTTAATTCGAGGGTGATAAGTGTTAATTTTATTTTGGTGGTGCAAAGTGCAAATCTCTCAAATTTTAGGGTGCAAAGTGCCAAATATTTATAATTGAATTACCTATTTTGCTCTTAAGTTTTTGCCTAAATATAAAAGAGGGTGCAAAGTACTGTATTTTTTATATTTTGAGGGTGCAAAGTGTTAAATCAAAGTTTTGGGGGTGTAAAGTCACTATTTTCCATATCTCGAGGGTGCATAGTGTAAAAGACCCTTTGAAAATAAGGAAAAAAAGAGAAAAAAAAAAAAGAAAAGAAACTAAAGTCCTCACTTCGTTGCACTCTATTTATTATAGGTGAAAAAAATTGTTATGCATTCCGATCACCAGTCCTATAACCATGGATAGTTGTATTCCATTGATCATTAAACCCCTATTAAAGGTTTGATTTTTTTCAAATTATAAATTAGGGTTTCATTTTTTGATTTTGCGCTCCTATTATATTTGAGATCGAGCAATTCTAGATGTGTTTAAGATTGTTTGGATTTATAATCCGATGTTTGTTTGGATTGATGAGCCCTGATCATTAAACAATATTCAGTAACAAAAATTTGGTTTTACTAGTTGATTTTTTCTTTTTAGGATATTCTGACTATGATTTCTGATTTTTTTTCGCTGTTTGAATTATTTTATAAATCTGGAACCGGAAAATTTTATTCTGAGTAAATGGTTACCAATGGTGGAAACGTATAGAACCAAATCTCACGGTTTTATATGATTTCAAATCTGATTACTCACACAGATCTCTGTTTTACTTTTGCAGAATTTGGACGAGATTGACTGGGTCAAGAGTGAGTGGGACGAGGAATGTAATTGCTTTCGGATCCATGGGATACTCTATCCATTTCCGCTTCAGGCTGTTAGAATCATTTTGCCTCCGCAATCGCCTCTGCAAATAACTACATTATCTCCGCCTCCACCATCACGGCAAACATCTCCCGAGGAGAAACAAGCATGTCTTAATTCAGGAGCTCGTGGAACAGAATGAGATAAAGGAATAAGGCATGCATGTTTTCTCCTCCTGAGATTTTTTCCGTGATGGCAGAGGCGACGAAGGAAGTGGAGGCGTCGGCGGTGATGAGGGAAGTGGGGGTGTCGGCGGAGGGGGATACGATGGAGGCGATGGCGGAGGCGAAAGAATTCTAACCGCCTGAATTGGAACCGGAAAGAGCACCCCGTTGATCCGATAGCAATTAAATTCAGTGTCCCACTCACTCTTTTCCCAGTCTATCCCATCTGATTTTTGCAAAAGTAAAACAGAGATTTGTGTGAGAACTAATCATATTTGAAATCATATAAAATCGTGAGATTGGATTCTATACTTCTCCGCCATTGGAATTCTTGTCTGCCACATTAGTTCTTTTCACCTAGAAACTGATGTGAGCGGCGGAAGAATTTTTGTGGGTGTGGGTGTGGGTGAGTTTATTCGTGTGTCAATATATACAAGGGTTTCTCGTGTGTCCTTGTGCGTGTGTAATGACAGGTGTGAATGTAGAACCGTCTTTTCTTTTCTTTCTTCAAATTTAGTTGAGCCTTTAAATTTCAGATTCTTTTTCTTTTCTGTGATGACTATGAAATTAAAATCTTTCAGTCACTCCATTCAAATATAAATATTAGTAAGCCTTAATTGATTATAAACCAAAACCAAAAGGAAAAGAATAATTGATTAAAAAACCCTTGTTTAGGTATGGTTGTGGGAGGGGGGGAGGGGGTTTGTTAAGGGACCGTGTTATTTATATCGATTAGAATACAACCATTTGTAAGCATAGAATAACTGAAGAGGAGCTGGGGAATGAGACATAAAAGGAGAGTCATACATGATCATGAAACTTTTAGCATGAAGGATACATGAAGCATAGTTGATGATGATCAGGTGATTGGATTTGTTAGGAATATATCCTTAAGGCTCTTCATGACGATGCACATACTTGTATAATTTATAATTATTTTCTTGATCAAAAAATTTAGGATATGCTCATGCTGGCTATTCCTGATTAGTTTCTTAGTTTTACATAAAAAATACGAGTCATGGTTTACAGACTTGGTGATTGCATTAATTTTTATGTTTTACATGCAACTTGTCTATTCTTTTTCTTTTGATTAAGCTTACAATGTGGTATTAATTGCTTTCACAAATGATTCTGTAGGTGGAAAGTATTCATCAGTACATTGAATCCATGAAGACAGCATATCTAGCTGACCAGCGTCACCGAGGGGATGGGAACAATCCATTTCTTGAGGCTGATCGCCGAGAGACAGCCAAGCTGGAGGCTGCTTCTAGAAGGGTACACCCAACTTTGCATTTACCAGCAGTTTCACAACTGACAACACAAATTACTGGACCTTTTGCCAGCTCAGCAGCACCTGGAGCATCAACTGCCACAAATACTCCTGCTCCTGTGTTGGCCTCAACTGGAAGTGGATCCTTACTCTTTTCTACTCCGTCAGCTGCCATGACATCATCTTCTCTGTTTTCCACTCCTGCCACTTCTGCTCCAACCTCGTCTCTCTTCGGAACTGCTACTTCTCCACAGTCTAATCCCTTTAATTCTGCTTCTACTTCTGCCTTCAACATATCTACTCCCTTGTTTAGCACAACCCCTTCTTCTGGAGTCTCAAATTTTGCAACGCCTTTTGCTACAGGTTAGTCAATTAAGGGGATCAATTTTGGATGGTCAATCGGGCTATCTTACTTATGTTTCCGTTTATTTTTGTTGATTGCTAGAAACCTACTACTTTTATATCTTCTAATTTGGTGGGAATCATGGATTTAAATTTCGTTTTCGTGGTGTGTTACGGTCAGTTGAATATTATTATTTTTTGGAATTATTAATTATTCTTGCCATGGTTTTCCTTCCATGTCTTCATCTGGCTTTCTTGATTTTGTGGACAGGAGCTGCAACAGGTTCCAATTTAAGCTTTGGTAATCCATCGGTGACTAGTTTTGAATTTTTTAGACAAGTTGTATTATCTTATCCCTCCATCCACTTTCCAAATATGCACTTTCTGCCCCTAACTTCTGAAAGAAAAATACATAATTTGTGTGTGCATTACAAACCTCATTATGGTTTCTTTATGAGACAATTTGATTAGTTTTATAATCTTAGGCCATCTACACTGCTCCAAGGGGGGGGGGGGGGAGTAGGTGGGGCGGTGGGTGGCAGGACCGCAGTCGGTGGGCAGGTGGCGTACTTTTCTTTATTTATTTTGTTATTTAATTAAATTATGTTATAATAATAATTAATTTTTAATTTTATTTTTAAAAAAATATTAACATTAATTTAATTTTATTACTTTTATTAATTGTAACTTTTATTTAATAAACTTAAATTTAATTTATTACATTAATTTGTGAAATTCAATAACATTGCAAGAAAATTTAATTTGTCTATTACTTAAAATTTTTCGATTTTGTTTTAATTTAAAAAACGTAAATGGGATTTAATACACATAAATTAAATACGATTTATGGATTAAAAACAATATAACCCTTATGAATTATTAATTGTTGTAGTATTGTGTACCCAAATAAATTTCTTATTATTAATTCCAATGTAAAATATTGAATTATTAATGCCAATGTTAAATTTATTAATTATTATTATTATTATTATTATTATTAGTATTATTATTATCATCATCATTATTATTAAGAAATATGAGAATTTGGTTTAATTGAAATGGGAAGAGGTCATCACTAGAGACCGTGGAAAAAGGACAGGAAGGGGGAAGGGGTGGGAGGTCATCGATTGAGATGGCCTTTATTGGTCACAAGTGGTCAGATGAGGTCTAGAGGGGAAGGGGGGGGTGAATAGACCTCTAAACTTTTTAACAATTGTTAACTTTAAAACTTTTGTTCTAACTTAAACAGACTAAGCAGTTACAGAACAGTAAGTTACTTGGCTGATCGCGAACAAATCTTTGAACAGCTTCGTTGACCACTAATCTGATAGTTACTTAGCTGATTTTGTCAAAAATCAGTTTCAATACTTAGAGTACTTGCAGCGGATTTGTAAAGTGTTTTTCACTAGTAAACTTAGTAGTTTGAAAGTTTGATCCCCAGTTTATAAAACTTCTTTCCTTTTAAAACTTTTCAAACAGTTAAATCAAAGTGTTTTTATGCAACTGAAAATATGCAAGTAAAGATGCAAATAAAACACACAGAATTTTTATAGTGGTTATATGGATTTAAATCATTTAGTCCACTCTTCCATGTCACTTAGATCTTGGGTTATACTATAATCACAAAGTTTACAGTATACTCTGCTTGCGCCAATCAACAAATGAAAATGCCACAAGTGCGCAATAGGATATCACAAAGAAAACCTATCCTCTGAAGTTAGATCACTCACAAAGACGGATCTACACTTCTCACAACACTCACGATTACAAAATCACTCAGAAGATGTATTTATCGTTGTTCTTCAACTCTGCTTTCGTCAACAAATGACTAAGCTAATGAGTGAGCTGTTCTTGAGACTTAAGAGATTTTGCTTCGAAATTCTTCTCTGAGATTGTGTTGTATTTCTTCTCTTCGTCTCTACAACTATTTATACTCGTAGGTTTGAAAAATGTCCGTTGAAGAGAGACAAGATTCAAAAACCTCGGGTACTGGTCCTTAATTTCCGCGAACGGCTCTTTGCAGTCTGTCCGTACTGCCAACAGTACTTTTCTGCAGGCAGCATTAAATGCACCAAGCTGATCCGAAGCAATTCTTCAATCATTTGTCTTTAATAACCTTGTACTTCAGCATTTATTACTTCCAGGCGCATTTATTACCGTTGGGATGACTTCTTGATCTTTTCCACTTGGCTGACGAAAGTACAAGTCTGATGGCGAACTAAGCTGATCTCAAAGTTTAACAAATCTGTTTTGAGTCGGCTGATCTTCACCAGTCTGATATCTTTCCTTCATCAGATCAGTAGTCTTGGACCTTGAATTTTGACTCTTTTGATTTCTTCTTTACTTAGCCAAAAAATTCTTCAAAGGGATATCAGCTAAGTTAATTTATACTTAGCAGATTTGAAGTTTTGGAATGCATCAAAACCTCCCTTTACTTAATGTCTTCAGTGCTCTTCATCTTCATCCTTATGCAACAATTTCCCCCTTTTTGATGATGACAAAACTTCAGCTAAGTACTTGTTTTACCTATGCTAAAGTTTGTTACCTTCAAAATTTTCTGAGATAGAAAATATATGTTGGAAATAGAAACTTGAACTTTTATTGATAATCTTATAAATAAGTACAAGTTACAGTTTCTGATCAGATGAGATGTCTGAAAGATAGATAAAGTAAACTGATTACAAATAGATTTATACATGCTAACTATCAGCATCTTCATCAGATCCTTCCAGCACTTCTTCATATTCATAAGATGATTCTTCATCATCTTCTTCTTCTTCATCTTCATCAGCATCCTCATCCAAGAGAAGATTTGATCTAGCAGCTTCCATCTTTTCTTTGAGTTGCTGCTCCTTTAGCTTCTCCATTACTTTCTTTGCTGATTCAGTATTTTTGTACTTGGTAAGTGGCTCTGTTTGATCTTCAGCAGAATCCTTGGTTGTAGCCATTTTCTCATCAGATTTGGCTTTTTCCTTAGTTTCTTCTTTAGACTTTTCTCTGCCTTCTACCTTTCCAACTTCTTCAGCAGCCTTAGTCTCTTTAGCAGCTTCCTCAGTCTTCTTAACTTCAATGGCAGCAACAGTTTCCTCAGTTGGTCCTTCCCTTTTATCTTCCCCCTTTTTGTCATCATCAGACTTGGTGACATTATCATGTTCAGCAGCTGGGTTAAGTGCAATAGTAGGAATCTTCATTGCAGCACACAAAGTCTTCAAATTCTGATTTACTACGTCATGACTGGCAGTAAGATGAGTGAGAGTGGTGCTGATGTTGTCAGTTTGATCATTGAAACAATCAATGTTAAGTTGCATAGTGGAAAGCTCTTCATGGATAACATCTCCAGCTTTGTTCAGTTCCTGCAACAGCCCAACATTGATAGTTTTTTCTTCTTCACTGATTTTGATGAAGTTAGCAGTGAGATCAGCTATATTGTTTTCAGCTCTCTTCAAAGCAGTGTGAAGATGATTGACATCAGCCTTCACATCTTCAACATTCTTGTTCATCTCAACAAAGCTTTGCAACAACTGCTTTGAATTGTCCTGAGGCATGGGAAAACTATCAATTGCATTCTTGATGGTTCTTGCAGTGAGTAGTTGCATACTTTCCAACTGTAATCTGTTGGACTCTGCCAACTCTTGTTGCAACTTCTTCAGCTGCGTGCTGTTCTTCTCTTCCAATTCTTTCATTTGATTCTCCATCAGCATCTGGAAGGCTTCCATCAGTGATGAATGCTGATCACCTGATGAAGAAGAATCAGCAACTTCCCTTCCTTCATCCTCCTGGTGAACAGGGGCATCTTTCAGTTCTGTCTCCTGATCAGCTTAGTTCCTCTTAGCATTCCACTCAAGTGCTAAGGGTTCTTCAGCAGCTTTGTCATCTTTGTGCTCATCAGTGACATCGTCATAGACTAAACTGGTGATAGTGCCATCATCATTAAATGATGTTGTTTGACGGATTTGTCGCACAATGATCCATGTATTTTGAAAAGCATTGTTTCCCTTAGGCACTTCATAGTAGTCTTTGACTTCTTTGCCAAATATGATCTGTTGAATGCTTGGCAGCTGAGGCAATTCACTTGAGCATCCTTGCTGATATCTTGACCTTTCTGCCAATCTCTTCAAGGCGGTCGTAACAACTATGTTGATTGCTCTCTCAACAGCATCATCAGATTCTTCTCTTAGCAGGCAAAGTGTTTTTGATGATTTTGGCTTCCTCCAAGGCAAAGTCCTTAGCATATTGATGCATAGCATCCCTTACAAAATGAGGATCCAAAGCTTTTTGAATAGAGTCGGTCCTTAGCCAAATTAGAACCCATTTTTCTTCATCAGCTAACTCCTTCCAACTTTAAAGCTCTGCAACAGATCTGTTCAGCCTATAATCTCTCCATTTGATGTATCTAGGCTTCTCGTGGGTGAACAGAGTCTTTAGCATCAGCTTCTGGTCATAATAAGCCAAGGTCTTTTCAAACCTTTTGAAGAGATCTTTATCAACATAGACAATGTCAAACGCTCTTCTTATTTCATACTTCTCATTTGGCTTGACCTCTGCAACAGGCATCTTAGGCTTCTTTGCAGCCTCTTCATCATTATTGATGCCTCCACCATGAACTGGTCCATGAGCATCAATTTTACTTAGCTCAATGACCATAGCAACTTCAGCATCTTCAGCTGCTTTTCTTTCAGCTTCAGACATCTTCCTTCTTTCAGCATCCTTTGCTTCCTGAAGTTTGCTTAGTTCAAGTGCCTTCTTTTCTTCTAGCTCATCCCTCTTCCTCTGTTCAGCTTCCTCCCTTTTCTTCTTTTCAGCAGCAGAGATTTTCTTCTTTTTTATCAAAATCTTTCTCTTTCCCTTGTCAGCTGGGGCAGGTTGAGGAGCAGCAGATGCAAGAGGTGCAGCTGCAATGGGATGGATGATCATCACATCAGGATCATCCTGAGGTTTAGCAACCTCAACTGTTGGCTTTGCTTGAGTAATATGTTGCACATCAGTCTGTTCAGCAACAGAAGCTTCCTCAGCTCCAACAGGTCTTTCAGCAGTTTGAGGACTTTCTCTTACTAAGTCCACCAGCTCAGTAGGTTCCTCTATAAATGTCATTTGCTTCCTTGCTGTTTTATTTGATCTTCCTTGAATAGGTCTGGAAGCAGCAGTATCTCTCAACTGACTTCTGGTCCTATGAGAAACAGTCTCATAAGGTACTTGAGCAGTTGGAGTTCTTGAAGATGATGCAGGAGACATGTTCCTGACATCAGTAGTGGTCTGATCAATAATTTTATCAACTGTAACATCAGCCACCGTCTTCACTTTCTTAGGGGCCTTCTCCTTAGGCTTATCAGCAGCCTTTTTCTTTGGAGTCTCAACAGCTAACTGAGCTGTTTTGACTTACTTCCTTGGCCTTTTGGCAGGAACCTCCTTTGATTCCTCAGTTTCCTCCTCTGCATCAGCCTCGTCGGCTTTTCTTTTCAGAACAGGCAAGTACTTTGACATTGCCTTGCCAGAGTGGATCTCCTTCCCATTAGTAACCTCACAGCCCATCTTGAACAGTAGATAGCTGAGAGTAATTCTGTGATTTGTTTGAGGGGCCTTGCTCTTGTTTTTCTTGTCCAATAAATTAGCAAATATATACCAGATCACTGTGGACCAGTTCACCTCCAATCCATAGTAAATGGCAGTCATAATATTGTACCTCTTCATAGTCACAGCATCCTGAGAGAAGGTGCAGTTCTATATCAGCCATCCTCTGATACTCATCTGTCAGCTGTTTCTTCTTGATGTTGCCAGTCAACATCTCACCCTTTTTAGCACAGATTGCCCAGAACTGTTGATGTTTGTCCTCAGTTAGAACGGTGACGTCATGTCGACCGCTGTTAGTCAGCCCAAAAGTCTAGTGGAGTAGTTGAGGAGTGATAAAGATGGATTTTTCTCCTACAGTAACCTTAATATCCAATGAAGAGAAATCAACAGTTGTTGTACGGTAGTACTCCAGAACTTGGTCAGTCCACACCAAACCCTCATGATATTCCATGAAGTTCACCAATGAGGCCGATTTGAACTTCTCCAGTAGTTCTTTCATCAGGGTAGTACCAGATTGATAGTAAGATTCGTACACAAGGTACATCCCTTCAGCTTTTGAGTCTTGAGTAGAAGCCATCTCAATTCTGTTTGAAAGTTAGTGAAAAAAGAAGAATTTTCGCAGAAAATTGCAAGTAAATTTTCTCACAAGTGCTCTCTGAATATTTAGGTGCGTAAAGACCTACTCAGCTGATCAGATCTGGATTTATAGAGTTAGGGTATTTCGGTTTCCGTGATACCAGCTAACCGTTAGATCCGTTTCTGTCAGTTCTGATCGTGCGGCGTCAGTTACGACCTTTCAAATTCAAATCGCATTAAATGAGTAGCGGGAATATGTACCGATCTTTTCGTACTTGTAAAAGTGCGTTTTTGAATATAACGGTTTAAACAGTAAGTGTTTACACAAGCGATCAGATTAGTGAATAAATACTTATCTGATGGACTACTGTCCTGATGACAAAGCTGTTATCAGTGAAAGCCAATAGCTGATAACCTTCCTCGGCTGTTTGTCAATCCAGCTAAATAATAAATCTTCAATCTTCAAAACTTTAAGGTTTTGTGAAGATGTCAGCAATCTGATTTTCAGTAAATACATATTCTATCATGACATTTCCTTTCTCCACATGATCTCTAATAAAATGATGCTTGATCTCAATATTCTTAGTCCTTGAATGACTTGTGGTATTCTGAGTAAGGCTGATTGCACTTGTATTGTCACAGTTGATAGAAGTAGTGTCCTGCAAGCCAGCTGTATGACGAGCATTTATTGTAATAAATGAGGAACTATTCAATTTTGATTAATAAATGAACTTTATTAAGTGGTCAACTTTATCTTATGTAATAATTATCTACGCATAAGGATAGAAGTCCTTAGATCACAGGGCTATGGGACAACCCGTGGACTGATCTCCAATGCCATGATCTAGAACATATTCAAGAGTCGTAGAATCCAATCGAGATAGGACATCATTGGATTCGGTTAGACTCTCACTATTGTGTATACTCCTATGAACTGGAGAACGCCGGGGTCCACGAGCGTGACTGGGATGGTCGATACACATAAGTGGGTGGCTTGCTGGGATGGCAAGCGCACTGAATACCCCAATTAGGAAATAACTCACCATGGAAGCGGTAGTCGCATATCGGGGTTGAAGTTATTCCAAATTTATAATAGTATACGAGGAACGATCCCTAACTACTTTAGGTGATAGGGTTTATCTGGTGCGAGAACGTCTATGCTTTGATATGAGTTCCGACTGACTGGGGATCGCCAGAAAGTCTCTGTGGACTCATATTGGGTATAGAGGAACTCGTATGCAGATTCATATCATCAATAAAGGATCCATTGACCCCACTTGATAGGTTGGGAAATTCTCCTATGGATTTCTGTGAGAAATTAATTCTGGTAAAATCCATGGCCAATGTATCTAACGACTTTATGTAAGTAGCTCATAAAGATTAAGTCAAAGAGAATTTATTTCGAGATCAGAGTACATAAGGTCAAGACAAAATAAAAGGGAATCCGATGAAATACCATACCCCTCGATTGGGAGATTGATCGATGGAGAGATTATGTCGTATATCGAAACTGTAAATGATAAAAGGTCACTGAATTAATTCACCAGTGATTGGGCTCCATGGGCTTGTGGCTGGACATCGACCGTGGAGTGTGGGAGAATTCCCAAATTGGCAGGGGTGCTAATTTTGGAATGATCAATCGACAGAGTGTTCGATTGATTTAGAGTAAGTCTTACTCAAATAATTAAATAATATTTAGTTATAACCCACGGCCAATTATGTGGTGAACCTACGGGGGCATACACAATACACATGAAGCGAAAGCGAGGAAATAAGAACGACCGAGTTGACTGGGTCGACTGGGTGAATAATATACTGGGTCGATTATTATGGGTGGGTCGACTGGGTCGACCCAATTGGAACAAAATGGGATCCAATTGGAATTGGATCAGGATCATAAATTAAATTGGAGTTTAATTTGTGAGTTAATTAATTAAGTTGAATTTAATTAATTAATTGGACTTAGAGTCAAAATTAATTAATTGGGAGACTAGTTAATTAATTGGGCTATTTAATTAGGATATTAAATAAAGTCTGGTCAAAATTAATTAACTGGGCCATGAATTAATTAGAAGACTTAGTCTTCTAAATTAAAGAGGGCCATGGCCCATGTAGGAGAGAAGAACCCTAGTCCTAATAGGACTAGGTTAGGGAGATAACTATAAGTAGCTTTCTTGTAGTTATTTTTCACATAACTCCATAAGCAAAAATTGAGCAGAGCAAAAATTCTCTCCCTCTCCCCTACCAGATCGGCCGAACCCTTCCAGTGCTTGGAAGAATTTTTCGTTTTCGATTTTTGTTCCAAGATCGTTCCTAAATCCTAGATCATAATATATCTTGTGTTCTAGCTGATCAAGATTTATTATTTTCGTGTAATTGTGGTGTATCAACCCATAGAGGCGCAACACGTGGGGCGCTGGTGCAGAGCTTGGATCGATTTTGCTGAGGAGAAATTCAGAGTTCGTTTTGCCAACTTGGATTTGCAAGGAGACAGGTATAACGTGTAAACTGTTTATACTGTCGTTTAAATTAATATTTATATATATACACCTAGAGTAGTATCCTGACAAGATTCCGTAAGAGGTCCTAAAAATTTTATATTCCGCTGTGCCTAGGGCTGTATATCTTACCGAATCCCAACAACAGTAGATAGGGATTCCACTGATTTTTATGTTGTAATCTTCAAGTTGATGTTTCAACCATAATATTTGTGCACAGCAAGCTCCAGCAGCTATATATTCAGCTTCAGCAATTGATATGGATACTGAAGTCTGTTTCTTACTCATCCATGAGATCAGACGACTACCTAAGAACTAACAGGTACCTGTTGTGCTCTTTCTATCAATCTTGCAGCCAGCAAGGTCAGAATCTGAATATCCAATGAGCTCAAATCCAGATTCCCTAGGGTACCACAATCCCAAATCTTCAGTACCTTTAAGATACTTGAGTATCCTTTTGGCAGCTAAGAGGTGAGATTCCTTAGGATTTGATTGATACCTCGCACAAACCCCAACAGAGTACATAATATCAGGTCTGCTAGCTGTTAAGTATAACAATGACCCAATAATTCCTCTGTACTTGGTTATGTCCACTGATTTGCCATCTTCATCTTTATCCAAACGAAGACTAGTAGACATTGGAATATTAGCAGTAGAGCTAGTTTTCATACCAAATTTCTTGAACAGATCCTTTGTGTATTTTGCTTGGTTGATGAATATTCCATCAGACAACTGTCTTACTTGCAAACCAAGAAAATAATTAAGTTCTCCCATCATGCTCATTTCAAACTTGTTATGCATCATCTTTGAGAACTTATCACACATCTGTTGATTAGTTGAACCAAAAATAATATGGTCCACATATATTTGCACAAGCAAAATATGTTCTTCCCATTCAATAGTGAACAGGGTCTTGTCTACCTTACTTTTACGAAATCCTTTAATTATAAGAAAATCAGATAGGGTATCATACCATGCTCTTGGAGCCTGTTTCAGTCCATAGAGGGCTTTCTTCAGACGATACACCTTGTCTTCTTCTTGATAGACTTCAAATCCAGGTGGTTGTTCAACATAAACTTCTTCTTGCAATTCTCCATTGAGAAAAGCTGATTTCACATCCATCTGATAGACTGTGAAATTCTTGTGAGCAGCATAAGCAATAAAGAGTCTGATAGCCTCTAATCTTGCTACTGGTGCAAAAGTTTCATCAAAGTCAATGCCTTCTTCTTGGCAATAACCCTTGGCCACTAATCTTGCTTTATTTCTGGTGACAACACCATCTTCATTCATTTTGTTCCTGAATACCCATTTAGTGCCAATGACTCTTTGATGACTTGGTCTAGGAACTAAGTACTAGACTTCATTCCTTTCAAATTGATTTAGCTCTTCTTGCATAGCTTCAATCCAGTTTGAATCACTAAGAGCTTCTTCAATCTCTTTGGGCTCAATTTGAGATAGGAAGCTGACAAACATTGCTTCACTTGCAGCAGCTCTCCTTGTCTTTACTTTATCCAAAGGATCACCAATCACCAGCTCTGGTGGGTGATTCTTAAGCCATCTAAGATCAGGTTGCAAATCATAATGTTGTCCTTTGTTTTGATCTTGCAAAACCACTGTTGGAGTTCCAGTAGTAGTCTGTTGAACATTTGTTGTCTGTTGAACAGTCTCTGGTCTGTCAGTTATATGCAACTCGTCTGTTAGACAATCAGCATTGTGATTTTGAACAGCACTTGAGTTATCAGCTGGGTTGAGATCAGGTAGTATGATGGGAACATATTCTTCATTCTTTCCAACATTCAACTTCTGTAAATCAGTAGACAGATCTTGATTAATACTTTGATTCTTTTCAGAAGATTGATTTGGTTCATCAAATACTACATGAATGGATTCCTCTATAAGTAAAGTTCTTTTGTTAAAGACTCTGTAAGCTTTACTAACAGTAGAGTATCCTACAAAAATAGCTTCATCAGCCTTTTCTGTAAATGCAGTAAGGTGATTTTTCCCATTATTTAAAACAAAGCATTTACAACCGAATATCTTAAAGTAATGAATGTTTGGCTTCCTGTTGTTTCAAACTTCATATGGAGTCTTGTTTAGGTGCTTGTTGATCATGCATCTGTTTTGGGTAAAGCATGCTGTATTTGTTGCTTCTGCCCAAAATCTTTGAGGCAGCTTAGCTTCAGCTATCATTGTCCTTGTAGCTTCTTTTAGAGTTCTGTTTCTCCTTTCAGCAACTCCGTTCTGTTGAGGGGTTCTGGCAGCAGAGTACTCATGACTGATTCCTCTGGCATTACAATACTCTTCAACAGTAGAGTTTGTAAATTCAGTCCCTCTATCTGATCTGATCTTCAGTATTACTTTTCTCATTCTGAATCTTTTCCATCAGATTTCTAAGATGCTCCTTGGTTTCACTTTTCTTCTTCATGAAAATCACCCAAGTGTATCTTGAATAATCATCCACAACAGCTAGGCAGTATTTCTTTCCACCATTGCTGACAGGATCAATGGGTCCAAATAAGTTCATGTGTAGCAGCTCCAATATTCTTCCAGAAGATTGATGCTTCTTGCTTTTGAATGATGACTTGATTTGTTTACCCTTCTGACATGCGTCACAAAGCTTATCTTTGCTCATGACTGTCTTTGGAATTCCTTCTACCAGATTGTTCTTGATAAGTCTGTTGATGGTCTTGAAATTCACATGGTTCATTCTTTTGTGCCACAGCCAATAGACTTCACTTGGTGTTGATGCCACCAAACAAACACTTGAATTCTTGTAAGCAGAATTCCAGTCTACTGTGTAGATATTTCCTTGTCGTCTTCCAGATAAAATTACCTTCTTTGTACCAATGTGTTCAACGTAACACTTATCTGTTAAGAAGATGACTGAATATCCTTTGTCACAAAATTGACTTATGCTCAGCAAATTGTATTTGAGGCCTTTAACATAAGAGACGTCAGATATCTCAATGTTGCCTTTGATCAGCATTCCAGTTGCTACAATATTGCCTTCTTTGTTGTCCCCAAAAGTAACTTTAGGACCATCCACAGCAACAGCATCAGTCAGCTCATGTATGTTTCCACACATGTGTCTTGAACATCCACTGTCCAAGTACCAGATTTTGTCTACTTTACTCCTACTCCTAATCCTAACCTACAAAACAAAATAAAATTATTTTAGGTACACTTATTGAGAGGGTCCTGAAGGATTAGTTCCACCTTTGAAAACCCAAGATGATGAAGTCTTAGAAGTCTTAGGCTTCTGTTGTTTGGCAGGAGCATGAACAGTTTCATCTTCATCATGTTTATCAGATTTGCTATGTTGATGATAATCAGCATGATAAGGATAATGCTCATAAGTAGAATAAGATGCATGATAAGGAGGATATGCATGCATTGGATGAGCAGGATATGGTGCATAGTAAGTAGGAAATTGTGGTGCATGATACATAGGAGGATATGCAGCAGGTTGCACATAATATGACTCATTTCCATACCAAGCATTTTGATTTTTCTTGATTTTATGCTTCTTTGATTTACTAGATGCTTGCTCATTAACATACGACTTAGTTTTATCACTAGTCTGATTGGTTTTGACCTTATTAGAAGACTTCCTAAGACTCTTCTGTTTGGACTTACCAGTCTGTTTTCCTACACTAGGCTCTTTGCTCTTTTTAGCCTTAGGAGTTTTCGTCTCCTTTAATACTTTCTCAGGTGAAGCAAGTTTCGTAGTCTGAACATACAAAATGACCTTACTATTGTCAGCTGATACAAATTTTTCAATATGGTTCAGTTCTAACTTATCCTGATCTAAAGGTGTCTTCTGTTTACTAGACATGTGAGTGGATGCAACAGATGACTTATCATGAGACTCAATGACTTTCTCAAGCTCAATGATTTTACCCTTATGAACTTCACATTCAGCTTTCAGAGATTCATTCTCTTGCTCAAGCAGTTTGTATTCAGCTGATTCTCTTGGCTTTTCAGCTTTAAGTTTCAGTGAACTGTTTTGCTCTTTCAGCAATATCATCTCTTCCTTAAGCTTTTTAAATGCATCAACAATACTTGTATTGTTGAGCATCATTTGTTCAAATGAATTAAATAATTCATTATCAAGAGGAGTTACCTCATCAACCTCGGAGTCATCAGATTCCTTAGCCATCAGGCAGAGAAGAGCAGGACTCTCTTCATCAGAAGACTCTTCATCATAAGTGTCTGAATCTGAATCAGATGAGTAGACAGCAGCTAGCTTTTCTGCTTCTGCTAACAGCACCTTTCCTTTCTGATGCTTTCTTTCCTTTCTGATTCTCTTTTCCTCTTCTGTATACTTCTCAGCTTTAGGATATGGGCAGTCTCTGATGAAATGACCCAGTTTCCTGCAATTATAGCACATCATTTTGGATTTATAAGAATCCTTATCTTGAGAAGAAGAAGCAGGGTTAGAAGTAGAAGCATTGTTATATTTGTTCTTTATTTTTCGTCTGTAGAACTTTTTGAAGTTGTTCATCAGCAATGCAACGTCTCCAGCAGTGTACTTCTTTTTGTTGAGTAGTGCGGCTTCATCAGATGAATCCTCGACTTTGCTTTTGTAAGCTGGCCTTCTAGGATTTTCAGCAGCAACAAGTGCAGCTGTGGGACTTGAAGTAGAGGTTTCTTCAACACCCATTCTCGGCAGTTTATACTCGTATGCCTTGAGTACTGAGAACAGCTCGGTGAGTGAAATCTTTCCCAGATCTCTTGACTCTTCCATGGCTGTCACCTTCATGTTGAACTTCGGAGGTAGAGCCTTCAGAACTCTGACGGTTATCTCCTTATCAGTGAAGGTTTTTCCAAGCTTTAATACTTCATTCAGCGTCCTTGTAAACCTTGTATCCATCTGATCAATGGTTTCCGCAGACTTCATCTTGAAGTTGTCCAGCTTTTCCAGAGCAACACTCAGTTGATGCTCTTTGATGGCGTCGTTTCCTTCGCTCATGTCACGAACCTTATCCCACATCTCTTTGGCAGTCTTGCAGTGCTTGACTTTGTCAAATCGATCATTGTCAAGGGCCTTGGTCATGATGAAACGGCCAACTTTATCCAGATTGAATAGCTTTATTTCATCGGCTGTCATTTCTGTTAGATCTTTTTCCACCACTATATCAGCATCATCAACCGTGATAGTCTTGGTAAATTTGAATGGACATTTGATGATACATGTGTACATGTTATCATTGTAAGTAGCCAGGAAAATCTTCATTCTGATTTTCCAGTCTTCAAAGCTCATACCAGCTATGTGGGGAACATGGCTGATACAATCCATTTTTCAAAAATTTTAATTTTTCAAAATATGCTCTTTTGAAAAGTTTGAAAACCTTTGAAAAACACTCGGATCAAGCTCGTTGATTAGGAAGCTGATTCTAATGAACCATCTGCTCTGATACCACTTGTTGGTCCCAAGTGGTCAGATGAGGTCTAGAGGGGGGGGTGAATAGACCTCTAAACTTTTTAACAATTTTTAACTTTAAAACTTTTGTTCTAACTTAAACAGACTAAGCTGTTACAAAACAGTAAGTTACTTGGCTGATCGCGAACAAATCTTTGAACAACTTCGTTGACCACTAATCTGATAGTTACTTAGCTGATTTTGTCAAAAATCAGTTTCAATACTTAGAGTACTTGCAGCGGATTTGTAAAGTGTTTTTCACAAGTAAACTTAGTAGTTTGAAAGTTTGATCCCCAGTTTATAAAACTTCTTTCCTTTTAAAACTTTTCAAACAGTTAAATCAAAGTGTTTTTATGCAACTGAAAATATGCAAGTAAAGATGCAAATAAAACACACAGAATTTTTATAGTGGTTATATGGATTTAAATCCTTTAGTCCACTCTTCCAAGTCACTTAGATCTTGGGTTATACTATAATCACAAAGTTTACAGTACATTCTGCTTGCGCCAATCAACAAATGAAAAGGCCACAAGTGCGCAATAGGAAATCACAAAGAAAACATATCCTCTGAAGTTAGATCACTCACAAAGACGGATCTACACTTCTCACAACACTCACGATTACAAAATCACTCAGAAGATGTATTTATCGTTGTTCTTCAACTCTACTTTCGTCAACAAATGACTAAGCTGATGAGCGAGCTGTTCTTGAGAGTTAGGAGATTTTGCTTCGAAATTCTTCTCTGAGATTGTGTTGTATTTCTTCTCTTCGTCTCTACAACTATTTATACTCGTAGGTTTGAAAAATGTCCGTTGAAGAGAGACAAGATTCAAAAAACCTCGGGTACTGGTCCTTAATTTCTGTGAACGGCTCTTTGCAGTATGTCCGTACTGTCAACAGTACTTTTCTGCAGGCAGCATTAAATGCACCAAGCTGATCCGAATCAATTCTTCAATCATTTGTCTTTAATAACCTTGTACTTCAGCATTTATTACTTCCAGGGGCATTTATTACCGTTGGGATGACTTCTTGATCTTTTCCACTGGCTGACGAAAGTACAAGTCTGATGGCGAACTAAGCTGATTTGAAGTTTTGGAATGCATCAAAACCTCCCTTTACTTAATGTCTTCAGTGCTCTTAATCTTCATCCTTATCCAACAGCCTTAGAAAGTTGTCTGCTCGATGTTGTCGAAAATTTTGAATAAACAAATTTCTTACAGTTAAGATTAAGCGTTTTGGAAATTTACCCCATGTGATGTGTGTAATGGGCAATTACCCCTCTATTATATTGCCTAATATGCACTTTAACCCTCTAAAAATGGACGGTGTGCTTCTACAAAAACATTGGGGATCCATCTTCCCTTCTATTTATCACGGGGGTAAATTGTAACATATGGGGCAATTTGCCAATAACTCGTTAAGATTACTTTTGAGGATAAATTATTCATAGATGAAACATTTTTTTCACCGTGAGTAATATGTTCCTCTTTAATATATATATATATTGAAACTATTTTCCAGTTGATCAAACTGTAAAAGAGCTAACAGAGAGTGTGAAAACGATGTTCATGTTATTACTTGTTTGGCATATTTGCAAATGTTAACACATACTATATATGCATTATTGGTCATTTGAATTCAAAATTACCTGATAGTCTTAATTGATTTGTATGCATTTGATTCACTAAGTTTTTAATCCCCTGCAGAAATCAAAAGGCAAAAGTCGCACGGGGCGTTGCTAGTGGGAAAGAATGCCATCGCCACAAGTTTCCAGAATGAATTGAAATCATGCCATCGCCAAGGAAAGAAGATCTCAGGCCGACGGTGATCCCAGGCCGGCGGTGGCCTGGGATAGAAGACCCAGGCCGCCGACGGCCTGGGAATCGGGGGGTAGGAGGGAGGGGTGGGGAAGTGGTGGGTGGGGTGGTGCTTTTTTTTAAAATTAAAATTATTTATTATTTAATATTTTAATAAATATTAAATAGTTTTAAATTATATAATTTATTATTTTAATAAATATTAAATATATTAATTCTATTATATAAATTTTATATTTAAAAAGAATATGTTTTCTTAATTTTGGTGATATTTATGTTAATATAAAAAGAATATTTATTTAATTCATTAATATTGTTTATAAATTAAATTAGTTATTTAAATAAAATAAGTAAAATTTTCTAAATTGGTCAGCATGTGGTCTTATTCGAGTCAATTTGAAAATTTGGCAACAATGTGGACTAAAATCGTCACTAAATTTAGAGATGTGGGGTTTTTTTGGTAACCTGAAAAAAATTATCAGTCAACCAAAATTACAATTCTACCCCCAAATTAAGATTTAAAATTTTCTAAATTCGTCAACACGTGGTCTTATTCGAGTCAATTTGAAAATTTGGCAACAATGTGGACTAAAATCGTCACTAAATTTGGAGATGTGGGGATTTTTTGGTAACCTGAAATGTTATGGGGTAAAAATATCAGTCAACATAAGTTATGGTATCAAATGTGTAAAGTTTTAACGGCCACGTGACATTCTCGTGACAATTCTGTTTCCAATTTGACGGAAGTATTAAATGTGCAAAGTTGATTTGAGTTATGGTATCAAAAGTGTCGGTATAAAAAGTTGTGATATCAAATCCCTAAAGTAGGTAGAATTATGGTATCAAAAGTGAAATTCTCTCTATAAAATTCTCAGGGAATAAGAGTTTGAGTACTCTAGATTAACCACTTGACTATCAGACTCACATAAACAATGCACCAACATCTACTAAAATTGTTAACTCTCGATATAAATATTGATAGATCGAGATTTTTTCACTCGCATCACTTTGATCGTCAAATGACTTTAGACAAACTACACAAAACAATAAAATTAATCAAATTAACAATTTGTAATGAAATTTAGTACAAAATATAAATATAAAATCTAAGATGATTTTGATAAGATTAGTTTCAATGTTATTTCTTGAAGCAAAAATTATCATGAATACATATTTGATACTAGACGTGATTAATATAATAATGTAATAGCTCATATGTTAGCTCAACTAGTCATGTACGATTATCTATTTCTCCTGATATTATTTTCAAAGGTGTAATTTATGATTTTTCAATTCGTCATTGAGTCATAATATATTTTTTCTTCTTCTTAAAATAAATTTATTTATCCTATGCACACAATTTTTTAACTGTCATATATATTCCTAGTCTGTAGGTCAAATAATAAAAAATAAATAAGAGTTATAATTATATACCTTCAAAAAGAAAAAGAAAAATTGAATTAGAAAAAACCAACCTTGAGCGACTGTCTCCCCCATGTACCATTGATCCAATAACACCTGAAATCCTTTTCCCATTCTTATGCACGACCACTCAGTTGGTTACTACTGATCACCTCTAACGTAGAAGGTTAGATTATTTTTTGCTTGTTTTCAAATTATAAGTTAGGGCTTCAGTAATTTAAATTTGAGTTTCTAATATTTTTTAGATTGAGCAATTGTTGATGCGTTTATGATTCTGACTTCTGAGACTTATAATGAGCTGATTATTTGGATTGATAGGCCCTGATTTTTATTTTACAATACACAGTAGCACAATTTTGGGTTTAATTGTTGATTCTATTTTCTAGGATATTCTGATTTCTCAGTTTTTTTTGTTTTTGTTCTTTTTGGTATGCTGGCCTTGCTGTTTGAATTATTATATAGATCCGGTACCGGAAAAAGCTGGTCGAGCAAACTGTTAATAGAATTTATGGTAGACCAAACTGGAAAGTTTCAGTTCAAGCTAAAGGTTATCATATATATTGTATACCGGAAAGCGATTTTGTAATAACCAAATAATCTCTCCTATATAAATATGTTGTTACATTATGTAAAATCAGTGATTGTAATGCTGTGAAGTTCACTACACAGTTAAAGATTTGTGTCATATAGACCTTATAAAATTTTGTATAGATTGAATATCTTTCTGTAAGTTCAATTTCGTTAATTATATAATTATGTTGAACTTAGTACTTTATCTAGACAATAGTAGACAATCATGCTTGATTAATGGGGTAACAAGACAAGACTCCTTGTTCAAACATCAGACAAAACTATAGAAAAAATGAGGAATACACTTAGTTTAATTAGAACATACATCTTTTAGTGGCTTCTTTAAATTTTTCGTTCTTTTGGAAAACAATCAGTCACGAGATAGTTTCTTACATTTCTAGAATCTTGATACTTGATAGATCTTAAGAGGGTACCGCAGATGGCATGTTTATGAATGACGTATGCTCATGAATAGTACTGCTGTATATTTTTTTATGTATGATACTATATGCTATTAATGTCAACACAATTATCCATGGTTACTAGATCTGCTATACACTGGTGGATTTGATCTAATAAAATCAAGATCTCCCGGTCTAGTTTATTTGGTGTAGTTCATGTTTCACAACATAATTGTTGCAATCTTGATGTGGTTTAAAATTGGAAACTATAAGTTAAATATTGGTCTTCTTCTACTATAACTAATAAATGAAAATATAAATACTTGTTTATAGGAGTATATCTACATTCTTTACAAACACGGTGTTCACACATTGTGCTGTGTTTGTATTTCCTTGTCAATATACACGCACAAACATATGTGTGTATGCATGTTCTATTACAAATAAGATGTTTCTGCTTTTACACTTCTCTATGTCTATACACAAATGTTTCAAACGGAAGAGATTAGCAAGCCTTAATTGATTATAAACCAAAAGGAAAAGAATAATTAAATGGAGTGACTGAAAGATTTTAATTTCATAGTCATCACAGAAAAGAAAAAGAATTTGAAATTTAAAGGCTCAACTAAATTTAAAAAAAAAAAAAAAAAAAGAAGGTTCTACATTCACACGTGTCACTACACACGAACACAGACACACGAGAAATCCCTGTATATATTAACACCCAAATATACTCACCCACACCCACACCAACAAAAATTCTTCCGCCACTCACATCAGTTTCTAGGTGAAAAGAACTAATATGGCGGACAAGAATTCTAAGGGCGGAAAAGTATAGAATCCAATCTCACGATTTTATATGATTTCAAATCTGATTAGTTCTCACACAGATCTCTGTTTTACTTTTGCAGAAATCGGACGGAATAGACTTGGAAAAGAGGGTGTGGGACGCTGAATTTAATTGCTATCGGATCAACGAGGTGCTCTTTGCGGTTCCAATTCAGGCGGTGCCATCGCCTCCATCGTGTCCCCCTCCGCCGATGCCCCCACTTCCCTCATCGTCGCCGACGCCTCCACTTCCCTCGTCGCCTCTGCCATCACGGAAAAAATCTCAGGAGGAGAAACAGGCATGCCTTATTTCTTTTTCTCCTTTTGTTCCACACGCTCCTGAATTAGTCTTTATTTATGACTTTATGTTAATTTTTCATGGTTTTCAATTTTTAGCTATTAAAACTAGATTTAATTTTGCATCATAGATTGTTCTGAAAATCTAGCAACATAGAGAAGCAATCTTGCCCTCATGGAATTTATATATACTATTGCACTCTTGCTCGATCTTACATTAATAGCATTTGATGTTGCTGGATTTTTTTTTTTTTTTGTGCGTTACTTCTGAAGAAATAGAATTGATAATCTATAAGTTTATGAGATTAATATGAAAGAGCTAACTTCATGTCAAAAAAATAAATGGACTAGGACTTGTATGTTTTCGTTTTAAATTTTGTAGCTGTCTATGTTTGGGAAACCATCATTTTGCTTTGGTTAGCATGTTCCAGGCTTTAGCCTTGACTAATTCCATCGGGCACAGTACTTGAGCATCTCTCATAGCAGAGATCAAAAACAAGTTAGCCACATTGTGGGGACTAGTTCTTTCTACAATACCCTACCCCCATGTGTGAAAGCCTTTTTTTTTTTGCAAGATAAGAAATTGCATCAGGCACATCTTCTTAATGTATGTAACCACATTTCAGCAACTACATTCAGTAAAAATCCTTGAGGACCTTGACTGATTTTTTTGCGTGCAGAAAGTCGAATCAACTTTGCAGGTGCAATATGCAAATTACTTATTCTTAATTTGTCTATCATGTACTTCTATATAAATTTGCTTTGCAAATTTGCATTAGACCTTCAATGGTTTGTAATTGCAAAAAAATACATTGGTTATTGAGGGTTACTAACTTAGTATTGGACCATTTATCCTAAATCTTTTTTACTCCTTTTATACTGAATTTGTGGTCCTCAATCCCTGGGTACATAAAATTCATACCATGAACTATTTGAACTGGCACATTAGTGTGAAATAAGGACCCTAATTTTGGAGCGAAAATTAGCCATTTTTCTCATTTGACACATATAGAAGCCTTTTTTGGATAATTATGTAGTGCCCCCTCACTTTCCATCCCCATGTACTTCTTAATATGTTTGTTCATTGAATTAAACAATACAAAACTGACTTGTGGAAAAATTAATGTCTTCTTCCACCACTGGATAAACCAGTTGTAATTTGGATCACCAATGAACCTTTGGTCGATGACAACTGTGGTCCTGTTGATGGGAAATCATTATTTCTAATTTGTCCTGTTATGCATTACATATAGCTGAGGTTGTATTTACAACTTGTACCCACAATATCTATTCTCTGTACTGTATATCTCACTTGTATGGCTACAGGAGGTTAAACAGAGGGAAGCAAATATGAATGAAGTAGAAGATTGCAACGAAAGGAGAACTAAAAAGTTTAAGTCCAATTTGAACAAATAGAATTTTTAATTTTGAAGCTTGCATGAAGATGTCAATAGGATAAAGGGTACACGGAGACTGTACCCTGCAACTGGAACCTCTGGAAGCAGCAATAGTGGTGGGATTTTACCTCCATAAACTATCTATATTATAAACTTTTTTAGTGCCGACTGTTTTAAGTCATGTTGTTTTAATACTGAGAGATTCTAAATTATTAGTTGCAAAGTTACTTTATGTTTCTTTTAGATTTAATGTGGTGATTAGTTGTTGTGCTTACGATTTCTTAGTTTACCTACTTATTATTTAAGAGAAAAAGTTAATTTATTGTATATGGGATGTCGACATTGAAGGTAGGATATGATTTGCATGAGATTAATTATGTATAACTATTGAATTAATTTGGCCTGGGTAATCATTTGTAGCAGATTGTTCTTCAAAACTTCATCTTATATGGCTCAAGGTGTTCAAGAACATCCTGAAAATTTTGCCGGGTGACCTTGTATGTCATTCCATTGTTATGAATACATAAGAACAACCTGAACTGTTAAGTCAATCACTAAGACAACCAAAATTATCATTAGATCATTCTTCATGGATTGGTTCAACGTGCTCGGCCGAAACCTTAGAGCAATTAACTTGAGTACAATCAAAGATGAGATATAGGGAATATGGTGGAACAGTGCTGGAAATGGGCTTTATCCAACTGAACATTAGTCCTTGAACTTGTACTTAATAGTTAATATTATTTGTAAGAAAAAGGCACATAACGGAATTTTTATGTAAACCAGCGGTCTCAGTCGTGAAGGATAAGTTTCCTTGCTTATTAGCGAGGACCTGAAAATATTTTCCAAATCTCATGCAATGCATGGGTATTTTTCGATTAAGCCAAGGGTAATATGTCCATATAAGGTTGACGAAGAGAACAAGCACAATGTGCATTTTTAATACTTGGACATCATTTGAATTGCAAAAAGAGTGAGGCAGTGTAAGAAACAAAGTAAGATTTTTTCCCTGGTTCATGGGGATTGCATGGAGCCTGATGACGGTTTAACACTATCGACGGCTTCTTCAAGCCTCTAATGCTACTTATAGAAACTCAGCTGATGAAGGAGAGATGGTCTCAGTTGGTCGCAAAAGGGGTGAAGAATTTGACAAATCATAGAAAGCAAATAGCTGCTGCCTCTTTGTTACTGTTGTCGTGTGCCTGTGCCTGATTCAGACACTCCAACTGCCTATGAAGAGGTATACGCCCTTTTGTTTTTTGCTAACGACATTGCTATAGCACATATTATTGCTGCATGAATAGTTTTTTCTAATTTTCTACTTTGCTCTTTCTAGTCAAAGGCCATATATTCTATATTTCTCACTCCTCAATTTAATTGACAACTCAATCTTCTCTCTCATTGATACCGATATTAACTTTTTCATTTAGAAATCATTAAACATGAAAATGATCAAATATAAACATCAAACATATACTTTTATATGGCACGGATGATATCTGATAAAAAAAATATTGTATAAGTTCACTTTTCATTTCTCTTCTTCTTCTTCTTTTTTAGGTGAATTTTTCGTTTGTAAAATGTAGAACAAAATTATGTAATTTGAAAATAAGTGAAATCGATTTCACAAGATTATTAGGGGGTAAATATCAATTAGTTTATTCAAAATTCGGCAAAAATTAGTACATTGAAATCTTTTTCGAGTTTAGTTCATTATAATATGAAATTAAGCTTGGAGAATATGGTAAGATAATTTTCTAAGCTCGTTGCAATCTCGATCAAGTAAGTTAAAAATAAAAGTTAAATAAAAAATCGTTTGAATTCAAATCATTTGAAATTAAAGCCAAGTCTAAGCACTCATTTAAGCAAAAAGTTCAAACCAAACTTAAATAAATTATTTTTGTAGTCTACTTAGTACTTTCATGTTTAAGAAGAAGATTTTTCGGATACACCCAATACACCAACAGGTGATTGGTCTAGTGGAAGGGACTAGTCACTAAAAAGTAGCGGACTCAGGTTCGAATCCCTGTTGGGAGAGGTTCCCACATTATGTGCCCGACGCGCCTCGAAAGGGATTAAACCCTTGGGAAACCAAAAAAAAAAGATACACTCAATACGTTTATATCCAAAACTAATTTTAGATGGTTCAAACAAGTTTCAATCTAATCCCGTCCTTTATTTTTTGTTCATAGTTTCTCTTCAGACAAAATTTTATTTTTCTGATATGTTCAATCATTTAAATTTTAAAAACTTGTTGATAATTTTTGAATGAAGAAATTGTAAAATATAGAAGCATGTTGAAATAAAAATTACTCTATATCTTCATTAAGATTGACCCTACACCAAATAATTTTTATATTAACATATTTGTAAACATATCGTAACTAACAATTATATCCTAGTTTCTACGTGGATAAAAATGTTACAGTTCCAAGTTGCAACACAATTTTTTTTCGGGTAATTCCAAATCTTTGAAAGTTTTTGAATCATCTAAATAATAGATTATTGATACTTCGGGGTTGTAGGTTTGAAAAATGATGAGTCGTCACTTGTTTAAGAAATTTGAATTCTGATCTTGGAATATACTCTCTCCGTTTTTTTTTTTTATTTGTTGTTTTGGCAAAAAAAATTATTTACTTTTATTTATTATTTTAGAATTTTAAATAGTAAAATTAATATTTTTTTACCAATTTTACCCTTATTACTAATACTTGTCATTAATGTTAATATTATTTGATTAAAAGGGTAATATGCAATTTTTATTTAAAAAAATGACTATTTATAATATTTCTTAAATTGTGTGCAATCCTTCAAACGACGAATAAAAAAATGAAAGGAGTAAATTTAGAAAAAAAATGTGTGTGATGTTTTTGGATAAAATTAAAAGCTAGTTTTCGTAAAGAAATAAATGATTGTTTGTAATTAATGACTGAGAATGGAGCAGTATTGCTAGCCAGCGTAGTCTATATTGAAAGAGGGAGAATATTTGTTCACTTCCCATTCTAAGTTGGGTCCGTCTAAAATGAGATTTCGAGGGATTGGAAGCACATAAGATAACATTTATCTGGGTGACACATGTCCCTTTAAAATTTAAATTAAAATAATTTATTTTCTCAAAGACAACTTTACCCCTTTTTTATGAGTGAATTTCAACAACACCACTTGTGTTTTGTCCAACTTAAAAAATATTGTGTAGTTTTTATTAGCAAAAAAACCCTGTACTTTTTTTAATTATTGGCAAAAAATATTCATCTCAAGTTGAAATGACAATTTTACCCCATTAAATGATGATAAAACATCCCCTTAAATTAAAATATTATCAATAACCCCTCACAAATTTAAAATTATGCAATAAACCCGCTGTTATTTTAAAAAAATTATAAAAAACTTTCATATGATTTATGAAGTTCACTTTAAAAGTTTGACAAAAATATTGTCCCCCAAAGTTACATATTGTGGCACTTTACCACCCATATGTACAAAATAAACACTTAATTACCGCCTAAAATAATTTTATTTAATTTTTGTTCAACGAAAAATATAAATGTGCCCCTCACATGAAATTTCAAAGTTAGTCACAACACTTCTTACAAGTCTAAATAATTCGCTCATGTAAAAGAACCAGAAATCCTAATTGAAGTAGAAAAATATTTTATTTGTAAAAGTAAAAAATGCACGTCATGTTTTGACTAATTTACTCTTAAAATAAATCTGAGGCGCATATATGAGTTTTTCGGCGATCGAAATTGGCATAAAATCATTTGAGGGGGAAAAATGTAACGGATTTCAAATGTACATATTTTATCCTTTAGGTGGTAAAATTCAAAATATTTATTATAATACATAAGATATTAAAATGATTTGATTTGTGTAAAAAAATTAGAACTAATTGAGATTGCCCAAATAGAAACTCTTAATCATAAAATGAAAGTGGGGTTGTGTGGGTACAAAGAATTGGGGCTGGGTCGGTGTCATGGTCCTGGAGGTGAATGAAGAGGAATTGGGGTTGCAATAATTGCAATTACCCTTTTCAAATTTTAGGTATTTTGTGCTCACTTGTAAATATTTTCTAGAAAGATAAAAATGGTGACTTTCGGACATATATTTGACATGTGACATTTTTATTCAAAAACTAACGGCTGAATAAAATATAAAAAATATATGTTGTCCAACTTTTGTACGAAATATGTCTTTTTGAAAAGTTTGGTATGAAATATATAAAGTAGGCAAGAATTTAGCATGAAAAGTGCAATTTTCTCGATTTTTTTTTTTATTTTAAAAAGAGATTTGAAATTAATTAGAGATTATAGAGATTTTTTAAAACATATTAATTAAAGGGTTAGTATGTAATTAAACATATATTTATTTTTTCTAAATGTACGATGCCACATCATCATCGGACATTTTGACCAAAAATTGTGGTTCAAATTTGTTATTGACTTTTTTTAATGGTTGAAATAGGGTAGCTCATATACACTTACTAGCCTACAACCCATGCTATGCACGGGCTTTTTTAATTTTGTACCCCCGAAATATGGGAAATAGGCACTTTGCATCTCGAAAACTTAGATTTAGAAATTTGCACCCTCGAAATATGAAAAATGCAGCACTTTGCACCCTATTTTATTTTCAGGCAAAAAATCAAGGGCAAAATAGGTAATTCAATTGAAAATATTTGGCACTTTGCATCCCCAAAATAAAATTAGTACTTAACTCTCTCTAATTAAGAAAAAATCAGCAACTTGTACCACCAAAACACAATAAATGGTCACTTTGCACCCCAAAATACAAAATTAACATTTAACACCCACAAATTAAAAAAAAAAAAAAAAAAAAAAAAACTCAAACCCCTCATTTTTTAGGCAAAGTTGACCATTGGGATGAAATAATCTAAAGACAAAATAGGTAATTATTTATGAGTCTTTGATATTTTGATGTAAACAATGGGTCTTCGAGAAGTTTACTTATACTTTATTTAGTTATTTATGGATATGTATAGTATGAAAAAAAAAAGACGGAGAGAGAAATGGGTATTATAATATTTATAATTGTATTTTGCAAATGTTAAGGGAAAAAAATGAATTACCTATTTTGACTCAGGTTTTTTCACCCGGATGGTCAACTTTAACGAAAAAAAATAGGGGTTTGAGTATTGTGGTGCAAAGTGCCTATTTATTGTGTTTTAGGGAGCAAGTTGCTGATCTTTTCTTAATTAGAGAGTGTTAAGTGCTAATTTTATTTCAAAGGTGCAAAATACCAATTTCTCAAGTTTTGAGGGTGCAAAGTGCCAAAGATTTACAATTGAATTACCTATTTTGCCCTTGAGTTTTTGCCTGAAAATAATAAAGGGTGTAAAGTACTGCATTTTTCATATTTCGATGGTGTAAAGTGCTAAATCTAAGTTTTGTGGGTGCAAAGTGCCTATTTTCCATATTTCAGGGGGTGCAAAATGCAAAAAATCCTGCTATGCACGAATCAAAATTAATTTATAATTTGTATCCTAGAAATTAACTAAAAATTTAGTTTATTACATTATTGCTATATCCACAATTGTTAATAATTGCAACTTGGGTACTTTAAATATTTGAAAATTGTTGATACATGAGAATTCTACAATTCACATTATTTTTCTGTTGGGAATATATATTTTAAATAATCTCTAATTGTTTAAGTTGAATTTGTTAATACGTTGTTTCATATCATGTCAAATCTCAATCTCTATTATATCAACTTCAACTAATTAGTTCATATAAAGATGTGTGCATCAGATACTAAGAGAAATACATTCACAATTGAGATAAATGTATGTATAGTTATCTAAAATTTCGCCTACAATGTATATAAAATCACATTAAATCAAATACGAAACAAAAAGACAAAATATGAAGAAAAAAAATATAGTATTAACCAAAACAATGACAATTTGCAAAGTATTTTTGACAAATTTGTCGTGATTCAAGATGAAATACATGAAAAAGTAATAATATTAAATAGATAAAATAACATAAATATATACAATCTTCTAAATATTATTTAGAGTCCAACTTTTCTGGCTAAGTAAATTCCAAGCAATCTGAATTTAAGAAGTGATTTTTCTCAAAAAAAAAAAAAAGATTAAGAAAATTATTTTACATTACTACCAAATTCTAAGCCGATGCGCAATATTATCACCCATTCCCTACATCAATCCAACTTCTGAATTGTTCAAAGTATCGCCCTGCAAAAAAAAAAAATCCAAATAAAAAAAAAAACAAATTGTTATGGATTTAAGATTAACTAATTCATAACTATAAACAATTACACAAAGTTTTTTTTCCCTGTTTATAACCGGGAAAAAGGAATTTCTAGTATTAAATATGCAATTGAAACAAAAATTTAACTTCATAAAGCTCATGTAGAAGTTGACTTCAGAGAACATTAGAAATGAAAAAAGCTTACCTTCTTGTTTAACACAGTTGTGATACGTGCAAATGGATCAAAAGGGACTAAAAAATATTTGTACATATGAAACACCATGAAAATTTTAAATTTTCATGACGAAATAGGAAAAATAAAATCTTGAAAGCTTACACTTCTTGTTAAATACATTTTTAATTGTTCAAATGAATATACTTCATCAAGAAAAATAAGATTGGCATTCAAGATCCTCTTGTGCTTGTACCTACAAAGCAAAAAAAAAAAAAGATTCAAAGTATAATACCGTGTTCGTAGTAAGAGAAAAAAAAGTTAAAAGTACATAGAAAGATTATATAGAGATGCACAATAGTCTTTTTTTAAGCTCACCATCTTTATATATATAGTTAATAAAATCTGAATCACATAGCTATAGATTTAATTAAAATTACGGATGATTAAAGAATGTAGATGATTTTAAGGAACTAATTGAAAAAAAAAAAAAATTTCTTTTTGGGCGGTTTGCAAATTATTCAAACAATTATTTAGTGTGAGGTAATAATTACTAATAACTGAATTATATATAGATCGTGTAGTAAAGGGGTAATATTTTTCAAATTATTTTAGCAATCATTTAGTGAGAGTTAATTGCGCTAATTACCAAGAATGAATTATATATAGAACCATACAATTTACCAGCTAATATAAATTAAATATGATTACCTAAATTACGGCCATAATATTGGTACGTTTAATATGTTATTGTTTTGAAGATACACACCTCATTATAAATGTATTTGATTAGCATTAATTTAGTTTTAACATTCCTTTTTCCGTTGAAATTAAATTAAATATGAAATGGATTTTAAAAGATTACCTAAAATATAATTTTGTAGAATTAAAAATAATTCAAAACTCTATAAAATTAGAATTTTAGTCAAAACACTCAATTGGAGTACACCCACCCTTCAAATATATATATGGTCACTTTTCACCCCAAAATACAAAATTAACATTTAACACCCTCAAATTAAAAAAAAAAAAAAAACTCAAACCCCTCATTTTTTTGGGCAAAGTTGACCATTGGGATGAAATAATCTAAAGACAAAATAGGTCATTATTTATGATTCTTTGATATTTTGATGTAGACAATGGGTCTTCGAAAAGTTTACTTATACTTTATTTAGTTATTTATGGATATGTATAGTGATGAAAAAAAAGATGGAGAGAGAAATGGGTAGTATAATATTTATAATTGTATTTTGCAAATGTTAAGGGAAAAAAATGAATTACCTATTTTGACTTAGGTTTTTTTCACCCGGATGGTCAACTTTGACCAAAAAAAAAGAGGGGTTTGAGTTTTGTGGTGCAAAGTGCCCATTTATTGTGTTTTAGGGAGCAAGTTGCTGATTTTTTCTTAATTAGAGAGTGTTAAGTGCTAATTTTATTTCAAAGGTGCAAAATACCAATTTCTCAAGTTTTGAGGGTGCAAAGTGCCCAAGATTTACAATTGAATTACCTATTTTGCCCTTGAGTTTTTGCCTGAAAATAATAGAGGGTGTAAAGTACTGCATTTTTCATATTTCGATGGTGTAAAGTGCTAAATCTAAGTTTTGTGGGTGCAAAGTGCCTATTTTCCATATTTCAAGGGGTGCAAATTGCAAAAAATCCGGCTATGCACGAATCAAAATTAATTTATTATTTGTATCCTAGAAATTAACTAAAAATTTAGTTTATTACATTATTGCTATATCCACAATTGTTAATAATTGCAACTTGGGTACTTTAAATATTTGAAAATTGTTATATGAGAATTCTACAATTCACATTATTTTTCAGTTGAGTATATATGTTTTAAATAATCTCTAATTGTTTAAGTTGAATTTGTTAATATGATGATTCATATCATGTCAAATCTCAATCTTTATTATATCAACTTCAACTAATTAGTTCATATAAGGATGTGTGCATCTGATACTAAGAGAAATACATTCACAATTGAGATAAATGTATGTATAGTTATCTAAAATTTCGCCTACAATGTATATAAAATCACAGTAAATCAAATACGAAACAAAAAGACAAAATATAAAGAAAAAAAATATAGTATTAACCAAAACAATGACAATTTGAAAAGTATTTTTGACAAATTTGTCGTGATTCAAGATGAAATACATGAAAAAGTAATAATATTAAATAGATAAAATAACATAAATATATACAATCTTCTAAATATTATTGAGAGTTCAACTTTTCTTGCTAAGTAAATTCCAAGCAATCTGAATTTAAGAAGTGATTTTTCTCAAAAAAAAAAAAATTAAGAAAATTATTTTACATTACTACCAAATTCTAAGCCGATGAGCAATATTATCACCCATTCCCTACATCAATCCAACTTCTGAATTGTTCAAAGTATCGCCCTGCAAAAAAAATCCAAATAAAAAAAAAAACAAATTGTCATGGATTTAAGATTAACTAATTCATAACTATAAACAATTACACAAAGTTTTTTTTCCCTGTTAATAACCGGGAAAAAGGAATTGCTAGTATTAAATATGCAATTAAAACAAAAATTTAACTTCATAATGCTCATGTAGAAGTTGACTTCAGAGAACATTAGAAATGAAAAAAGCTTACCTTCTTGTTTAACACAGTTGTGGTACGTGCAAATGGATCAAAAGGGACTAAAAAATACTTGTACATATGAAACACCATGAAAATTTTAAATTTTTATGACGAAATAGGAAAAATAAAATCTTAAAAGCTTACACTTCTTGTTAAATACATTTTTAATTGTTCAAATGAATATACTTCATCAAGAAAAATAAGATTGGCATTCAAGATCCTCTTGTGCTTGTACCTACAAAGCAAAAAAAATGATTCATAGTATAATACCGTGTTCGTAGTAAGAGAAAAAAAAGTTAAAAGTACATAGAAAGATTATATAGAGATGCACAATAGTCTTTTTTTAAGCTCACCATCTTTATATAGTTAATAAAATCTGAATCACATAGCTATAAATTTAATGAAAATGACGGATGATTAAAGAATGTAGATGATTTTAAGGAACTAATTGAAAATGTTTTTTTTTTTTTTGGGCGGTTTGCAAATTATTCAAACAATTATTTAGTGTGAGGTAATAATTACTAATAACTGAATTATATATAGATCGTGTAGTAAAGGGGTAATATTTTTCAAATTATTTTAGCAATCATTTAGTGAGAGTTAATTGCGCTAATGACCAAGAATGAATTATATACATAACCATACAATTTACCAGCTAATATAAATTAAATATGATTACCTAAATTACGGCCATAATATTGGTACGTTTAATAATTTATTGTTTTGAAGATATACACCTCATTATAAATGTATTTGATTAGCATTAATTTAGTTTTAACATTCCTTTTTCCGTTGGATTTAAATTAAATATGAAATGGATTTTAAAAGATTACCTAAAATATAATTTTGTAGAATTAAAAATAATTCAAAACTCTATAAAATTAGAATTTTAGTCAAAACACTCAATTGGAGTACACCCACCCTTCAAATATATATATATGTACTAGCATATTCTCGTGTTATGCACAACATAGCATTATACCTTAACTATTAAAAGTTTAAAATTAGCAAACTTGGTTTTTCGGTATAAGCAAAAAGGAGTAATTTATCCCTATAAGATATGAATAATGTTCAATTAACCCTCATATGATTTGAGAAAGAATAATTTATCCTCATATAATCATATAAAAGTTTCACACTGTCTTCCTTTCATTTTTAAACATAAAAAATTCGAATTGACAGTACTATGGATTGACCCAATCAATTTGTAAATGTGGCACTTTAACCCCATGTGTTATGATAAGTGTGATATTTTACCCCTGTGTTATGATAGATATGATGCTTCACCCCAATATTTTAAGAAATATTTTTTGTAGTCTCTTAATTTCGGAATGTGTTATACTCTTAGTTGGAATGAGGTAAATTGCTTCTTTAAATTTTTCAAATGAGGGATAAAATGCTATTTCCCAAACATAAGGGGAGGGGATCCAACATTATGCGTTTCCCAGAAAATTAAATTTGCATTAACCCATTAAAAAAGTAAGAAAATGATGTATCAAATTCATAAATATGTTATGTTTTATTGAAAGGGAAAAAACAAAGGTAAAACATGAGTATTTTTATTAGAAAATTTACATTTGGAGAAGGAAAAACATAATGCAAAGAGGAAAAGAATATAACATGTACATCATAAAGCTCACGTAACTTAAAAGTAGTCTTAAAATCAATATAAAATAATAAAATTGATCATTTAAAACTAAAAATAAAATTAACACATAGTGGATAAATTTGAAAAAGAAAATAATTAATGGATGAATGTATTCTTAAAAAAAATTAATGAAAAAAGATAACCAATAAAGTGAATATCAATAAGTAGGACTATTTTCTTTGGCCTTTCTCCATATCTATATACTTTAAGTTTTTGGTTAACATTTTTATTTTCCAAACTATCAGTGTTCATATCTATAATTTGACTGATAACCTATAAAAAAAAATATCGATATGAATAATTTCAAAATAAGATATGATCTTAGTATTTGAAAAATTCAGTGATTTACATTTCAAAATTATGCTACCAATCGAAAACTTACAATTCATTTAGTAGAATTGATCTTTGAGACTTAAACTCCCGAAAATGATATTTCACTGAAAACTCTTTTACGTTAAAAAAAAAAAATTAGATCAAAAGATGTCTAAAACCCCAATAAAAGAAAAAAAATATAAACATAATAAATTTAATAATCGAAAAAAAGGGATATGAAATTTAAACAATGTGCAAAGGCATGAAGAGTGTTATTCTGAGCAAAAGTTCTAGATTCAAACACGAACCTGAAAAAAAATATATATATATATATGGTTAGTCTATAATGTAAAAGAAAAAAAATATGAAGAAAAAAAGTTGATTAAATAATTGAAGAAAAAAGGGATATGAAACTAAATAATGAGCAATGACATGACCAATTTTCTGAGCAAAAGTTTAGTTTAAGGTGTTCATATTTATAATGAACTTATCTCTATTCAAATACTAATTTCCGTAATTAAGGATAACTATTTTGGAGGCATGATTTTAGCATATCAATTAATTAAGAATCAGTTACTATATCTTTAAACTAAAATTGACTTCAAATTTGAAAATCCTTCAATCTTGTAACGTGCATGAATTAAATTCCTATTCCATTTATATTTCCTTCTTAAAGTAAACTATTTTGGTGGCATAATTTTAGCATATCAGTTAATAAGTTATAAGATAATTTTGAACTAAAATCGATTTAAATCTGAAAAATTTTCAAATTTTAGATAAGATATTACCCAATCACTAATTTTTTGACAATAAAAAAAACTCTAAATTCTAAGAAAAAAGAATTGAGTCAAAATTGCATGATTTGGGTAAAAGACCATTCTCCTATACTACAAGAAGAAAATAATTTCAGTAATAAAATGGTGTCAAACGAAGAAGAAAGAAAGATGGAAGAATGAAGTAATTAGGATTCAGATTAGGTTAAAGTAATTTCGGACTGTTCTAAATTAAATGGGTCGGTTATAGTTATTGGATTATTTAGTTATTCAGTTATTTGTAATTTACATATTTGCCCTCATGTATTTTCCCTATTTAAACTCTATTTGTACGTGTTATTGACACACAAGATTACAATCAATAAACAAAGCATTTTATTTAATTGATTTCAAATCCAGATTACAATTTTCTTTCTTAACATGGTATCAGCTGGAAATTAAAAAAAAATCCGCTGCATAACTTCTTCAGTTTCCATTACTGTTTTTTTCTTCAATTCTTCATCAAGAATTCCATTCTTCATTCAATCCTTCATCAAGAAATCCATTCTTCACTCAAAATCTTCATCAAGAAATCCATTTCTCATACATTCAAATTGCCCAGAAAATCATCCGCCACACTCATTTCCTCCATCTTCAGTAGATCTTTTCTGCAAAATAATCCAGAAATACATCAGTTCATCATTCATTCATATTTGCAGTACATTCAGACGGTATCCAGATTCTACATATATCATCAGCACATCAAGGTTTGATCTATACAGTTTTTTTTCCTTATTCTATACTCTCATATATATATATAATTCATACACATCAGTTCATACACCAATATTTCTCACAATCTCCCACCAAGAATCTATCCTGTTTCCTTTTTCTTATTTCCCAATTAATCAATCATCATGTCTTCTTCTGATTCAGACCCTATATCCTCTGTTACACCTTCCACATCAAGAAACCGCCCAGATATTGAAGATCCATCTAGTCATTTTTATTTACACCCTGCTGATAGACCAGGGGTCATCTTAGTTCCGGAAAAACTGGATGACAAAAATTATCAAACCTGGTCCAAAGCTATGATAAGAGCCCTCACAGTCAAGAATAAAATTTCTTTCATTGATGATTCATTACCCCGTCCACTATATATATATATATATAAGATTAGATAGATAGTTAGATTAGATTAGATTAGATTAGATTAGATGTTCAATAAAATATTATTTTAGAAAGACCCTTCTAAGTTAATGACAATTAAGGAATTAAATTTTTACATAAATGACTTATTGACTTTAGAAGGGTAAATTCGAGAATGAGGAAAATCAACCTTTTTTTCTTAATTTGAATTGAATTACCTATTTTGCTCTTAAGTTTTTGCCTAAATATAAAAGAGAGTGCAAAGTGATGTATTTTTCATATTTTGATGGTGCAAAGTGTTAAATTTAAGTTTTGGGGGTACAAAGTGCCTATTTTTCATATCTCAAGAGTGCAAAGTGTAAAAGACCCTTTGAAAATAAGGAAAAAAAAGTTATAAAAAAAGAAAAGAAAAGAAAAGAAACTTTGAGTCCTCACTTCGTTGCACTCTATTTATTATAGGTGAAAAAAATTGTTATGCACTCCCATCACCAGTCCTATAACCATGGATAGTTGTATTCCATTGATCCTTAAACCCCTATTAAAGGTTTGATTTTTTTCAAATTATAAATTAGGGTTTCATTTTTTGATTTTGTGCTCCTATTATATTTGAGATCGAGCAATTCTAGATGTGTTTAAGATTGTTTGGATTTATAATCGATGTTTGTTTGGATTGATGAGCCCTGATCATTAAACAATATTCAGTAACAAAATTTTGGTTTTACTAGTTGATTTTGTTCTTTTTAGGATATTCTGACTATGATTTCTGATTTTTTTTTTTGGCTGTTTGAATTATTTTATGAATCTGGAACCGGAAAATTTTATTCTGAGTAGATGGTTACCAATGGTGGAAACGTATAGAACCAAATCTCACAGTTTTATATGATTTCAAATCTGATTACTCACACAGATCTCTGTTTTACTTTTGCAGAATTTGGACGAGATTGACTGGGTCAAGAGTGAGTGGGACGAGGAATGCAATTGCTTTCGGATTGGGATACTCTATCCATTTCCGCTTCAGGCTGTTAGAATCATTTTGCCTCCGCAATCGCCTCTGCAACTAACTACATTATCTCCGCCTCCACCATCGCCTCCACCATCACGGCAAACATCTCCCGAGGAGAAACAGGCATGTCTTATTTCTTTTTCACCTTTTGTTCCACACGATTATTAGGGGTTAAATATGAATTAATTTATTCAAAATTCGGCAAAAATTGGTACATTGAAATCTTTTTCGAGTTGAGTTCATTATGTTATGAAATTAAGCTTGGAGAATATGATAGGATAATTTTCTAAGCTCGTTGCGATCTCGATCAAGTAAGTTGAAAATAGAAGTTAAATGAAAAATCATTTGAGTTCAAATCATTTGAAATTAAAGCCAAATCTAAGCACACATTTAAGCAAAAAGTTCAAACCAAACTTAAATAAATTATTTTTCTAGTCTACTTAGTATTTTAATGTTTAAGATGAAGATTTTTCGGATACACTCAATACGTTTATATGAACTAATTTATTAGGGCTTTAGGCTAAAGCCTGGAACATGCTAACCAAAGCAAAATGATGGTTTCCCAAACATAGACAACTACAAAATTTAAAACGAAAACATACAAATCCTAGTCTATTACTATTTATTTCTTGACATGAAGTTACTTCTTTCATATTAATCATAAACTTATATTTGATTTTAAATGGATACTTTTCATATAGAATTGAATTCTATTTCTTCAGAAGGAACGCAAAAAAAAAAAAAAATGAATAAAAAATCCAGCAACATCACAGGGTATTAATGTAAGATTGAGCAAGAGTGCAATAGTATATATTAATTCCATAGGGCTAGATTGCTTCTCTATGTTGCTAGATTTTCAGAACAATCTATGATGCAAAAATAAATCTAGTTTTGATTTCTAAAAATTGAAAAAGGTGAAAAATTTACATGAAGTCATAAATAAAGGCTAATTCAGGAGCTTGTGGAACAGAATGAGAAAAAGGAATAAGGCATGCATGTTTCTCCTCCTGAGATTTTTTTCGTGATGGCAGAGGCGACGAGAGAAGTGGATGCGTTGGCGGAGGTGATGAGGGAAGTGGGGCGTCGGCGGAGGGGGATATGATGGAGGCGATGGCGGAGGCGAAAAAATTCTAATCGCCTGAATTCAAACCGGAAAGAGCATCCCGTTGATCCAAAAGCAATTAAATTCAGCGTCCCACTCACTCTTTTCCCAGTCTATCCCATCCGATTTATGCAAAAGTAAAACAGAGATTTGTGTGAGAACTAATCATATTTGAAATCCTATAAAATCGTGAGATTGGATTCTATACTTCTCCGCCATTGGAACTCTTGTCTGCCACATTAGTTCTTTTCACTTAGAAACTGATGTGAGCGGCGGAAGAATTTTTGTGGGTGTGGGTGTGGGTGAGTGTATTTGTGTGTCAATATATACAAGGGTTTCTCGTGTGTCTGTGTGCGTGTGTAGTGACAGGTGTGAATGTAGAATGGTCTTTTCTTTTCTTTCTTTAAATTTAGTTGAGCCTTTAAATTTCAGCTTCTTTTTCTTTTCTTTGATGACTATGAAATTAAAATCTTTCAGTCACTCTATTCAAATATAAATATTAGTAAGCCTTAATTGATTATAAACCAAAACCAAAAGGAAAAGAATAATTGAATGGAGTGACTGAAAGATTTTAATTTCATAGGCATCACAGAAAAGAAAAAGAATCTGAAATTTAAAGGCTCAACTAAATTTTAAAAAAGAAAAGAAAAGAAGGTTCTACATTCACACGTGTCAATACACACGAACACAGACACAAGAGAAATCCCTGTATATATTGACACACAAATACACTCACCCACACCCACACCCACAAAAATTCTTCCTCCGCTCACATCAGTTGCTAGGTGAAAAGAACTAATATGGCAAACAAAAATTCCATTGGCGGAGAACTATACAATCCAATCTCGCGATTCTATATGATTTCAAATCTGAGTAGTTCTCACGCAGATCTCTGTTTTACTTTTGCAGAAGTTGGACGGAATAGACTGGGAAAAGAGTGAGTGGGACGCTGAATATAATTGCTATCGGATCAACGGGTTCCTCTTTCCTGTTCCAATTCAGGCTGTTAGAATTCTTTCGCCTCCATCATCTCCACCACTACCATCGTATCCCCCTCCGCCGACGCCTCCACTTCCCTCATCGCCTCCTCCGACGTCTCCACTTCCCTCGTCGCCTCTGCCAACACGGAAAAAATCTCAGGAGGAGAAACAAGCATGCCTTATTTCTTTTTCTCCTTTTATTCCTCAAGCTCCTGAATTAGCCTTTGTTTATGACTTTATGTTTATTTTTTCGTTTTTCAATTTTTAGCAATTAAAACTAGATTTATTTTTGCATCATAAATTGTTCTGAAAATTTATCAACTTAGAGAAGCAATCTTACCCTTATGGAAATTATATATACTATTGCACTCATTTTCGATCTTACATTAATAGCCTGTGCTGTTGCTAGATTCTTTTTTTTAATATCCGTTACTTCTAAAGAAATAGAATTGATAATTTATATGAAAAATATATATTTAAAATCAAATATAAGTTTATGACATTGATATAAAATAACTAACTTCATGTCAAAAAATAAATAGACTAGGACTTGTATGTTCGTTTTTGTAGCTGTATATGTTTTTGGAAACCATCATTTTGCTTTGGTTAGCTTGGGTCCAGGCTTTAGCCTTGACTAATTCCATCAGACACACTACTTGAGCACCTCTCATAGCAGAGATCAAAAACAAGTTATCCACATTGTGGGGACTAGTTCGTTCTACAACGCCCAACCCCCGTGTGTTAAAGCCTTTTTTTTTTTTTTTTTTTTTTTTGCAAGTTAAGAAATTGCATCAAACACATCTTCTTAATGTATGTAGCCTCATTTTAGTAAAAATCCTTGAGGCCCTTAACTTATTTTTTTGGGTTCAAGTGTGCAGAGAATCGAATAACCTATTTGCAGGTGCAATATGCAAATTACTTATTCTTAATTTGTCTATCATGTATATAAATTTCTAAAGCAAATTTGCATTAGCCTTTAATGTTTTGTAATTGCAAAAAATACATCGGTTATTGGGGGTTACTAACTTAGTATTGGACCTTATTCTAAGGTTTTCGACTCATTTTCTACTGAATTTGTTGTCCTCAATCCCCGGGTACTTAAAACTCACACCATGAACTATTTGACCAGGCACATTAGTGTGAAATAAGGACCCTAATTTTGGAACGAAAATCAACCATCTTTCTCATTTGACACATACAGAAGCCTTTTTGGGATAATTAAATAGTGCCCCCTCACTTTCCATCCCCATGTACTTCTTAATATGTTTGTCCATTGAATTAAAGAATACAAAACTAACTTGTGGAAAAATTAATGCATGGTTGGATAAACCAGTTGTAATTTGGCTTACCAGTGAACCTTTGGTCGAGGACAACTGCGGTCCTGTTGATGGGAAGATTATAAATTAAACATGCAACATTATCAAATATAAATTACTATTCCAATCGAGGGAACCTGACCTCTCGCCTTAAGATATCATATTTAGTCGAGCAGAGCCAAGGGAAGCTTGTCCCGAAACTTGTTGCCCTAATTTATTAATCATTGTTTCTGAAATCTTTTTTTCCTGTTATGCATTACATATAGCTGAGGTTGTATTTACACTTTGTACTCACAATATCTTTTCTCTGAACTGTATATCTAACTTTTATGGTTACAGGAGGTAAAAAAGGAGGAAGCAAGTATGAATGAAGTAGAAGATTGCAACCAAAGGAAAACTAAAAAGTTTAAGTCCAATTTGGACAAATAGAATTTTAATTTTGAAGCTTGCATGAAGATGCCAATAGGTTAAACAAGGGTACAAGGAGACTGTACCCTGCAACAGGAAACTCTGGAAGCAGTAATAGTGGTGGGTGGTAAACTGTGGCAAACTAAAGTGTGGGGGTAAAGTAAGGCCACCAACCCCTTCCCTCATTTTCTTGCTATATTAAAAATAAAAGATTTTACCTACATAAACTATCTTAATTATGTCTTTTTTTATGCCAAATGTTTCCAGTCTAGCTACAACTTTTACCATAGTAAGTCCTGTTGTTTTTATACTGAGAGAATCTAAGTTACTATTCTTACTTGTAGTTGCAAAGTTATTTTATGTTTCTTTTAAGTTTAATGTGGTGATTAGTTGTTGTGCTTATTATTTCTTAGTTGACCTACTTATTGTTTAAGAGAAAAAGTTAATTTATTGTACATGGGGTGTAGACATTGAAGGAAATAGCATTTGCATGAGATTAATTATGTATAACTTTTGAAAGATTTTGATGAAGTAGGTGTGATAATGTGGTAATTGGACTTAGCAATTTTACTCGAGATATTAATTATAATTTGTATCTAGAGGATATGATGAATTATATTCTTTCGTGAAAAAACAAAAGTGCATAGAATTGATTTCCTGTCATTGGTTTCTGACTAATTGAGGCTTTTTTTTTTTGGTATTAGATCAATTAATAAATTTAAAGAAATGTGACTATTGAGGTTTAAGTACACAAGTCCTACCCAGAATTGTCATTCAAGCCATCAATGAGCATAAAATGTAGTTAATTAGCATAACAGACAAACTCAAGTTAAAATATACTACTTGCCTGCTTAAAAAGCAATCTATCAAAAACACCACAAAAATACAGGAATCCCTTATTCTATGCCTCAACATCGAAACAAACCCCTTGTTTAGGTATGGTGGGGGGGGGGGGGGGGGTTGTTAAGGGACTGTGTTTTTTATATCGATTAGCATACAACCATTTGTAAGCGTAGAATAACTGAAGATGAGCTGGGGAATGAGACATAAAAGGAGAGTCATACATGATCATGAAACTTTTAGCATGAAGGATACATGAAGCATAGTTGATGATGATCAGGTGATTGGATGAATGGATTTGTTAGGAATATAACCTTAAGGCTCTTCATGACGATGCACATACTTGTATAACTTATAGTTATTTTCTTGATCAAAAAATTTAGGATATGCTCATGCTGGCTATTCCTGATTTGTTTCTTAGTTTTACATAAAAAATATGAGTCATGGTTTACAGACTCGGTGATTGTATTAATTTTTGTGTTTTACATGCAACTTGTCTATTCTTTTTCTTGTGATTAAGCTTACAATGTTGTATTAATTTCTTTCACAAATGATTCTGTAGGTGGAAAGCATTCATCAGTACATTGAATCCATGAAGACAGCATATCTAGCTGACCAGCGTCACCGAGGGGATGGGAACAATCCATTTCTTGAGGCTGATCGCCGAGAGACAGCCAAGCTGGAGGCTGCTTCTAGAAGGGTACACCCAACTTTGCATTTACCAGCAGTTTCACAACCGACAACATAAATTACTGGACCTTTTGCCAGCTCAGCAGCACCTGGAGTATCAACTGCCACAAATACTCCTGCTCCTGTATTGGCCTCAACTGGAAGTGGATCCTTACTCTTTTCTACTCCGTCAGCTGCCATGACATCATCTTCTCTGATTTCCACTCCTGCCACTTCTGCTCCAACCTCGTCTCTCTTCGGAACTACTGCTTCTCCACAGTCTAATCCCTTTAATTCTACTTCTACTTCTGCTTTCAACATATCTACTCCCTTGTTTAGCACAACCCTTTCTTCTGGAGTCTCAAATTTTGCAACGCCTTTTGCTACAGGTTAGTCAAATAAAGGGATCAATTTTGGATGGTCAATCGGGCTATCTTACTTATGTTTCCATTTATTTTTGTTGATTGCTAGAAACCTACTACTTTTATATCTTCTAATTTGGTGGGAATCATGGATTTAAATTTTGTTTTCGTGGTGTGTTACAGTCAGTTGAATATTATTATTTTTTGGTAACTTTTCAAAACTTTTTAGAAATTTTTGAGAAACATTTTGAAAAACAGTAAATCAAAGAAACATGTTGAAATAGAAACTACTCTCTATTTTTGTTTAGATTGACTGGAAAACAGAAACTTTTTGGTGTTTTCGGTGGAAATGTAAATTGATCCATGATGGGAATGCTTCAATAGTTTGGCCACTCAACGTTTCTTGTTGCACAAACTGGACATTGTAGTCAACTTATAGTTATCGTTGTTTGACTAAAGTAAATGGGTGACAGTATTTTAACTGAACTTTTTTGAAACCACATCTAACTTACAAGTGTCACTTTTAGTTTATACTCGTTTGTATTTTTCATTTCTCATTTGTCGAATTTGTGAAAAATGTTGGACTAATCCGTACAACCTCCGAGTTGTCATGTGGAATTATTAATTATTCTTGCCATGGTTTTCCTTCCATGTTTTCATCTGGCTTTCTTGATTTTGTGGACAGGAGCCGCAACAGGTTCCAATTTAAGCTTTGGTAATCCATCGGTGAGTAGTTTTGAATTTTTTAGACAAGTTGTATTATCTTATCCCTCCATCCACTTTCCAAATATGCACTTTCTGCCCCTAACTTCTGAAAGAAAAATACATAATTTGTGTGTGCATTACAAACCTCATTATGGTTGCTTTATGAGGAAATTTGATTAGTTTTATAATCTTAGGCCATCTACACTGCTCCAATGGGAGGGGGAGTAGGTGGGGCGGTGGGTTGCAGGACCGCAGTCGGTGGGCTGGTGGCGTACTTTTCTTTATTTATTTTGTTATTTAATTAAATTATGTTATAATAATAATTAATTTTTAATTTTATTTTAAAAAAATATTAACATTAATTTAATTTTATTACTTCTATTAATTGTAACTTTTATTTAATAAACTTAAATTTAATTTATTACATTAATTTGTGAAATTCAATAACATTGCAAGAAAATTTAATTTGTCTATTACTTAAAAATTTTCGATTTTGTTTTAATTTAACAAACGTAAATGGGATTTAATACACTTTAATTAAATACGATTTATGGATTAAAAACAATATAACCCTTATGAATTATTAATTGTTGTAGTATTGTGTACCCAAATAAATTTCTTATTATTAATTACAATGTAAAATATTGAATTATTAATGCCAATGTTAAATTTATTAATTATTATTATTTTATTATTAAGAAATATGAGAATTTGGATTAATTGAAATGGGAAGAGGTCATCACTAGAGATAACCATGGAAAGAGGACAGGAAGGGGGAAGGGGAGTCTAGGGGGAAGCTTAGAAAGTTGTCTGTTCTACGTTGTCGAAAATTTTGAATAAACAAATTTCTTACAGTTAAGATTAGGGTTTTTGGCAATTTACCCCATGTGATGTGCGTAATGGGCAATTACCCCTCAGTTATATTGCCTAATATGCACTTTAACCCTCTAAAAATGGATGGTGTGCTTCTTTTACAAAAACATTGGGGATCCATCTTGCCCTTTTATTTATCACGGGGTGAATTGTAACACATGGGGTAATTTGCCAATAACTCGTTAAGATTACTTTTGAGGATAAATTATTCATAGATGAAACATTTTTTTCACCGCGAGTAATATGCTCCCTCTTTAATATATATATTTTGAAACTATTTTCCAGTTGATCAAACTGTAAAAGAGCTAACAAAAAGTGTGAAAGCGATGTTCATGTTATTACTTGTTTGGCATATTTGCAAATGTTAAAACATACTATATATGCATTATTGGTCATTTGAATTCAAAATTACTTGATAGTCTTAATTGATTTGTATGCATTTGATTCACCAAGTCTTTTAATCCCCTGCAGAAATCAAGAGGCAAAAGTCGCACTGGGCGTTGCTAGTGGGAAAGAAAGCGTTTTTACTGTCATTCAGCCTCCTCTTCCGAAAACGAGGAATGCTGATTTAATAGTTTCCAGAATTAACTGAAATCATGACATCGCCACAAGTGAACGTGACTACTATCTCTAGGCACATAACTTTTTCGCTTATTGTACTCGTGTATGCCCTTTCCCATTCTCCGAATATCATGTCTTGGGAAATTGTATTAATTAATACCCTCCGAATATCATGTCTTCCGAAAATGAGGAATGCTGGTTTCATAGTTTCCGGAAAGAACTGAAATCATGCCATCGCCACAAGTGAACGTGACTACTATCTCTAGGCACAGAATTTTTCCAGATGACACAAAATTAAAATTTTTGTTTACTGCATTTCGGTTTTCGCTTATTGTACCCTTGTATGTTATTTCCCATTCTCCGAATATCATGTCTTGGGACATTGTATTAATTAATACCCTCCAATTTTTTTAGGTGTAGATTTAACCTGAAATGATTCAATTTACAATTTTTTATTAACTGAATTATGCGTATAACTTCTCCTGTCGCTGAAAATGTTTGTGTTGAACTGTGTTGTTTGGCCAGTGCTACTCTGCAGTCAATCTTTTTAAATCTAGATAGTTGAGGCTATTGTGTATTTACTTTCAAATATTTGTGTGTTAATACATAAATCTTATTTCATTTGCGTATTTGAATCAAAGGCACATCTAAAGACACTTATAAAAATAAAATTTGAACTTTCAAACTATTCAAAAAATATAAGCATGATTTGAACAAATGAACTTCATATATACAAGGTAAATTGTTCTCTTTAGGTCACATCGGGTTTTGCCTTTTGATACGATTAGCCAATCCTTAAATATTAAATGTAGTTCTTACTAGTTACTAGGTTATATGCAACATTTTTTGAAACAATATATTAATTTTTGGAACAATTTGTAATAGGATTTGACTCTTGCAACAAGTGGTTGTAAGACAATAGATTTGGAGGATTTCAGTGTCCGACATATTGGAAGAGATGGAAATAGAGTGGCTCATGAATTAACATGTCTTTAGTTTAGAGATTCAGATATTTCAGATAAATTTTTTGTAAAGATTCTAAACGTTTAGTACACAATTATTGTTCGATTCACCGTGTATGTATTTCTTATGATGGCGATTGTGATAAAGATAAATTGCTGAAATGGGAGTTCCATAAGTGGATGATTTGACATAATCCGATAGATGAGGTGAAGAAGATTTCTTTTGCTAACCACGAGGTTATGGTTTCCCAGACCCAAAAACCATGCGTTTGTTTGCAAGATTTAGTAGAAAGATTCTTACAAATTGAATTATGATCTACTAAGTTAATTGGCTGGGATGATGAGACGCTTATGAAGTAATATTCACATAAAATGTTGTATCTATTTTCACTGTTACATAATGGTAAATTTTATTATGTCAGTAGGTTTGAATCGAACTACATTGACATTATTTTTCTAAGACATTGTCTATGCCAAATGAATAATTCGACTTCATTTCAATTAATTGTTTATGCTTTTGCTTATTTAACCTTGTCATTTTTGTCGCATAGGATTAACATACACTTATTTGGACATTACATAATATCTATGAATCAACATGTATTTTAATTCCACTTCATTCATCGACATTGTAATTAATCCAGGTTAGCGATCAGTCAAATATATAAAATTCGAGAGAATTTCACTTTTGATACCATAATTCTTCCTACTTTAGGGATTTGATACCATAACTTTTTATACCGACACATTTGATACCATAACTCAAATCAACTTTGCACATTTAATATTTCTGTCAAATTGGAAACGGAATTGTCACGAGAATGTCACGTGGCCGTTAAAACTTTACACATTTGATACCATAACTTATGTTGACTGATATTTTTACCCCATAACATTTCAGGTTACCAAAAAATCCCCACATCTCCAAATTTAGTGACGATTTTAGTCCACATTGTTGCCAAATTTTCAAATTTACTCGAATAAGACCACATGTTGACGAATTTAGAAAATTTTAAATCTTAATTTGGGGGTAGAATTGTAATTTTGGTTGACTGATAATTTTTTTCATGTTACCAAAAAAACCCCACATCTCCAAATTTAGTGACGATTTTAGTCCACATTGTTGCCAAATTTCCAAATTGACTCGAATAAAACCACGTGCTGACCAATTTAGAAAATTTTACTTATTTATTTAAATAACTAATTTAATTTATAAACATTATTAATAAATTAAAAATATATTCTTTTTACATTAACATAAATATCACCAAAATTAAGAAAACATATTCTTTTTAAATATAAAATTTATATAATAGAATTAACCTATTTAATATTTATTAAAATAATAAATAATAAATAATTATAATTAAAAAAAATTCTCCACCTAACCCAACCCAACCCACCCCTCCCCCTACCCCCCGATTCTCAGGCCACCGCCAAGGACCGAAGATCCCAGGCCGACGGTGGCCTGGGATCGATCCCAGGCCAGCGGTGGCCTGGGACAGAAGACCCAGGCCGCCGTCGGCCTGGGAATCGAGGGGAGGGGGGAGAAGGTGGTGGGTGGGGTGGGGATTTTTTTTTAAATTAAAATTATTTATTATTTAATATTTTAATAAATATTAAATAGTTTTAAATTATATAATTTATTATTTTAATAAATATTAAATATATTAATTCTATTATATAAATTTTATATTTAAAAAGAATATGTTTTCTTAATTTTGGTGATATTTATGTTAATGTAAAAAGAATATTTATTTAATTTATTAATATTGTTTATAAATTAAATTAGTTATTTAAATAAAATAAGTAAAATTTTCTAAATTGGCCAGCATGTGGTCTTATTCGAGTCAATCTGGAAATTTGGCAACAATGTGGACTAAAATCGTCACTAAATTTAGAGATGTTGGGCTTTTTTGGTAACCTGAAAAAAATTATCAGTCAACCAAAATTGCAATTCTACCCCTAAATTCAGATTTAAAATATTCTAAATTGGTCAACACGTGGTCTTATTCGAGTCAATTTGAAAATTTTGCAACAATGTGGACTAAAATCGTCACTAAATTTGGAGATGTGGGGCTTTTTTGGTAACCTGAAATGTTATGGTGTAAAAATATCAGTCAACATAAGTTATGGTATTAAATGTGTAAAGTTTTAACGGCCATCTGACATTCTCGTGACAATTCCATTTCCAATTTGAAGGAAGTATTAAATGTGCAAAGTTGATTTGAGTTATGATGTTGGTCTCAAGTGGTCAGATGAGATCTAGAGGGGGGGGGGGGGTGAATAGACCTCTAAACTTTTTGACAATTTTTAACTTTAAAACTTTTACTTAACTGTTGAATAGACTAAGCTTATATAGAACAGTAAGTTTACAAGGCTGATCGCGAACAAATCTTTGAACAGCTTTGTCGACCACTAATCTGATAGTTACTTAGCTGATTTAGTTAAAATCAGTTTTAATACTAGAGTACTTGCAGCGGATTTTCAAAGTATTTTTCACAAGTAATCTTAGTAGTTTGAAAATTTTATCCCCAGTTTTGTAAACTCATTTAAACTCTTTTCAAACAGTTTTGAATGTGTTTTATGCAATCTGAAAATATGCAAGTTGAAAGCAAATGTAAAAATACAAGTAGTTTTTATAGTGGTTATATGGATTTAAATATCCTTTAGTCCACACTTCCAAGTCACAAAGGTCTTGGGTAATACTAAGAACACAAAGTAATTAGTACACTCCACTTACGCCAAAACAACAAATGAATCTGGCCGTAAGCTCACAATAGGAAATCATAAAGAAAACATATCCTCTGAAGTTAGATCACTCACAAAGATGGATCTACACTTCTCACAACACTCAAACATTTTTTCACTCAGAAAATGTGTTTGTCTTTTATCTTCAACTTCGGCTTCAGTCAACAAATGACAGAGCTGATGAGTGAGCTGTTCTTGAGACTTAAGAGATTTTGCTTCGAATTTCTTCTCAGAGATTGTGTTGTTATTCTTCTCTTTGTCTCTTCAGCTATTTATACTCGTAGGTTTGAAAAATGTCCGTTGAAGTGAGACAGAATTCAAAATCCTCGGGTACTGGTCCTTAATTTCCGCGAACGGCTCTCTGCACAGTGTCCGTACTGTCAACAGTACTTTTCTGCAGGCAGCATTAAATGCACCAAGCTGATACGAAGTCTTTCTTCAATCATTTGTCTTTAATAACCTTGTACTTCAGAATTTATTACTTCCAGGGGCATTTATTACCGTTGGGCAGACTTCTTGATCCTTTCCACTTGGCTGATCGAAAGTGCAAGTCTGACGATGAACAGAGCTGATCCCAAACTTGAATAAATCTGATTTGAGTCGGCTGATCTTCATCAGTCTGATTTCTATCCTTCAGCAGATCAGTAGTCTTCTGGACCTTGAATATTTGACCTGTCTGATGTCTTCTTACTTGGTCAAAATTCTTCTAAGGGATATCAGCTAAGTTAACTTTTACTTAGTAGATTTGAAGTTTTGGAAATCATCAAAACCTCCCTTTACTAATTGTCTTCAGTGCTCTTCATCTTCATCCTTATCCAACAATTTCTCCCTTTTTGATGATGACAAAACTACAGCTTGGTACCTGTTTACCTATACTAAAGTTTTGATCCTCAAAATTTTCTGAGATAGAAAAAGTGTGTTGGAAACAGAACTTGAACTTTTATTTATGATTTTGAATTGATTACAAGTACAAGTCTGATCAGATAAGATGAATGAAAAAGAAATAAAGATATACAAAAGATTTATCTATACTAGTCATCAGCTTCTTCATCATCTCCTTCAACCACTTCTTCATATTCATAAGAAGATTCTTCATCATCTTCTTCATCATCTTCTTCTTCATCTTTATCAGCATCCTCATCCAAAAGCAGATTTGACTTAGCAGCTTCCATCTTTTATTTGATTTGCCGCTCCTTCAGCTCTAGCTTCCATTAATCTCTTAGCTTTTTCAGTGTTTTTGTACTTGGTGAATGGCTCTGTTTGATATTCAGCAGAATCCTTGGTTACAGCCATTTCTTCATCAGACTTGGCTTTTTCCTTGGTTTCTTCTTCAGACTTCTCTTTGCCTTCTACCTTTCCAATCTCTTCAGCAGTTTCAGTCTCTTCAGCAGCTTCGAGCTTTTCAGGTTCAGTGGCACCAGATTCCTCCACTTTTTCCTCTTCCTTCTTCTCTTCCCCCTTTTTGTCATCATCAGAAATGGTGACACTGGCAGGTCTGATAGGAGGGTTGAGTGCAGCAGATTGAATCTTCATAGCAGCACATAAAGCCTTCAAGTTCTGATTGACTACATCATGACTGGCAGTAAGATGATTAAGGGTGGTGCTGATGGTGTCAGTCTGATCATTAAAACAATCAACGTTCAGTTGCATAGTTGTAAGCTCTTCACGTATAACAGTTCCAGCTTGATGAACTTCCTTCAATAAACCAAGGTTGATTGATTTTTTCTTCGTCGCTGATTTTGATGAAGTTAGCAGTCAGATCAGCAATGTTGTTTTCAGCTCTCTTCAAAGAAGCATGAAGATGGTTGACATCAGCCTTCACATCTTCAATATTTATGTTCGTCTCTACAACACTTTGAGTCATCTACCTGGTATGATCCTCAGGCAGAGGAAAGTTGTCAATTGCATTCCTGATCGTCCTTGATGTAAGTAGTTGCATGCTCTATAGTTGTAATCTGTTGGACTCAGTCAATTCTTGCTGCAACTTCTTCAACAGCGTGCTATTCCTTTCTTCCATTTCCTTTATAGAATTGTCCATTAATAGCTGGAAGGCTTCCATCAGTGTTGAATGCATATCATCTGATGAAGCAGAATGAGCAGCAGGTTGATCATCTTCATTTTCCTGGTGGACAGGAGCATTCTTTAAGTCAGTATCCTGATCAGCTTCAGACTCCTTAGCTTTCCACTCAAGTGCTAAGGGTTCTTCAACAGCTTTGGGTTGATCAGTAACGTCTTCAAAAATCTTACTTATGATTTTGCCATCATCAGTAAAAGTTGTTGTTTGACGGATTTGTCTTACAACAGGCCACAGACTTGGAGTAGGGGCCTTTACCTTATGCATCTCATAGTAATCTCTAACTTCTTTGCTAAACGTGATCTGTTGAATACTTGGCAGCGAGGGCAGCTCACTTGATGAACCTTGCTGATATCTTGACTTAGCAGCCCATCTCTTCAAGGCAGTCATAACAGCAATCTGAATTGCCCTTTCAACAGCATCATCAGATTTTCTTTTCTTTGCAGGCAAAGTGTTCTCAATAATCTTGGCCTCCCCTGATGCAAACTCCTTTGCATATTGATGCATAGCATCCCTTACAAAGTCAGGATCCAAAGCCTGTTGAATGGAGTCAGTCTTTAGCCAATTCAGAACCCACCTTTCTTCATCAGCTAACTCCTTCCAACTCTGAAGCTCTTCAATAGACTTGTTCAGTCTATAGTCCCTCCACTTTATATATCTAGGCTTCTCATGGGTGAACAGAGTCTTCAGCATCAGTTTTTAATCATAGTAAGCTACGGCCTTTTCAAATCTGTTGAAGATAGCTTTATCAGAGTTGACAATGTCAAATGATCTTCTAACTTCAAACTTTGCCTTTGGCTTGACTTCGCCAGCAGGCATATTTGGCTTAGCTTCTTTCGATTCTCCAATTTTAATCCCTCCTCCATGAACAGGTCCATGAGCATCAGTCTTGCTCAGCTCAATGACCATTGCAAGTTCAGCAGCTTCAGCAGCTTTCCTTTCTTCTGCAGACATTTTTCTCCTTTCTTCATCCTTTGCTGCCTGAACCTTTCTAAGTTCAAGGACTCTTTTCTCCTCCAGCTCATCTCTCTTTCGCTGCTTAGCTTCTCTCTCTTCTTTTTGTCAGCAGCAGAGATCTTCTTTCTCTTGAAAAGTACTTTTCTCTTTCTTTTATCAACTGGGGCAATAGCGGGACCAGCAGATGCAAGAGGTGCAACTGCTATGGGATTGATGATCATCACATCTGGATCATCTTGAGGTTTGGAAACCTCAGCTGTTGGTTTTTCTTGAGCTGTCTGTTGCGCATCAATGTGTTCAGCAGCAGACGTCTCATCAGCTCCAACAGACCTCTCTGCTGTTTGAGGACTTTCTCTCACCAAATCTATTATCTCAGTGGGCTTTTCAACAAATGTCATTTGTTTTCTGATTGTTTGTCTTGGTCTTCTCCCTTGAGCAAGTTGGGAAGCACCTGTATCCCTGAGTTGACTCCTGGTCCTATGAGAGACATTCTCATCAGGTACCTCAGCAGATGGAGTTCTTGAAGATGATGCAGGAGACATGTTCCTGACATCAGCAGTGGTCTGATTTATGATTTTATCAGCTTCAGCATCAGACACCTTCTTCATCTTCTCAGGAGTCTTTTCCTTAGGCTCATCAGCCTTTTGCTTTTCGGATTCAACAGCCAGCTGAGCTATTTTACCAGTCTCCTTTGCCTTTTGGCAGGAACCTCCTTTGGTTCCTCAGCTTCTTCTTCCACGTCAGCTTCATCAGCTTTCCTCTTAAGAACAGGCAAGTACTTGGACATTGCCTTAGCAGCATGGATTTCCTTCCCATTTGTCACATCACAACCCATATGAAAGAGCAGATAGCTCAAAGTGATTCTGTGATTTGTCTGGGGAGCATTCTTGTTCTTCTTCTCGTGGAAGTTGGCCAGAATATACCAGATAACCATGGACCAGTTGACTTCTAATCCATAGTAAATGGCGGCCATGATGCTGAATCTCTTCATTGTAACAGCATCCAACAAAAAAGTACAGTTTTCTATCAGCTTAGAGACCATATCAGCCATACGCTGATATTCATCCTTCAGCTGCTTCTTCTTAATGTTGCCAGTCAACATTTCACCATCATTGGCACAGATTGTCCAGAAATCTTGATGACTCTCCTTAGTCAGAACAGTGACGTCATGTCGTCCACTGTTGGGCAGTCCAAAAGTTTCATGAAGCAAAGTGGGAGTAATGATAACAGATTTACCTCCGACTGTTGCCTTGATCTCCTGGGTAGTGGAATCAACTGTTGTTGTTCGGTAATACTCCAAAACTTGATCAGTCCAGACCAAACCCTCATGATACTCCATGAAATTTACTAAGGAGGCATATTTGAACTTCTCCAGTAGTTCCTTCATTAACTTGGTACCAGATTGGTAATAAGTCTCATACACCAAGTACATACTTTCAGCCTTTGATTCTTGTCCAGAAGCCATCTCGATTCTGTTGATTGTTAGTGAAAAAGAAGAAATTGTTGCAGAAAATAGCAAGTATTTTTCTCACAAGTGCTCTCTGAATATTTGGGTGCGTAAAGAGTGACTAAGCTGATCAGATCTGGATTTATAGAGTTAGGGTATCTTGGTTTCCGTGATTCCAGCCTACCGTTAGATCCGTTTCTTGTCAGTCCTGATCGTGCGGCGTCAGTTACGCATTTTCAAATTCAAAAAGCATTTAATGACAGGCGGGAATACGAACCGCCTTACTGTACTTATAAAAGCGTGTTTTTAGATAAAACGTTTTAATACACTTAGCTTTTGTACAGTTGATCAGACAGGTAAATAAAACACTTATCTGATAGGACTACCGTCCTGATGACAAAGTTGTTATCAATGAAAGCCAATAACTGATAACCTTCCTCGGCTGTTTGTCAATCCAGCTAGATAATTAATCTTCATTCTTCAAGACTTTAATCTTCTGATGAAAACATAACTTCAACTAACTGTCATCAACAAATTTCATCTTTAAATCAGAAGTACCGCTAGTCTTACACGTTCCCTCTGACTTTAAGAATTCATAAGTTAACTACTCTGTTGAGAGTTAATCCTTGAAGATAATATGATGAGTAAGCTGTTGAACTTCAGTCTTCTGATGAGTTCCCCCTCAGCTTATGCATCCAAATTTAGTAGACCTAGTTTAGCTCTTAGAATTGAAAACCTTGTCTCACTTAGGGGTTTTGTGAAGATCTCATCAATCTGATTTTCAGTAAACACATATTCTATCATGACATTTCCTTTCTCCACATGATCTCTAATGAAATGATGTTTGATCTCAATGTGCTTAGTCCTTGAATGACTTGTAGTATTTTGATTAAGGCTGATTGCACTTGTATTGTCACAGTAGATAGGGATTCCACTTATTTTTATGTTGTAATCTTCTAGTTGATGCTTCAACCATAATATTTGTGCACAGCAAGCTCCAGCAGCTATATATTCAGCTTCAGCAGTTGATATGGATACTGAAGTCTGTTTCTTACTCATCCAAGAGATCAGACGACTACCTAAGAACTGACAGACACCTGTTGTGCTTTTTCTGTCAATCTTGCAGCCAGCAAGGTCAGAATCTGAATATTCAATGAGTTCAAATCCAGATTCCCTAGGATACCTACCACAATCCCAAATCTTCAGTACCTTTAAGATATTTAAGTATCCTTTTGGCAGCTAGGAGATGAGATTCTTTAGGATTTGATTGATACCTCACACAAACCCCAACAGAGTACATAATATCAGGTCTGCTAGCCGTTAAGTATAACAAGGACCCAATAATTCCTCTGTACTTTGTTATGTCCACTGATTTGCCATCTTCATCTTTATCCAAACGAAGACTAGTAGACATTGGAATATTAGCAGTAGAGCTAGTTTCCATACCAAATTTCTTCAACAGATCCTTTGTGTATTTTGCTTGGCTGATGAATATTCCATCAGGCAACTGTCTTACTTGCAAACCAAGAAAATAATTAAATTCTCCCATCAAGCTCATTTCAAACTTGTTCTGCACCAGCTTTGAGAACTTGTCACACATCTGTTGATTTGTTGAACCAAAAATAATATCGTCCACATATATTTGCACAAGAATAATATATTCTTCACATTCAATAGTGAACAAGGTCTTGTCTACCTTACCTTTACGAAATCCTTTAATTAAAAGAAAATCAGATAGGGTATCATACCATGCTCTTGGAGCCTGTTTCAGTCCATAAAGAGCTTTCTTCAGACGATGCACCTTGTATTCTTCTTGATAAGCTTCAAATCCAGGTGGTTGTTCAACATAAACTTCTCCTTGCAATTCTCCATTGAGAAAAGCTGATTTCACATCCATCTGATAGACTGTGAAATTCTTGTGAGCAGCATAGGCAAGAAAGAGTCTGATAGCCTCTTATCTTGCTACTGCTGCAAAAGTTTCATCAAAGTCAATACCTTCTTCTTGACAATAGCCTTTGGCAACTAATCTTGCTTTATTTCTGGTGACCACACCATCTTCATTCATTTTGTTCCTGAATACCCATTTAGTGCCAATAACTCTCTGATGACTTGGTCTAGGAACTAAGTACCAGACTTCATTCCTTTCAAATTGATTTAGCTCTTCTTGCATGGCTTCAATCCAGTTTGAATCACTAAGAGCTTCTTCAATCTGTTTGGGCTCAATTTGAGATACGAAGCTGAAAAACATTGCTTCACTTGCAGCAGCCGTCCTTGTCTTTACTTTATCCAAAGGATCACCAATCACCAGCGCTGGTGGGTGATTCTTGAGCCATCTAAGATCAGGTTGCAAATCATAATGTTGACCTTTGTTTTGATCTTGCAACACTACTGTTGGAGTTCCAGTAGTAGTCTGTTGAACATTTGTTGTCTGTCGAACATTCTCTGGTCTGTCAGTTGTTTGAAACTTGTCTGTTAGACTATCAGCACTGTGATTTTGAACAACACTTGAGTTAGCAGCTGGGTTGAGATCAGGTAGTATGATGGGAACATATTCTTCATTCTTTCCAACATTCAATTTCTGTAAATCAGTAGACAGATCTTGATTGGTACTTTGATTCTTTTCAGAAGATTGATTTGGTTCATCAAATACTACGTGAATGGATTCCTCTATAAGTAAAGTTCTTTTGTTAAAGACTCTACAAGCTTTACTAACAGTAGAGTATCCTACAAAAACAGCTTCATCAGCCTTTTCTGCAAAAGCAGTAAGGTGATTTTTCCCATTATTCAAAACAAATCATTTACAACCAAATATCTTAAAGTAATGAATGTTTGGCTTCCTGTTGTTCCAAACTTCATATGGAGTCTTGTTTTGGTGCTTGTTGATCATGCATCTGTTTTGGGTAAAGCATGCTGTGTTTGTTGCTTCTACCCAAAATCTTTGAGGCAGCTTAGCTTCAGCTATCATTGTTCTGGTAGCATCTTTAAGAGTTCTGTTTCTCCTTTCAGCAACTCCATTCTGCTGAGGGGTTCTGGCAGCAGAGTACTCATGGCTGATTCCTCTGACATTACAATACTCTTCAACAGTAGAGTTTGTAAACTCAGTCCCTCTATCTGATCTGATCTTCAATATCTTCATGCTCTTTTCATTCTGAATCAGTTCCATCAGATTTGTAAGATGTTCCTTGGTTTCACTTTTCTTCTTCATGAAAATCACCCAAGTATATCTTGAAAAGTCATCCACAACAGCTAGGCAGTATTTTTTTTCACCATTGCTGACTGGATCAATGGGTACAAATAAGTCCATGTGTAGCAGCTCCAATATTCTTCCAGAAGATTGATGCTTCTTGCTTTTGAATGATGACTTGATTTGTTACCTTTCTGACAGGCGTCACAAAGCTTGTCCTTGCTCATGACTGTTTTTGGAATTCCCTCTACCAGATTGTTCTTGATAAGTCTGTTTATGGTCTTGAAATTCACATGGTTCATTCTTTTGTGCCACAGCCAACTGACTTCACTTGGTGTTGATGCCACCAAAAAAATACTTGAATTCTTGTCAACAGAATTCCAGTCCACTGTGTAGATATTTCTTTGTCGTCTTCCAGATAAAATAACCTTCTTTGTACCAATATGTTCAACGTAGCACTTATCTGTTGAGAAGATAACTGAATATCCTTTGTCACAAAATTGACTTATGCTCAGCAAATTGTATTTGAGGCATTTAACATAAGAGACGTCAGATATCTCAATATTGCCTTTGATCAGCTTTCCAGTTGTACAATCTTGCCTTCCTTGCTGTCTCCAAAAGTAACTTTAGGGCCATCCACAGCAACATCATCAGTCAGCTCATGTATGCTTCCACACATGTGTCTTGAACATCCACTGTCCAAGTACCAGATTTTCTCTACTTTACTCCTACTCCTAATCCTAACCTACAAAACAAAATAAAATTGTTTTAGGTACCCTTATTGAGAGGGTCCTGAAGGATTAGTTCCACCTTTGACAACCCAATATGATGAAGTCTTAGGCTTCTTAGGCTTCTGTTGTTTGGCAGGAGCATGAACAGTTTCTTCTTCATCATGTTTATCAGATTTGCTATGTTGATGATAATCAGCATGATAAGGATAATGCTCATAAGTAGAATAAGATGCATGATAAGGAGGGTATGCATGAATTGGATGAGCAGGATATGGTGCATAGTAAGTTGGAAATTGAGGTGCATGATACATAGGAGGATATGCAGCAGGTTGCACATAATATGACTCATTTCCATACCAAGCATTTTGATTTTTCTTGTTTTTATGCTTCTTTGGTTTACTAGTTGCTTGCTCATTAACAGATGACTTAGTTTTATCACTAGTCTGATTGGTTTTGACCTTATCAGAAGACTTCATAGGACTCTTCTGTTTGGACTTACCAGTCTGTTTTCCTACACTAGGCTCTTTGCTCTTTTTAGCCTTAGGAGTTTTTGTCTCCTTTAACACTTTCTCAGGTGAAGCAGGTTTAGTAGTCCGAACATACAAAATGACCTTACTGTTGTCAGCTGATATAAATTTTTCAGTATGTTTCAGTTCTAGCTTATCCTGATCTAAAGGTGTCTTCTGTTTACTAAACATGTGAGTGGATGCAACAGATGACTTATCATGAGACTCAATGACTTTCTCGAGCTCCATGATTTTACCCTTATAAACTTCACATTCAGCTTTCAAAGATTCATTCCCTTGCTCAAGCAGTTTGTATTCAGCTGATTCTCTTGGCTTTTCAGCTTTAAGTTTCAATGAACTGTTTTGCTCTTTCAGCTATATCATCTCTTCCTTAAGCTTTTTAAATGCATCAGCAATACTTGTATTGTTAAGCATCATTTGTTCAAATGAATTAAATAATTCATTATCAAGAGGAGTTACCTCTTCATCCTCGGAGCTATCAGATTCCTTAGCCATCAGGCAGAGAAGAGCAGGACTCTCTTCATCAGAAGACTCTTCATCAGAAGTGTCTGAATATGAATCTGATGAGTAGACAGCAGCTAGATTTTCTGCTTCTGCTACCAGCACCTTGCCTTTCTGATGATTTCTTTCCTTTCTGATTCTCTTTTCCTCTTCTGTATACTTCTCAGCTTTAGGATATGGGCAGTCTCTGATGAAATGACCCAGTTTCCTGCAATTATAGCATATCATTTTGGATTTATAAGAATCCTTATCTTGAGAAGAAGAAGTAGGGTTAGAAGTAGAAGCATTGTTATATTTGTTCTTCATTTTTCGTCTGTAGAACTTTTTGAAGTTGTTCATCAGCAATGCAACGTCTCCAGCAGTGTACTTCTTTTTGTTGAGTAGTGTTGGATAAGGATGAAGATGAAGGCACTAAAGGAAGTCTGATAAGGGAGGTTTTGATGCATTCCAAAACTTCATATTTGGCTAAGTATGGAGTAACTTAGCTGATAAACTTATCAAAGAATTTTGACTAAGTAAAGAAGACATCAGAAGAGTCAAAGTTTCAAGGTCCAAGACTTCTGATCTGCTGAAGAAAAGTTATCAGACTGGTGAAGATCAGCCGACTCAAATCAGATTTGTTCAAGTTTGAGATCAGCTTTGTTCGCCATCAGACGCGTACTTTTATCAGCCAAGTGAAGAAGATCATTAAGTATTCCCAACGGTAATAAATGCCCCTTGGAGTAATAAATGCTGAAGTACAAGGTTATTAAAGACAAATGATTGAAGAAATGCTTCACATCAGCTGGGTGCATTTAATGCTGCCTGCAGAATAGTACTGTTCACAGTACTGACAGACTGCAAAAGAGCCGTTCGCGGATTTTAAGGACCAGTACTCGAGGAATTTGAATCTTGTCTCTCTTCAACGGACACTTTTCAATCCTCAAGTATAAATAGCTGGAAGAGACGAAGAAGAAACAAGCAACACAATCTCTGAGAAATTTTCCAAGCAGAATTCTTTAAGTCTCAAGAACAGCTCACTCATCAGCTGAGTCATTTGTTGACAAAAGCAGAGTTGAAGAATCAAGCCAAATACATCTTCTGAGTGAATTTGTAAACACTGAGTGTTGTGAGAAGTAGATATCCGTCTAAGTGAGTGATATTACTTCAGAGAGTAGGATTTATTTGTGATTTCTTACTGCGAACTTACGGCCTGTTCATTTGTTGTAAGGCGTAAGCAGAGTATACTGATTACTGTGTGTTTTTAGTATAACCCAAGATCTTTGTGACTTGGAAGAGTGGACTAAAGGATATTCAAATCCATATAACCACTATAAAAACTGCTTGTGTTTTTATTTGCATTTTACTTGCATATTTTCAGTTTGCATAAAACACATTAACTTAACTGTTTGAAAAAGAATTTAAAGGAGTTTATAAAACTGGGGAAGCATTTTTCAAACTGCTAGAAATACTTGTGAAAAACACTTTATAAATCCGCTGCAAGTACTCTAAGTATTAAAACTGATTTTAACAAAATCAGCTAAGTAGTAATCAGACGAGTGGTCAACAAACCTGTTCAAAGATTTGTTAGCGAACAGAACTGTAACTAACTACTTTGATCAGCTTAGTTTGTTCACAGTTAGAGAAAAGTTTTAAAGTTAAAATTGGAAGAAAATTTTAAAGAGGTTTATTCACCCCCCCCCCTCTAAACCTCTTCTGACCACTTGGGACCAACAAGTGGTATCAGAGCAGGTGGTTCATTAGAATCAACTGCCTGATCAACGAGCTTGATCCAAGTGTTTTTCAAAGGTTTTCAAAACTTTTTCAAAAGAGCATCTTTTTGAAAAATCTGAACTTTTTGAAAAATGGATTGTGTCAGCCATGTTCCCCACATTGCTGGTATGTCTTTTGAAGATTGGAAGATTAGAATGGAAATCTTTCTAGCTGCTTATAATGACAACATGTACACATGTATCATTAAAGGTCCATTCAGATTCACAAAGACCATAAAGATAAATGACGTTGACACGGTTGTGGAAAAAGACCTTCATGAGATGACTCCAGAAGAAATAAAGCTTTACAATCTAGACAAAGTTGGAAGATTCATCATGACTAAAGCCCTGGATAATGATCGGTTTGACAAGGTCAAACATTGCAAGACTGCAAAGAAGATGTGGGACAAAGTCAGAGACATGAGCGAAGGCAATGATGCAATAAAGGAGCATCAGCTCACTGTTGCTTTGGAGAAACTTGACAACTTCAAGATGAAGTCTGGAGAAAGCATTGATCAGATGGATATCAGATTCACCAGAACTCTGAATGAAGTTTTAAAGTTGGGAAAGACCTTCACTGACAAAGAGATCACTGTCAGAGTACTAAAGGCCCTATCCCCAAAATTCAACATGAAAGTGATAGCAATGGAAGAATCAAGGGATTTGGGAAAAATCTCTCTTACTGAGCTGTTTTCTGTACTCAAGGCATTCGAGTATAAACTGCCTAGAATGGGAATTGAAGAAACCTCAACTTCAGGACCCACAGCTGCACTGGTTGCTGCTGAAAACACCAGAAGACCAGCACAGAAAAGCAAAGAAGTGGACTCATCTGATGAAGCCACTCTACTCAACAAAAAGGAGTACACTGCTGGAGATGTTGCACTGTTGATAAATAATTTCAAGAAGTTCTACAAAAGAAAAATGAAGAACAAATACAACAATGCTTCTACTTCTAAACCTAACTTTTCTTCTCAAGATAAAGATGATTATAAAGCAAAACTAATGTGTTACAACTGCAGGAAATTGGGACACTTCATCAAAGACTGCCCATATCCAAAAGCAGAAAAATACACTGAAGAAGAGAAGAAAATGAGAAAACAAAGAAAGCATCAGAGAGGCAAGGCAATGATGGCTGAAGCAGAAAAGCTGGCTGCTGTCTACTCATCTGATTCAGATTCAGACACGTCTGATGAAGAATCGTCTGATGAAGAAAAACCTGCTCTCCTGTGCCTGATGGCAAAGGAATCTGATGACTCCGAGGATGAGGTAACTCCTCTTGACAATGAATTATTTAATTCATTTGAACAAATGATGCTGAACAATACTGGTATTGCTGAAGCATATAAAAAGCTTAAGGAAGAGATGATATTGCTTAAAGAGTAAAACAGTTCACTGAGACTTTTAGCTGAAAAGCCAAAAGAATCAGCTGAATACAAACAGCTCGAGCAAGAACATGAATCTCTGAAAGCTGAATGTGAGGTTCATAAAGGAAAAATCATGGAACTTGAAAAGGTTATTGAATCTCATGAAAAATCATCTGTTGCACCCACTCTTACGTCTAGTAAACAGAAGATACCTTTAGAACAGGATAAGCAAGAATTGAATCATACTGAGAAATTTATATCTGCTGACAATAGTAAGGTCATTCTGTATGTTCAAACTGCTAAACCTGCCTCAACTGAGAAAGAATTAAAGGAGAAGAAATCTCCTAAAGCTAAAAAGAGCAAAGAGCTTAGTATAGGAAGTCAGACTAGTAAGACCAAACAGCAGAGTCCTAAGAAGTCTGCTGATAAAGCTAAACTGAATCAATCTGTTGGTAAAACTAAGTCAAAACCAATTGAGCAAGCATCTAGTAAACCAAAGAAGCATAAGTACAAGAAAAATCAAAATGCTTGGTATGGAAATGAATCATATTATGTGCAACCTGCTGCATATCATCCTATGTATCATGCACCTCAATTTCCTAGTTACTATGCACCTTACCCTGCTCATCCAATGCATGCATATCCTGCTTATCATGCACCTTACCCTGCTTATGAACACTATTCTTATCATACTGATCATCAACATGACTTATCTGCTAGTTATGATAAAGATGAAACTGTTCATGCTCCTGTCAAAACTCAGAAACCTAAGAAGCCTAAGACATCAACATCTTGGGTTGTCAAAGGTGGAACTAATCCATCAGGACCCTCTCAATAAGGGCACCTAAAACAATCTTATTTTTGTTTTGTAGGTTAGGATTAGGAGTAGGAGTAAAGTAGAGAAGATTTGGTACTTGGACAGTGGATGTTCAAGACACATGTGTGGAAACATACATGAGCTGACTAATGCAGTTGCTGTGGATGGTCCAAAAGTTACTTTTGGAGACAGCAAAGAAGGCAAGATTGTAGCTAAAGGAAGAGTTATCAAAGGAAACATTGAGATATCTGACGTCTCATATGTTAAAGGCCTCAAATATAATCTGCTAAGCATAAGTCAATTTTGTGACAAAGGATATTCAGTCATCTTCTCAACAGATAAGTGCTACGTTGAACAGATTGGTACAAAGAAGGTAATTCTATCTGGAAGAAAACAAGGAAATATCTACATAGTCGACTGGAATTCTGCAAATAAGAATTCAAGTGTTTGTTTGGTGGCATCTGCACCAAGTGAAGTTAGCTGGCTATGGCACAAGAGAATGAATCATCTAAACTTCAAGACCATAAACAGATTAATCAAGAATGATCTGGTTGAAGGGATTCCAAAAGCAGTCATGAGCAAAGACAAGCTCTGTGACGCCTGTCAGAAGGGTAAACAAATCAAGTCATCATTCAAAGGCAAGAAGCACCAATCTTCTGGAAGGATATTGGAGCTACTACATATGGACTTATTTGGACCCATTGATCCAGTCAGCAATGGTGGAAAGAAATACTGCCTAGCTGTTGTGGATGATTATTCAAGATATACTTGGGTGATTTTCATGAAGAAGAAAAGTGAAACCAAGGAACATCTTACCAATCTGATGGAAATGATCCAAAATAAGAAGAGTATCAAAATATTGAAGATCAGATCAGATAGAGGGACAGAGTTTACAAATTCTACTGTTGAAGAGTATTGTAATATCAAAGGAATACATCATGAGTATTCAGCTGCTAGAACCCCTCAACAGAATGGTGTTGCTGAAAGGAGAAACAGAACACTAAAAGAAGCTGTCAGGACCATGATAGCTGAAGCTAAGCTGCCTCAAAGATTTTGGGCAGAAGCAACAAATACAGCCTGCTTTACCCAGAACAGATGTATGATCAACAAAAATCAGAACAAGACTCCATATGAAGTTTGGAACAACAGAAAACCAAACATTCATTACTTTAAGATTTTTGGTTGTAAATGTTTTGTGTTGAATAATGGGAAAAATCACCTTACTGCATTTGCAGAAAAGGCTGATGAAGCTGTTTTTGTAGGATACTCAACTGTTAGTAAGGCTTACAGAGTTTTTAACAAAAGAACATTACTAATAGAAGAATCCATTCATGTAGTATTTGATGAGCCAAGTCAATCTTCTGAAAAGAATAAAAATGTTAACCAAGATCTGTCTACTGATTTACAGAATTTAGACATTGGAAGAAATGAAGAATATGTTCCCATCATACTACCTGATCTTAACTCAGCTGTCAACTCAAGTGCTGTTCAAAATCAGATCACTGATTGTCTAACAGACGAGTTACAACCAGCTGACAGACCAGAGACTGTTCAACAGACTGCAAATGTTCAACAGACTACTACTGCAACTCCAACAGTAGTGTTGCAAGATCAAACAGAGGACAACATTCAGACCTGCAACCTGATCTAAGATGGCTCAGAAATCACCCACCTGAGTTAGTGATTGGTGATCCATTGGATAGAGTGAAAACAAGAAGAGCTGCTGCACATGATGCCATGTTTGTCACTTTTCTATCTCAAATAGAGCCTAAGCAAATTGAAGAAGCTCTCAATGATTCCTTCTGGATAGAAGCTATGCAAGAAGAGTTGAATCAATTTGAAAGGAATGAAGTCTGGTACTTAGTTCCTAGACCAAGTCATCAAAGAGTAATTGGCACTAAATGGGTTTTCAGAAATAAGATGAATGAAGATGGTATTGTTACCAGAAACAAAGCAAGATTAGTGGCCAAGGGTTATTGTCAAGAAGAAGGAATAGACTTTGATGAAACATTTGCACCAGTAGCAAGACTTGAAGCAATCAGACTGTTTCTAGCCTATGCTGCTCATAAGAACTTCACTGTCCATCAGATGGATGTGAAGTCTGCTTTTCTCAATGGAGAAATGCAAGAAGAAGTATATGTCGAACAACCTCCTGGATGTGAAGTCTGCTTTTCTCAATGGAGAATTGCAAGAAGAAGTGTACGTTGAACAACCTCCTGGATTTGAAGTCTATCAAGAAGAGGACAAAGTATATCGTCTGAAGAAAGCCCTCTATGGACTGAAACAGGCTCCAAGAGCATGGTATGATACCCTATCTGATTTTCTTTTAATTAAAGGATTTCATAAAGGTAAGGTAGATAAAACCTTGTTTACAATTGAATGGGAAAATCATATATTACTTGTGCAAATATATGTGGACGATATTATTTTTGGTTCAACTAACCAACAGATGTGTGATAAGTTCTCCAAGCTGATGCAGAATAAGTTTGAAATGAGCATGATGGGTGAACTTAATTATTTTCTTGGTCTGCAAGTTAGACAGTTGCCTGATGGAATATTCATCAGCCAAGCTAAATACACAAGAGATCTGTTCAAGAAGTTTGGTATGGAAACTAGCTCTACTACTACCATTCCTATGTCTACAAATCTTCGTTTGGATAAAGATGAAGATGGCAAATCAGTGGACATAACCAAATATAGAGGCATTATTGGTTCATTGTTGTATCTAACAGCAAGTAGACCTGATATAATGTACTCAGTTGGAGTCTGTGCAAGATTCCAATCAAACCCCAAGGAATCTCATTTCTTAGCTGCCAAGAGGATATTGAAATACATTAAAGGCACTCAAGAATTGGGATTATGGTATCCTAGAGAATCTGGATTTGAGCTTATTGGTTATTCAGATTCAGACCTTGCTGGCTGCAAGATTGACAGAAAGAGCACAACAGGTGCCTGTCAGTTCTTAGGAAGTCGTCTGATCTCATGGATGAGTAAGAAACAGACTTCAGTTTCTATATCTACTGCTGAAGCTGAATATATAGCTGCTGGAGCTTGCTGTGCACAGATACTTTGGTTGAAGCATCAACTAGAAGACTACAACATCAAAATCAGTGGAATTCCAATCTACTGTGACAACACAAGTGCAATCTCTCTTACTCAGAACACTACAAGTCATTCAAGGACTAAACATATAGAGATCAAGCATCACTTCATTAGAGATCATGTGGAAAAAGGCAATGTTATGATAGAGTATGTTCATACTGACAATCAGATTGCTGATATCTTCACTAAACATTTAAGTGAAGTAAGGTTTCCAACTCTAAGAGCTGAGCTAGGACTACTTAAATTGGATGCATAAGCTGAGGGGGAATTTATCAGAAGACTTAAGTTCAACAGCTTAATCATCACTGTTATCTTCAAGGATTAACTTTCAACAGACTAGTTAACCTATGAATTCTTAAACTCAGAGGGAACGTGTAAGACTAGCGGTACTTCTGAATTAAAGATGAAATTTGTTAATGTCAGTTAGTTGAAGTTACGTTTTCAACAGAAGACTCAACTATCGAAGAATAAAGTTATATTATCTGGCTGGATTGACAAACAGCTGAGGAAGGTTATCAGCTATTGGCATTCTCTGATAACAACTATGTCATCAGGACAGTGGTCAATCAGATAAGTGTTTATTTTACTCATCTGATTACTGATATAAAAGCGGAACTATTTAAAAACGTTTTATCCAAAAATACGCTTTTATAAGTAACTGAAGGGCGGTACATATTCCCGCTCCTCATTAAATATCTTTTGAATTTGAAAGGTCGTAACTGACACCGCACGATCAGCACTGACAAGAAAACGGATCTAACGGTTGGCGGATATCACGGAAACCAACATACCCCAACTCTATAAAATCCCAATCTAATCAGTCGTGTAGTTCTTTACGAACCCTAAACTTTCAAAAGTACTTGTGAGAATTTTGAGCAATTTTTCTGCAAAACTCTCTTCGTTTTTCTTCCTAATCTCTACAGATCTGCAATGGCTGTTGAAGGTATGTACCTTGTGTATGATTCATACTACCAATCTGGTACGGATCTGATGAAGGAACTGCTCGAAAAGTTCAAAGCTGCCTCGTTGGTAAATTTCATGGAATACCACGAAGGAGTCATCTGGACTGACCAAGTGATGGAGTACTACAACACAGCGAAAGCTGACTACAACACACTGGAGATTAAGGCTACAGTGGGAGAAAAATCTATCACTATTACCCCAGCTGTTCTTCACGAGACGTTTGGGCTTCCTAACAGTGGAAGACATGACGTCACCATACTGACGGAGGATAAGCACCAACAGTTCTGGGCGATCTGCGCCAAAGAGGGAGAAGTACTCTCTGGAAATATAAGGAAGAAGCAACTGAAGGATGAGTATCAGCGGATGGCTGATATGGTGTCCAAGCTGATTGAAAATTGCACCTTCTCACTGGATGCTGTTACCATGAAGAGGTTCAGCATCATGGCTGCCATCTACTATGGAATGGAAGTCAACTGGTCCATCATAGTATGGTACATCTTGGCTGATTTCCTTGATGAAAAGAAAGGAAAAGGTCCTCACACCAACCACAGGATTACGCTCAGTTATCTGCTGTTCAAACTGGGGTGTCCTATGCTGAATGGCAAGGAAATTCACAAGTCCAAAGCCATGAACAAATATCTGCCAGTTCTAAAGAGAAAGGTTGATGAGCCTGAGGAAGCTGATGATGAGAGACAGAAGGAGGTCCCTGCCAAAAGACAACGAAGATTAGTCAAAACAGCTAACTTGGTTGTTGAGACTAGAAAGAAGAAGGCTGCTGATGAGCCTAAAAAGAAAGAGGTTAAGCAGATGGAGAAAGTGACTTCTGCTGCTGAAGCCACTAAAATCATAGAAACTATAACTGCTGATGTAAGGACTGGATCCCCTGCATCACCATCAAGAACTCCATCAGCAGAGAGGCCTGCTGAAGGTATATCTCAAAGAACAAGAAGCCAACAGAGAGATACAGCTACTTCTACTTACCGTGAAGGAAGAACCAAAAAGTCTACTAGAAAGCAGATGACTTTTATAGAAAAACCCACGGAGTTAGAAGATATAGCTAGAGAAGGCCCTGAAAATGCTGAAAAGGCTGCTGAAACTGCTGAGCCTGCCACAACAGTCGAGACTGCCGCAACAGTCGAGGCTGATGCAACTGACAAAGCTGACAAGCAACAGCCAAGATCAGTTACTCAATCAGTTGAGACCTCAAAGTCTCAAGAAGATCCAGATGTCCAAATCATATATCCAATTGCTGCAAATCCTATTTCATCTGCTGGACCAGCCCCTGTTGATAAAGGAAAAAGGAAAATAGTGCTGAGGAAAAAGAAGATTTCCAAGGCTGACAAGAAAGCAAGGGAGGAAGCTGAACAGAGAAAACGAGATGAAGCTGAGGAAAAGAAGGCTATTGAGCTAAGCAAAGCTCAAGCAGCAAAGGATGAGGCCAGAAAGAAAATGTCTGAAGCAGAGAGGAAAGCTGCTGAAGATGCTGAAATGGCCATGGTTTTGGAATTAAGCAAAGTTGATGCCTATGGACCTGTCCATGGAGGTGGCATCAAGATTAAAGAGGCTGGAGGAGAAAAAGATACCCCAAAAGTAAAGATGCCTGTTGGGGAAGTAAAACCAAAGGAAAAGTTTGAGGTTAAGAAAGCCTTCAAGATCATACATAACAACAAAGAGCTTTTCCAGAAGTTTGAAAAGTCCTTAGCCTACTACAACCAGAAGTTAATGTTGAAGACCATGTTCACTCAAGAAAAGCCTAGATATATCAGATGGAGAGACAATAGGCTGAACAGGTCCATCATTGAACTTCAGAATCTGAAGGATTTAGCTGCTGAAGAGAAATGGGTACTAGAGTGGCTAAAGACAGATTCTATCCAAAAAGCCTTGGATCCTCATTATATTAGGGATGCTATGCATCACTATGCCAGGGAACTTGCCCTTGAGGAAGCCAAGCTGATAGAGAACACCCTGCCTGCCAAAAGAAAGAAGACTGATGATGTTGAAGAAAGGGCTGTGAAGATTGCTGTTATCACTGCACTGAAAAAGTGGGCAGAAAAGTCCAGATATCAGCAAGGGCATTCAAGTGAACTCCCTCAATTGCCAGGTATTCAACATGTAATTTTTGGCAGAGAAATGAAAGATTTCAGTGAAGTGCCAGAGGGTAACAATGCATTTGTCAACCCTTGGATCATTGTGAGGCAAATTCGTCAAACAACCTGCTTCAATGATGATGGCACCATCACTAATCTGGTGTATGAAGACGTCACTGATGAACATAAAGCTGTGGCCAAGCCTGCTGACAAGTCTGCTGACCAGCCTGAAGACAAGTCTGCTGACCAGGCTGAAGACAAGTCTGCTGACCGAGCTGAAGACAAGTCTGCTGACCAGGTTGAAGACAAGTCTGCTGATCAGACTGCTGACAAGTCTGCTGAAAAGGTTGCTGATGAACCCTTAGCCATTGAGTGGAATGCTAAGGATTCTGAAGATCATCAGGACGCAAAGATGGAAGATATCCCTGTCCACCAGGAGATTGAAGAAAAGGATGAAGCTGCTGCTTCTGCTTCATCAGGTGATGAACACTCATCACTTATGGAAGCTTTCCAGATGTTGATTGAAAATTCTATGAAGGAACTGGAAGAGAAGCATCAACAACAGCTATTGAAGGTAAAGGAAGAGCTAAAGAATGAACTCAAGTCAGAGTTGGTAGAATCCAACAGACTTCAGCTGGAAACTGTTCAACAATCAACAGAGAAGATCATAAAAAGAGAAGTTGACAACTTTCCCATTCCTCAAGACAATTCCTTGCAGTTAGTGTACAGCTTGAGAGATTTGAACAAGAATGTGGAAGATGTGAAGGGTGATGTAAATCATCTTCATGCTGCCCTTCAAAGAGCTGAACACAAGATCGCTGATTTCACTGCAACCTTCATCAAAGTCAGTGAAGAGGAGAAGGAAATCAATTTAGGGATGTTGCATGAAGTATCAACTGCTGTACAGGAAATCCAAAATGAAATTGCAACTACAAACCTGAACATTGACTACTTCAATGATCATACTGACAACATCAGCACTGATATTCTTCATCTTACAGCAAGCCATGATGTTACAAATCAAAATCTGAAGGCTTTGTGCGCTGAATTGAAAGTTCCAACAGTTGCTCTCAACCCTGCTGTTGCACCTTCTACTGTCATCAGTCCTGATGATGACAAAAAGGGGGGAAGATAAACGGGATGAAACAGCCAAGGAAGCCAAAGCAAAGGAAACTGATGAAACAGCCAAGGAAGCCAAAGAAAAGGAAGCTGATAAGATTGATCTTGAGAAGTTCACAGAAATTACCAAGTACAAGAATACAGAATCAGCCAGGAAGGCAATGGAAGCTTTAAGAGAGCAGCAAATTAAAGAGAAAATGGAAGCTGCCAAAGCAAACATGGACCTGGATGATGAAGCTGATGAAGAAGAAGAAGAAGACGACGATGAGTCTTCTTATGAGTATGAAGAAGTGCTTGAAGGATCAGATGAAGAAGCTGATAGTTAAAATTGAGAAAATCTTGTAATCAGTTTACTTTTATCTATCTTTCAGACATCTCATCTGAAGAACTTGTACTTGTATTTGTAACAATCTTATCATATCAATAAAAAGTCAAGTTCATTCCAACATACTATTTTCTATCTCAGAAAATTTTTGAGGATTACATTCTTTATCTTAGATATTCAACAGGTACTTAGCTGAAGTTTTGTCATCATCAAAAAGGGGGAAATTGTTGGATAAGGATGAAGATGAAGGCACTAAAGGAAGTCTGATAAGGGAGGTTTTGATGCATTCCAAAACTTCATATTTGGCTAAGTATGGAGTAACTTAGCTGATAAACTTATCAAGGAATTTTGACTAAGTAAAGAAGACATCAGAAGAGTCAAAGTTTCAAGGTCCAAGACTTCTGATCTGCTGAAGAAAAGTTATCAGACTGGTGAAGATCAGCCGACTCAAATCAGATTTGTTCAAGTTTGAGATCAGCTTTGTTCGCCATCAGACGCGTACTTTTATCAGCCAAGTGAAGAAGATCATTAAGTATTCCCAACGGTAATAAATGCCCCTTGGAGTAATAAATGCTGAAGTACAAGGTTATTAAAGACAAATGATTGAAGAAATGCTTCACATCAGCTGGGTGCATTTAATGCTGCCTGCAGAATAGTACTGTTCACAGTACTGACAGACTGCAAAAGAGCCGTTCGCGGATTTTAAGGACCAGTACTCGAGGAATTTGAATCTTGTCTCTCTTCAACGGACACTTTTCAATCCTCAAGTATAAATAGCTGGAAGAGACGAAGAAGAAACAAGCAACACAATCTCTGAGAAATTTTCCAAGCAGAATTCTTTAAGTCTCAAGAACAGCTCACTCATCAGCTGAGTCATTTGTTGACAAAAGCAGAGTTGAAGAATCAAGCCAAATACATCTTCTGAGTGAATTTGTAAACATTGAGTGTTGTGAGACGTAGATATCCGTCTAAGTGAGTGATATTACTTCAGAGAGTTGGATTTCTTTGTGATTTCTTACTGCGAACTTACGGCCTGTTCATTTGTTGTAAGGCGTAAGCAGAGTATACTGATTACTGTGTGTTTTTAGTATAACCCAAGATCTTTGTGACTTGGAAGAGTGGACTAAAGGATATTCAAATCCATATAACCACTATAAAAACTGCTTGTGTTTTTATTTGCATTTTACTTGCATATTTTCAGTTTGCATAAAACACATTAACTTAACTGTTTGAAAAAGAATTTAAAGGAGTTTATAAAACTGGGGAAGCATTTTTCAAACTGCTAGAAATACTTGTGAAAAACACTTTATAAATCCGCTGCAAGTACTCTAAGTATTAAAACTGATTTTAACAAAATCAGCTAAGTAGTCATCAGACGAGTGGTCAACAAACCTGTTCAAAGATTTGTTCGCGAACAGAACTGTAACTAACTACTCTGATCAGCTTAGTCTGTTCACAGTTAGAGAAAAGTTTTAAAGTTAAAATTGGAAGAAAATTTTAAAGAGGTTTATTCACCCCCCCCCCCCCTCCCTCTCTAAACCTCTTCTGACCACTTGGGACCAACAAGTAGTGTGGCTTCATCAGATGAATCCACTTCTTTGCTTTTGTAGGCTGGCCTTCTAGGATTTTCAGCAGCAACAAGTACAGCTGTGGGACTTGAAGTAGAGGTTTCTTCAACAACCATTCTCTGCAGTTTATACTCGTATGCCTTGAGTACTGAGAACAGCTCGGTGAGTGAAATCTTTCCCAGATCTCTTGACTCTTCCATGGCTGTCACCTTCATGTTGAACTTCGGAGGTAGAGCATTCAGAACTCTGACGGTTATCTCCTTATCATTGAAGGTTTTTCCAAGCTTTAACACTTCATTCAGCGTCCTTGTAAACCTTGTATCCATCTGATCAATGGTTTCCGCAGACTTCATCTTGAAGTTGTCCAGCTTTTCCAGAGCAACACTCAGCTGATGCTCTTTGATGGCGTCGTTTCCTTCGCTCATGTCACGAACCTTATCCCACATCTCTTTGGCAGTCTTGCGGTGCTTGACTTTGTCAAATCGATCATTGTCAAGGGCCTTGGTCATGATGAAACGGCCAACTTTATCCAGATTGAACAGCTTTATTTCATCGGCTGTCATTTCTGTTAGATCTTTTTCCACCACTATATCAGCATCATCAACCGTGATAGTCTTGGTGAATTTGAATGGACCTTTGATGATACATGTGTACATGTTATCATTATAGGCAGCAAGGAAAATCTCCATTCTGATTTTCCAGTCTTCAAAACTCATACCAGCTATGTGTGGAACATGGCTGATACAATCCATTTTTCAAAAATTTTAATTTTTCAAAATATGCTCTTTTGAAAAAGTTTGAAAACCTTTGAAAAACACTCGGATCAAGCTCGTTGATCAGGCAGTTGATTCTAATGAACCACCTGCTCTGAAACCACTTGTTGGTCTCAAGTGGTCAGATGAGGTCTAGAGGGGGGGGTGAATAGACCTCTAAACTTTTTGACAATTTTTAACTTTAAAACTTTTACTTAATTGTTGAATAGACTAAGCTTATATAGAACAGTAAGTTTACAAGGCTGATCGCGAACAAATCTTTGAACAGTTTTGTCGACCATTAATCTGATAGTTACGTAGCTGATTTAGTTAAAATCAGTTTTAATACTAGAGTACTTGCAGCGGATTTTCAAAGTGTTTTTCACAAGTAATCTTAGTAGTTTAAAAATTTTATCCCCAGTTTTGTAAACTCCTTTAAACTCTTTTCAAACAGTTTTGAATGTGTTTTATGCAATCTGAAAATATGCAAGTTGAAAGCAAATGTAAAAACACAAGTAATTTTTATAGTAGTTATATGGATTTAAATATTCTTTAGTTCACTCTTCAAAGTCACAAAGGTCTTGGGTTATACTAAGAACACAAAGTAATTAGTACACTCCACTTACGCCAAAACAACAAATGAATCTGGTCGTAAGCTCACAATAGGAAATCACAAAGAAAACCTATCCTCTGAAGTTAGATCACTCACAAAGATGGATCTACACTTCTCACAACACTCAAACAGTTTTTCACTCATAAAATGTGTTTGTCTTTTATCTTCAACTTCGGCTTCAGTCAACAGATGACAGAGCTGATGAGTGAGTTGTTCTTGAGACTTAAGAGATTTTTCTTCGAATTTCTTCTCAGAGATTGTTTGTTATTCTTCTCTTTGTCTCTTCACCTATTTATACTCGTAGGTTTGAAAAATGTCCGTTGAAGTGAGACAGAATTCAAAATCCTTCGGTACTGGTCCTTAATTTCCGCGAACGGCTCTCTGCACAGTGTCCGTACTGTCAACAGTACTTTTCTACAGGCAGCATTAAATGCACCAAGCTGATACGAAGTCTTTCTTCAATCATTTGTCTTTAATAACCTTGTACTTCAGCATTTATTACTTCCAGGGGCATTTATTACCGTTGGGCAGACTTCTTGATCCTTTCCACTTAGCTGATCGAAAGTGCAAGTCTGATGATGAACAGAGCTGATCTCAAACTTGAACAAATCTGATTTGAGTCGGCTGATCTTCATCAGTCTGATTTCTTTCCTTCAGCAGATCAGTAGTCTTCTAGACCTTGAATATTTGACCCGTCTGATGTCTTCTTACTTGGTCAAAATTCTTCTAAGGGATATCAGCTAAGTTAACTTTTACTTAGCAGATTTGAAGTTTTGGAAATCATCAAAACCTCCCTTTACTAATTGTCTTCAGTGCTCTTTATCTTCATCCTTATCCAACATATGGTATCAAATGTGTCGGTATAAAAAGTTGTGGTATCAAATCCCTAAAGTAGGTAGAATTATGGTATCAAAAGTGAAATTATCTCTATAAAATTCTCAGGGAATAAGAGTTTGAGTACTCTAGATTAACCACTTGACTATCAGACTCACATAAACAATGCACCAACATCTACTAAACTTGTTAACTCTGGATATAAATATTGATAGATCGAGATTTTTTCACTCGCATCACTTTGATCGTCAAATGGCTTTAGACAAACTACACATAACAATAAAATTAATTAAATTAACAATTTGTAATGAAATTTAGTACAAAATATAAATAGAAAATCTAAGAAGATTTTTATAAGATTAGTTTCAATGTTATTTCTTGAAGCAAAAATTATCATGAATACATATTTGATACTAGACGTGATTAATATAATAATGTAATAGCTCATATGTTAGCTCAACTAGTCATGTACGATTATCTATTTCTCCTGATATTTTTTCAAAGGTGTAATTTATGATTTTTCAATTCGTCATTGAGTCATAATATATTTTTTCTTCTTCTTAAAATAAATTTATTTATCCTATGCACACAATTTTTTAACTGTCATATAAATATTCCTAGTCTGTAGGTCAAATAATAAAAAATAAATAAGAGTTATAATTATATACCTTCAAAAAGAAAAAGAAAAAATTGAATTAGAAAAAACCAACCTTGAGCGACTGTCTCCCCCATGTACAATTGATCCAATAGCACCCGAAATCCTTGTCCCATTCTTATGCACGGCCATTCAGTCGGTTACTACTGATCACCTCTAACGTAGAAGGTTAGATTATTTTTTGCTTGTTTTCAAATTACAAGTTAGGGTTTCAGTAATTTAAATTTGAGTTTCTAATATTTTTTAGATTGAGCAATTGTTGATGCGTTTATGATTCCGACTTCTGAGACTTATAATGAGCTGATTATTTGGATTGATAGGCCCTGATTTTTATTTTACAATACACAGTAGCACAATTTTGGGTTTAATTGTTGATTCTGTTTTCTAGGATATTCTGATTTCTGAGTTTTTTTTTTTTGTTTTTGTTCTTTTTGGTATGCTGGCCTTGCTGTTTGAATTATTTTATAGATCCGGTACCAGAAAAAGCTGGTCGAGCAAACTGTTAATAGAATTTATGGTAGACCAAACTGGAAAGTTTCAGTTCAAGCTAATGGTTATCAAATATATTGTATACAGGAAAGCAATTTTGTAATAACCAAATAATCTCTCCGGTATAAATATGTTGTTATATTATTTCAAATTAGTGCTTGTAATGCTGTGACGTTCACTACACAGTTAAAGATTTGTTTCATATAGACCTGATAAAATTTTGTATAGATTGAATATATTTCTGTAAGTTCAATTTCATTAATTATATAATTATGTTGAACTTAATACTTTATCTAGACAATAGTAGACAATCATGCTTGATTAATGGGGTAACAAGACAAGACTCCTTATTCAAACATCAGACAAAACTATAGAAAAAAATGAAGAATACACTTAGTTTAATTAGAACATACATCTTTTAGTGGCTTCTTTAATTTTTTCGTTCTTTTGGAAAACAATTATTAGATGATTGACAATTAGTCACGAGATAGTTTCTTACATTTCTAGAATCTTGATACTTGATAGATCTTAAGAGGGTACCGCAGATGGCATGTTTATGAATGCCGTATGCTCATGAATAGTACTGCTGTATATTTTTTTATGTATGATACTATATGCTATTAATGTCAACACAATTATCCATGGTTACTAGATCTGCTATACACTGGTGGATTTGATCTAATAAAACCAAGATCTCCCGGTCTAGTTTATTTGGTGTAGTTCATGTTTCACAACATAATTGTTGCAATCTTGATGTGGTTTAAAATTGGAAACTATAAGTTAAATATTGGTCTTCTTCTACTATAACTAATAAATGCAAATATAAATACTTGTTTATTAGGAGTATATCTACATTCTTTACAAACACGGTGTTCACACATTGTGCTGTGTTTGTATTTCCTTGTCAATATACACGCAAAAACATATGTGTGTATGCATGTTCTATTACAAATAAGATGTTTCTGCTTTTACACTTCTCTTTGTCTATACACAAATGTTTCAAACGGAAGAGATTAGTAAGCCTTAATTGATTATAAACCAAAAGGAAACGAATAATTGAATGGAGTGACTGAAAGATTTTAATTTCATAGTCATCACAGAAAAGAAAAAGAATTTGAAATTTAAAGGCTCAACTAAATTTAAAAAAAAAAAAAAAAAGAAGGTTCTACATTCACACGTGTCACTACACACGAACACAGACACACGAGAAATCCCTGTATATATTGACACACAAATACACTCACCCACACTCACACCCACACCCACAAAAATTCTTCCGCCGCTCACATCAGTTTTAGGTGAAAAGAACTAATATGGCGGACAAGAATTCTAAGGGCGGAGAAGTATAGAATCCAATCTCACGATTTTGTATGATTTCAAATCTGATTAGTTCTCACACAGATCTCTGTTTTACTTTTGCAGAAATCGGACGGAATAGACTGGGAAAAGAGGGTGTGGGACGCTGATTTTAATTGCTATCGGATCAACGAGGTGCTCTTTCCGATTCCAATTCAGGCGGTGTCATCGCCTCCATCGTGTCTCCCTCCGCTGACGCCCCCACTTCCCTCATCGCCGCCAACGCCACCACTTACCTCGTCGCCTCTGCCATCACGGAAAAAATCTCAGGAGGAGAAACAGGCATGCCTTATTTCTTTTTCTCCTTTTGTTCCACAAGCTCCTGAATTATTCTTTATTTATGACTTTATGTTAATTTTTCATGGTTTTCAATTTTTAGCAATTAAAACTAGATTTACTTTTGCATCATAGATTGTTCTGAAAATCTAGCAACATAGAGAAGCAATCTTGCCCTCATGGAATTTATATATACTATTGCACTCTTGCTCGATCTTACATTAATAGCATGTGATGTTGCTGGATTTTTTTTTTTTTGTTGTTGTGAGTTACTTCTGAAGAAATAGAATTGATAATCTATATGAAAAGTGTCAATTTAAAATCAAATATAAGTTTGTGAGATTAATATGAAAGAACTAACTTCATGTCAAAAAATAAATGGACTAGGACTTGTATGTTTTCGTTTTAAATTTTGTAGCTATCTATGTTTGGGAAACCATCCTTTTGCTTTGGTTAGCATGTTCCAGGCTTTAGCCTTGACTAATTCCATCGGGCACAGTACTTGAGCACCTCTCATAGCAGAGATCAAAAACAAGTTAGCCACATTGTGAGGACTAGTTCTTTCTACAATACCCTACCCCCGTGTGTGAGAGCCTTCTTTTTTGCAAGATAAGAAATTGCATCAGACACATCTTCTTAATGTATGTAACCACATTTCAGCAACTACATTCAGTAAAAATCCTTGAGGACCTTGACTGATTTTTTTGCGTGCAGAGAGTCGAATCACCTTTGCAGGTGCAATATGCAAATTACTTATTCTTAATTTGTCTATCATATACTTCTATATAAATTTGCTTTGCAAATTTGCATTAGACCTTTAATGGTTTGTAATTGCAAAAAATACATCGGTTATTGAGGGTTACTAACTAAGTATTGGACCTTTTATCCTAAATTTGTTTGACTCCTTTTATACTTAATTTGTTGTCCTCAATCCCCGGGTACTTAAAATTCATACCATGAACTATTTGAACTGGCACATTAGTTTGAAATAAGGACCCTAATTTTGGAGCGAAAATTAGCCGTGTTTCTCATTTGACACATACAGAAGCCTTTTTTGGATAATTATGTAGTGTCCCCCTCACTTTCCACCCCCATGTACTTATTAATATGTTTGTTCATTGAATTAAACAATACAAAACTGACTTTTGGAAAAGTTAATGTCTTCTTCCACCACTGGATAAACCAGTTGTAATTTGGATCACCAATGAACCTTTGGTCGATGACAACTGTGGTCCTGTTGATGGGAAGATTACAAATTAAACATGCAACACTATTCAGTCGAGGAAACCTGATCTCTTGCCTTAGGGTATCATATTTAGTCGAGCAGAGCCAAGGGAAGCTTGTCCCGAAACTTGTTGCCCCAATTTATTAATCATTATTTCTGATTTGTCCTGTTATGCATTACATATAGCTGAGGTTGTATTTACAACGTGTACCCACAATATCTATTCTCTGAACTGTATATCTCACTTGTATGGCTACAGGAGGTTAAACAGAGGGAAAAAGATTGCAACGAAAGGAGAACTAAAAAGTTTAAGTCCAATTTGAACAAATAGAATTTTTAATTTTGAAGCTTGCATGAAGATGCCAATAGGATAAAGGGTACAAGGAGACTGTACCCTGCAACTGGAACCTCTGGAAGCAGCAATAGTGGTGGGATTTTACCTCCATAAACTATCTATATTATGAACTTTTTTAGTGCCGACTGTTTTAAGTCATGTTGTTTTAATACTGAGAGATTCTAAATTATTAGTTGCAAAGTTACTTTATGTTTCTTTTAGATTTAATGTGGTGATTAGTTGTTGTGCTTACGATTTCTTAGTTAACCTACTTATTATTTAAGAGAAAAATTTAATTTATTGTATATGGGATGTCGACATTGAAGGTAGGATAGGATTTGCATGAGATTAATTATGTATAACTATTGAATGATTTTGATGAGGTAGATGTGATAATGTGGTTATTGAAATTAGCAATTTTACTCGAGATATTAATGTTAATTTGTTTCAATCATTTAAATTTTAAGATTGACCGTACACCAAATAATTTTTCTATTAACATATTTGTAAACATATCGTAATTAACAATATTATATCCTAATTTCTATGTGGATAAAAATGTTACAGTTACAAGTTGCAACACAATTTTTTTCCGGGTAATTCCAAATCTTTGAAAGTTTTTTAATCGTCTAAATAATAGATTATTGATATTTCGGGGTTGTAGGTTTGAAAAATGATGAATCGTCACTTGTTTAGGAAATTTGAATTCTAATCCTGGAATATACACTCTCCGTTCTTTTTATTTGTTTCTTTGGCAAAAAAATTTATTTATTTTTATTTATTATTTTAGGATTTCAAAGTAAAATTAATATTGTTTTACCAATTTAACCTTATTACTAATACTTGTCATTAATACTAATATTATTTGATTAAATAGGTAATATGAAATTTTTGTTTAAAAATTAAAAAAGTGACTATTTATAATATTTCTTAATTTGTGTGCAATGAATAAAAAATAAATGAAAGGAGTAAATTTAGAAAAAAAATGTGTGTGAAGTTTTTGGATAATATTAAAAGCTAGTTTTGGTAAAGAAATAAATGATTGTTTGTGATTAATGACTGGGAGTCTGAGAATGGAGCAGTATCGCTAGCCACCTAGTCTATAATATATTGAAAGAGGGAGAATATTTGCTCACTTCCCATTCTAAGTTAATGACAATTAAGGAATTAAAAGTTTACATAATTGACTTATTGACTTTAGAAGGGTAAATTAGAGAATGAGAAAAATCAACCTTTTTTTTTTAATTTGAAAATGGATTTTTTGCACTTTACACCCCCAAAACATAGGAAATAGGCACTTTGCATCCTCGAAACTTAGATTTAATACTTTGCACCCTCTTTTATTTTTAAGCAAAAACTCAAGGGCAAAATAGGTAATTCAATTATAAATATTTGACACTTTGCACCCCAAAATAAAATTAGCGCTTATCACCCTCGAATTAAGAACAAATCAGCAACTTGCACCCCAAAACACAATAAATTTACAATTTGTACCCCGAAACACAAAATTAACACTTAACACTCTCAATTAAAAAAAAAAAAAACTCAAACCCCTCATTTTCTCCAGCAACGTCGACCATCGGGGTGAAAAAGATCTAGGGCAAAGTTGAACTTACCAATTTTTACTTATTCTATTGTTTTGCATAGCACGTTTAATTTGTACAAGCTATAATTCAAGGTTGTTAATTTGTTATATGATATAATGATTACAAATTCATGGTATTTAATTTGTATATATGTATATAAATGTAGGTTGTTCAATCGGATCGGAAACTTATCTATTTTGCCTTAGATTTTTTTCACCATGATGGTCAGCTTTGTCGGAAAAAATAAGGGGTTTGAGTTTTTTTTTAATTTGAGGGTCGTAAGTGTTAATTATGTGTTGGGTGCAAAGTGTTCATTTATTGTGTTTTAGGGGTACAAGTTGCTAATTTGTTCTTAGTTCAAGGGTGATAAGTATTAATTTTATTTTGGGGGTGCAAAATGCCAATCTCTCAAATTTTGGGGGTGCAAAGTGCCAAATATTTATCATTGAATTACCTATTTTGCTTTCAGTTTGTGCCTAAATATAAAAGAGGGTGCAAAGTGCTGCATTTTTTATATTTTGAGGGTACAAAGTGCTAAATCTAAGTTTTGGAGGTATAAAGTGCCTATTTTCCATATTTTGAGGGTGCAAAGTGTAAAATACCCTTTGAAAGTAAGGAAAAAAAAAAGAAACTTTGAGTTCTCACTTCGTTGCACTCTATTTATTATGCACTCCGATCACAGTCTCTCCTATAACCATGGATAGTTGTATTCCATTGATCCGAAAGCAGTTATATTCCTTAAACCCTTGTTATGCACTCACATCACCAGTCAGTCGGTGACTTTGACTGCTGCTCACCTCTCCAAAATAAAAGGTTAGATTTTTTTCAAATTATGAATTAGGTTTTCAGTTTTTGAATTTGTGCTCGAATTATATTTGAGATCGAGCAATTCTAGATGTGTTTATGATTGTTTGGATTTATAATCCGATGGTTGTTTGGATTGATGAGCCCTGATCCAGATTAAACAATATTCAGTAACAAAAATTTGGGTTTACTTGTTGATTTTATTCTTTTTAGGATATTCTGACTATGATTTCTGATTTTATATTCGCTGTTTGAATTATTTTATAAATCTGGAACCGGAAAATTTTATTCTGAGTAAATGGTTACCAATGGTGGAAACGTATAGAACCAAATCTCACAGTTTTATATGATTTCAATTCTGATTACTCACACAGATCTCTATTTTACTTTTGCAGAATTTGGACGAGATTGACTGGGTCAAGAGTGAGTGGGACGAGGAATGTAATTGCTTTCGGATCCATTGGATACTCTATCCATTTCCGCTTCAGGCTGTTAGAATCATTTTGCCTCCGCAATCGCCTATGCAACTAACTACATTATCTCCGCCTCCGCCTCCATCATCGCCTCCACCATCACAGCAAACATCTCCCTAGGAGAAACAGGCATGTCTTATTTCTTTTTCACCTTTTATTCCACACGATTATTAGGGGTTAAATATGAATTAATTTATTCAAAATTCGGCAAAAATTGGTACATTGAAATCTTTTTCGAGTTGAGTTCATTATGTTATGAAATTAAGCTTGGAGAATATGATAAGATAATTTTCTAAGCTCGTTGCGATCTCGATCAAGTAAGTTAAAAATAGAAGTTAAATGGAAAATCATGAGAGTTTAGATCATTTGAAATTAAAGCCAAATCTAAGCACACATTTAAGCAAAAAGTTCAAACCAAACTTAAATAAATTATTTTTTTAGTCTACTTAGTATTTTCATGTTTAAGAAGAAGATTTTTCGGATACACTCAATACGTTTATATGAATTAATTTATATGGGCTTTAGGCCAAAGCCTGGAACATGCTAACCAAAGCAAAATGATGGTTTCCCAAACATAGACAACTACAAAATTTAAAACGAAAACATACAAATATTAGTCTATTTATTTCTTGACATGAAGTTACTTCTTTCATATTTATCATAAACTTATATTTGATTTTTAATAGATACTTTTCATATAAAATTATCAATTCTATTTCTTCAGAAGGAACGCAAAAAAAAAATAAAAAAAAAATCCAGCAACATCACAGGGTATTAATGTAAGATCGAGCAAGAGTGCAATAGTATATATTAATTCCATAGGGGCTAGATTGCTTCTCTATGTTGCTAGATTTTCAGAACAATCTATGATGTAAAAATAAATCTAGTTTTGATTTCTAAAAATTGAAAAACGTGAAAAATTAACATGAAGTTATAAATAAAGGCTAATTCAGAAGCTTGTGGAACAGAATGAGAAAAAGGAATAAGGCATGCCTGTTTCTCCTCCTGAGATTTTTTCCATGATGGCAGAGGCGACGAGGGAAGTGGAGGCGTTGGCGGAGGTGATGATGGAAGTGGGGCGTCGGCGGAGGGGGATATGATGGAGGCGATGGCGGAGGCGAAAGAATTATATCCGCCTGAATTGGAACCGGAAAGAGCATCCCGTTGATCCGAAAGCAATTAAATTCAGCGTCCCACTCACTCTTTTCCCAGTCTATCCCATCCGATTTCTGCAAAAGTAAAACAGAGATTTGTGTGAGAACTAATCATATTTGAAATCATATAAAATCGTGAGACTGGATTCTATACTTCTCCGCCATTGGAATTCTTGTCTGCCACATTAGTTCTTTCACCTAGAAACTGATGTGAGCGGCGGAAGAATTTTTATGGGTGTGGGTGTGGGTGTGGGTGAGTGTATTTGTGTGTCAATATATACAAGGGTTTCTCGTGTGTCTGTGTGCGTGGGTAGTGACAGGTGTGAATGTAGAACCGTCTTTTCTTTTCTTTCTTTAAATTTAGTTGAGCCTTTAAATTTCAGATTCTTTTTCTTTTCTGTGATGACTATGAAATTAAAATCTTTCAAGTGACTGAAAGATTTTAATTTCATAGTCATCACAGAAAAGAAAAAGAATCTAAAATTTAAAGGCTCGACTAAATTTTAAAAAAGAAAAGAAAAGAAGGTTCTACATTCACACGTGTCACTACACACGAACACAGACACAAGAGAAATCCCTGTATATATTGACACACAAATACACTCACCCACACCCACACCCACAAGATTTTCTTCCTCCGCTCACATCAGTTGCTAGGTGAAAAGAACTAATATGGCAACAAAAATACCATTGACAGAGAACTATAGAATCCAATCTCACGATTCTATATGATTTCAAATCTGAGTAGTTCTCACGCAGATCTCTGTTTTACTTTTGCAGAAGTTGGACGGAATAGACTGGGAAAAGAGTGAGTGGGACGCTGAATATAATTGCTATCGGATCATCGTGTTGCTCTTTCCGGTTCCAATTCAGGTTGTTAGAATTATTTCGCCTCCATCATCTCCACCACTAACATCGTATCCCCCTCCACCGACGCCTCCACTTCCCTCATCGCCTCCTCCGACGTCTCCACTTCCCTCGTCGCCTCTGCCAACACGGAAAAAATCTCAGGAGGAGAAACAGGCATGCCTTATTTCTTTTTCTCTTTTTATTCCACAAGCTCCTAAGTTAGCCTTTGTTTATGACTTTATGTTTATTTTTTCGTTTTTCAATTTTTAGCAATTAAAACTCGATTTATTTTTGCATCATAAATTGTTCTGAAAATTTATCAACTTAGAGAAGCAATCTTACCCTTATGGAATTTATATATACTATTGCACTCTTTCTCGATCTTACATTAATAGCCTGTGATGTTGCTAGATTCTTTTTTTTAATATCCGTTACTTCTAAATAAATAGAATTGATAATTTATATGAAAAATATATATTTAAAATCAAATATAAGTTTATGACATTGATATAAAATACCTAAATTCATGTCAAAAAATAAATAGACTAGGACTTGTATGTTTTCATTTTTGTAGCTGTCTATGTTTTGGAAACCATCCTTTTGCTTTGGTTAGATTGGATCCAGGCTATAGCCTTGACTAATTCCATCAGACACAATACTTGAGCACCTCTCATAGCAGAGATCAAAAACAAATTATCCACATTGTGGGGTAGTTCGTTCTACAACGCCCAACCCCCATGTGTTAAAGCCTTTTTTCTTCTTTTTTTTGCAAGATAAGAATTTGCATCAAACACATCTCCTTAATGTATGTAGCCTCATTTCAGTAAAAATCCTTGAGGCCCTTAACTGATTTTTTTGGGTTCAAGTGTGCAGAGAGTCGAATCACCTATTTGTAGGTGCAATATGCAAATTACTTATTTATAGTATGTCTATCATGTATATAAATTTCCAAAGCAAATTTGCATTAGACCTTTAATGTTTTGTAATTGCAAAAAATACATCGGTTATTGGGGGTTACTACCTTAGTATTGGACCTTATTCTAAGGTTTTCGACTCCTTTTCTACTGAATTTGTTGTCCTCAATCCCCTGGTACTTAAAACTCATACCATGAACTATTTGAACAGGCACATTAGTGCGAAATAAGGACCCTAATTTTGGAACGAAAATCAATCATCTTTCTCATTTGACACATACAGAAGCCTTTTTTGGATAATTAAACAGTGCCCCCCTCACTTTCCATCCCCATGTACTTCTTAATATGTTTGTCCATTGAATTAAAGAATACAAAACTAACTTGTGGAAAAATTAATGCATGGTTGGATAAACCAGTTGTAATTTGGCTTACCAATGAACCTTTGGTCGAGGACAACCGCGGTCCTGTTGATGGGAAGATTACAAATTAAACATGCAACATTATCAAATATAAATTACTATTCCAATTGAGGGAACCTAACCTCTCGCCTTAGGGTATCATATTTAGTCGAGCAGAGCCAAGGGAAGCTTGTCCCGAAACTTGTTGCCCTAATTTATTAATCATTGTTTCTGAAATCTTTTTTTCCTGTTATGCATTACATATAGCTGAGGTTGTATTTACACTTTGTACTCACAATAACTTTTCTCTGAACTGTATATCTAACTTCTATGGTCACAGGAGGTAAAAAAGGAGGAAGCAAGTATGAATGAAATAGAAGATTGCAACCAAAGGAGAACTAAAAAGTTTAAGTCCAATTTGGACTAATAGAATTTTAATTTTGAAGCTTGCGTGAAGATGCCAATAGGATAAACAAGGGTACAAGGAGACTGTACCCTGCAACTGGATACTCTGGAAGCAGTAATAGTGGTGGGTGGTAAACAGTGGCAAACTAAAATGTGGGGGTAAAGTAGGGCCACCAACCCCTTCCCTCATTTTCTTGCTATATTAAAAATAAAAGATTTTACCTACATAAACTATCTAAATTATGTCTTTTTTTATGCCAAATGTTTCCAGTCTAACTACAACTTTTGCCATAGTAAGTCCTATTGTTTTTATACTGAGAGAATCTAAGTCACTATTCTTACTTGTAGTTGCAAAGTTATTTTATGTTTCTTTTAAGTTTAATGTGGTGATTAGTTGTTGTGCATATTATTTCTTAGTTGACCTACTTATTGTTTAAGAAAAAAAGTTAATTTATTGTATATGGGGTTTAGGCATTGAAGGAAATAGCATTTGCATGAGATTAATTATGTATAACTGTTGAAAGATTTTGATGAAGTAGGTGTGATAATGTGGTAATTGAACTTAGCAATTTTACTCGAGATATTAATTCTAATTTGTATCTAGAGGATATGATGAATTATATTCTTTCGTGAAAAAACAAAAGTTAGAGGCATAGAATTGATTTCCTGTCATTAGTTTCTGACTAATTGAGTTTTTTCTTTTTTGGTATTAGATCAATTAATTAATTTAAAGAAATGTGATTATTGAGGTTTAAGTACACAAGTCCTACCCAGAATTGTCATTCAAGCCATCAATGAGCATAAGATGTAGTTAATTAGCATAACAGACAAACTCAAGTTGAAATATACTACATGCCTGCTTAAAAAGCAATCTATCAAAAACACCACAAAAATAAAGTAATCCCTTGTTTAGGTGTATGGTGGGGGGGGGGGGGTGTTAAGAGACCGTGTTTTTTATATCGATTAGCATATAAGGAGAGTCATACATGATCATGAGACTTTTAGCATGAAGGATACATGAAGCATAGTTGATGATGATCAGGTGATTGGATGATTGGATTTGTTAGGAATATAGCATTAAGGCTCTTCATGACAATGCACATACTTGTATAATTTATAATTATTTTCTTGATCAAAAAATTTAGGATATGCTCATGCTGGCTATTCCTGATTTGTTTCTTAGTTTTACATAAAAAATATGAGTCATGGTTTACAGACTCGGTGATTGTATTAATTTTTGTGTTTTACATGCAACTTGTCTATTCTTTTTCTTTTGATTAAGCTTACAATGTGGTATTAATTGCTTTCACAAATGATTCCGTAGGTGGAAAGCATTCATCAGTACATTGAATCCATGAAGACAGCATATCTAGCTGACCAACGTCACCTAGGGGATGGGAACAATCCATTTCTTGAGGCTGATCGCCGAGAGACAGCCAAGCTGGAGCCTGCTTCTAGAAGGGTACAACTTTGCATTTACCAGCAATTTGACAACCGACAACACAAATTACTGGACCTTTTGCCAGCTCAACAGCACCTGGAGCATCAACTGCAACAAATACTCCTGCTCCTGTATTGGCTTCAACTGGAAGTGGATCCTCACTCTTTTCTACTCCATCAGCTGCCAATGCCATGACATCATCTTCTCTGTTTTCCAGTCCTGCCACTTCTGCTCCAACCTCGTCTCTCTTCGGAACTGCTGCTTCTCCACAGTCTAATCCCTTTAATATTGCTTATACTTCTGCTTTCAACATATCTACTCCCTTGTTTAGCACAACCCCTTCTTCTGGAGGCTCAAATTTTGCAACGCCTTTTGCTACAGGTTAGTCAATTAAGGGGATCAATTTTGGATGGTCAATTGGGCTATCTTACTTATGTTTCCGTTTATTTTAGTTGACTGCTAGAAACCTACTACTTTTATATCTTCTAATTTGGTGGGAATCATGGATTTAAATTTCGTTTTCGTGGTGTGTTACGGTCAGTTGAATATTATTATTTTTTGGTAACTTTTCGAAACTTTTTAGAAATTGAGATACATTTTGAAAAACAGTAGATCAAATAAACATGTTGAAATAGAAACTACTCTCTATTTTTGTTCAGATTGACTGGAAAACAGAAACTTTTTGGTATTTTCGGTGGAAATGTAAATTGATCCATGATGGGAATGCTTCAATAGTTTGGCTCAACATTTCTTGTTGCACAAACTGGACATTGTAGTCAACTTATAGTTATCGTTGTTTGACTAAAGTAAATGGGTGACAGTATTTTAACTGAACTTATTTGAAACCACATCTAACTTATAAGTGTCACTTTTAGTTTATACTCGTTTGTATTTTTCATTTCTCATTTGTCGAATTTGTTAAAAATGTTGGACTAATCCGTACAACCTCCGAGTTGTCATGTGGAATTATTATTTATTCTTGCCATGGTTTTCCTTCCATGTCTTCATCTGGCTTTCTTGATTTTGTGGACAGGAGCTGCAACAGGTTCCAATTTAAGCTTTGGTAATCCATCGGTGAGTAGTTTTGAATTTTTTAGACAAGTTGTATTATCTTATCCCTCCATCCACTTTCCAAATATGCACTTTCTGCCCCTAACTTCTGAAAGAAAAATACATAATTTGTGTGTGCATTTATGAGACAATTTGATTAGTTTTATAATCTTAGGCCATCTACACTGCTCCAAGGGGAGGGGGAGTAGGTGGGGCGGTCTAGGAGGGGTAGGGCGGTGGGTGGCAGGACCGCAGTCGGTCAGTCGGTGCGCAGGTGGCGTACTTTTCTTTATTTATTTTGTTATTTAATTAAATTATGTTATAATAATAATTAATTTTTAATTTTATTTTTAAAAAATATTAACATTATTAATTTTATTACTTTTATTAATTGTAACTTTTATTTAATAAACTTAAATTTAATTTATTACATTAATTTGTGAAATTCAATAACATTGCAAGAAAATTTAATTTGTCTATTACTTAAAAATTTTCGATTTTGTTAATTTAATTAAATAACGTAAATGGAATTTAATACACTTAAATTAAATACGATTTATGGATTAAAAACAATATAACCCTAATGAATTATTAATTGTTGTAGTATTGTGTACCCAAATAAATTTTTATATTAATTCCAATGTAAATTATTGAATTATTAATGCCAATGTTAAATTTATTAATTATTATTATTATTATTATTATTATTATTATTATTATTATTATTATTATTATTATTATTATTATCATCATCATTATTATTAAGAAATATGAGAATTTGGATTAATTGAAATGGAAAGAGGTCATCACTAGAGACCATGGAAAGAGGACAGGAAGCGGGAAGGGAGTCTGGGGGAAGGGGTGGGAGGTCATCGATTAAGATGGCCTTAGAAAGTTGTCTGCTCGACGTTGTCGAAAATTTTGAATAAACAAATTTCTTACAGTTAAGATTAAGCTTTTTGGCAATTTACCCAATGTGATGTGTGTAATGGGCAATTACCCCTCTGTTATATTGCCTAATATGCACTTTAACCCTCTAAAATGGATGGTGTGCTTCTTCTACGAAAACATTGGGGATCCATCTTCCCTTCTATTTATCACGGGGGTAAATTGTAAACACATGGGGCAATTTGCCAATAACTCGTTAAGATTACTTTTGAGGATAAATTATTCATAGATGAAACATTTTTTTCACCGTGAGTAATTTGTTCCACTTTAATATATATATATATTGAAACTATTTTCCAGTTGATCAAACTGTAAAAGAACTAACAGAAAGTGTGAAAGCGATGTTCATGTTTTTACTTGTTTGCCATATTTGCAAATGTTAACACATACTATATATGCATTATTGGTCATTTGAATTCAAAATTACCTGATGGTCTTAATTGATTTGTATGCCTTTGATTCACTAAGTTTTTAATCATCCCCTGCAGAAATCAAGAGGCAAAAGTCGCACGGGGCATCACTAGTGGGAAAGAAAGCATTTTTACTGTCATTCAGCCACCTCTTCCGAAAACGAGGAATGCTGGTTTCATAGTTTCGAGAATTAACTGAAATCATGCCATCGCCACAAGTGAACGTGACTACTATCTCTAGGCACATAACTTTTTCGCTTATTGTACTCGTGTATGCCCTTTCCCATTCTCCGAATATCATGTCTTGGGAAATTGTATTAATTAATACCCTCCAATTTTTTTAGGTGTAGATTTAACATGAAATTATTCAATTTTCAATTTTTTATTAACTGAATTATGCGTATAACTTCTCCTGTCGCTGAAAAAGTTTAAGTGTTGAACTGTGTTGTTTGGCCAGTGCTACTCTGTAGTCAATCTTTTTAAATCTAGATAGTTGAGGCTATTGTGTATTTACTTTCAAATATCTGTTTGTTAATACATAAATCTTATTTCATTTGTGTATTTGAATCAAAGACGCATCTAAAGACACTTATAAAAATAAAATTTGAACTTTCAAACTATTAAAAAAATATGAGCATGATTTGAACAGTATGAACTTCATATAGATGATTACAATATATACAAGGTAAATTGTACTCTTTAGGTCACATCGGGTTTTGCCTTTTAATACAATTAGCCAATCCTTAAATATTAAACGTAGTTCTTACTTGTTACTAGGTTATATGCAACATTTTTTTAAACAATATAATAATTTTGGAACAATTTGTAATAGGATTTGACTCTTCCAACAGTGTTGGTAAGACAATAGATTTGGAGGATTTCAGCGTTCGACATATTGAAAGAGATGGAAATAAAGTGGCTCGTGAATTAACATGTCTTTAGTTTAGAGATTCATATGTTTCAGATGAAATTTTGTAAAGATTATTAACGTTTGGTACACAATTATTGTTCGGTTCACCGTGTATATATTTCTTATGATTGCGATTGTGATAAAGATAAATTGCTAAAATGGGAGTTCCATAAGTGGATGATTTGACATAATCCGATAGATGAGGTGAAGACGGTTTCTTTTGCTAACCACGAGGTTATGGTTTCCCAGACCCAAAAACCATGCGTTTGTTTGCAAGATTTAGTAGAAAGATTCTTACAAATTGAATTATGATCTACTAAGTTAATTGGTTGGGATGATGAGACGCTTCTGAAGTAATATTCACATAAAATGTTGGACCTATTTTCACTGTTACATAATGGTAAATTTTAATATGTCAATAGGTTTGAATCGAACTACATTGACACTATTTTTCTAAGACATTGTCTATGCCAAATGAATAATTCGACTTCATTTCAATTAATTGTTTATGATTTTGCTTATTTAACCTTGTCATTTTTGTCGCATAGGATTAACATACACTTATTTGGACATTACATAATATCTACGAATCAACATGTATTTTAATTCCACTTCATTCATCGACATTGTAATTAATCCAGGTTAGCGATCAGTCAAACATATAAAATTCGAGAGAATTTCACTTTTGATACTATAATCTACCTACTTTAGGGATTTGATACCACAACTTTTTATAACGACACATTTGATACCATAACTCAAATCAACTTTGCACATTTAATACATCCGTCAAATTGGAAACAGAATTGTCACGAGAATGTCACGTGGCCGTTAAAACTTTACACATTTGATACCATAACTTATGTTGACTGATAATTTTACCCCATAACATTTCAGGTTACCAAAAAAGCCCCACATCTCCAAATTTAGTGACGATTTTAGTCCACATTGTTGCCAAATTCCCAAATTGACTCGAATAAGACCACGTGTTGACCAATTTAGAAAATTTTAAATCTGAATTTGGGGGGAGAATTGCAATTTTGGTTTACTGATAATTTTTGTCAGGTTACCAAAAAAGCCCCACATCTCCAAATTTAGTGACGATTTTAGTCCACATTGTTGCCAAATTTCCAAATTGACTCGAATAAAACCACGTGCTGACCAATTTAGAAAATTTTACTTATTTTATTTAAATAACTAATTTAATTTATAAACATTATTAATAAATTAAATAAATATTCTTTTTACATTAACATAAATATCACCAAAATTAAGAAAACATATTCTTTTTAAATATAAAATTTATACAATAGAAATAATCTATTTAATATTTATTAAAATAATAAATTATATAATTTAAAACTATTTAATATTTATTAAAATAATAAATAATAAATAATTATAATTAAAAAAAATTCTCCACCCAACCCACCCCTCCCCCCTACCCCCCGATTCCCAGGCCGCCGCCGGCCTGGGTCTTCTGTCCCAGGCGGTGGCCTGGGATCGATCCCAGGCCGGCGGTGGCCTGGGATAGAAGACCCAGGCCGCCGGGGGGTACGGGGGAGAGGTGGTGGGTGGGGTGGGGATTTTTTTTTTAATTAAAATTATTTATTATTTAATATTTTAATAAATATTAAATAGTTCTAAATTATATAATTTATTATTTTAATAAATATTAAATATATTAATTCTATTATATAAATTTTATATTTAAAAAGAATATGTTTTCTTAATTTTGGTGATATTTATGTTAATGTAAAAAGAATATTTATTTAATTTATTAATATTGTTTATAAATTAAATTAATTATTTAAATAAAATAAGTAAAATTTTCTAAATTGGTCAGCACGTGGTCTTATTCGAGTCAATTTGGAAATTTGGCAACAATGTGGACTAAAATCGTCATTAAATTTAGAGATGTGGGGCTTTTTTGGTAATTTGAAAAAAATTATCAGTCAACCAAAATTGCAATTCTACCCGCAAATTCAGATTTAAAACTTTCTAAATTGGTCAACACGTGGTCTTATTCGAGTCAATTTGGGAATTTGGCAACAATGTGGACTAAAATCATCACTAAATTTGGAGATGTGGGGCTTTTTTGGTAACCTGAAATGTTATGGGGTAAAAATATCAGTCAACATAAGTTATTGTATCAAATGTGTAAAGTTTTAACGGCCACGTGACATTCTCGTGACAATTTTGTTTCCCATTTGACGGAAGTATTAAATGTGCAAAGTTGATTTGAGTTATGGTATCAAATGTGTCGGTATAAAAAATTCTGGTATCAAATACCTAAAGTAGGTAGAATTATGGTATCAAAAGTAAAATTCTCTCAAAAAGAAAAGGTAGGTTGCGCAAATCTTATGAAGAAAAAAAAATTAAATTATATTGTATATTAATAATTTAATTATCCTAAAATACAAGTGGTAGACGAGAATATTCTGGCCAACTGTCCAGCCAAGATAGGGAGTTCCTTCCGCTATATATCCAGTAAAAGTGACAAGCTAAGGACATTTGACTATAATGTCCACTTTGCCGATATATATGTATTTGCCGTTGCAAACATCATCTATTCTTAATACCTTTTTCTTTCATAATGTGTAACTTCACAGCCTCAGTTCTTCGACCGGATCTTCTTTTTGACCCCTTCGATTAGACTTCACTACTCCCTCGGCCCCTCCGCCACCACCCCATATTTCTTAATTTCTCGATTTTATATTTAAATACATGAATTAGTTCACTTCATTTCTCTACCCTTTGGGTACTGATGTGGTACCTTGTGCAACAAAAGTCGCATTTATTCGTGTAGGCATGAGTATGGTTGTCTAATGTCTGGCTATCAGTTTTGAATTTACATGTTATAGCGGGTTTGTAGGTTCTACTAGAAATTCCTACAACTTAGACCTTTTTTAAGTATTTTTGTTATGAAAAACAAAAAATCATTTGCTTATCTTTTACACATAACTTCTATCTTCTATCTTCTTTTAACATGTCTGATACTTGTCTTCTTACATAAACATACATTTCATTTGCTACAGGAATCTTTTTGAGATTGAAAAGACATTTTTTCATTATTATGTAAATATTGACAAGCATCATACCTCTTAACAATTTTAATTTTAATCTCATTGTATAATTGCAGAAATTGTGTGGTCTTATTATGATAAATATGGACTTTTGGCTTGTCTAGACTTTAAAATTGCAAACTCACGGTCAAAGGGTCGATCCATGGTTTGCTTGACAGTGCAACATGTGATGTATTGTGGAATAGCGATATTTTGCAGATGAGTTCCATCATATAAGTTTGATAGAAGAACATGAAGAATAGGCATTTATGAACCCTAAAGAAAACAAATCTCTTTTTTTTTTTTTTTTCAATAAATTATAATAATCAATATCCCATGATAATGAATATTATAAATTTATAACTCATTTTATAAAACTCAAACCTTAATTAAAGAAAAATAAGACGAGTAACTCTACATGCTTAAATTGTTAGAAGTGCACATATGGCAAATGTGAGGACTTTAAAGGGGTAATTGATGTCATCCCCATACTATAAGGGGGAAAAGCGTATTTCTCTCATTATACTTTATGTAATTTATTAAGAAGTATTTATGATTATTAAAATCTACAAAAACAAAATATGATCTTTTATTTTAGTTTGACAGTAAATAAAAGACAAACATCATAAAATTGTGACATTAAATACTTATTTTAAAATTATTGGAACAAAATTATAAAATTGTGACATTAAATACTTATTTTAAAATTATTCGAACGAAATTATAAAATAGACTCGTAGTCGTGTCTCTACATTTGTCGTTTCCTGCAATTAGATGTGTGTCACTTGTGCCGAAAATTCTTGTCCATGTCTGGCTTGGTCAAACTCATCCAACCACCAAGCAAGTGTATTGCACTTGCTTTGTGATTGGTCACTCTCCTGGGAGTCACATCCAATCCCAAAGCAAGTGAATTATATTTGTCTTGCAGTTACTTTGGGTTTGACCAAACCCGATGTGAGTAAGAATTTTCCAACTTGTGCCACATTTCACCTATTTCCGTTTTTTTTTCCTCAAAATAATCCAAATGGAAAATGATTATGTAACAGCCCATACTTTAACAGCCCTTTGTACAGTCCCTATTTAATGTTTTAATACTTAATTGTGTTACATATTACCTGTTTAACAGGTTACTTCTTCAAAAAAAATTTTTAATCTACTAATAACCCACTCAATTTTCAAAAAAATTGTATAGTGAAAATCTTTTGCAACTTTTACCACTAAATTTAGATTTTGTCATGATGTGACATTCTATAATTTAAAAATCTTAAAATACATTAAAAAATTTACAACCTATATCTCAACTTTAAACAAAATAACACCTAAATTAAACGATATTACTCATATAAAAAATAATTCATTACTTTTCAAATATTAATTTATTATTTATCAATATTTGAATATAAACTATCTTGAAAATTACAATAAAAATATACAATCATAATTTAAAAGTATTTGCAATGCCTATAATTTAGGGTTTATGACATAATATTTAATTTAGGGTTTGATTTAGGGTTTAGGGTTTTAGGGTCTAGGGTTTACGGGTCTATGGTTTTAGGGTTTAGGATTTAGGGTTTAAGGTTTATTTTATAAATAGGATTTATTTTTATTTGATGATTAGTTAGGGTTTAGGGTTTAGGGTTTAGGATTTAGGATTTAGGGTTTATTTTATAAATAGGATTTATTTTTATTTGATGATTAGTTAGGGTTTAGGGTTTTAGGATCTAGGGTTTAGGGGTTTAGGATTTAGGGTTTAGGATTTATTTTATAAATAGGATTTATTTTTATTTGATGATTAGTTATGGGTATATTTTGTAATTTTTTTTATAATTTATGTTAATAATATATAGTTAGGGCTTATTTTTTCTTGATGATTAATTATGAAATTTTTTTGCAATTTCAATGAATTTTCATATTCACTGGGCCGTACAAGAATAATGTAACCTTGGGCTGTTACGCTAGTTGTGTCCAATCCAAATCCCCCCAAAACCCCACACACACACATTACAATTTTCACCGAAAAACCCTCACTCTTCGCCATCACCACCGCAGTTGGTCTTCGCCGCCACAGAACGCCGTCTTACCACCCATTCTTAGTAAAAAATGCTTAATTAATTGTTGTGAGTATAATTGTTTGTTTTTTTTTTCTGTTTTTTCTTAAATTCTGGATAAATTGAGAGAAGCTAGAAATATATTTGATGAAATTACTGATCCACTGTTGCTTGTAACTTGTAATCCTTTTATTTGATCAAATTGTTATGATATCTCCAAAAGTCTAAACTCTTTCGGCACTAAATTGAACTTTTTTCTAATTGCTAGATCAATCATCCACCAAAAATTGTCAAGGGTAGAAGTTCCAGTATGGATCAGGCATTCATACCATCTGAAATCATCATCAATATTCTCTCAAGACTTCCTGTCAGAACCATTATACGTTGCAAATGTGTTTGCAAATCATGGTTGGAACTACTGGAGACTCCTGAGTTTGCCCAGAACCATCTATCCAAATCAACCCCCGGCTTAATCGTATACAATGTTGTATTCAAAATTTTTCAATTTGTCGATGAGCTCGAGCTCGAGCACCGCGTTCTTCGCTACAATCTAGTCATAGAATATGAGAAAACGAGATTCACTAGTACTCCCCCTCATGATGCTATGGGAGTTGCGGGCTCGGTTAACGGTTTGGTTTTATTGTGTGGCAGTCGTCCTGATGCTCTTTATGTATGCAATCCAATCACTGGTGAGTATATTGAGCTTCCATGTCTCGAACAGTGCAAAGATTCTACCTTAGTCACTTACGGATTTGGAGTAAGCGTGATGAGTGGTCAATACAAGGTCGTTAGGATTTTGCAGGAGCGTGTAAGTGATGAAAACAATGGATTACTTGGAGTTTCGAAGACTGAATTTTGGGTTTACACTCTCGGGACAAGGGCATGGAGGAGCATTGCGCCTTGTCCTTTCTTTGATTGCGATGATTATGCATTTTTGAATGGGAATCTACACTGGTTGGTATAAGATATAAATGTAAATGGCTCTTATTTGATTTCCTGTTTTAATCTTGAGACAGAGGTATTTAGCACATTTTCTCCCCCTCCACTTCCCGGAATACTATCGCTTCGAAGTCACCCTGTAGTATTTGAGGATTACCTGTGTATATGTGATAGTAGCACCGGATCAGATAATGAAATTGTCATTTGGGTGATGAAGGAATACGGAAACGAGAATTCTTGGATGAAACAATTTGTCTTCACCAAAGATCCTGTTCTTCGTTGTCAATCTCTTGCATATGTTGAACCACTTAAACTTTTTAAAGATGGTGTCATTTTGCTGCTATGGGGGCCCTTTTTCTTGTCCTATTGCTCCAACAAGATTAATACTGCTCAGAAACTTGATTTGTTTGAGAACCATGAAAATCATTTTATCGAGGCACGGCTCCACGTCCCAAGCTTTCTTTCACTTAGAAGTTTTGCAATGGCGACTGTTAGAAAGTTATGATTCTCGGCGTGTATTTTGGATAATACGTCAATTTGTAATGAATTAGTAGTACTAATTAGTTTCATGTTCTGTGACAAAGTATCAACGTATCTGCTGCTTATTGACTCAACTCATGTCATGTTTTCACCTGCTTGAATCAAGATATCTACCCTGGTCATACTTTCTTTCTACAATGCCAACAACAAAGTTCAATTGATGTGCCATTATGTTTCATTTTCTTTCGACACTTCTTGTGACCGTGAACTCTAGCGTCTTGGACTTTTTGCTTCTATGTATACTGAATAGCAGTTTACAAGCAATGTACAAAGAGATGGATCGAAATATAGAGAGAGCTTTTCAACATTTGCACACTTGTGATGAGTGCTTAATAATAGTTATTTTCTTCAATTCTTCATCAAGCTTGTAGTATTACAAAACCAGTACCATTAATTAAGGCATGATAATTGGAAAGGATTCTTGACACCTTACTCTTACATATGTATTTGCTGTTGCACCCTTCTTTTATTCTAAATACCTTTTTCCTCCTTACAATTTGTTGCCTAAGTTCTTCTATCGAATCTGCCTTCTGACCTCTTCGATCAAATCCATCGGACCCTCGGAATGGAATTCCACAGTACTCATCTCCACAACTCTACAAGGAAATGGAAAAGTGAATTTCTACTTTAAAGCCCCTCTGTGCAGCAAAAATTACATAGTATTTTCAGGAGACGTACTTTTTAAGATACCCTATAAACATGTTACCCTATATAATCACATGATCTTAGAAAGTATGCACCGTATAGCTTTCTCACTTAACATTGAACTTGCAGCATGTAACCTCGAATACTCTTATCAATAATGCATAAATAGTTGGGAAGTTTGTTTATACACCTACAGAGAATAAACTCTACATGGAACAAAATCAAAAGAGATCCTCACCCACCAACTCAAAGCAAAGGCCAAGTAACTAGGTTGTGAACGGGGAAGTTTCAATATGAGGTTACGAGACTCCCAATCCGGATCCTTGATATGGTTGTTTAGTATTGCACACAACAAGAAAGATAATCTCATTGGAATATAGCATATGAAAACTTTAACCGCTTCAAACTAGAGCATGCTTGTTTTAACCCGAGTGCCTCAGCCACAACCACACTAAAATAGGAGAAAGAGTTGGATGAGGCGTAGAGAATGGATTTTGGGGAATTACGAACCAAGATAACGACAAAGGCTTTACTATCACGAGACGCCGTTCGAATTCACTTTGAAACACCACTTCGGGCAATTCAAAACCGAGCTAGAATTTGCACATTCAGTGATGTAGAAAAACATGTTAACAATTCAAGATGTGAATAAAAGGAATGACTTCAAGATTTAATAATTTCATGTGAATAACAAATGTACGAGATTTTCGCACTTAATTTACATTCTAAAAATTTAAACTTTAAACAATTTTTATTCCGATTTAATTTTTTTTTAGCAAATTACACCTTAATATATTATATAATTGGTAGTTTCCTAAATACTATTGGATTGTCATTTTCAAGCTTTTGGCAATTTGCAGGCATGACTTGAGGATAAAGGCTTCACATTTTTCATCCCGACTCAAAAACTTCGATACTTTGTACCCTAAAAATATAATATATTTGGTACTTGACATCCTATTTTAATATAATAAAATACCAAAAAAGGACCTTCTGTTAATCCTAATCGGCAAAAAGTCTCATTGTTATATCAATTAACAATGAACACCTCATTTGTTAAAAAGTTATAGACATTTATCTTTTCCAAGGCCACATTATAATTTACTCGCTTAAGTGATAATATCTTTCATGATATGTAGAGGAAATGATATATATACCTCTAGATGTAAATAATCCCAATAAACTTATGAAATATGTACCCAGGAAATGTAAACTTATGAAATTGACAGAAATCTCTTTACTGTCAACTATTAATTTAATTTTAATAGGTGCACTGAGCTAATAAAATATAAATCGAGGAGTCTTTTGCTAATAAAATGTTAACAAAGGTTTCTTTTTTTTTACAAATTAATAAAAACAAGACCAAGGTATTTTTTAGCGTTTAGAAATAAGACAGGAGTGTTTTCACATTTTACTCTAATTATCTTATAATAAAGACAAATATATTTTTTTGTTAAATAAATGATATTTAATTGATCGACAATCATCTTTGCACAAAAGAAAATGGGTGATTTACACTCAGACCCCCTCAGGTTTGGGCATATTACAAGAAATCCCCCTTTGTTTTAAAAATTACAGGGACACCCCCTCAGGTTCGGGCATATTACAAGAAACCCCTTACGGCGTTAAAAACAAACGGAATTTAATGACGTCAGCAAAAATATTTTTGATTTTCCAAATTTACCCCTGCTAAATATACCCACATGGGGTGTCTATGTAATTATACTATACCTCAGGGGGTGTCTTTGTAATAAAATTATACCACAAGGGGTGTATTTGAAAGATTACAATAACTTTAGGGAGATAGTTCTAGCCAACTGTCATATTTCAAAAAATAACTGTTGGATGTTACTGTTGGCCACATGTTTTGGTTATGAATAACAGTCCAAACGTTTTTATTTTCTTTTGCGTTTCATTCCACAAATTTGATAATGTCATCATCAAATTCAAGAGGTATTGTGAGATGCTTAAAATATCGATAATCAAAATATTCATGTGTTGTATGAAGAATGCACCCATAATGGTTACAGAAGCATGCCAAGATTTAAAGTTGTATCATCCCTACAAGTGAAGATTTTGATTTATAGTAAAAAATATATGGTCAACATAACATCCATTGGTCATTTTTTAAAATATGACCATTGGCTATAAGTACCTCCATGAAATTTATAGTAAAAATATTTGGCCAACATTAACATCTATTTGTCATTTTATAAAATAAGACAGTTGGCTACAACTAACTCCCTAAAGTTATTGTAATCTTTCAAATACATCCCCTGTGGTATAATACTATTACATAGACACCCCCTATGGTATAATATTATTACATAGACACCCCCTGTGGGTATATTTAACCAGGGGTAAATTTGAAAAATCAAAATTTTTTTGCTGACGTCATCAAATTCCGTCTGTTTTTAACGTCGTAAGGAGTTTCTTGTAATTTGTCCAAACCTGAGGGGGTGTCTTAAATTACGGGGGATTTCTTGTAATATGCCCAAACCTTAGGGGGTCTGAGTGTAAATCACCCAAAGAAAATTATTTATATACTCATGGAAAATCTATTGTATTTTATAGTTGGGAGGCCCAAACTGCCACCTACTACAAATCCCCACGTGAGCTAAAAAAATACTCTCCATAATATGAAACAAAATCTTGTATAAATTTCTTTGTTTCATTCATTTTCGGCACGGAATTTTAGTAGAAGTTAGAAAGTTAAATTCTGGATAATTTTATGGCAAATTGCAAATTTTGTTGCAAGGTAAGTATATCTACTCCCTCTATCACAATTTATTTGTCATGTTTTCACACATATTAAGGCATCTACTAAATAGTCTCAATTTTAGGAAAAAAATAAATTATATTTCTAAAATACCCTAGCTTATTCTTTATTTTATCTCACTATTACACTTTGCACACACTCTCTCTTACTTTCTCTCAATTTTTTAGATGCATTAAATAAGGGCAAAATAGAAAAATATGTATTTAATAGTGCATTGAAATTCTAAAGTACGTGACAAATTTGGAATAAAAAAATTTCTCTGAAAAAACGGTAAATCGGGATAGAGGGCCGAGTATTTTTTACATATCGTCCCAAGCAATATCATGGTTGCAATTTTAGTCCCGTAATATAAATATATATTATTTAGCAAATGTCATCCAAGCATTGATTTTCATAATATTTGTGCAGTTAGTTATGTTGCCATGTGGATGAGGATGTGTGAAATCCTTTTTTTTTTTTTGAGGTACCCTTCGCTACAAGAAAACAGCAAATTTCAACGGAAATTTCAACGGATTTTTCATAAACTCCGTCGAAATTTACAAATTTCGACGGAAAAGGGTCGTCGAAATCAAAATTTCAACGGAAATTTCGACGGAATGTGTTTCGACAGAAATTTCAACGAAAAGTATTTCCGTCGAAAACATAAATTTCAACGGAATTAATGTCCGTCGAAATATCTGAAATTTCGACGGACACTATGTCCGTCGAAATTTTGTATATTTCGACGGACATTAATTCCGTCGAAATACATCAAATTTCGACGGAATTTTGTTTCCGTCGAAATTTTCAATTTTTTTTCCCATTTAATTATACCTAAATTATAAACATTTATATATAACATTTACAAACAATAAATATATATAACATTCAAAAACATTTTAATAAACATAATTCAATATTCAAAACATACATTAGTTAATGATCAAACATCCAACTACGTAGAGAATCAAAATACAATCAGTAATCAAAGTAAATAACTCCAATTACTACAAATCCAATTTCTAAGTAACAATCACAAACTAGAAAAACTAATTGCTATTGCTATTGCTGTGGCTAGAAGACCATCTTGAGTATCATAATTTATCCATGTGCTTTCAATTCCAATTCTTTTCATGTTCGGCGACAACCGGGAGTGTGCACCTAAAATTTCATTGCCATTCCACTCCACTACCTTAGTCCTACAGCAAAACAAAAAGAAATACTAGTATTATAACTTAAACAATTACGTACTGCACAAAAACAAAAACTATTTTAAATGCAAATTCAGTCAAGAGGCTTACCAATCGAGCCAGAAAACTACTAGTGGGTCGCCATTAGGATGTGCGATTTTCTAGGTGTGGCCGAAATATGAATATCAAACTCATAAAAGGTTCATAATATATATAACTGATTTTATTATTAATAAAAAGAATAAGAATAAGAATAAGAAGAAGAGTGCCTTACAACTTTGTATCCCAAGCGCACACCACATTTTGCACAATGAATATTTTGTATTTCACATTCTGTTATTCTTGGATGAGAGTCAGAAAATTTCACATTAATCCTGCAGTTTACAAATGTTATATGATGATATCTGAGATTAATTAATTAATTGGTAAACAAGAAAGAAAAACTTCAGTTGGCGTACCGAGGTCTTACACATTTTCTAAGGCCATGTTCGTTTGGGCCGATGGGCCGAAATCGGCCCAATATCTAATTAGGGGTCATTAATTAGTCTGACCCAATTAATTAGTATCCGGTTCGGCATATTATTTAATGTCTATTGGACTTTGGCCCAATAACTTAATGTAATGTTCGGTTGGCCCGTTTAGACCGTATTTACCATTATACCCCCAACGACTTTTAAATTTGGCCATTGATTTCATGTTTATTCTCAGCCGTCGGATCAAAGTCAAATGTGAGGGATTGGACTAGGGTTACATCATTTGAAGATTTCCTTTCTCTCTCTTTCTCACGATCCGCCGCTCTCAACCTCTCTCATCTCTTCGTTCCTCCATCGGAAAATCACCGTTATTATTTGTCACTTTCTAAAAATTCTTTAGATTTAGGCAATGGTTTGTCTTGTAAAAAAGAAATTTGTCTCATAAGCTCATAAATCCCCTTCGTCTTGCAATTTTTTCGTGATACTTCAATTTTTTTCCCCAAATGAATAATCTGATATTTGTGGATCTCAAGCATTTGTCCTTGTAGTTCGTATGAAAAGTTGGCCGTAAGATTTCAACTTGTTGAGGATTAGGGTTTACGAAATTCAACTAGGGTTTCCAAAATAGTTGGTTTTTTAAACATTTATCCTGGGTTTCTTCGTACGGGGCCATCGACATCTGCTGCGGAAGTAAGGTAATTTTATTTTCCCCTTTTTTGCTTTGTTCTTGAAATTAGGGTTTCGTAAATTAGGGGAAATTTTTAGGATTTATTAAAATTTTTATGGAATTATTATACTAGCTAACTGTTTTATTCATTATGTATAAGTTATTAAGATTTTCCCACATTTTTTTGATTTTTCCGAAACAAGGGTTTATTAAAATTAGGATAAATTAGCATTAATTGAATTTCTGAAATTATATACTCATATATAATTGATTTTTTGGAACAATGTAAGTTGTTGTAAGTTTTTCCCAATTTTCTGGAAATAGGGTTTCGTAAATAAGGGCAATTTAGGATTTTGTAAATTAGGGTAAATTAGTGTTATTGGGTTGATTTATATAATCAAATTTTTAATCTTTTTTTGATTGTTTGATGTAAGGATTCAGGTGTCTGGAATGGGTGAATCTTCCAATACTACCGGACATAGTAATTGGTCCGGTGGGACTGGCCGAACATGCTATTGTGGTAGCATCGTGAGGATATTTACTTCTAAGACTCCAACAAATTCAGGTCGAAGATTCCTCAGATGTGGAGGAACACAGGTTATGATTTTTACTTTCTGTTATATTTGTAGATTTTCTATTTATTTTAATGATCTTAATTCTAATTGTTTGTTATTTTGTTTCAGGGCCAGAGGTGTAGTTTCTTTGAGTGGGTTGATCATGAAGTTGCAATAATCCCTGAATTATTGCAACGAATGAAACATGTAGAAGAAGAGAACATGCGTTTGAGTGCCTCTTTTCTGGAAATCAGGGAGTCTCTTAACTCTTTAGAATCTAATTTTAATATTATTAAGACATGTGCTCTTTTGTGGGTTGTTATTACTGCTTGGTTTATGGTCTTCAAGCAAATGTGATTTAATTTTTAATTTTGTGTGCTCTATTATGCTTGCATGTTTACTGCTTGGTTTATAATTCTTATTTATCCATGTTTACAATTTGAAAATGTGATTTAGTTTAGGTGGAAATTGAATGAGCAGTTGGGTGCATTTTTTGTGCTCTATCATGCTTTCATATGATTTTGTTAATGTGTCCATGTATTTTTATGGATGTAGTACTGTCAATTATAGTATTACCTATTTTTGAACACACACTATGTAATTAGGCAGCCTTCAAGGGCTGCCTTTTATAATTATTGCTTGGTTATGCTTGCCTTTTAATATTACTGCTTGGTTATAAGATTACTGCCTGCATGTTTACTGCTTTATTATAAGATTAATGATTGGTTATGCTTGCATGTTTATTGCTTGGTTTATATAGGGCTATGTATTTTTTTTTGCTCTATTATGCTTGCATGTTTACTGCTTGGTTTATATTAGAAAATTTATTCATGTTTTCAAGCAAATGTGATTTAGTTGCTGATTTGCTATTACGTTTGCATATGAACTTGACAGGTGCAAATTGAATGAGCAGTTGGGTGCATTCAATTTGGCACATAGAAAAAATATTTGCATGTTTTGTACCATGCTGCATGTCATAATGACTATTACATATGCAGATACTAAAAAAGATTTCATCCTGCACCATATTATTGCCTTTTTTGAGTTGTCCTATCTTTCTATAGTATTAAGTCATGTTATGTCTTTTCCATGTTTACTTTTTGCATGCATCATTTATTGCATTTTTCATTTCCAATGATTATATTAATGACACAAATCTCTTTTATATTTTACAAACATTTAATATGGCAACTCCTTTAAGTTACCTAGAAAAGAACCATTTTGTACTTCCACCTCTCTACTTACCAACATTAATTGAGACTTGATATTTGAAATAGAACTGCCTATATATATGCCTACTTCTATTTCAACCGAACACCACAAAAAACTTTCTCCAACAAAAACAGTAAGTTTCATTACAACTTGTTCTTCCTCTTTCTAATTCTATGTAATGAAAATATATGACTAATCTCTTTTTTCATTTGTTAACTACAGGTTTCAAATATGCCTTTGACTAGAAGACAAAGAGCTGATCTTGACGCACGCTACGATGGTTGGAGCCCCGAAGAGGAAGGTTATTTCATACAGAAACTCTTCCGTGCTGCGAGGAGGGACATGGTGAAAGACATTGACGATCTCAAAGAAAGTCTTGAACTTATAAGTGAGAAAATGACAAGGAACTTTCGTCGAAGGTTCCACCTCACTTCATTGCGTCTGAAGTTGGAGCGAATCCGCTTTTTTTTTTTTGAGTTTGTGGATTTTGAAGACTTTTTGGCCCACCCGAGGGTAACATTTGATGCATACAGTTGCCGCACCACCATCTCTAATGCATACTGGCGTGCAATCTCCACCGCGGTAAGTCTTCAGTTTCTGTAATAAGAATTTATACTACTTGTTCCTGTAATAAGAATTTATACTAACTTGTTCCTGGATTTTGTTAGGACGAGCCGAGGATATTTCGGGCTCAAGGGCATTGCTTTTACCGTAAGTTCAAGTACATTTTTTATATTAAGGAATGTGCCCACTTCCCCCGTTCCCTCCTCGGCTCAGCCGTCCAACCGATTGACTTATCAGCCGATGATGAGGATGCTCTCGTCGTTTCTCCAATTGCCATTCATGCTGATTTTGATAACTCTGAGGCTGCTGCCCCCCCCCCCCCCCCCTTGTTGAAGAGGTAAATCCTCTTGCTATGGTGCTTTATCAAGGACCAATTGATGGGGCAGTGGATAATGTCAACGGTGGGGGGCTGAGTGATGTTGATTAGTTTTTTATGGAGATTTTATGTTTATGTACTTTGCTAGAGGATATGTAGTTATGTTTGATTTTGGTTCTGCACTGAGTGCAGAACCTTGAGGATGGTTTTTTTTATGTTTTGCATTGTATGATGGAACCTGAGTCAGCCTTTATAAAATGATAGAGGTCATAATGGCAACCTTATAAAATGATAGAGGTCATAATGGCAGCCTTATATAAGGCTGCCATTATGACCTCTATCATTTTATAAGGTTGCCATTATGACCTCTATCATATAAGGCTGCCATTATGACCTCTATCATTTTATAAAGGCTGCGTTCCATCATACAATGCAAAAACATAAAAAAAACCATCCTCAAGGTTCTGCACTCAGTGCAGAACCAAAATCAAAATACATATCCTCCAGCAAAGTACATAAACATAACATCTCCATAAAAAACTAATCAACATCACTCAGCCCCCCACCGTTGACATTATCCACTGCCCCATCAATTGGTCCTTGATAAAGCACCATAGCAAGAGGATTTACCTCTTCAACAGGGGGGGGGGGGGGAACAGCAGCCTCAGAGTTATCAAAATCAGCATGAATGGCAATTGGAGAAACGACGAGGGCATCCTCATCATCGGCTGATAAGTCAATCGGTTGGACGGCTCAACCGAGGAGGGAACGGGGGAAGTGGGCACATTCCTTAATATAAAAAATGTACTTGAGCTTACAGTAAAAGCGATGCCCTTGAGCCCGAAATATCCTCCAGCTCCTCGGCTCGTCCTGACAAAATCCAGGAACACGTTAGTATAAATTCTTATTACAGGAACAAGTAGTATAAATTCTTATTACAGAAACTGAAGACTTATCGCGGTGGAGATTGCACGCCAGTATGCATTAGAGATGGTGGTGCGGCAACTGTATGCATCAAATGTTACCCACGGGTGGGCCAAAAAGTCTTCAAAATCCACAAACTCAAAGCGGATTCGCTCCAACTTCAGATGCAATGAAGTGAGGTGGAACCTTCGACGAAAGTTCCTTGTCATTTTCTCACTTATAAGTTCAAGACTTTCTTTGAGATCGTCAATGTCTTTCACCATGTCCCTCCTCGGAGCACGAAAGAGTTTCTGTATGAAATAACCTTCCTCTTCGGAGCTCCAACCATCGTAGCGTGCGTCAAGATCAGCTCTTTGTCTTCTAGTCAAAGGCATATTTGAAACTTGTAGTTAACAAATGAAAAAAGAAATTAGTCGTATGTTTTCATTACATAGAATTAGAAAGAGGTAGAACAAGTTGTAATGAAACTTACTGTTTTTGTTGGAGAAAGTTTTTTGTGGTGTTCGGTAGAAATAGAAGTAGGCATATATAAAGGCAGTTCTATTTCAAATATCAAGTCTCAATTAATGTTGGTAAGTAGAGAGGTGGAAGTACAAAATGGTTCTTTTCTGGGTAACTTAAAGGAGTTGCCATATTAAATGTTTGTAAAATATAAAAGAGATTTGTGTCATTAATATAATCATTGGAAATGAAAAATGCAATAAATGATGCATGCAAAAAGTAAACATGGAAAAAACATAACATGACTTAATACTATAGAAAGATAAGACAACTCAAAAAAGACAATATGATACAGGATGAAATCTTTTTTAGTATCTGCATATGTAATAGGCATTATGACATGCAACATGGTACAAAACATGCAAATATTTTTTCTATGTGCCAAATTGAATGCACCCAACTGCTCATTCAATTTGCACCTGTCAAGTTCATATGCAAACGTAATAGCAAAGCAGCAACTAAATCACATGTGCTTGAAAATGTGGATAAATTTTCTAATATAAACCAAGCAGTAAACATGCAAGCATAATAGAGCAAAAAAAATAAATAGCCCTATATAAACCAAGCAGTAAACATGCAAGCATAACCAATCAGTAATCTTATAACAAAGCAGTAAACATGCAATCTTATAACCAAGCAGTAATATTAAAAGGCAAGCATAACCAAGCAATAATTATAAAAGGTAGCCCTTGAAGGCTGCCTAATTACATAGTGTGTTCAAAAATAGGTAATACTATAATTAACAGTACTGCATCCATAAAAATACACGAACACACTAACAAAATCATATGAAAGCATGATAGAGCACAAAAAATGCACCCAACTGCTCTTGCAATTTCCACCTAAACTAAATCACATTTCCAAATTGTAAACATGGATAAATAAGAATTATAGACCAAGCAGTAAACATGCAAGCATAATAGAGCACAAAAAATTAAAAATTAAATCACATTTGCTTGAAGACCATAAACCAAGCAGTAATAACAACCCACAAAAGAGCACATGTCTTAATAATATTAAAATTAGATTCTAAAGAGTTAAGAGACTCCCTGATTTCCATAAAAGAGGCACTCAAACGCATGTTCTCTTCTTCTACATGTTTCATTCGTTGCAATAATTCAGGGATTATTGCAACTTCATGATCAACCCACTCAAAGAAACTACACATCTGGCCCTGAAACAAAATAACAAACAATTAGAATTAAGATCATTAAAATAAATGGAAAATCTACAAATATAACAGAAAGTAAAAATCATAATCTGTGTTCCTCCACATCTGAGGAATCTTCGGCCTGGATTTGTTGGAGTCTTAGAAGTAAATATCCTCACGATGCTACCACAATAGCATGTTCGGCCAGTCCCACCGGATCAATTACTACGTCCGGTAGTATTGAAAGATTCACCCATTCCAGACACCAAAATCCCTACATCAAACAATCAAAAAACAGTTAAAAATTTGATTATATAAATCAGCCCAATAACACTAATTTACCCTAATTTACAAAATCCTAAATTGCCCTTATTTACGAAATCTTATTTCTAGAAAATTCAAAAATTGGGAAAGACTTACAACAACTTACATTGTTCCAAAAAAACCAATTAGATATGAGTATATAATTCCATAAATTCAAGTAATGCTAATTTACCCTAATTTTAATAAACCCTAGTTTCGGAAAAAATCAAAAAAATGTGGGAAAATCTTAATAACTTATACATAATGCATAAAACAGTTAGCTAGTATAATAATTCCATAATAATTTAATAAATCCTAAAAATTTCCCCTAATTTATGAAACCCTAATTAATAAATCCTAAAAAATCGTTGATAGTCCACATGAGCGCGGCTCTCAATTGGAAGTTATTCTTCGAAGAGATATCCCATGTTTCCATCCCGTCTTCCCACAAAAGTTTCAATTCATCAATTAGCGGCCTCAAATAAACATCTATCCTATCTTTTGGATTTTTTGGTCCAGGAATTATGCAGCTTAAGAACATGTACGGCGTTGTCATACACATCTCTTGTGGGAGATTATAAGGAGTCACGATAACTGGCCAACAAGAATATGGCTCATTAGCATTAAATCGGTTAAATCCATCTGTACACAACCCAAGTCTCACATTTCTCGAATCTGCCGCAAATCTGGATGAGCTTCATCCAAATTCTTCCACGCTTTTCCATCGGATGGGTGACACATAACACCTTCCTCCCTTTTATTCTCAAAGTGCCACCGCATGTGAGGTGCCGACTGATGGGATGCATACAATCGTTTTAGTCGAGGAATCAACGGCAAGTAATGCATTCTTTTCCTTGGAATTTGTTTATTCCTTTTACCGCTCTTAAATCGACTTCCATTACAAAACTTACACGTTTGCAGATGCGCATCTTCTTTGTAATACAGCATGCACCCGTTTATGCAACAATCAATCTTTTTTGAAGTTAGTCCAAGCTTCGAGATCAACTTCTTAGCTTCGTAAAAACTCTCGGGAACGTAATTCTCTTTAGGATATGAATTTTTGAGTAGGTTTGATACCCGATCATAGCATGATTGTGTCATGTTACATTCGGCTTTTATAGTCATCATCTTAAGGGAAAAAGACAAGTCAGTTTCCACACTCCCGGGAAACAAAGGTGTTTGAGCAGCCGTTAACAGTTCGTGGAAACGTTTATATTCTGCGTTGGGAATATCTGAACCTTCAGTGTTTTCAATGAACTGCACAGCATCCCTCATAGCATCATGTACAAGGTCTTCGTATCGGTTGTTACCCTTAGTATGAAAAAAATGACCACTACTAGAAGCTTCGACATTGTTATTATCCCAAGCTGGGTCAACCTCACCGTGTGAAGTCCAATACCAATAGTCTTCCTTGAATCCCCATTTACACAAATGTACTATCACAACATCAGACTTAATGTATTTTTTATTTCCACATTTTCGACAAGGACACCTAATTTCATTAGTTGATGATACAAGTCCAGGTACCGACATAGCATGGTCGATGAACCCGTATACCCCACTCTTGAATTCCTCCTTAAGAGTTTTGTTGGCGTGATTAACTCTATCGTACATCCATCCACGTAGTAAACGAATATCCATATTCTATTTATAAGAAATTTACATTCATTATCATGAGTTAGTCAATTCTCTAAGGTGTTTTAAGGTCTTTTAAGGATCTCAACTTTATCATTAAGCTTTGTGATATACTTGTGTTAAAATAATAATTAAAGTCTTACACTCAAATTAGAAAACTTTTACAATTTAGTTAAAGTCCTAGGACTAGGAATGCTATTTAGATGAGTTAATGATATACCATACTCATACTAAATGTATAATACCTATTATATACTAGTGATTGAAATAAAGCCGTATATGGATACAAATAATAATGCCATAAACAAACTGGAAACTATAATAATGGTTATATATTAGAGTCCCACTTTTCATTCTTTAATGATCATTAATATGTATGCTTACTTAAATTATAAAGAGTAATAACAAAGCACCCCACCTAATAATTAAACATAATTGACTTTAATGATAGAGGTAAGTAGATATTATATGTAGGTGATAAGATTCATTCATGAAGAAAGTATGTTTGAATTGTCAAGTGCATTAAATATTAAAAAAAAAATTATGGATTCTTCTTCTTCTGAAATATGCTTTTAAGTAAGAAAATTATTATGTAGAGCTGCTATAGTAACACATATTAAATGATAAAATATTCAAATCATGCATTCTACAGAATACAGAAGATAGAGGCAGCCAGCCATTCATTAATTTTTCTTCGCCGAAACAATCAAGAGATCATTACCAATTGAGCTAATAATGTTATCTTAATTCAAACCCTAATTTTCAAAATATCACATTACCAATTTAAAAAAGCAAAATTGATTTACTAAAGTGAAATTATACCTTAATCCTCAAATAAACTTGTGGTGGTGGTGGTGTAGGGCCGAACCGGAGCTGGATCTGAGCCGGCGTAGGTGGAGGTGCGGCTACGGGGTTCGCCTCACGAGGTCTGTCAGTGGCGGCGCTGGCTGGGTCGATTGGAGCCGCGCGGAGGTGGAGTGGCGCGGGCTGGGTCGACTGGAGCCGCGCGGAGGTGGAGCGGAGCGGGCTGGGCCGGAGGCGGTCGAAGGTGGAGGCGCGGGAGACTTTGGAGGTTTGGTGTTTTGGGGTGAGGCGGGAGGCGGGAGGTTTTTTTTTCAGGTGCTCTTTTTCTTCTTTTTATGATTCACGCCTAATTACATTAGGCAGGGGAGTAATTCTGGAAAATGACCTTTCAACAAATTGAAATTATAAAAATGACCTTGTTCCAATATACTCATGTCAACCCTGTTTTCAAAAGAAGCCCCTTTAGAATTTAAAAAGAATAAAAGATCCATAATTAATTAAATAATGGGAATAAGTGAAGAAGTAGTAGAATTAAAAAATCAATTAGTTATAATAAATAAAATATTACAAAAGAAGAGATTATTAAAGATAGTCATCAAAATTTTCTAGAAAAAATAGAACATAGATTTTTATATAATGAAATTTGGACAGAACAATATTTACAAGGAACACATTTACCAATAGAATCCTACAGTTTAATAAAAGAAGAACATAAATGTCCTCATGGATATAATTTTCCTCATTTATATCATACTTTAGACCCACAATTAAATAATATTACTGACATGATAATGCATCTAATAAATTACACTATAAAACAAGAAGATATTCATGAAAACATAGTTATTATACAAAAACAGTTGGGACATTTAGTTCATGAAATAGAAATAATTAAAAAATGCAAAATAGAAACAATACCTGATAAACAAATTCAACAAATTTCACCCCCAAGAAAATTTACTTAAATAATGGAAGAACAAGTAGAAGAAATTAGAAATATGATTGACCAATTAAATATAATTGAAGAGGAGCAAGGTAAAAAACAAACGAATTTTACAAATAATAATGAAGTAATTTACGGGTATGAGTCAGATGATTCTATCCCTGCTTATATGGAAAAAGGAGAAGGTAGTCAAGTAAAAGAGGAACAAGAAGATGATGAAAATAATAAAAAACGAAAGTCTAGTAGGTTTGAATGGGTCGATGTTGATCTAGAAAACCTTAGGGAAAGAAGTGGCTTTTACCAAAGAAAACAAGGAGGATTCCGAAAACTACCAGATGAATATACACCCCGTTTACAACAAATAAAACAAGGAATTTTAGATGTAGATTGTACCATAAATGCAGAAGCATTGATACAAGAATGGGCAAACCAGGTGAACTTAATTCTACAAACAGATGACATATTTAAAAATGCCTCAATGGATAATATATGGAATTATATGTTATTTAAAACAAAAGGAAATGTGTTTCAATATTTAAGTGATTACAAAGATATTAGCAAATTAAAAGAAGCAAGTCAAAATAATGTAGAAAAATTTTATTGGTCAGTAATAGCACTTATATGGAGAGAATTTGTTGGTCAAGATCAGATAAATTATGCAGAAAAAGTTACAGAAAAACAAGATGAAATAGCAACCTGGCATATAAATAGTATGACTATCTGTGATATGTGTTACTACGAAAATTATGTTTGTGAATTTTCAAAAAGTTTTTATAGATTAAAGAAAGAAAATCGGGTACATATGCAAAAATTATTACTAATAAAACTACCATACCCAATAAATAAAATTTGTTTGAACAGGTTTAATGAAGGAGTAAAAAATGGAACTGTAGCAGATAGTATAGGAGGAGCAGTTCTAGTATGACGAGAATATATAATAGAAAAGTCTATACAACAAAACGAAACAAAAATGGTAAAACAAGTTAGTAAAGTTTGCTGTGAAGGTAATCCAGGAATACCACAACAATATGGGTGTAGAGAAAATAAAGAAATCAAGCATAAAAAGAAATATCATAAAAATAAATATTATAATAAAAAATATAAATGGAAAAAACGACCTTTTAAAAGGTTTAAAGAAGAATTTTATAAAAAATCAGAACGATTTTTTAGACGAAAACAAAATAAAAAATATTGTCCAGAAGGAAAAAAGAAATGTAAATGTTAGTTATGTAAAGAAGAAGGTCACTATGCAAATGAATGCCCAAAAAGAAAAAACAAAGAACAAAAAGAAATTCTAAAAGTTGCAGAGTTAAGAAGTTTAGAACCAATTGAGTCAGATATATCAGATATTTAGGATATATATGTTTTACTAACTGATTCAGATTATGAAACAGAAAATGAAGCAGAACCATCTGCAGAATCAGAATAGAAGAAACCCAAATTCTACCTTCATAAAAATAGAAATAAAAGGTTACTATTATTCAGCTTATATTGATACGAGAGCAAGTATTAGTTTTGCTTCCAAAAATATAAAAGGATTAGTCTGGAGAGAAACAGAAAGACTAGTAAGAATTATGATAGCAGATGGAAGTACACATAAAATAGAATTAGCGAGCTATTTTAATAAAATAAAAATTTTAGACAAATCAAAGACTCCTTATATATTTATGTTACCATCACTATATAGACAAGAATCAGGATTTGATATTATTTTAGGAAATAATTTTCTTAAATTATACCATCCTTTTATACAATGGTTAGAATACATAGAGTTAAAGGCACCAATAGGAAGAATGATAAAAATTCCAATTATAGACAACTTCGAACGAACAAGGCTAAAAATATTACATGTCCTTAATGAAACATTATTTTATATGAAAGAAAATAATAAGACAAGTGTTGAGCAAAAAATAGAAAATCTTTTAGAAGAAACTTGCTCAGAAGATCCTCTAGATGTAAAAATAAATATTAATGAAGAACAAATTGTTATAGAATTAAAGGATCCAAAACAGAAGTAAATGTTCCAAATAGAATACCCTATTCGAAAAGAGATATAGAAGAATTTACAAGGGATTGTAGAGAATTGTTAGATAAAAAGTTAATAAGAGAAAGCAAAAGTAGACACGCTGCTCCAGCATTTTATGTAGAAAATCATAACGAAATAAAACGAGGAAAAAGAAGAATGGTAATAAATTACAAAAAATTGAATGATGCTACTATAGGAGACGCACATAAATTGCCCCGAAGAGATTCAATAATGGAAAAAATAAAAGGAATGACTTGGTTTAGCTCTTTAGACGCTAAATCTGGGTATTATCAATTAAGGTTACATGAAAATACAAAACCTTTAACCGCATTTACTTGTCCCCCAGAGAAATATTATGAATGGAATGTATTACCATTCGGGTTAAAACAAGCACCAGGAATTTTTCAAAGATATATGAGTAAAAATTTGGAAGGATTAGAGGAAATATGTCTTGTATACATAGATGATATTTTGATCTTTAGCAATAGTTCTAAGGAAGATCATTTAAGGAAAGTAGCAATTGTACTTGAAAGATGCAAACAAAAAGGTTTAGTCCTAAGTAGAAAAAAGGCACAAATTGCAAAACAAGAAATTGAGTTTTTAGGAACAATAATAAAGTCAAATGGAGAAATAGAATTACAAAAACATGTTTTAGAAAAATTACACTTATTTCCAAATAAAATAGAAGATAGAAAACAATTACAAAGGTTTCTTGGATGTCTAAATTACATATCTGAGTTAGGATATTTAAAAGGATGTGCTAAGGAAAAGAAGAAATTACAAGAAAAAATAAGTACTAAAAAACAATGGTTTTGGGAAAATGAAGATAGTAAAATAGTTGAAAAAATAAAGCATATTTCAAAAAATTTACCAAAATTATATAATCCGACCTCTAATGACTATTTAATTATCGAAACTGATGCCTCCGATGAAGTATGGTCAGGATGTATGAAGTGTATACAAGGTAAAACACAAAAAAGTGAAGAAATTAAAAGAGCAGAAGTATGCAACTTAAACAATGAAATCAGCTCTACGAGCAAAAGTACACATGATACTGATAAACTATTCATAGAAAAAGCAACAAATAAAAATCCCGAAATATTATGCAGGTATATATCCGGAACGTTTTCCGAAACAGAAAAAAGGTATCCAATACATGAAAAAGAAACATTAGCATGTTTACGAACATTCAAGAAGTGGAGAATTGATCTGTTACCCAAGGAATTTGAACTTAGAACGGATTCAACATATTTAACAGGATTCATTAGATACAAGTTGCAAGCCAACTATAACCAAGGACGGCTAATAAGATGGCAGCTTGAATTAAGCAGATACCCAGCAAAAATAAAATATATAAAAAGTAGTAATAATATTATTGCAGATACATTAACAAGAGAGTTTGCAACAGGAAACAATAACTAATGGAAGGAGCAATAGCAACACTAAAGAACCAAGCGAAACAAATAAAAGGTAACATTGAAGCAAAAATTCGTGAATTACAAGAATTGGAAAAAGCTATATTATCACTAGACGCAACATACAAACCATCAGAGTTTAGCATGCTAAGCGTGGTGGACGAACAAAAAACAAAAGTAGAAGTTCCCGCAGATATTAAAATTCAGGAAACATCTTCATCAAAAAAGTATTATGTCATCTTCAACAGACCAGCCAAAGGAGCGATCTTTGACGAATGGCATAAAGCATCACTGTTTATCAACGGTCACAAAGGAATTATTCACAAGGCGTACAAAACTTTCGCAGAAGCAAAACTTGCAGTCGAAGAAAACAAGGCAATCTCTGAAGGAGAAGTTAAAGCTCAACCATTTAAATCAGCATTAGTCAGCCCAAAAACAACAATGGCAGATCAACCATCCCCTTCAATGAAGGTACTTGGCAAAATAACAAGGCTCACACAGGTACCTACAAGGCAGGAACATATCCAACTTAAGCAACTAAGTAAAAAAGATTTTCAGGAACATCTAGAAATGCTATACAATTGGACAGATGAAGACATGACAAAAAATTTCTATCCAACAGAGAAAAGAATAACAGGACCCAAAGCAGTTATTATTAGTGGAGCAAGTCCATTAATGACGTACAAATTCTTCCAATATGGATTAATTGACACAATATACATCGACGAAAGCAACACAATACTTCAAGAATTCGGTCAAGGGATTCAACAAACAGTAAAAAATTATCGAAGGTATTTCGGAAAGGATAGAGAAGTATACTTAAAAATATACAACTCATATCCCTATTTTAATGAAAAAGACGAAGTACAAGTGCCAGCATATTCACTTATCTACATGGGAGTATCTAACGGAACGTATCCAATTCGTGACCAACCAGTTAAGGAAGAAAAAGGAAGTCATCAACTTATAAATGCCGGATTAGTCCATGGAGTTGTTTCTATGCTGCAACGATTAACCGAATAATCAAAAATAAAGATAAATTACCAGAATGAAAACACAATGATTTATTCAAATTTTAAGGATAAAATTAGAAGTGATGAATTCAAAACATTTATGGACTTTGAAGACGATGTGATGAAAATCCAAGGAGTATTCAACAAATTATCTGTGGAAGAAAAACTCCAATTATGTGAAACACTGAAGGTTTTCAAAGAACACAAATGTGACCACTGTATGGACCAGTCCAGTGAAGAAGAAACTGAAGAAGAAGACAAAAGAAGAATAATTGAAGATTAGAAATTAGAGGAAGAAAATAAGAGAAGAAAATAATTAAAGGTTAGAAACTAGCAAGAAGAAAATAAGAGAAGAAGACAAAAGAAAAAGGTGTCGGCAAAGAAAATAAGTGGGAGTAATTATGTAACATTTTACTTTTAAATCAGAAGTGGAATCTAGAATAGGCCATTATGTAAACACCATTATGTAAATAGACTGTTCTGTAGGCCCTAAAATAAATCCTTATCACCTTAAGTGATCTGGATGAGTGGTGGAAGATATATTCCCCCTCCTATAAATAATGTAATCTACTTCAGTTGTAAGGTGTGCGAAAATTAATAAAAGAACTTTGTTTCTAAAATTTCTTCTCTCAATAAACAAAAAATCTTGAAGTTTTTAACTTCTGAATAGGATTTTAATTAAAAAGAAATCAACAATATTACTACTAAGGAATTCAGATACCACCAACAAGAAACTCCAAGTTCAATGGTAAATACGGTCTAAATGGGCCAACCGAACATTACATTAAGTTATTGGGCCAAAGTCCAATAGACATTAAATAATATGCCGAACCGGATACTAATTAATTGGGTCAGACTAATTAATGACCCCTAATTAGATATTGGGCCGATTCCCATCGGCCCACACGAACATGGCCTAAATTTTTAAGTTTGCTTATATTATGAAGTAGAGTGAATCACATGTTTGGTCATCCTTATAGTCTATTTCATAACAAATTTGTCCATTTTATCAATATAGTGTAATACATTGGTTCATCTTAAATTTTTCGTACCAGATGAGTCCCTCTTATTTGTTGGGGTTTTATGTGTGAATGAAATAAATAAAGTAAGAGATGTGTCTATTCGATTCGAAGAGGTACCCTTTGGATCGAAACATTGTGTCCCTTTCCAAGAGACACTTTTGTGTCTATAAATATGAGACAGAATCTGGCCAATTCTGAATCAATTTTAATAGTAACATAAAGGAAAAACACTACTCTCTCTTTCTCTTAATTCCCTAAAAATTCAGTCCGAAATTTCTATTTGTTAAAGTTCGCCGCGGGTTCATTAGTTGTGCAAATAATGAACAACAGACTGTTGTATCTTGGGAGACTACCGGGAATCAAACTGTATGCACCGTGGCAGCCCCGGAAATATTGTCTTAAGGAAATTTGTTTCGGCAAGCCTCAGTCTTATTTTCTATTTACGTGTTGATTAAAGTGTTCTACAAATTAATCCTAACCAAGTAAGTATGATATATATGCTTCATAATGCATGAATTTTATTTGTTAGAATATTGTTTACTATATTCTATGTTTTGTGAAACATATAAGTGCACAGATTGTTAGACACCAACAATCTTAAGACAATACATTTTGTTTAATAATTTGTGCTTTGACGTGAACACTTATTATGCACGGATCATGATATCTAATAATCATGAATACAAAAGGAATAAGCCTCAACACCCTAACCTTTTCTGTGTTTTGTATTATATAATGAGTTTGCATAATTGGACAAATTACTTCTGGACGAAACGTTATAACACTTTGTGTAATTACCGAATGTTTTTCTCATATAATTCGATCCAATGACTCCATTTACGTGGGAATTTTTTCAACTTCCCAAGAATTCTTCGTTGTGGAGAAAGAATTATCGAAATGCCAATATCATAATTTTCAATTTCTGTTAATGGAGGAGATGATAATTTATCAAGAATGTGGGTGGGAATTTAATACTCCAAAAATTCGAACCCATCAATTGAATTCATACGGTGTGGAATTAATGTCATCGGTTCATGTGAATTGAAGAAGGGTCTTCATTTTAATTAGCATACTTAAAAGTGGGAATTTTGTAAATAAAAATAAATTAATGAAATGTCTATTGAGTAGTGAGTGTTGATGTTAAATGATGGAATTCACATTCTGGAGTTTAATTATCTTCCGAAAATGATTCGGTACACTAGCAAGAGGTTTTTCCATGACGGACAGAAGTGTCGTTTCTATAACAAGGTTATTCTACTTTAAATTAATGCCTTTAACCATATGCGTGCAATGGTGCATATTAATGTGCATGCTGTCTTCATGAATCGGTGCCTTCGGACATTTAGTTTCTAAGATTTTGAAATCTCAGAAAGTAGAATTCTTTATTTCGAAATAAAAAATGCTCATGTGGTGTGATATTGAGTGGGATGAGAGGTCCTTTAATCTTAATTATCACCGACGTTAATTCTATTCTGTATGACGATAGCATGTGTCTTCGAATGAAGTCGTGGACACATTTAAAAAGAGTTAGTGCATGAGTTGCACACTAGACTCATGAAATGAAACTCAAATGAGTGCATTTGATAAATCATTGTAATTTTGCAATTTATAAAAGAAAAAAAAAATTGAGACTTTTCAAAGAGATGTGAAGGGAGTATTCCTTTCACAAAAATTGAAAAGGTGTTTATATGACCATTTTCAGATTATGTGAAATGCCGTTAAAATGGTATATATATGTGAATCGGTGCATATTTGGCATCACTATATTCACAATCAAAAAGTCAATAGTGAAAATTATTTTTGGAAAAATTCAAATAAACAAGAGTAAATTCAAATCTGAAATTTGAAAGGCACTATCATTTTTTTTTCACAAGTTAAATAAAGTATTTCTTATATAAATGTTTTAGTGGTGTACTAATTTATTTATTGATTGAAGTAAATTATACTTGTATTATTGGGTCATTACATGTAAGTAATGATTTAAGTAAAGCTTTTAATAACATGGACATTGAAGTATGAATCTTATTTGAGTATATGATGCATAGCTCGTGTACATTATTTAATAAGTGCGACTTATATATATGCGAGGCATATTAAAAGTATACACATTTACTAATACCCTTTATGTGGAGATAAAGGATTAATTAGTATTAATCTCATATCAATATTCTATTTGAGATTGATTATTTACGTGTGAAAATAGTTATAATTTATTTGCGAAATAAATATGACTTATTTTCAAATCAATTTATTTGAGGAAATATTGATAATTAATTGTGAAAAATAATTATAATTTGTTTGTGAAATAATTATAATTTATTTTTTATATCAATATGTCATTTGAGAATATATTGATTATTGTGAAATAATTATATTTATTTGTTTGTGAAACAAATGTGTAAGAGTTCAAAACTTTTGAACTAATTTAAATATTAATTGTGTGATTTTGAAATCATTACTAACTCGTGGAGTTTGAGAATGTATTTAATCACATGGATATTATTGCTCTATTTATTGAGTTATAAATACGAGGCAATAAATGTATTTGCGAAATACGAAAAGACGCATTTGTGAAATACAAATCCGGAATATAAAAAAAAAAAAATTAAATTCTTATATCCAAATTGTGGGGGTGAATACGATATATTCATTTAACAAGAGTGTGTTAAATTGAGAATAATTCGTAAAAATAATTCACCTAGCTCAACCCAATTATATTGAGTATGTAGCTACACAGAATAATCAAACCTAAGAAGGTGCGGGTAATATTATTCTATAAATTTGGATGTACCGGATAACTTGTGGGGGAAAAGTCCTTAGATGTCTAAACGCATAATCAGTCGAGTTTCACACAAAAAAAAATTAAAATATCATTCCATACGAGTTATGGAAAGGGAAGAAAAACCAAATACCTTAAAATGTTGGGGGGTATTTAGGTCAGATTTCGGTTTCTCCACCGAAAAAGAAAATAACTTAAAAATATTAATTACTACTAGCTTATACGATAAATAGTAGCAGTTCACATTTTTTGTGTTTAAATCTGAAATAAATGTAATCATGTGAACTGAGTCACGTGATGTAACATTAATTGAGAATGTAAGAAGGATTTGAGAATCATTTCTTATAAAATTGATCCTTCTTTTGGTTCAGATTTATTTTTAGTAAATGTGATTTACTGATATTAAACGATGATAAAGTAATATTATTTATTATATTACTTACATAAACTTTTTTTACAGTTTAATATTAGAGTTAATTATAAATTGTTTATTCTGCGAGAATAAACATTATAGTCTAATTTTTTTTAGACTAGAATATTTTTAAAATTTCATAGAATATTTTTGCGAAAATATTTAATTAATTTTGAGCAAGAGGGTCAAATTTGTGAAGTTTATAATTATAAACTACTATATTTTGCGAGAATATATATATGAATCAATCTTTATAAATGTTGATCTCTTACTTCAACATGAGTGCTCGAAGTTATTTGATCCAGATATTATAACTTATATGTTAATGGATTAACCTCAATAATGTCACGTTCCAATATCGTTGATTGGAAAGAGGCGATTGAGTTACATTTATAAAATTGGTAGACCTTGAGGAGTGAACCAATTAAATGTAGACGAGTTTTTAATTTCAAGAGTTTAAAAACTTTGATAAGTCAGTCGACAAAAACTAGGCTAGACGAGTAGCCAAGATGCCTTATTAAAAAGAAGTACTTTTACTTCTTTGACTTATATTCACTAGCGAATAGGATGAAATTCATTTGAATGTTAATAGCTCTAATAGCTATATACAATGGACGTTAAAATTATCATCCTTAATGGTGAATTAATTGAGAAAATTTATAAGGAGTAACCAAAGAGTTTCGTTGTTAAATGAAAAGAAAACATAGTTTATGAAAATTTTGTTTTTTCTTGTTGACATTTAACAAACTCCTAAACAATGACACGAAAAAATGTGATAATGTCACTAAACAAATTTTGACTGTCATATTAATAAATATGACAAGTGTGTCCATATAAACTAACTGGATAATTGAGTATCAGAGTTTGTTTATGCGCAATTGATATGTTAATATTTGAGACTAATATTGTGAATATTAATTCCATCGAGAAATATTAACTTATGATATGAAAAACATCAATTTAATCAATTATGATTTTGAGGTCATGTGATGACATTAAATTATTTCAAGCACATTAAGTGCATGAATGATGTCTAAGTTAAATACTTATGAAATTAGGGGATTTCATAAAATTTAATTCATATTTTGTATGCTACATGAGAACAAATGTGATAGAATATCACAATTTGAGTATGTTCATAAAATTAGATGTCACGCATATATCGTAAAAGCAAGAGGCTAGACATCGTCACTTTGGTTAATAAACTAAGGAGATACATGAGCAATCCTAGTAAGATTCGTTGGGATGCATTAATGAGAATGCTTGAATCTTGAAAGAATACATACATATGTGCATTATATTTGAAAAACTTTCAAACGTTCCAGGAGGGATATAGTAATGCAAATGAAACTTCCGATTTAGATGAATCAATGTTTATAAGCGGATATATATTCAATTTTGGAGGCACCGCTATTTCCTGAGAATCTTCCAAACATAAGCATATAACTCATTCCACTATGAGATAAGAGTGAATATCATTGGATAAAGCTAGTGAAGAATTTGAATGGCTTCACAAAATTCTTGGAAGATATTCTAATATGACTGAAAATTGTGTTGGTCATACGTTAATGCGATAATCAAACGGTGATACATAGAGCTCAACAAACTCTATGTATAATGGTAAAGTCACGACATGACATATTCGTTGTCGTTGATACAATACCGAGAGACAACTACTTTCAAATAGAATGGGCTTTACGAAGTCAAGAGATAATCCTGATTCCGGACATTAAAGGTTTATCTAGAGAGTAGTATGTGCATCGAGGGGAATGGGCTTAAAGCCTAAATTAGACTAAGTTACCTCGTACGGAAACCTAACCTGGCGACTGGAGATCCCACGGACCAGGTTCAATAGGACAACCAGTCTTGGCTAACTTAAAAGAAAGCACTTAAGAGTATAACTCTATCCCATTCTTATGATGCAATAAGTGCAAGCCTACCGCGTTTATAAGGTTAAGCAAACGCTTTTAATGACGTCTATACCTTGTCAAGAACAAGTGGAGTATGGTAGGATATTCTTGATAGATGCGGTCACCTATGTTAGTGTGAGCTGGGTCGGCTCGTTGAGAATTTCTTTATAGGCTGGAATTCTCTAAAGCACTCGCATAACCAAGAATGTTCAGGGCCAAAACGAACACAACCGAGAACTTGAAACAAATCGGTTTAGTACTGTGTTAAGTTTATTATCTTGGTTTACACAAAAAGCCGACGGTTCAAGATGAAATATTTCACCGATTGGCTAAGTAAATCCGATAAGCTTTAACTAGGGAAGGTTCAAGATGAAATATTTCACCTATCCCGATGCGGTATTATTCCTAAAGAAATTTCGACATAATATATCTATGTGAAGGAACTCGAACAACAATTTCATTCATGTGGGGGATTGTTGGGGTTTTATGTGTGAATGAAATAAATAAAGTAAGAGATGTGTCTATTCGATTCGAAGAGGTACCCTTTGGATCGAAACATTGTGTCCCTTTCCAAGAGACACTTTTGTGTCTATAAATATGAGACAGAATCTGGCCAATTCTGAATCAATTTTAATAGTAACATAAAGGAAAAACACTACTCTCTCTTTCTCTTAATTCCCTAAAAATTCAGTCCGAAATTTCTATTTGTTAAAGTTCGCCGCGGGTTCATTAGTTGTGCAAATAATGAACAACAGACTGTTGTATCTTGGGAGACTACCGGGAATCAAACTGTATGCACCGTGGCAGCCCCGGAAATATTGTCTTAAGGAAATTTGTTTCGGCAAGCCTCAGTCTTATTTTCTATTTACGTGTTGATTAAAGTGTTCTACAAATTAATCCTAACCAAGTAAGTATGATATATATGCTTAATAATGCATGAATTTTATTTGTTAGAATATTGTTTACTATATTCTATGTTTTGTGAAACATATAAGTGCACAGATTGTTAGACACCAACATTATTAATGGTAGTGTAACACATTTGTCTTTCTTAAATCTTAAATAAATCATAAAATGGATGTATTTTGAATTTAAGAGGGATGAATGTGTTAACTACATTGATAAGAGGAATGCATATGTTACAGAAATTTTAAAAGGAACGAATGTGCAAAATTTGCCTTATAAGAAGGACCAAAAGTGTTCACTCTTATTGCAACAATTATAGTTGCAAATTTGTTAAATTTCTAACTTCAAATAGGACAAGTTTCAGTGAGATTTTTGTGGAATTTAAATGTTTTATCAAAATGGAGATGAAGTGAAATTCTTGATGATGTTGGAAAAGACATTTTGGTGATTTTGGAAATTGATTAAATAAATTATAATATTTATCAAAAACATCAAATTAACATTTCTCATGGAATCCATAGAAACAAAAATTAGATATAGTTTTGAAACTCATTTATTTCTCTTGATTTAATTTTTTAAAAAATTTTCTTAATTTTTTCCGAAACATTAAGTAAAAGAATTCAAAAAGTTAACTGAAACATATATTAAAACATAAATATATTTTAGATACGAAATATTGATACTTGATTTTATCTGAACAGGAAATAGGGAAAGACAACAAAAAGGGCGGGTAAAACTCCAGCCAATTTCTTCCCCAAGATTTGTATTTTCCATCCCACAAAATATCTTCCATATTGTTAGCTTCAGGTATGTCACGACATGGACACTTCTTGACACACAGGGCTTATGTGGTTAAGTTTTGGCCCGGTCTCACGGGTTTGGCGAGACCGGGCCAAAACATTTCCAGACTCATGAAACTCATTATAAATTTTTTCACCCAAATTCTTGGAACCTATAAAAAATTTATTTGACACCTATCATCTACTTTTTCCCCCAAACTCTATAAAAAAGACATTGATTTAGCACCTACCTCATACTTTTATCCCCAGACCCCAACATCCAAACTCATTTCAAGTGGGGTTTCAACTTTCTCAAAACCCAACATTTAAAACATAACTAAATGAGATTTAAAATTGTTCACCGAAACCACCCAAATTATTTTTTTGAAATTGAAACTAGCGAAATCGAGCCATAATTCTTCCAAATAGGACCATAAGTTGCGAACGTGGTAACATAAATGAACAAATTGTTTGATGCGATGACATTTGCTAAAAGAATATTAATTACATGATTAAAACTGCAACTGCGATATAGTTTGGGACATTATGTAAAACTAAATATGGCTTGGGACAAATTTGTAATTTTGTCTATTTATCTTTATATCTTTAAAAGTAGTGGTTGAGAATTAATGTTGATAAATTATTAATTTTTATGCAAAAACAGTTTTGGAAAAAATAATTCTATATTAAGAAGAAGAGAATCTTTTTGTGAAATATTCCAAAAAATAAAATAAAAAATAAATAAAAAGAAATTTGAAGCTGGAGGGAGTAATAAAGATACTGTAGTTGGATGTTTGACTTTGAGTGTGCACCTTTAGGAAAGCAGAAACCTATTAATTAGTACATGTCTCTCTTTGTCAGCATTATTGAGGTAATTACAATTTATCTTATTTTATGATGTTTAATTTACCTTCTCTATATTCTTACAAAACATTCATATTGCGTACCAGACATTTTTAAAACTTAATTGATTCGACAAAATATACTCTTTTATAGTATTACGCATGTATTTAGACATATTTAACACTTGAAAAAAATAAAGCAGTTCATCTCAATTTTTATTTTGTATGGATCACTTTACCTCAGTGTATAATCGAGTTTTTGGCACTTTGCACACTGACTTAAATTTTTTGTTACTTTGCATCCTTAAAATATAACTATCTGGCATATTGTAACCCAATCTTTGTATTTTGATGAGGAGATTTAGTTGTAGGAAGGATATAATAGTCATGTTCAACTTTATTTAGCATTTTGCACTCTAAAAATATGGATTTTGGCTCCTGTACCCTAGAAATATAGATTTTGACTCTATACACCCTGCAAATATAGATTGTTGGCACTTTGAATCCTGAAAATATTAAAAAAAATTGCACTTTTCATCCCAACTTAAAATTTTGGCACACTTTTTTATTTTAACCAAATTACCAAGCTATTACTAATTAGGTAAGAAATCTTTTTTCTTTTTTTTTTTTAATTCCTAAATTTGACATACTAGTAGATAATAATTATAGAATTGGAGTATGTAGTGTATAAATTTTTTGGAAAAAAAAAAAAACTTGTATCTATTGTATGAATATCACAACTGATGCAAATCAGTGTCAATTTAAGGATAATGTACATATAATTTGCCAAAAAGAAAAAAAAATGATTACTTTTTTTATTGAACTCGAAATAAACATATTTATTTTCCCATGTCTGATTTTTTTTTTTTTTTTTTTGAGAAAAATTCCTATGTTGACATTCAGCTTTTTCAAAGAAAAATATTAAGGTGCAAAATGTCAAAAAATATATTTCTAAGGTACAAAGTGCCAATTATTTTAAATCGGGATGGAATGTGCCAAGTACCAAATGATTTGTATTTTCAGGGTGCGAAGTGTCAAAACTTTTAAGTTATGTGTAAAGTGTCAAAATCCTATATTTTTAGGGTGCAAATAAAAAATATCCCGTATAACCCGGCAGCAGATCCTCTGTACCACTTATTTGTACCACTTATGTGTACCACCAATGTAAAGCTGACACATGTCCATATTAATCATTTTTTTAAAAATGTCCCAAGGAACAGAGAGGGGCTGCGGTCTGTTCTGTTCAATTGAAGAACCAAAATCTGTCCTTTCCTGCTGCCCAAAGGATCGCCCCACCCCACCCTCTTTACCACCAGCCCATATTTCTTAATTTCTCGATTCTGTATCTATATATTAGTATTTAAATAAATAAATTCATTCATTCATTCATTCATTTCATTTCTCTACCTTTTGGCTTCTCTGAAAGCTTTGACTGATTCAATCATGGCTTATTCCGCTCTCTCTCATGTAAAGCTCAAATCTTTTCCTTTCTTTCTGTTCTTTTGGAAGTGATTTTGTTTAAGGGTTTTGAAAATCTTGGTTTTTCTTGCAGGTCCCAGTTGCTGTCCCTATCAATAATGATTCCTTGCTACCAAGATCTCAATTTAAGGTTCTTATTACAATTTAATTGTTATTCATTACTTTGTTCATGATTCTTCCATTACATCTAGTTAGATCGTCTTAAACTCTCTTTCTTTACACAATCGTTTACTTTTATTTAAGATGCTTCCAGGATTTGGGCATGATTTGTTGTATTGACTGACAGTAAAAAAGAAATTCTTAGGTTGTTTGCCGTAGTTCTTGTGGATTGAGTACAATGCATAATCACAGATGTGGTACCTTGTGCAACAGTAGTCGTACCTATCCGTGTTGGCATGAGTATAGGTTGCCTGGTCATCAGTGTCAAGTTGTTTCATTAGTTCTGAATTTACATTTTACTGGAACTATAAGAGTGAGCTGTTTGTTTGTTCTTCTAGAAATTCTTATAACTTTGGCCACTTTTAAAGTTCTTTTTTCTCGAAAAAAGTAATTTTTTTTTTTGATTGGTACTGCTTGTTGTTTGAATTGTTACGCTATTTTGTGGGTCAGTCGAAGAGTATGTGATTTACTACTCGTTGCAGGTTCGGCATGCCATTTCTATCTCGTTGATTTTACGGTGTTAAAAAATTATTAATTTTATCATTTACACGTTACTCCTATGATCTTTGAACATATCTGATACTTATCTTCTTACATAAACATACACTGCATTTGGTTAAGCTAATCTTTTTTAGATTGGGAAGACATACATCTTTTGTAAAATATAAGATGCGTATTTACAATTTTATCAGGCATCATACCCTTTAACAGATTCGAATCTCGTTGTATTGCAGGGAAATAATGTGTTTTTTAATGATAAGTTACGGACTTCTGGCTTGTCATTAGACTTTAAAATTGCAAACGCACGATCAAAGGGTCGATCCGTGGTTTGCATGTCAGTGCAACAAGCCAGCAAATCTAAAGTTGCAATTTCACCTTTAAGTTTAGAAGATGCCAAGGAGCCTCCACTACATTTGTACAAGAACAAAGAACCATATAGGGGAACCATTGTCTCTGTTGAAAGGCTTGTTGGTCCTAAAGCTCCTGGAGAGACATGTCACATCGTGATCGACCATGGTGGCAATGTTCCCTATTGGGAAGGACAAAGTTACGGAATTATTCCTCCTGTATGTTTTCTAATTCCATTTCTCCCTCCACTATATCTTATAGGCTCTAATATTTTCTCGAAAACTAAATTCGTTCTTGCTTCGAGTAACTTGGTTTTTGATTATTCTAGAACATTGTGTTCTTGTGCCCCCAAAAAAAGGAAGTTTCATTTTCTGATTAGCTTTTCTCTGTGTTATTCAGGGGGAGAATCCTAAAAAGCCCGGAAATCCTCACAATGTTAGGCTATATTCAATAGCATCTACGAGGTATGGCGACTCTTTTGATGGTAAGACAGCAAGTTTATGCGTACGTCGTGCTGTCTATTATGACCCCGAGACAGGAAAAGAAGACCCTTTAAAGAATGGTGTATGTAGCAATTTCTTATGTGATTCAAAGCCTGGTGATAAAGTTCAGATCACAGGTACGATTTCAATATGTGTTAAAATGAGAGTGAAATGCAAAAATATGTGCTTTGTCTAATTAGCAAAAATCTCCGTGTGTTATTCTTATTGCCAAAACACCCCCTGTGTTATTTTTTAATTGGCAAAACCCCCTTCTTTGCTGGAAAACATATTTTGCAGGAAAAGTGACAATTATACCCCCACGAAAAAAGAAATAAAACCGAAAACGTTCCTCTTAACCTAAAAATTATCAGTAATCTCCATGTTAACTTTGAAAATTGGCAATAACCCCCCATGTTCACTAAAAATATTGACAATAACTTCCCCGTTGGAATTCAAATGAGGTTTTTGCTAATAAAACAATAACACGGCCGCGGGGGGTTGACAATTACGCAAAGCACAGGGGGTAGTTTTTCATTTAGCTCTTTAAAATGACACCAAAGCTTGTAGATTCTTGTTCCCTTGTAAGGTCCTTACCTGTATTCTTGCACTATTCTCTTTAGGTCCCTCCGGCAAGATAATGCTTCTCCCTGAAGATAATCCGAACGGGACCCACATTATGATTGGGACTGGCACAGGTGTGGCTCCTTTTAGAGGTTATCTTCGACGTATGTTCATGGAGAATGTCCCTACATTCAAGTTTGGTGGCCTAGCTTGGCTTTTCCTTGGTGTGGCTAACAGTGACAGTCTTCTTTACGATGATGAATTCTCTAAGTACCTTGTGGACTACCCAGATAATTTCAGGTACGATATTGCTCTTAGTCGAGAACAGAAGAACAGAAATGGAGGCAAGATGTATGTCCAGGATAAAATCGAAGAGTACAGTGATGAAATTTTCAAACTTTTGGATGGTGGGGCGCATATTTATTTCTGCGGGCTAAAAGGGATGATGCCCGGGATCCAAGATACGTTGAAAAGGGTTGCGGAGAAGAGAGGTGAAAGTTGGGAGGAGAAGCTTTCTCAGCTGAAAAAGAACAAACAGTGGCATGTTGAAGTCTATTAAACCGAACATGGAATCGAACTCTACGAGTTCTTTCGTTTCATCTGTACCATTTATTGATGACGAATGTTCATTTGCTATGATGCTTCAAACAATTTAAAGAACACAAGTTTTATTTTTTGTGAAGATATTTCTGCTATTTGATAACTTTTTGTCTGTGTATGTGTGAACAAGTTTCATTGGGAATGCTTGTGGCTTCTGATTTAAGCACCTTCCTTTATACCTCTCATTATCAAAATTTCAGCTATAGGATATAGTTAGATTAGAGGTGTCAAGTGTGTCGGGCCAATTCAGTCCCAGTCCGGCCCAGTTACTTGGACCCTGCCAGGCCCGGCTAAGAAGATGGGCCTCAACTCCAGTTTGGAAACAACATTGACCCAGCCCAGGACCATGAAATCCCAGTCAAGGATTGGACCAGGCTTAGATCCGACCTGGCTCAGGTGCTTGACACAAGTTAGAAAACCGAGGCCTGGTATGACTCCTTAACTGTGTTGGGTCTAGTGGGTCTGGACTGGACTAGCCCAGCCCATTTTGTCAACTTGAGATATAAATAGAATTAACACTTAACAGCCCATCAAATTAACAATTAGCACTTTGTCCATTTATTGTGTTTTGGGGTGTAAATTGCTGATTTGTTCTAATTAGAGAGTGTTAAATGCTAATTTTTTTGGGGTGCAAAGTGCCAAAAATTTACAGTTGAGTTACCTATTTTGTCCTTGAGTTTTTTTTTCTGAAAATAAAAGAGGGTGCAAAGTGCTGCATTTTTCATATTTTAATGGTGCATGCTAAATCTAATTTTTGGAGGTGCAAAGTGCAAAAAACCCGTATATTCATCTGGTTAGATTTGATTAACTTAAAATTAAAATTATTGAAAAAGATTTATGTTTACATGTTATGCCTCGAATCTCTGCAATGAGGGCTTGTTGCCATACTTGACTAGTTCTCTAGCAACTGCCATATAAAGAGTCAATGGGTGATTAACTAGCGAAAATGGATTAGTCCCCAAAATATCCTGAACTCTTATTCGAATTTTTGTTTAGAGAGATTCTCATTTAATGTGTCATGCACACAAAGACATGAAATAAAGCATATTTTAGACCTGAATGCCACTGAAAAATCAAAAAATACAAAAATGGATCGATCGATTAAGTTGTATTACGTATTAAATATAAATTAATATATAATATGAATGAAATATAATATAATATATGCAAATAGAAGAATAGTTGTTGGTTACTTGTTGCCATTGAGATGGAGAGATTCATTGATGATCGATCCCATGTGATGCTTACTAATTAATATCCCTTTCTTGGTTGTGATCATGAGTAAAGATTTTAACAGCAATTTATCTAAGTACCTTAATTAATATGTTTTATTATGGATTAATTTAATCTTGTGATACAACTTTAATACTACTAAATAATATTCCTAGACGAATAATTCGAACAGAAGAATAGTTCTGTGCACTGCCAAGGAATAGAATATTTAGAATAATGGCTAAAAGTCTAAAACAACCAAACAGGTGACTGCCTTTTCGAAGAAATGGATGTACAAAATGTGCTCAAATATTCTTTTTATTTTTATTTTTTTAATATTCTTTTTATTTTTTTGGTTTGTCAAGGGTTTAATCCCTTTCGAGATGCGTCATAAAGTGGGAACCACTCCCAACAGGGATTCAAACCTAAGTCTACTACTTTGTAGTGACTAGTCATTTTCACTAGACCAATCATATGTTGGTGTGCTCAAATATTCTTTATTCTGAATTGAAAATAACATATTTGGGTGTTTGAAATTGTTTAAGAAAAGCAACTTCAGCTTTTGGGAGTAAAAAATTACTACAATTTAGGCAGTGCTTGCAAATGAAAACTTTTAATTTTAGCTTTTACTTGCATTTTGTTTGGGTGTTTGAAATTGATTAACAAAAGCAATTTCAGCTTTTGAGAGTAAGAAATATTGGGAAATTCTTATCCAGACCGAGTTTGGCCGAACCCAAAGTAACTACATGGCAAGTGTAGTTACACTTGCTTTAGGATTGGATGTAACTTCCAGGAAAGTGACCAATCACAAAGCAAATGTAATATACTTGCATGGTGGTTGGATGTGTTTGGCCAAGCCAGACTTGAACAAAAATTTTCCGAAATATTGAGTAAAAGACAAAAATACCCTCTATACTTATTGTAACTCCCAAAAAATCTTGTGTTATTTTAACTTCGAAAAAATTTCCGTATTCCCAAGTCAACGCCGAATAGACCCTAAAAAAAAAAGTCTGATTCAAACGCGAAAATTGCAAATATTTGTTCATAGTGTTTTTCTGCATACAAATTTTTTTTTTTGTGAAAATTAAAGAATTTTATTGCATATACAAATAAGGTTAATTTTGTAAATTATATGAAAGTCTACATTGGTAGAATCAATTTTTAAAAAGTAATTAAAAATTTATTAAAAAAAGAAAATTTAAAAAGTTGAACCAAACGTTAAATCAATTTTAGTATTTACTAAAAGTAATTATAATAAAATCAGTTATTGTAAACACATTTATAAAAAAGCTAGGTCAAACTGAATGGTCATCTATTGCGACAATGATTATTTTGATGTGTGATAAATATATAATATAATACTGATAATATTTAGGGCTACTGAGAAATAAAATAGACACATGCCCTTTTTTTTTTTTTTTGGTTGTTTTAATTAATAAATAATAACACTACAAAAAATTGTTGTTTCCAAATTATTTCTATAATCCTATGTTGCTCACAGCTCATCTAATCTTAAAATTATCTTTTTGAAATAAAAAAGGGAAAGTTCGTGTAATAAAGTTAGATGAGCAAGGAACAAAATAATTAACAGTTACATTTATATTTACGAGTAAAAATGCAAAAATATCTCCTTTATTTTTTCTAATTGACAAAAAAACATGTGTTATTTTTATTAGAAAAAAAAAGTCCATGTTAATAAGTTAAATGCCTTTACTCTCACCTGTTTCATAGTGCAGTTCACTTATTGCAAGTCCAAGTATTTTTCTAGAACTGCAAAGTGTTATTTTTTTTTTAGAATAATAATTGATAATAATATAGCAAAAAACCCCTTGTGATCAAGTTATTATTTTCAGAACTGGTGCATTGAGTTAATAAAGTATTAACATAACTGATTTTTGCTAATACAATGTTAATATACGACGGTTTTGCTAAAAATTTAATACAGGGATTATTTCTGCTAATTAGAAGAAATCCAGGGGGTGTTTTTGGATTTTACTCTTATAGTTACAGAGAGACAAAAAGCTGTACTGATGAATATATTGGGAAAACTGTATTAACTAATAAATGTTGAAATCAAAGAACAGTTGTTTATCCTTGATTTCAAACGATAAAAAATCACTCTTTCTTGTCAATTTTGAGTGTTACAACAAGTGAATCGCAGAAATTCTCCTCAACATAAAACGGGTAAATCAGATCTTTCCTTCATTTTCAGCTAAGAAACTTATGGTATGAATTTATCTGAAAAAATTAAAATAAAAAATTCCTTTTCAAATCGAAAGGAATCAATTATTTATTAGTTATATATTTTCGCTTATGAAGCCCCTCTGTTTGAGATTCAATTTTGCCAAGATTAATTTTTTTTTTCATTCATGGGTCGAATTTTCTAGTCTCTTGGAATCTCTAATCAAATTTATTCATATAATTTCTGTTGTTATGTGAAGAACGAATTTTTATTGCACAGTTATCTGATTGGTTAGGGTCAATTTGCTTAAATTATTGATGGGAAAATGATTAATTTCAGGATTATTTTTATGTATTTAGCATTGCTGAAGTGGATTATTCTCAATCTTTTGTGGGGATAACTGTGCGCAGGTTTTGATAAAGAGTATTTTAGTTGAATGATAGCATTTTCGTAAACGAAGCAATGAGCAATCCAGCTGCCTTAGGGAGACCATATTCAGGTATGGTTTAATGTATTCTTGAAATTAGAAGAAATCATTTAATTATGTGATTTATGTCGATAAAATTTGAGTGATGCATCTGTTGTAATGAAAATCTCTCTTGGACCATGCAAATGGAAGCTGTAAACTAGACGGAAAGTGAATAAATTTATAATCCGACTTCGCAAGCTTTGAATTTTGTTTACATGAAGGACATTGTCTTACACATCCAAGAAAATACATTAGTTACGATTATATGCCATCAATGGCGGCAATGTGGTTTTCATTAGTTATTATTTCATCATTTTTACTTGAGAATATGATAACTAGTTAATTGGTTTCGAAATGAATGCACTTTATGATAATGTATGTATTGGTGCTTCTCATGCTGCTGTTATTTAGTTGAGAAATATTACATTGGACATGAAGTTTTAATGCACGAATACATCAAAAAAGTCATTTTCTCGCTTATTTTTTTCATCATTGCAGTTTTATTATTTATGTTCATTGAAAAAATTTGTACAGGTAAAAGAAGATTGAAAGATCTTTTAGCTCAACGTGATAATCGGTTATGTGCAGATTGTAATGCTCCAGACCCAAAATGGGCGTAAGTTCACTACTTAGTTTCCTTCAAATCTTTCTTCTTTTGTTTGATCATCAATGTAAATTAAGATACATTTGTTGTCCTATGTTTACCGAATGTGAATACATTTGTTGTCTTATGTTAAGTTCAAGGCCTAAAGAGCTTTGCACATGCTTTTGTTACTTTTCTTTTCAGGTCTGCAAATATTGGAGTATTTATATGCTTAAAGTGTTGTGGTGTCCACAGAAGCCTTGGCACACATATTTCGAAGGTAATTGTTCCCTGATCTTTTTTCCCTCAGAAACCAAAAAGTTTACCCCCTCGGTTTTTGCTTTTGGAAACTGTTTTGTTACTCTGTTTAATTACACGATCTTCAAACCTTGCAGGTTTTGTCTGTGACGTTAGATGAATGGTCTGATGATGAAATTGATTCAATGGTCGAGGTTGGTGGAAATGCATCTGCAAATTCTATTTACGAGGCTTATCTTCCTGAAGGGGTCTCAAAGCCAGGACCAGATTCCGGCCACGAAGAGCGTTCTAAATTTATCAGGTGAGGTCTAATGTAAACTCTTACTTGTTACTTTTTGGCCTCTTCTCTTATTAATTTATAGGATTTCTTTTATATGTTTTTATTTATGTTTCTTAGGTCCAAGTACGAGGTTCAAGAGTTTTTGAAACCAAGTCTTCGTATACTGTCTGGTGCTTCGAAAACGCATTCTTTGCAGCCAAGTTTATCTAAGAAGATTATGGATAGCTTTCGAAGCTCTAGTTCATCGCAAAATACAGTATGTTTCCTTCACTTGGATATCTTGTGTTTAGTTTAATGTTATTTGCTTCGTTAGGTTCTTGTTTTTTGTTTTTTAAAACATCTGAAGCTAATGTGAGATCTGATTACAGGAAGGCATGGTGGAATTTATTGGTATGTTAAAGATTAAAATACATAAAGGCACAAATTTAGCTGTTCGAGATATGCTATCAAGTGATCCATATGTTGTTTTGACTCTTGGGCACCAGGTTTGTATCTTTCTTTACTTTAAACAAGGAATTTACAAGTTTAAATACTTTAGAAGGTATTTCTCAGTTTTCAACCATAGATAAATTCTTCATTTGGTGAGTTCGGTATTTCTGCTTTGATTGATAGAGCAATTCTATATGGCTGGGTTAACTTACATGTATGTTGCGTCCATTTTAGAAGACTAGTCCTTCTCTTTTGGGGGTTCTAAGCAAAATTTAAGATTGAGGTCCTATGTCATTAAAAAAAAAATTGTATATTCTATGTGAAGTTTAGTTTGTTGCTTTTGATGTAGAAGTTTTGACTAAATTAATCTTCCCGTTCTAGTTTTTCTAACTTATATTTTTCTACAATTTCACTTAATCTTTCGTTGTCACGTAGTTAATCTCGAATATGTTTACTGCCTAATTTTGAAAAAAGTTCTTTTAGCAGAAACAAACATTATTAAAAGTATTTTTCTTTAGGATAAAAAGGCAAACATTATCACATCCATAAATTTTGGGACCCTTCTAGAGTGTGCAACCATATCTTTTGTATAAAGATTGAGTTGTACAATCGATTCCTATAATAATATCCTTTCTGCTGTTTCCGTAAATTTAGTTTTACCCCGTAAAATTTCCATCTTTTCAAATCATTTCAATTTATTTTGTTGCTAAATGTTAGTGACTCTCAGGACCTCTAATACGGGTTCTTTTCTCTTCCTAGAAAGTGCAAACGGGTGTCGTGAAAAGCAATCTGAATCCTGTCTGGAACGAGGAACTCATGCTTTCAGTTCCTCACAATTATGGAGCAATAAAACTGGTAATCCTCGTTTTCTCTTTTCATTGATCACTTTGGTTCTTGAATTTTACAGAGTAAAACTCAACTGGTAGTAAGTTTTTCAACAACTGATTCAATCCCTTTCCTTTTATTGTCTCAACTGGTAGCAAGTTTACGACCATGATACGTTTTCTGCTGATGATATAATGGGAGAAGCAGAGATAGATATACAACCTATGATAACTTCTGCAACGGCATTTGGAGATGCGGGTATGTTTGGAAACATGCAGATTGGGAAATGGCTGAAATCACATGACAATGCTTTAATAGAAGATAGCATTGTGAACATCGTCGATGGGAAAGTGAAACAGGAAGTATCTTTGAAGCTTCAGAATGTAGAATCTGGAGAATTAGAACTTGAAATAGAGTGGATTCCTCTTGACCAATGATGGGTATAAATATATTTATATTATATATATACCAATTTTTCTCCTTTTCCATTGTCATTTCTCATTTGGAAATAAATTCATGGTGTTTTTTGAATTATTTTTTTGGTAACTTAGCTTCCTATTGTCAAATGGTGTTTGGATGATCTTAACTTTAAGAAGAGTTGGTACCTTGAACTGCTAGTGCTATTTGATTAATGGATTGGAAAAGGCAATTTATTCTATGTAATATTCATATTGTTTAATGTTCAATTTATTTTTCCGTGATTTGGAAAAGATTTTTTTATCCCAATAATCTTACAAAAGTTTCACACCACCTTCCTGATATTCTTATATGTGGCACTTTACTCCCTATATTCTGATAAATGTGAAAATTTATCCCCTATGTTACAAAAATTCCTTTCATGTCCACTTTCAATTTCAGCAAGTGAGTTACACTCTTCGGTTGAAAGAGATAAATTTTTTTTTTAATTTTTACAGGGAGCAATGTGAAATTTTGTGACAATACTGTACACTTACACCTATAACAATAGGGTTAATTACAGGGACCTCCCTGAGGTTTGGTCAAACTTGCGCCCATTCCCCTCGAAGAATGCTAATTACTCAGACCTCCCTCGAGGTTTCAAAAACATTACAAAACCCTAACGGAAGTCGACGGACTTGGACGGAACGTGTGTTTTTACCTTTTTACCCTCGAGAAGGTCCTTGTAATTATGATAGTTGGAGGGGACTGGGCGCGAGTTTGACCAAACCTCAGGGGAGTTCCCTATAATTAATCGTAATTTTGAATAGAATAAAAAAATCATAATTGCACATTAATCCCTAACTTTTAAAAAATTATTTTATGCAAAAAAATGTAAATTTCACATTTAACCCGAAATGTAAATTTAAAAAAAAAATTATAATTTACATATAATCATGAGAAGAAAAAAAAACTTGAACATTAGTTATTAGACATTATAAAACTGCTCAAATGTTCATAATTAATCCGTACTAAAAAAATCATAAAATTTTAAGTAATTTTTTTTTTGTACAAAAAATAAAAATGTTCATTCAATTATCTGATTTAATAAAATAATTATTATAAAAATATAAATATTAAAAATAAATATTATAAATCAATTATATTATTTAAAAAAAAACTACCCAGCCACCCTGCCCCCACCCCAGCCCCGCCCCTACCTCATCGTCCCAATCAAAAATTCCTTCCAGGTCGTCGCAGGCCTGAGCTCTTAACCCAGTCTGCACCTGACTCCTTCCAGGCCGGCGCCGTCGGCCTGGAAGGAGTTTTTGGTTGGGACGATGAGATAGAGACGGGGGTGGGTGGGGGCTGGGTGGGTAGTTTTTTTTTAAAATAATATATATTAATTTTTTTATTGATAATAATAATTATTTTTAATATTTATATTTTTATAATAATTATTTTATTAAATCAGATAATTGAATGAATATTTTTACTTTTTGTACAAAAAAAAAAAATTAGTTAAAATTTTATGAATTTTTTAGTACGGATTAATTATGAACATGTTAGCAGTTTTATAATGTCTAATACATTATGTTCAAGTTTTTTTTTTCTTCTCATGATTATATTTAAATTATAATTTTTTTTTTCAAATTTACATTTCGGGTTAAATGTGAAAGCTGAATGTATTTACATTTTTATTTATGTTATATAATATTTTTCTTATAATTAATCATAATTTATTATTTGTAAAAAGTATTATGAAAAAAAATTGAAATGTTATTATATTTTTATTTTAGAATTTATATACACTAATAAACTAATTATAAGTTTCATGTAAAACTACAACATTTGAACCCATACTTATACATATATATTGCAAAACCCTCATATGAATTAGGGTTAATTACAGGGACCTCCCCTGAGGTTTGGTCAAACTCGCGTCCATTCCCCTTCAAGAATGCTAATTACTCAGACCTCCCCTGAGGTTTGCAAAACCTTACAACCGTTAGGGTTCCGTTAATTTTTGCTTACGTCATCATAAAATTTTCGATCGATTGCCAATTTTGCCCCTGACTTACTGTAGCAAATTTGTTTGGACTATATTACCCCTCTCAGCAAATGTTATGTTGTTACATGATAAAGGATCTAATAGTAATGTCAAATGACATTTGTGGATTAAAATGTTGTTAAATTTATATATAATGGGTAATGACTTTATTAATGTATATTCATATTTAAAATAACATTTTAAATATTTCTAAAGTATTTTCTAACTTATTGTAAAATATATGCAAAGAGAAATACACTAGTAACTCTTATATAACACTTTATTTCAATGAAGGCATGTAAAATTTATATAATTTGTAATTTAAAATGTAAAATGAATAAATTAACAATAATGTGTATATATTAATTTCAACCTTTTTTTCATAAGAAAAATTAAAGATAAATAAAAAGATCGTTATGAAAATGCAAAAATATTAATATTTATCCATATCCAAACCGTAATTTCAATAATATCAATTCTTTTCATAATTCTAAAAAAATTTAACAACAAGGATAATAAATAAAAATTATGATTAATAAGGAAAAGTTTGAACAGAAAAGGCATTATAAAAATGCTAAAATATTAATAATTAAGAAAATCAATTATTTTTTTTAAAAATTAAATAATACTCATTCAAATACACATTTAATAAAATAAGGATTAATTTATTTATTGATTACTTAAACCCAATACTATAATAATATTTACTATAAAATACTAAAATAAATCTTGTTTGCATAATTAATAAATTATTTTTTATGCTATTGATAAATTATACAGTATTGAAATATGCATTTTATAAAAATTTAACTAAAAAAATTAATAAATATTTTTTTCACAAAATTTAAAGATACTAATTCAAATACCCTTTTATAAAATAATTATCTATGAGGTATTTGTAAATAATTAAATTTATGGGTTATTTCAGATTTAAACTTATATATATATATATATATATATAAGTGTTTAATATTTTCAACAATAAAATCATAAATTTATATCTTACTTAAATACAATACAATTAAATAATATTTTATTATAAACTAGAAAAATAAAATCTTATTTACATATTTATTATTACTATTAATTGCATAATTAATAAACTATTTTTTTTTTCTTTTTTATGTGATGTAAATCGGGGTGGGGTTAGTTTTTCTTTTCTTTTTATGTGTAAATTTAATTTTATTAAAGTATGGGGACTAATAGGCAAAAATAAATTTTTGTAAGGTTTTGTAAACCTTAGGGGAGGTCGAAGTAATTAAAATTGTTGAGGACAAGAGGGTAATTTCACGCATTCCATCCACCTCCGTTAGTCTCCGTTAGGGTTTTGTAAGGTTTTGCAAACCTCAGGGGAGGTCTGAGTAATTAACATTCTTGGAGGGGAATGGACGCGAGTTTGACCAAACCTCAGGGGAGGTCCCTGTAATTAACCCTATGAATTAAACATAACAAGGGCATAATTGTCCACCAAAATAGCTACAGTAATCTAAGGGTAAAATCGGAAGTTCAATAAAAATTTGGCGATGACGTCAGCAAAAGTTAACGGAACCCTAACGGATGTAATCCTTTTGAAACCTCATGGGAGGTCCCTGTAATTATGGTAGTTGGAGGGGAATGGGCACGAGTTTGACCAAACATCAGGGGAGGTCCATGTAATTAACCCATAACAATAAGTACATCTTGTTTGTCTCTCTCCTAAACCTTATTGTAATGTAAATTTTGTAATTACTAATATTCCTACTTTTGATTTAGAATTTATATTACTTTGTGATAAATATATACCCATGAATTAATAGTATAATACAACACAGTTGTAAATTTAGAATTCAACCCGAATTTGGAATAGTTTTGGATTAATTTTCGATTCTACTTTTAAGACTTTCTTGAAAACATCATTCGATTATATGAAACACTTTAGAAACCATATAAATAATTAAGTGATGCGTAAATAAATACGAGAGTATATACAATAATTAGTTCATATATACTTCAACTATTTCTTACAGAAAAATATTAAGTAACGTGACAACTTATTTATCATGTGCTATAAAACTATACTAGTTCAAATTTTAATGTTCAAGTATAAATTGATCATTGAAATGGAAAGGCCAACAAATGTAATCCGAACTATGACATCTGTTATCTCCTACATCACGATCTTGATTCATGAATAGGATCTTCAAAAGAAAAAAATTGAATAATGAAGAATGTCAATTTTAATGGATGGGTGATGTCATAATTTGAGGATGACTTTCATTATAACTATAAAATAATATGAGTCCTATTTATAGTTAACTTTTTTTTATTTTAAATACCAATACTTATATAACTAGAATTTCCTACTGAATCCCATGTCGAGGTATATATGCTTATGGACTGTTTTATGCTAATGTAGCACTTAATGAGTAATTAAAATAAACTCTTTTAGATATGAGTAAGTGAAAATAAAATATTTAGGAAAATTTCCATTAGGGTTTCAAAGTGAATCATTATTTTATGGAAGATATAATTTTTTTTAATGAAACTCTGCTTTTTTTATATGTCCAAAAATACAAAATGATTGAGTCTTGTCTTGCCTTCGCCCTTGATATCTCACACCCAAAATTTACCACTTACACAAAGTCTCGTTAACATTGAAGTTGTATCAAATCGGCCAAAATAAAGAAATGATATTGTACACTTACTTAAAAAGAAGTTCTAAATAAATGTTAAAATATTTTTTTTAATGGTGAATACATCAGTCACTATATCATCGAATCTATTACGTCGGAATTAAAGTATAAACATGAACTAATTATAAAAACTAGTATTAAATTAAAAAAAAAAATACTCACATTAAACGAGGTGAACCTCTTCCAATCATCAAAGAAATAAAAGTTCCATCAGAAGTAGAACATAAAAAAAAAATAAATAAATAAATAAATAAATAAATAAATAAAATAGATGCATCATGCATCCTACATTATGTATTTTTTTTATTTTTTTTAGGGAATCATCCAAGTATTATTAACCCGAAACTAATTTTCCTTTAGGAGTGGATTTCGCAGGCTCATAGACCAGGTACTCAACTTGGGCCAGTGGGCTTTTGAAAAGGCTTAATAACGGCCCATTCTCTTATCAACCTGGTCCATGGAATTTCCTATATAAGATTAAATTTTGGGCTACTCCCAGAATATCTGATTTCTTTTGATTATTTTACCTTCTTATGGTTTGTATGCTGGGGGAGGCTCTAATAAAAAATTTGGCACGTGTTTTGAAGACAAAGATTATATAATATGAAATTATAGCTTTATAATAACAAGTTTCAACTTCAATTTTTCAATTTTATTACTCGTTTATAAATTAATAAAGATTATGAGCTACGTTTTAGAAAATATTTCACTTTTTCAATGTGATGGTGTGTTAGAAAAGGTAATTTTTCTGTCTTTACCACCTTAGTTTTTAGATATATAAGACCGTCATTGAATAATTTAAATTTCATTAATCTGATTCTTGGATGTATGACTTTCATAAATTATGCCCTAAAGTTTTTTCTTGCCTAACCCAACTACCATAAACACGCTAGCAAGTAGTTAGCTAGTGCCGGAACCCTAAATTATTATTTATTGAAGTTTGACAAAATAACGATTATTTTGCAGATAAGTTATCATCAGTAATTTATAAATTTAATTTACGGATCGAGTTCCTAAGACATTTTCTTTTTCTGTTTTTTAAGGGTCAAATAAATCATATTTACGAAAACACCATTTACAACCTCAAAACATGTGATAAAAAAATAGTGATGTCAAATTATGATTGCATATCATAATTTTGAGAATAGAATAAATTCCATGTTAAGACATACAATTTTACTTGAATACATTCCGAAAAGAAACCAAGACTAAAGTTTTTAGGAACATGTCACTCTAGTATAATATCATATAATATTATCAATTCTTTATTATTATTTTCCAAATTATTAATTTAATATATTTTTAACTCTTATCTAAAATTAAAGCAGAAGAAAATAATACTTCAAGATGAATTTATATTTTAGTAAGCATAAAAAAATAAAAAAAAATATTATTTTTTTATAATAATAGAAATAGAGATGTTCAAATATTGAAATCCATCTAATTAATACAGGCTTGGGCAGTTGTAAAATGGATGACTCTGGAAATTCTCGTGTTGCATGACATGATGAATAATGAAAGGGATTATGATAAATTATGTTGAATTGTTAATAAATGATAATTATTAATTAAATCATAAACGACTATTAAGAAGTTGACCATCAAAATATCTCATGAAACATGAGAGTTTGGCTGCATAAGATAAGACATGCCAACTGCCAAGGGGAAAATTCTTGTATAGATCTGGTCTATGGTCTTTTCATAGACCTTGTGATTGTAAATGCGCCACATCATACATTTTGATGATGTCATGCTCTCAAAATGTATGATGTGGTGTATTTACTACCACAAGGTCTATAAAAATCTTATGAACCAGGTCTATGCAAGAATATCCCCTGCCAAGGCAATCTCTTTCAGATACCATTAGCTCAATAATTAGTTGACTTTCCCCCCACTTGTTATAATTTTAAAGAGCCTTCATTAGTTTGAATATAGTATAAAAGAATAATCACATATTAATAGCTTCTTTTGTTAAACATATATTAATCTTAATAGTCAAGAAACAATAATCCAGCCATCTGTTACAATACTCAAACAAATTGTTTATTTGATTTGATTTGAGCCGTGACTTGGCATGTTTTGACTTCATCATATTGTGCCCAAGTTCAATTGATTTTAAAATGATCCAGTGGAAGCCAAATCGTCCATAACATTGCTAGTTGGACGACTTCTTGTTCGGTTTTCGACCATTTAGATTTACGTTTGTTATTTTTGTGTATTTTTTGTGATGGAGGTTCCCCTCTCATCAACTACTGTTTAATTTAGTTTGTAAAACTCTTTCTTTTCAGTGAAATGTTTTTTCATAAAATAAATAAATAAGTCCAATTGATATTGTAATTCTAAAAATTGATTTAGGTGGTATCGGATATTGATGGGACATGGACATTACCTTAACACTTGTTTGACATGCCACGTGACATGTCTAAAAATAAAAATAAAAATAAAAAATTGAACATGATTGGGACACGCCTATATGGGAGTGGATATGTCTAGGCACAACTCAAGAGTGTCCAATATGTTTCAGACACGACAAAAAATAAAAACTATCAAAAAAACTATATTTTATTTACTAATTGAAATATGTTTAATATAATTACATCGGGCTTGCTAAGGGCAGTTTAGCCTTGGCTGAACTGCCCATAGTTCACCATTTAAATAATGACACGTGACAGAAAATTCACTTGCAACTTGCTATACAAGTTCAACTGGAATGGTATGAATTGTCCTAAATACCCTTATTGATTTGTTCAATTTTCAAGTTCAGCCATCTTCTTCCCTACTCTTCTCCACCTTCCATTGATGTTATTATGATATTTACAGTGGTGGAAGCTGCCGGAAATTAGAAAGAACAAAAATTCCACTTGAGAACTTAAACTAAAATAATACTCTTACCAAATTAAAACCACAATTAACCGCAAACAGCCCCAAGGAACAACAAACAACCGCAAAAACAGCAAACCAATCAACCAAAATCGCGAAATCAACCAGGCACGAACATGTTCTTGGCGGCCCGAAACAGCAGATCGCAAAATTGAACCCAGCAGACTGAAATTAAGCTCACTACGACCACAAACAACTGAAAACCGAAAAAAAATCAAGCACCAAACGAAAAAACCGAAAGCGGATCGCGGAATTGAAGTTTTCCCAAATCTGAAATTAACCTCAATCGATCTCAATCAAGCAATGAATCGTAAAATTGAAAACAGCAACACACTACCCATCCCCTATAGAAGTAGAAACAAGCAGCAATCGAACAAAAACCCCCAAAAATCAGAATCGCGACATGTTCATATAGGGGCTGAAGTTGTTGAAGACAACAACTTTTTTTTTCTTTTTTTTTAAGCCAAGGGTATTACGGTAATATCGCCTAAATCAACAAAAAATATGACCGGGTTATATGACCTATTCTTCAGATTGCCACTAAATAAAATAATATTAATGATTGGCTGGGAAGGGTGAACTATCAACAGTTTTTCACAAGTTGAACTGTCCTTAGAAGCCCCCTAATTACATAAATTTAAGTACAATATGCTTCTTTTTACTATACTCCTTATTATTTTAATAATAATTATATTATATACACTATATTGGACATGTCAAAATTAGTATATAATGTGTTAACATTTAGGACAAGAAAGCTTCTAAATAAAATTATGTTTTAATTTTGCTATATTTTAAATAAGTTAATGTTGGGTAAGTTAAACTATATTATTATTATTATTATTATTATAAAATCTATACTTCTATTATGTCATATCCTAAAATATTTAAAATTTCATATCATCGTGTCCATATCGTGTCGTCGAGTTCGTTTCCATGCATAAAACATAAATATTCCCAAATAATTTACTATATAATAAGAACATTAATACGAAGAAGATGATTAGTCAACATTTTAGAAGAAATATAAAAAATAAATGGAAGACACTTTACACTTTCTCTTATTCGAAATCTACACGAAATTATCTCGTAAAATGTTCCATCATCATGTACTATTAAATATTTTGGCATGAAACACACATCTATACAAAATAAATCGGTGAAGATCGTCCTACTTCAAGAAATTACTATTTTTTAAATGAAATGATAAGAATCAAGGTCAATATCTTAAAAACAATTTTTTAAAATATTTCTGAAACAATTTTTTTTAAGTATTAACCACTCGTGTAAGATTTACTCCAGCCGGCAATTAATTTCGTATGGGGTACAGTTAACCGCCCAACTAGCCCAAGTAAAAAATGGAAAAGGATAAATAGCAGAGTTCCGTTAATCACTTCTCTGCCTCTCCCTCCATATCTTTTTCCTTCTCTCTCAATAAATAAACTCCCCAATTTGCCCTCCGAAACCATGGCTAATTACTCGGAAGCACACATTTGCCAGTGCCTGAGCCGGTTAGCCACGGCCCGACGCAACTCAACCGTCACTATAAATGGAGACCGGAGAAAAACCGGAATGCAGTTCGTGGATGGAGTCTTGTCTCTGGCTCATGGGCTTCTTCAGCTTGGCATTAAGCCAGGCGACGTCGTTTCCATCTCTGCTCTTAACAGGTTCATTTTCCTTCCTTTGAATTTATTTCTGATCACCTCTTTGAATTTTGGAGAGGTTTGAAATTTTGGTTGAGTTGAATAGTAGAATTCAATGCATTGACTTATGGGTTTTTCATTTTAATAGTTGCTTGTGTTAGAGAAAATTAATTTTTAGGCCAAGAAGTGATAGAAATTTATTAAACTCAAATAATAACAAAGAATGTAAATGGTAAGTACAGGATAAATGAAAGACACTCTCTTGTGTTACACGAAATATTTTATAGTACTCGGGATTCAATTGCACGAAACTTGCACCAATATTTTACGGTAGTGTCGTGCATGTTTCGCCTAAGTGTTGTTGGACTAATTTTGAGTTGTTATGTAATTTGGTTTTAAATACTAGTAAAATATAAACATTTTTGTGTTTTTCAGTTTTGCGAAAGATGATTTAATTTTGGTTTCAGCGACTTGTATTTGGAATGGATGCTTGCAATAACATATGTTGGAGGAATTGTCGCTCCACTCAACTACCGATGGGTTAGTGATTGTGTCTATTAATTCAAATACTAATATGTGAATAATATTAACAATATAGGAGAATATTTTCTCAATAGATTCTTACAAGTTTTAAAAAAAAAAAATCAACTTTGAATAAAACCATTCTTTCTGTGTTGTAGCTATTATTATGTAAATTTGCATAAATCTGCAGAGTTTGGAAGAGGCGAAATCGGCTATGGAGGTCGCACGACCTGTATTATTGGTAACAGATTCGAATCCTGGATATTGGCATTCAAAGTTCCAGATTGACTCAATACCATATCTTCGGTGGCATGTCATAATGGACTCGGTTAAAGCCAACAGCAATGAAACAAGTACGGTGTTTATATGTGATTTCAGATGAATGTTGAACATGATAATATGATCCTAAATGTTGAAATATATAACGTCACAAAATTTCAGTTTTTGCAACGGAGTTGCACAAGAAGCCTACTGGAAAATCAGTTACACTCGACTATCTTTGGGCACCCAAGAGAGCTGCAATCATATGCTTTACCTCTGGTGCAGATTACACGCCTTTTACTAATTTTCTCCTACTTGTTTTCCATTTTTGTGCTTCGTATTAGAGATGTGAAATCAAGCAAATATCTCGTTAAATAGGTACCACAGGAAGGCCTAAAGGAGCTACTCTAAGCCATTCAGCTTTAGTTATGCAATCTCTAGCAAAAATCGCTATTGTTCGCTACGATGAGGATGATGTATGCTTCTCCTTGTGAGCTTTTTTCTTTTATTTTTCATATTTAATGTATAAATGAAGTTGTCTTCATGGTAGAAAATTTGATGAAATTCATGACTTTTATAGGTGTATTTGCACACTGCTCCACTATGCCATATCGGAGGAATTTCATCTGCAATGACCATGTTAATGGCAGGAGGATGTCATGTTATAATACCCAAGTTCGATGCTACCTTAGCAAGTGATTCTATAATGGAACATCGTGTAACTTCTTTGATCACGGTTCCTACAATGATGGCTGATTTAATCTCTGTTAATAGGTAATATATATACCCTTTACCGTTTTTGGCTTCCGTTTTAGTATCGGGGAGGGGACACATTTCCTTTAAACTCCCCCCATGCAGTTTGTATTCATTTTTCTAGATTATATATATATGGTAAAATGTAGAAATTCTTCGCAGGAAGAAGCAAGCATCCGAAAAATTTGAATCGGTGAAGAAGATTTTGAATGGAGGTGGTGGTTTGTCAGTTGAGCTCATAAGTGATGCTACTAAGATTTTCCCAAGAGCCACACTTCTTTCAGCTTACGGTGTGTTTTGTATGGTCTAATAAAGTTTATTGCATTTACTAAAGATAATCACATTCTTTGATTTTGTGAAGGAATGACGGAAGCATGTTCTTCTATAACCTTCACGACTCTTTATGATCCAACGAAAGAGAACCATTTCAATCAGCCATCTAATGTCAAGAAATCCACCACCTTAAGTGATCAAGGGGGTATTTGTGTAGGAAAGGCTGCACCACATGTTGAACTAAGAGTAATTACCGAAGAATCTTTAAGTACCGGGAGAATATTGATGAGGGGTCCTCATGCAATGCTCCATTACTGGGGTCAAAGTCCTCTTGTACACGAAGGTTGGCTTGATACCGGGGATATAGGTCAGATGGATGACGAAGGTAATCTATGGCTCGTTGGTCGTGCAAAGGATCGAATCAAGAGTGGAGGAGAGAATGTTTACCCTGAAGAGGTATTCATTCAAAATCCAACCAACCTCCGATTTTTTTCGAAAATTTATTATTAAACATGGAATGAAGGGCAAAATAGTCTTTTTACATATTCCGTTAATATTCTCCGGATGATGTTTGAATTTATTTTTAAACAGGTAGAAACTGTCATATCACAGCATCCCGGAATTTCTAAAATCGTCGTGGTTGGGATTCCAGATTCTCGGTTAACAGAGATGGTGATCGGATGTGTTCAACTGAACGAGAGTTGGCGATGGGGTGATTTTGGTATTAATCACTCACCAGAGGACAAATTCCAGTTCTTATCAAGTGAGATTCTCAGGCAGTTTTGCAAGGAAAAGAATATAACAGGGTAATTTTTTCACTTCAAAATTTTTATTACATTATATATGTATTCTCCTCTGTCAAATACAGACACATATATTTATGTTGCTCTTCTTTTATTTATGCAGATTTAAAATTCCCAAGAAATTTGTTTTGTGGAAGAATACATTTCCATTGACAACAACTGGGAAGTTAAGGAGAGATCAAGTTAGAGCAGAAGTTATGTCTCATACACAAGTTTTGTCAAGCAAACTATAATATGCCACAAAATATTGCATCATCATATCCTAGTACATAGAGCTTGTATATGTCTCCTCAATAAAAAAAATTGCGAAATCTGAGACAATGTATTTAATCAGGGGAGTGCAATAAAATTTGATAATCGAAATAAGTATTCGAATTTGGATACATTATATTCGCGTATAACATTATCGTTTTTGGGAATACTTGTAAACAGAATCCTAACCCAAATTGTGCAAGTTAAGAAGTATATATAAAAAGAATGTTTAGCATTTTTTTTAAAAGAATACATCATGATTTAATTTATAGATGAAGTCGGTTTTTTTTTTATAACAAAAACCACATAAAATTAATACGAAAAGTTTAACCAGTTTACAAGAGGATAACCCCCATCACAAAAAACAGTAATTGGAATATTAGAAGGACTAAAATGCTCAGTCCACTTCAAACTGAAAGCCCAAGTAATAAGATTATGGGCAGCACAGTTTGCATTCCTAACGGTAAAAGAGAAACGCCAACGCGGCCAACAATCCCAAAAAAAAACTTTAATCTTCTCAACGATGCCAGCAATAGATGAAGTCAGTTTATTCATAATTAATTTCGTTTGAAAAAATAGAAAATTTAAATGTATTTAAACATATAGGTGGTATAGGGAATTGATATTTGAAAGAGTTGCTTTATGTAATTCCATTAAACACATGAAGTAAGAATTTCCTGTCAAAATTCATCTTTGTATCAATGCATCAAAATTTTATTTCTAGTGTATGTTTCGGTCAGTTATATTTTAAAAAAAATTCAAAAGTTTTTGGAAACGACACGTTTCGAAAATACTTGAAAAAATCGTAAATAAATTATTAAATTAAGACAATTAGGAGAGTCTCAAGCCATATAAAGGGTTTTAAAATTAAGCTTTAATTTTCATTTTCATTGATTCAAAAATAAAAAATTTATTGGTTTTGACCAAAAATTGAAAATTTTGATTCATTAACTGTATTATTTATTTGTGAATAATAACCTTTCTAAATAATCAAATATGATTCGAATTGGAATATGGCATAGACAAGCTTAAGGTTCAAGGTTTGTGTAGAATGAGCCCAATGAAAAAAGCCCATCAGTATCTGTTAGGACGGCGTGGGATTTGATGATTACGGTCCACAAACCACACCATTAATCACATTTAAATTCATAATTATCAAAAACAAACAAACATAAACTCATTTCAATTACTCATAAACCAAATTGGCTAATATGTAATTAATAATCAACTCATGGAATTGATTTTATTGTTTCATGTTAAAGATCATAAATTAGATAAAAAAAATTATAAGAATTTTCGTCACTGACGACCTTTTAAATTAATTTCTCTAGTTTAATCATATCAGATTTAGATAAGAATTTATTTACCAATAATTAGCACAATTTAGTGGCTCACGCGTACTTAAAAACAAATGAAGCTTCTTCTTGTATAATTTTAAAAGGACATTGTTGAATTGAATGATTAGTTTAAGCCAAATAATTAGAACTAAACCAACTTCATTAAAGGTGGGAATCATCATATAATACAAACATATGATACATACAACCCATTATTCCACTCAATAATAAAGTAACCAATGCCATGTTCCCATGCTCTAAATTATCTCATCAGTTTCCTCCTGAAATTAATCAATCATTGTTATTGGCTAAAGCAAAATTAGCAATGATCATATCTTAACCACTAATTTCTGCTGCCCCTCAAGAAATTTATACTTTTTTTTTTTTTTATAACTCAGGTGTACAAGCTTACACTAGACTAATCATGAACCCTCAGAACCCTTGTCCTAGAACCCTGAAGGATGTAAATTGCAGGATGTGTCTTCATCAAGCCTCGGGATCCCACCATACTGCTGTACACTCTGCGCACAAAGGGGTCTTCACCACAAATGACCCTTAGATTGACCCACAGAAATGCTTCCATCCAAGTTTCAAATGGGATTCGAACCCCCACCCTTGCCACTGAAGCCTGAAGCAAACCTTATGAATTGTTGGTCAGCCAGTTGGAGATATGAAATGGGGGCAATTTATACTTATTTTTCATCTAAGCATTGTAGCTGCACCTAGAACAAAAACAAATTAAACAACATTGTAATTTTAACTCCTAAAAACTATAATCTCACGATTCGTCCGTCATCAAAATCTTTGTTTTTTTATAAAAATTAAGTAGACTTGTAAATGAATCGAGTCACATTGCGTTCAAGCCTATTTTGAATTTTGTATTTAATTTTGAAATTTGTGTTAACTAATCGAATTCGAATTGAATATTAAATAACTTTACACATTTACATAGATTTCGTCAATGTTAAAATAATGGAGTTGAACCAAATCAACTTTATAAGAACTCTCAGAATCGAATATTGAGTAGTGATTAGATTTTCACCCTTAAATATAAGTTAGAAAATGAAAGGAAAATTATTAAAGAAGCATTTTTGTTGCCTGAACTGAAGTGCAAATACATAAATAGCCATGCCCCTCGCGGTAAATATTTAAGAATTGTCAGACTCCGAATTTATAATAAAAGAATTTCCCAAAACGACAGACGAGTCAACCATCATCACTCGAATACCAACAAATTATATATACCCCTCGTGCCACTGTAGCTAACTACCTATTTTACCCTCATTCAACAAAGTCATTTGTTAAAGTCAAACGATGGCAAGTTCCGTAAATAACGTCTTTCAGTAGGTCTCATTTGCCACCGCTTTTCACTCCCGCTCATTCCACCCTTGTACTGTTGTTGCTTCCCCCAATTCTACTCTTCATTTCTCACACACCAGAAACCCTAAATACTCAAATAAAATAAAACCTACCTCGAATAAAATTATTTATGTAAATATTTATATTAGTCTTACAGCTCATAGCTTCTTGAAGGAGACGAAATTACTAAATTATTGTAAGTCCGTGATTTGTGGCTTCCTGTTTTTTTCATTTTTTTTCAGCTTAATTAAGTTGTAAAATTACCAAACTTAATTTTGTTTAGTTCAGAGATATTTTTCAAGTTCATTCATATATATATATCGTGTTTGCTGAAGTTCAGGTAAATATATGTGTTATGGAGAGTAAAGAGGTGTTGTTGAACGGTGGAGTTTCAAATGGGGTAATTACTGTTTCGTATGGGAATGGGTTAGAGCAAGTCAGTGGTAAAAATGGGGTTATTATTGTTTCGAATGGAAATGGGTTAAATCAAGTAAATGGTGAGAATGGGTTTGAGAAAGTGGATAGTGTTGAAAGGGAAAGAGAGAGCTTAGCTGACGAGGTTTTGGAGGATTTGGAGGAATACTGGGAAGATATCAATGACAGGTTAATGATTTCGCGGATGGTTAGTGATTCAGTTATCAAGGGGATGGTAACGGCAGTGGAACAAGAAGCAGCAGAAACCATTGCTGCTAAAGAAATTGAAGTGGCCAAATTTAAGGAGTGTCTGCGGTCATGTGAAGATGGTACTGGTAAATTTGAGCCTGTAGAGTTGCCAATAGTGTTGAAAGCATGTGAAATTGCAAATGTAGGGAGGTTTTCGAGTTGTAATGATAATTTTGTCAAGCATGACAAAATGAGGGTGGATTTACATGCTTTAAGAAGTGCAGCAAGAGAGCAATTTGAGAACACTAAAACGATGATTGATTCTGCAAGAGGGTGTAATTCCATAAATAAAAAAGGTTCTGGTTCTGAGTTGGTTGGATTAGGTGGAATTTTACAGGAGAAGAAATCGGAGAGCTTGCTTCATGTGGATAAGATGCTTGAAAGTCTGAAGTCAACAGTAGAAACTCTCTGCAGTAATGTGGATGAGATATTATTGTCCTCCAAGATTTCTCTTTGTGAGTGGCAACGTGAGCTAGATATATCGGGAAAAATAGAGGGTACAGTGATGCAAAGCGTACTTAAAAGTCTTCAAGAGGATTTTGAGGAGAAGTTGTGGCAGAAAAATGATCAATTTTGTAGAATTCGTGATGTTAATTGGCTTGAAAAGTTCAATGATATATCGGTGTTACGCTCCCAGTTGGATGCAATTGTGAAGTCACTCTCCTTGACTGAATCAGGGTTAATTTCTCATGGATCTCTTGAGCAGGATCATTTGCATCACAGGACCTTAAGTAGTGTTGTTTCTCTGCCGACCTCTTTTTCAGAAGGAAATGGGATATTAGAGGCTTCCGATGCTCATGTACACGAGAGCTATGAATTTCAGCAGCTCAAACACATGTCTAAGGAAGAATTGGTGAACTATTTCAATAACATTATAACTAAGATTAGGAGAGACCATGAAATAGATCTGCAGAAGAAGACTGAGAAGTATTTTCGTCTAAAACGGGAAATTATGAAAGAGAGAGGTTCCATAGGGACACACAGGCAAGATGAAGAATTTGATGTGCTAAGGAAAAAGATCCCCGAAGTAATTTTCAAATTGGAGGATCTCCTCTTGGAAAGGGAAAGGTTTCCTACATTAACCGATAATATTGAAAGTCTAGGGAAATTGAAGGATAGAGTCGAGAGCCTTCTCTCTGAAAACCGTGAACTTCGAGACTTCCTCATTGACAAGAAAAAGGAAGTGGAGTGTCTTGAAGCACAGGTGTCTAGTGCTGCTGGGAAGTTGTTGCAGCATTCCTTGGCTGAGGAAAATATGGGAAAGCTTGTGGCAGATCTTAAGTCAACTGTTGAAGATTCCCGTATAGAAGCTTCACTGAATGAAGAAGTATATAAATGTGCTCTGAGGGAGCTGATTAAACAGATGAGGTCTGGCTCTGAAGATTCAGACATGGAGTCCCTTATAACACAAGAAATTTTTGATATCAATCTCAAGGAAGCTGCTATCCCTGCTGAAACTAGGGGCATATATGAAATTGAAGATTCTGATTTTGAATCATTGATTAGTCAAGAACTGAGTGGCTTAATATTCAGGGAAGCTATCAAGGAAGCTGAAGGAAAACTGAAAGACTTGCATTGCAAAGTTTTGACTGAAAATAAAAACAAGATTTGTTTGGAAACAAAAGTTCTTGAACAGGAAAATGAATTAAGACTGGAAGTTGAAGAGAAAGAGAGACTAAAGCAGGAGATACTGGTTTTGGGAACAAAAATGGAACAGAAAGAGAAGTTAGCAATGGATTTATCAATTTCATTGTCACATGAGAGGGAGCAACTCGAGCTAGCTTCTCGAGAACTTGGTAGTTTAAGAGAAAATTTAACTCAACAACAAACATTGGTTGCTGAGAACAACAGGGCTCGTGAATTAATAAGAGCTGAACTTCTAGAAGCAGTTGATCAGATTGAAATTAATGAAATGGAAATTCACAAGCTTACTGAAAAGCTTGATCAGACAAAAAAGGTGTTAACAGAAACCGAAAAAGAGAGAAACATAACATTTGATCTTGCCAAAGAAAGGCTTGATAAGTTACTGTTAAATGAAGCTAAAGAAGAGGAAGGAAAAAAGGAACTGGATCTGGCAATTGATAATATCCGTAGACTGTGCAAAGTAATTGATAATTTTGAATGCAGAATATCAGGGGCTATTAGAAAGAATAATTCAAGGTATTGTACATTTTTTCCACAATCTTATGCTAATAAATAGCATGTCTTACTCATACGTTGCTTATTTTGGTTTTTTGAAAAGAAATTGATACCACTTGTGGTAGTTTTGATTTTATTGGGTCTTATGATCCCCTCTCTTTCTGTGTGTGCGTGTATCTGTCTGTGTGTGTGTATAGATGTGATAATTTGTAATTTTGTTTGTCAATATAAAGTTTTTGATACTTTGATATGGTTGATTTTGAAGAGACTTCATGGGCTAAAAAATAAAAAGAAGTACAATTCTAATTATAGCACTGTTTCTTGATATAGTTCAAAATGAATGCTTACCTACGCAAGCTGGTGTTTATATACTTTGTGGTTTGTCAGGTGTTTACTTCTGCTTAGCATATGCTTATTTATGTACCTAGTAATATATAGCTGAAAAATACCCTCATTGTAGGAGGTAATATTTTTCTGAAAGACGAGGATTGTTTTCATGATTATATTAATTAGTCTTTGGACCCGCTTATAATTTTCAGGTTGGAAGATACAACTTCTCACTTGACAGCTCTTACCAATATGGCGAGTGAACTTCGTAGAACAGAGCTCGTGTACAAACAGAAACTGGAGCGGAAATGTGCTGATCTTCAAATAGCTGAAGCTGAGGTAATGACTGACTTTTAGTTTGTGGATATAAAAAACTAGTCCCACCATTTCATATTATTTGTCGTTTTGAGTAGTGGCACACGGATTAAGAAACCTATTAAATGGTCATCATTTGAAGATAAGAATCCTAAAATATCCCTACTAAGTAGTAATAATTGTTTCTCTCTCTCCCCTCTTAATGAGGAGCTAGAACAATTAATATGAGAGGGTAAACCTGGAAAAAAATTAATTTTGCATTGATCTTCTAAAACGACAAATAATATGAACAATAAATTTTTGCCAAGACGACAAATAATATGAAACGGAGGGAGTAATGTGAGCCTACTAGTTATTGCTTCATAACAAGATGTAGCATCTAGATACAACAGTAATGAGATATGGTCTGGCTAGTGCTTCTTTGCGACATTACTTTAAATTATATCTTTTATCGGAATTAGAGTTTAATACAGAATTTGAGAAGTTGGTTTTTGTGATGCATATGGTGACAATAATATTATCTGTCCTATATGTTTACTGCAACTATTACTGGATCTACCATATTGAATATAAGCAAGATATTTAATAATTTACAACCAGGGAAATAAGCCGTACAAGGTATTAAATAACGTATGTATTTCCTCCCTGGTCCTGCTGGATCATGTTATATTCTCATTCACCAAAATCTCTGCGGTCATAATTGGTGATTAATTCTTTTGCACATGCTCAATAATTTATGGAATTTGTAAGTCTTAAAAGCACCATGTACAAAAGGAATTTATGACTGACCTTCTCAATATAAGTAACGCTAGTATAGTTAGAAGGGATATAGATGTTTTCCTCTTCTGTGCTTCCTGTTTGCAACTGCCAAATTTCTAAGCTTTCTATCATAAGATTTCTGATAATTTCCTTTGCAGGTTGATCTATTAGGGGATGAGGTTGATGCTCTCTTGAGATTACTCGAGAAGATATACATTGCACTCGATCATTATTCGCCAATTCTAAAGCATTATCCTGGGGTAAGTTGATTTAATCATTCTAAAGTCGCAATTCTTATTTTTGGCTGTATCCATATTGTTATATATTCATCTTTATGTGGCATACACTTTTTGCTTGTGCATGTATATATGCCACGGATAACTAATAATTTGTTTCTGCCAGTTGTCTTTTTGTTTGCAAATGGCAAAATTTGTGTCAATATAACAAGTCAGCCTGCCTTACAGCTTTACTTCACTGCAGATTATTGAGATCCTTCAGCTGGTCAAAAGGGAATTGAGTGGAGAGTCTACTAAGCTATCACGATCAACTCCATGGCAAAGTAAGAATGTTGTTTACTTTGATAGTATATTCAAACATTGAAAATCTAATTTCCATGTTGTCTTTGATTTCTCTTACATCTTTTAGTGCACAATGAAAGATTGATCATGTGATTACAATGAAGTCATTCATTGCTTCATCGACTAGAAACCATCAATTTGTGTTGTGCTCTGAGTTATCACATTTTTTGTCATACATGTCTTCAGATCTCAAGAATATATGGAGTAATGTGAGAACAAGCACAAGCTCTACCTGTGCAATGACTTTGAAAGTATCAACATAATGTGTAATAATTAAAAAGGGGAAATGTTGTAAAAGTCAATACAGGTATAGAAATAACACAGTGAAGAACACAGTTGAAGTCATCATACATAACCATCTATTAGAATATGTTTACATTGTTCTTTAGCATGCATGGAGAAGAAAATAAAACGAACAAGAATAAATAGTTATGCATCTATCATATCATTGCAAGGCCATAATGGTTAAAGTGAATTCGTAAAAGAAGTAGGTCTCAGTCCTTGCTTTTATGTGTTCTATGTCATAGCACCGTGCAATAGTGTTGTTTTTCATTGATGGGCTTATCAATTAGTATCCTTTTAAGGAATATTATTGTATTTGATGTGCGTAATCTGAATATGGTGGCTGTTCTTTTGCCAGGATGAATGCAAATCTCCGTAGGAACCAGTTCTACTGATATATCATGTATATGGAAAGAAATGTTTTGGACCGATATAGGCTCTGTCTACAAGCTACGATGTAAACCAACGTGTGGCCGTTGATAGTGGCATCCTTCAAATAGAATTGGTAGTAGCTATAGCCAAGGCAAGAGCTATTTTTGTTTTGTACATAGAAAGCTCAATCAAGAAATATATCTATAACCTCATACGATAGAAGTGTTCCTTCCAATTAGCTTTTGTCATCGAGTTTCTCACCAAATTGTGTTTCTCATAGTTGCTAGGATGCATTTTGTAGAATTGGTATTGTCCGCAGGCTTGCTTTTAGTAAATTTATTCTTCGCTTTAATGGCAGACCTTATGCCAACATTTCCCTACCTGATAATCCGGCAATGTCAAGAGATTAAGATTTTGGCAAGGGTGCCTTTTCTTCCTTTTATGAGAGAGATCTATCAGATGTCTTTCAAGTCCGATTGCTTTGATTGATTGTGAACAAATAATTGTACCAATTTGAATGAAGGGGTGGGGGAAAAGGGAAAAGATAAAGGGTAAAATTACGGATATCCCTCGAGGTAAGGCTTAATAGCAAAAATATTTCTCGTGTTGAGTATTACAAAAATTTCTTTTGAATTTGTCACCTTTTTATAACTGATCCTTGTTCCTAAAATATTTCATTTTTGTTTGTGGGTTTTATTCTAATATCTTATAAATGTTAAAACTTAGGTGATAATTGTTATATCTTATAACTTATAAAAGTGATAATTATATATTTACTACCATAATAATTGATAAAATTTATTATTGCCCATCAATAAATTTTGAAAAGATATAACTCAGACATATATATTAATAATTAATTTTATAACAATAAATTAAATAAAATTTTAATAATAAAATTTCAAAAGTATAAACAAATTGTTTACACTTTACACATCGAGTTAAGTGAACTTATTTTCTTTATTAGTAAATTTAGTAAAATTGATATTATAAATTCAATATTTAATAATGTAATAAAAATATTATTTATTTAATTAGTGTAAATATATATTTATATTTTGAAAATTATTATTAAAATTTCACAATAGAACTTAAATTATTGATAAATATGTAAACAAAAATTGAAATATTTATTAAAATTTATGAGAAATTATAAATTAAATCAATTATTTTGATAGTATATACATCACTGTCATTTTTATAATTTATAAGATATAACAATTAACACCCAAATTTTAACATTTATAAGATATTATAAATATTACAAATACCCTCAAGGGCAAAAGCGAAACATTTCAGTTACAAGGAGTTAATAGTAAGAATGTGACAAACTTAAGGCAGAGTTTAATATACTCAGAGAGAATTTTATAATTAGGGTTACAAACTTTTATAATTTCAGAAGTAATAAAATAAATTGTAATCCGGGGTTAAAATTACGCCTAGGGCCTTGTAAGTTGTAATATGTTAGGCCGGGCCGGGCCGGGCCTGAAATCCCATATTGTTGCTGATGACAGATCGATAGACTGAGTCTCCACCTTTGGAGAAACATCAGCTGATATTTACATTCAATGTTATCTGTGCCTATTTGCTTCCATGTCATTCCTCATGGAGTTCCAGGCAAATAGAGCAGCTCCAATAGCAGGCTCGAACTGGAAAAGATGCACATAAAATTTAAACCGTCAATTTCTTGCTAAATAAAAGGAGTGTAACAAATAAAAAGATAAACTATAGTTCCACGAGATGCCCACGGAAGCAAATATTATATGTAATCAACGAACAGCATTGGCTTGTGATCGATCTTTCTCTTTCCATGAGAAAGAAGATTGTTATCAAGTAAAGGCTAACCTTGGGTCTTATAGGATAAGCCCCTGTGTAGGTCTTCAAAATTGAGTCGGTAACTTCTTTTCCTATGTCCCACCTCCTGTTAGCTTCGAGGACCCCACCAACCATGACTACGGGGAAAGAAGCATTTCCGTCTGCAGATATCAAGAAGCAGAATCATTTCTAAACTTTTACAATGAAATATTCACTATCTTACTCGATATACACTGCTTTTTGCTTCAGATATGGAGTATGTTCAAAGATAATTGAGGGCATACCTTCCCCAGCCAAATATAGTCGTTGAACTACAGCTTTAACACTTAGAGTCAATTCTTGAACTGCATTTTTCAAGATCTCGTCGGCAACTTGATCACCAGCTTCTGCACACGACACCACAAGAGGGACGAGCGCTGCAATTCTAGCCCAAGATGAATCTGCATAGGTCCACCTATATTACAATAAGGCAGAAAATAAAAAAAACATGCTATGTAATATATGGTAAAAAGTGCATCATCATCATGAAGTTACTATCCATTCTCAAATAAGTGATCAAAGATATAGCTTTCTAGAGTAGAAAGAAGAGTTCTGTGCCTTACAACATACTACTTTAATCGAAGTAAAATTATTTCCTCATGACATATCAAGAGACGCCCCCCCCCCCCCCCCCCCCCCCCCCCCGTGTGAACTTAATTTGATAATAGACAAAATGTCAAGACCAACATATGAGTTATTTGCATTTGCATAATTGCTCCACCAAAGAAGCAAATGAAATGCAGAATTACAGGGTTAAGAGCTCTAACATATTGTTTACTAGTCAATGCAAATATGGCCAATTTTATTGGGTTGAATTGAGATAGGGGAAAGAGATAGAAACACAGTCGAAGTAACCTACTTAAACAGTAAGACTCGAAACATCCCCTTAATATGAGTTCACACATTGTGGTGCAAATCAAGGACCAAAACTCATGAGTTCTGTCTCAAACTAACCCAATAAAACCATCATGAACTACATGATTCCGACTTAACAGCAGTGACATGGAAAATATGCATAAGAGACATACCCTATGATTTCATCTGGAGATGAAAGATTGAGTGACTGAAGGATAGAATTTGTAAGCATGGTCTGTGGACCACGACCATCATGAGCCTTCACCACTGCTGTTAGTGCCCGAGAAGCAATTCCGTAACCACTGGAATCAGCAACATGATATCAATTCAAATCAAATGTATATAGAACCATAAAGTGACTGTAATAGTAACGACTTATTTTAATTTCATATCTACAATAAAGATAATGATTCACAAATGAATAAGTGGAATACCTGCCCCAGTCACCTAATACAGGTCCTGCACCAGCAGCACGAGCTTCTCTTCCATCCTCAGTAAATCCAAAAGCAATGCACCCTGTGCCTGCAATGAGAACACAGCCATGAAGTTTCCCCATTGTCCCACTTGCAAGAGCTGCTACAGCATCATTCTCTACGAGTATCTTTACATGACCTGGGAATATCTCCCTGAATGTAATAACAGACAATTCATGTCAAATGTTGTGGTTCTGAAATTTTAGTTATTACAATAAAGAGCTTACACCACTAAATTTGACTTTCTAAGAATGATTCAGCCATCCAGGTTTAGCTAACTTGTTCGATTCTGCCGATTATATGTAGTTTCCATTGGTCTTGTTAAAGAATAAGACAAATGAAAAACAAACTCAATGAATATCATACTCGAAAAGGTTACCACCATAGTATCATTGGTAGAATCAAACAGCCTAACCGTCTAGAGTCTAATGTCAATATCTTATCTCTCTACTATTAGTCAATCTAATTACAACCTCAGCAACTTCGAGCTTGGAAGTCTTCTAATTTAAAATATAAAATTTCACAGTTTCCAGAATATATTAATCTGAGTTGTTCTCTCATATCAATGTAGCAGTGTAATCGTCTTCTATCTACATACACTAAGAACTATATTGAAAGACAAAAAATTGAAGAATCATATATTTAAGCAATCGACAAAACAGGGGCACACACATTACCTCATCCAATTAAATATTCTATCCTGGTCGGAAGGATGATTCACACCAGAAATCCCCAAGCAAACAGCCCGAACTTCTGAATAATTCTTCCCAGCTCTAGTAAGAGCTTCTCTTATAACTTGCTCAAGTGTTTCTCTAGCTGCATTTTCTGTATGGCCCAATTTCCAACAAAATAAGACAATTAAACTCATATCAAGAACCATAGCATTCTCCTCATTCATCAATATCAAATACCAATTGTTTCCTCACGGTATTGTCGAGCATGCTAAGAAACAAGAGATAAAGTGAGATTTTACCCTTGGGCATATCAAGCAACTATAATGATTGTACTTTTTTAGTTAATCAAGCATGACAAAAAACCATGGGAGCTACCTCTACTTGAGGGGATTGTAACTTTCATCATTACTCACTTCAATATACAACAAATTGTAACTTTCTGTGTAAAACATCAAACTTTTATGGTTAAGCGAAAGGGGAAACTCTTATGGATAGGAATATCAAAACAAACTATCACTTCAAGGAAACAACAAAATTGTCAATTACTAATGTCAAAGAAGCATTGGGGGGGGGGGGGGTCCGTAAATCTTTATAGTTACATTTACCTCCGACGCTGTTGTGGTTGGAGCATCCGGCGGTGGCGCGTGAAAGAACGGGGAGAGGATCGGGCAATTGGGGGACGGCGGCGAAGGGGAGGAGCGGCAAACATACGCATACGGTTGAAGTGGTGCCGCCGTCGACGCCCAAGATGACCCCACCTTCATCAGACTCAGACCCCATCACTACGTTCCTCAATATGTCTTATTCTTTCGTTCGAGGAATTACATTTACAGTTACATCAATTTATAATATAAAGATTTTTTCTGACGAATTTTCATTTTTATTAGTCCTCTTTCATTTTGACTTTAGTTCCCTAATTTGGTGTAATGTCAATTCTCATTCTTTTGAATTTTATTATAAATTCTTACCCAAATCAACTTCGGTTGAACTCATCTTGCAATATAATTATGTTAATAATTCCATGTCTAATTATTTATCTCAATTATTAGAAGTTCAATATTTTTGTCCAAGTTTACATTCTTTAATAAAAAAACGTGGGATTTATATCATTTTTAAAATAGAATGTTATGTGAAAAAAATTAAACTTGTTTGCTAAAGCTTGTATTCATCAAAAGATTGTTGACAAAATTATTAAAAAATAATAAATAAGATTGTTGCCAATATGAGCCAAAAACAACTTTTACCTTGCTTGTGGCTTTTTGGTGCTTTCAACTTATTTTCTCTTCTAATAAAATAATTTGTAGAAGCCAAAAGCAAACAATTACTTTTCATAAGTTGTGGCAAAACAAGTCCAAAATATTACAATTAACCCCTAAATAAAATATGATAGCTAAAAATGATATTTACAATCACTTTAGATGACCAACATTGGAATCACATCCAATCTGTAGAATAGAAGACGAGATCAATTCTCTCACAAAATCAAAGTAATATAAGTATCACATTTTGATCACTTGGCATTTTTCAATCAAATTGAGCATCAATTCACGACTAATAAAACTTAATAAAAGCAGATTGACGGAATATCAACTTAAAGTTTATGCCCACTTCAAAATGAGGCCACTTTTTACGATAAAGATGAAATTTGACCTACTTTTGAACAATTTGACTTTTGGAAAGCTTACTTTTGAAATAGGAAAAAATAGATTAGTGGTGGAAAGGGGGACTGCAGAGGATTGACCCGAATTGTGGTCCTTGTGTTGTGTAATCATGGATCAAAATTTCGTTTCGAGTATATGTTTCGGTCATATAAATATTGAAAAAATTTCGAGGCTTTTCGAAAATGTTTCGGAAACATTAAAGAAAAATTGTAATAAAAGTTACTAAATTTCGATAAATAACAAAGTTTAAGGTAAACAAATAGTTTCGAAATTACATCTTATTTTCGTTTCACTTGATTCAAAAACAAAAACTTTTCGATATTTTCGAAGGAAAATATGAAAATTTTGATCCATGTGTGTAATACAAAACTACCCTAGTCCATATTTTATTTTTGTCCGTAACGTCTAATATAAACTTTACAACTCGAAATGAAAATTTTAATTATTTTCTTAATTTTGCATGATGTATTTTTTATGTGTTGTGGATATACCAAAATCAAATTGCGCTTATTAACTCCCCAAAATCAAGTTGCATATAATGGTCCTAACTCCCCGAATTGAAAGGGGGGCAAACGAGAGCAAGAAAGGATTCAAAATTGGCCATGGCAAGATGGGTCTGGACCTGCGAGCCGGCCTGTGACCCGTCCAGACCCAACCCATTAATTTTTATATTTGTTAGGTTGGGTTAGTCTTGGATCAGTTTTATAATTAATGGGTCTCTAATGGGTCTCCTAGTGGGTCTGTTAATGGGTCTTGTAAAAATAAAAAATAAAAGTAAGTATTGGGCTCAATTTAAAAGCAACTTTGCTACTATCTTTAATTCCAAAAAGAAAATCACATTATATCTTGTTTGCTATCATAAAATTGAAGGTCCAGACCCAACTTTTCTTATTTTAGAATTACTAACCCATTATTTTGAAGATCAAAATTAAATTATTAAAATATCTTATAATCGTTGGTTTTTTCTATAACAATTTTATGACCACTTTTGACTAATAAAATATTAGTATCGACTTTCGAAAGGGTGTTTTTATATGTTTTTACGCAATATATTTCTTATATTTCTTAGATATAAGAGAATAATAAAAATTATATTTTCAAATCATATAATTAATGTTTCATAATTTGCATGTTAACTTATTTCAAATCTTGACATCAATTACTCCCATTTTTCAACTCATGTTACAACAATTTTTTTGAATTTTTGAAGGAAAAAAATGAGGATTAAAGGGCCGACCCAGACTCGACCCGATCCAGGCCCGATAAAGACCCTCTATCACAGACACATTAATGAGCCGACCCATTTCAGCCCGAACCCAGCCCGACCCGCCCATTTGCCAAGCCTACTCAAAATCAATGAAGCTCATAGCTAACAACAAAATCCTAATGTTGCTCTCGAAGATGGTGAAGCAGCATTTGCTCGATAGTTAACAATTATTATTAGATTTCACCAAATAACTTGAATTAAGTCTATATTAAATAAATATAATTAAAATTAGGCAACTTTAATATAAATAAAATAATAAAGCCCAAAATTTGGTTCGGACAGAACAAAAAAGAAATTTGAACGTCTTACAATTATCATATTTTTCGTGACCATTTAAAGGACATGATACAACGATTTAAGAGTTTATTTTGCACCGTCATGTTATTTGAAAAGATTTCGATAACTATTCATATATATAATTGAATTATTTTGGTTTGATCTAAATATATGAAAATATAGATTTTCCTAGCCAAATTAGTAAACATATTGTAACAAATTAGTTAAATCACGATCATGCCAGGCAGTACTCCCAATTATAAGAGACAAATAATCAGCCGTTGTTGTTGTTTATTAGAGCATTTAGTATAGTAAATGAATTTGGACAAAACCCCTGAATGGTTGAAGTACTGTTTTTTGTCGGGATGACATTTCCAAAAATAGTTTTCCATTTAATTTGAATATTGATAGAAATGTTAGAGGAAGAAAAAAAGAATATACTGAGGTAAGCAAAAAAACAAAAACAAAAAACAAGAATATATTTGGCGTTTGCAATTGCTTTTGCAAATTGATTAAGAGTTTTTGGATACAAAAAATCATTTGTCCTTTTTATTTCACTTTTCAGTGTTATTTAAAAAGTCAAATAATTAAACAATTTTTTTCTATTTGGAAATAAACTTAATTATCGTACAAATTTATCACTCAAATTTTCAAAATAATATTTTCTTAAAAAAATATTGTATCTCCAAAAACACTAAATTATCTCTATTTTAATTTGACATAAAAATTTTATAAGTAACTCATCTCACATAACAAATTGGCCTTGATACATACCTCTCTTACTTTACTTATCTCACATAACAAATTGGTCTTGATACATGTTTTACACTATTTTTCTTATTTCCTAATCTATATTATATAAAAAAAACTAAAACTTTTTATTTAAAAGAAAAAACATTTTATTCATTTTATACCTAAACATCCAAACACTCAACTTATTTCAAATGCACGAACATGGATCAAAATTTCCATCTTTTCCTTCGAAAACATCGAAAAGTTTCCGTTTTTGAATCAAGCGAAACGAAAATAAGATGTAATTTCGAAATTATTTGTTTGCCTTAAACTCTGTTATTTATCTAAATTTAGTAAATTTTATTACAATTTTTCCTTAATGTTTCCAAAACATTTTCGAAAAGTTTTCAATATTTGGCTGACCGAAACATATACTCGAAACGAAATTTTGATCCATGTGCACGAAACCATCCAAATTTCCTAAAAGTAACATGCCTATATTTGGTGGTCCGATTCTGTAACTTTGGTTTTCAATTTTACCTTTTATTAATGGGCTTTTAATTAATTTGGAAATTGATATTAATATTATAATGGGTTAAACAAAAATTTAGAATACTCAAAATTTATTAATCATAAGATCTAATTGAAACCTGCTATTTATCATGAATTTACGATTGAAAATCAATAAAACGTCATTTCCTCATGAAATAATAAAATAAATATAAATTAAACGTCATTCCAATATTAAATTTGTACATTAACCAGATGAGCCCAAATATTATAATATTTTACCATGATTAGATGAACATGTAACATTATTGCATTAATTACTAAAATACTTTATTTAGAAAAGAAAATACTTTATATAGATTCTCCTAAAGAAGGGTATACTTGACTTGCAAAACATTTCCTACTCATTCTTTTCATTTTCATAAAATTCAAAATTCTTTTAGAATTGAATAATTGATTAACACGACGTCCACACATGATTTTTGGTGCTTAAAGATGTTTTTTTCTTTATTATATATATTTTTGAGTTTTCATTTTTTTTTTTAATGCAAACACTCAATAAGGTGATCGACCGACAATCTCACTAATTAAGTCAACGCCAATGAACAATCAAGTGTTAGATGAAAGTCATTTTCACTCAAAACATTGAAAAAAGGCATCTTAACTGTTTAAGGTGATGTTTGATGGAGCTTAAGTTTTTTGCTTTTACTTAATTTAAATTTTAAAGTAAAAGTGATAATAAAATGTTTTTTTACTTGCTTATTATTATCCGTTTAGTTATGCTTATTTTACTCAACTCAGGATATAAGCATAAGTTAACAAATCAAATACTTATAATATACTTTTATTATATTTTAAGTTGTATATTACTTAAAATAAGCTCCAACAAACATCATTTATATATACTTTATTTAGATAAAGTCGTGATTGGGGAAGACGATCAAGTTTCATTCCTTAATAAGTCATGATTATCTAGGTCATTTCATAATTTTAATTTATGAAAATTAAAATACCACTCTCATAAAATGCAAGGGCAAATACGTACAACTTAAAACCTATCCGTGCAACAAATATAACGGATCAAGGATCAATTTTAGTTTAACAAAATACAATTCGATTTTCAAATAATGATAACAAACTTAAAAATAGGCGGTGGCTTCATTATACAATTAGCTATAAATTAAGATCCAATTAACTTATTTAAACTTAAATTAATAGTTTTTTCGTGGCGCTTTTAAATGTGAATCACAGGTGAAGACGTTTTTTAATTAGTGAATTAACTTCCCATTAATTGTAGTCCTCGGCGTTTTGAAAGAACAATTAAATTAAAATTGAAGCATTGCTTGATGATTCACTACCACGAGTTTCCATATATATTGAACTAGAAAACCATCCAAGATCAGAAACAAATTAACAACCCTTCAAAATTCGAAATAGTAAGGTCAATGGCATCTATATTATAACCATTCAATAACATATGGAGTTTCATTAAATTTTTCATTGAGGAAACTTAGCAAATATTCTTTTTTTTTTTATTAAAAAAATACTTAGCAAATATTCGATTTTATGTGTTTTAGCTTAAAAGTAAACTTTTTTTTTGGATCAAGCTTAAAAGTTAACTTTAAATTTGTAAGAAAATGAAATCTTAAAACATATATTATGAACATCTTTGCAGTAAAATTTAAGGGTCAACTTGCTATTTCCTTTTGAGTAAAAGCACATAAATTTATATACTTTTATGTTTCAAATTTTCAATTGACTTGTTAATGAAGTACTTCGGGGTTTGTCAAAAAGAAAAAGAATATTGTATCTTTTGGGTATATGTGGGGAGTATTTTATTTCGTGATTTTTTTTATCTATTAAATTGTGTATTTATAGTCGGATTGAATAATGTATATTAAAGTTCTTCCGTGTGATGTCTCCAATAGGATTCGAATTTATTAATTTTTTTTTTTAGCTGCTTTGCCTTTGATTGTTAGATAATGGTTCTATTGTTTATGCTACTCCTAGATCAAATCATGCGATGAAGCTCTTGTTGCAGAAAAAATGTTATAATTGAGAGTGATCGTTTCAATGCTATTTCATCAATCATGAACAAAATAGAGAGTATGGATTGGACAATTAGATGTCCGATTCTTGAAATTTGAAGACTTTGGAATTATTGGCCCTTCAAGTTCATTCCGAGAAACTCAAATTGTGATGCCTAATAGCTCTATTCCCCCTTTTTTTTTTTATTTTGCCATTGGCGATTTTTTGTGATGGGGTTGCCCCGTTACTCTTGCCTCCTTTTGGAACTTGATTTTATGAGTATATTTAATTATTTAAAAAAAAAACTTTTATTTATTTATTTATGATTCTTTTAAAATTTTAAATGTTATTTGTTATAGTCCTATCAAATATTACCAAAGTTTCACTGAAGTAGTAAAAAGATATTTATCATAATATTTTTAGATATTTATGTTGACTGGTCATCTGTGAAAAAATAAAAAGAAATAATGGACGGATACAATATTATTTTCTCACTTATTTTTCAGAAAAGAAAAAGTAATTTGCCAACTTGCTTATTGGGTAAAAGCAGGTACCCGGGGGGGTACCCTTGGTACGGAAAGGAACAAGAAGACATCCCCATTATTTTTTATTTTTTATTTTAATAACAATTAATAATAATATATTATGAAATGAGAATTCACCTAGTATTAATTTCTACTGTTGATTATTTTCCAGACATTAGCATGTGATATTCCATGCTGTGCCAGCTGCAATCAACCAAATTGCAAATTATACAAATAAACTAATGCAAAAAAAATCTATTTTTATTATATTCTTTAGTTAAAGAAACGATTTATCAAAGCAGTTACAACAAACATTTCGCAATAAAGATGTGTAATAATACAGATATGTTTGTCTAAGATTCTTGACTACTTCACATTACAATATGACATGAATGTTTCCAGACTGTTTTTGAACTTCACTTTAAGTCAAACAGAACATTTTCCCATCTTCTTCACCCATAGCTTTCAAGAACAAATCCCTTTTCATCAAAACCACAACTGAGAAAAAAGATTGCATCTTTGCATATTTGGATTAGTATTTCATAGCAATTTTACCAATCCCTTTTACTTCCTGGCTCAGATCTGCTTGCTAATTGGGCTTTAATCCATTACCCAATAACTAAGTTATTGATTGCGTTCTATTTTTGGTGGGTATTTACTCATTCTTTCATTTGTTTGATGAAGGTAAATATTCATGCTTGAGTTTGGTTCTGTTTTTTGAGGCTTTTCATTGAGAAAGAATTGTGTTTTAGGCTACTTTAATTGGTATATTGTATTGAAGTGTGATTCAGATTTGTACTTTTTTTCATAGTTGATGCCCTTATAGCCATTGGATGCTTAATTGGTGCTGAGATTAAGTGAGGGAATAAGAAAAAAGAATTAAAAAAAAAAAAAAAAGTAATTGTAGGTGTGAATGATGATGGCCCAGGGTAAAGGGGCCTTTGGCCTATTGATTATGGTGATTATGTTCTTGTTTGTTTGCACTGTCAAAGCTCAGATGATGTCTTTTCTGATAAATTGTGGGACAAATGCTAGTGTAAATGTAGACGGAAGGAGATGGGTAGGTGACGCATCTCCCGGAAATAATGTTACCCTCAGTGCCCCTGGCATCGAGGCCTCGACTACTACCTTCACTGGCGATCCAGTTTACGAGCCACTTTACACAACCTCAAGAATTTTCACAGATAGTTTGAATTATACTTTTCAAGTCACACCAGGGGATTATTTCCTTAGAATTCACTTTTACCCATTTGCATTTGATAGATATAATGCTAACGAGTCATACTTTGATGTCGAGGCAAATGGATTCAAGTTGGTTTCCGAGTTTAATGTCCCTGGTGAAATTTCAAATGAGAATTTAAACTTGGTAAGATCAAATGGCAATTCTAGCTATTTATCTGCGGTGAAGGAGTATTTCTTTTCTGTGGATTCCAGTGTCATTGTTGTTAATTTTGTTCCTACTAGAGGGTCTTTCGGTTTTGTGAATGCGATAGAAATTATCCCTGAGGGAAATAAGCTTTTCATTGACTCAGTTAGTAGAGTGGGTGCAAATGGTGGTAGTACCCCATTGGACTTACGCAAACAAGGGATTCAAACTATGTATAGATTGAATGTTGGGGGCTTGTTTATAAGACCCTCTCAAGATTCACTTTATTGGAGAACATGGGAAGCGGATTCGAGTTACATGATCAATTCCGATGCAGGTTCGGAAATCAGAAACCGGTCTAATCTTACTTACGCTAACTCAAACGACACTGGGGTGGCTCCACTTCTGGTGTACGAAACCGCAAGAACTTTGACTAATGCTGAAGTCTTGGAGAAGAGATTCAATATGTCCTGGAGGTTGGAAGTCGATCCCGGTTTCGATTATCTAGTCCGGCTCCATTTTTGCGAACTGGTTTATGATAGGGCGAACCAAAGGACGTTCAAGATTTACATAGACAATAAAACGGCTGCAGATAATTTCGATATATATGTTCTAGCTGGAGGTATGAACCGAGCTTATCACGTGGATTATCTCGATTCTATTCCGGAAAAGAGCAATACTCTTTGGATACAACTGGGTCCAGATACGTCAACCAGTTCTGCTGGAACCGATGCTCTATTAAACGGTTTGGAGGTTTTCAAGCTTAGTCGAAATGGGAATCTAGCTTATGTACAAAAGTATAGTAATGAAGAATTTAAGAAAACTTCAAAAAGTTTGATTCTTTGGGTGGGGATTGGAGTGATTATTGCTTTGATTGCCATATTTGTAGCTATATGTGTCGTTTGTTTCTATAAGAAGAAGAGAGACAAACATTATTCCAAGAAGGCCTCTCAGGGTTCGATTGCGAACGGGAAAGGATTGAATGGACAATTTGGCACCGTTAGATCCGGAAGGCGGTTTACGCTAGCCGAGATTAAAGTAGCAACGAGTAATTTCGACGAAAACAAAGTGATTGGAGTCGGAGGGTTCGGTAAGGTGTACCGCGGAGACATTGACGAAAACACCCCTGTAGCAATTAAGCGATCCAATCCGCAATCTCATCAGGGGCTAACTGAATTCGAGACTGAAATCGAAATGCTATCGAAACTAAGGCATCGGCATCTTGTGTCCTTGATTGGATTCTGCGACGAACAAAATGAAATGATCTTGGTTTACGAGTATATGTCTAACGGAACTTTAAGATGCCATCTATTCGGAAGCGACTTACCTTCTTTAAGCTGGAAGAAGCGCCTAGAAGCATGTATAGGCGCAGCTCGAGGACTACATTACCTTCACACGGGATCAGATAGAGGAATCATCCACAGAGATGTCAAAACCACCAACATTTTATTGGATGAAAATTTCGTAGCTAAAATGTCAGATTTCGGACTTTCGAAAACCGGTCCTTCCTTGGAGCACACCCACGTGAGCACTGCGGTTAAAGGGAGTTTCGGTTATCTCGATCCTGAATACTTCAGACGACAGCAGTTGACCGAGAAATCCGATATTTATTCCTTTGGTGTTGTCCTTTTTGAGGTTGTATGTGCACGAGCGGTTATAAATCCAACATTGCCGAGAGATCAGATCAATCTCGCGGAGTGGGCCATGCGTTGGCAACGAGAGGGGCAACTTGAGCGTATTATTGACCCTTTACTCGAAGGAAAGTATTGTCGTGAATCGTTGATGAAGTTTGGAGAGATTGCGGAGAAATGTCTTGCAGACGAGGGGAAGAGTAGGCCGACTATGGGAGAGGTTCTATGGCACTTGGAATATGTGTTGCAGCTTCAGGAGGCTTGGTTGACAAGCAATCCTTCCGAGGATAGCTCGGTTTCTATACTTTGTGATTTGGCACCTATTGATGAGGAGGGTTTGCTGACAGAAAGTAAAGAACACGTAGAATCGGAATCGAAGGCAATGGATGATAATGTGGCTGCAGGTGGGGATAATGAATTTTCCAAAGTGGTAAATGAACAAGGAAGGTAGAAGCCAAATGTATGCTTGATCTACGGTTCTTATTTTACGTGCTTTTGATTCTTTTAATGCTAGATGTGAAGTCCTTGTTTAATATTTCGGATCACACGAGTAGAAGAAGGAGATGGAGAAAATTGCTATAGGATAGTAGTGTCTGTCTATTGTTTTTTTTTTCTTGTTTAAGTATCAGCTGGTACCATTCTTTCATTCTTGTATCAATTATATGATGTCTACAAACTTTGTTTCATTTTGAATGATATTTCTGCTTGAGAATCACAAGCTGTTTATGTTTGTGTTTGTGTTTGTGTTTTCAAGACATAGTTGAAGTAATTTGTATTTCAAAAGTTTCACCGAAAACACCAAAACCAAATTTTGAAATCAACAGAGCCAAACTGATCCATAAACACCCTAAGGATTCTGATCCATAAACCAATTCTGCTGTCAGAAGAGGACTGTATTTTTTATTGGTTCCCCAATAAGGTTTTATTTTTTTAATATGTGTATCCATATATATAAGGTATTTGTTTAAAAAGTGTTCACAATCGAATAATGCTATTCGATATTGGGCTCGAATTTATTTGATAAAAGTTTTCATGAGCTTGATTTATTGGTAATTAATTACAAAATTCGTTCCAGATTAATTGTTGATTTTTTATTTTTGTAAAGAAAAATAGTATGGTATTTCTGCAATGTTGCCCGATTTATTTTACATTTTAAACAAGTTTGATAAATATATTCATTTGATAACTTTGAAGCTCGATTCGATAGACTAGAAATTGAGAAAAACATGTTAAATAGATATCAAGCTAGTCGAGCTTGACCGTGTTTAACTCGATTAAAGTTTGTTTGAGCTCAGTTCGCTATACAATCAATTCAAGCTCACACACAATTTCAAGCTACATAAAAATTTGAACAAAGAATATTGTGTTTCGATGCTATTGACTTGTCTGCACACCTAACTTAATGTAAGCTAGGCTTGATTCATACATAGACTTGTTGATCCCTGCAGCATTCTCTCTAGACATCCATCCAGTAATTGTCTAGAAACCGCGCGAGGCCATCCATTAATTGTCTCAGTTCACGCCAACAGCAAGAAGAGTGCAATGTGCATAAAAGACCAGATAAGCAATTCTAAGGCCAATATATATATGAATTCTGAGCAACCTAGCTACAAACAAGCCTCCACATTAATTGCACTAATGGTGTACCATTTGGTTCTTGTTCACAACTAACTAGCTAGATATAGATACAAACGTCTCATTCATACCTGTCAAGAATCGAGAAGATCAGGATTTGGTCGCTATCGATGATCCTATTATCAGACGATGAGCAATGGTGAGCATATATAGTGCAATATTCAAATTCCTCTCGAATGGTTTTCTGTATAAGTGCATCAGATTCGGTCCTAAATGCAGACATTTGATTTATGTATAACCTTTGGCTGGCATAAACAAGAATGTAGAAACTCTTTTAAGTGCAAGTGCTATGCTTTGTCCACACACTCAACCATGCGCTACTCGAAACTCGCAGAACGAACTTCTGTTAATTTACAACATGTAGATAAATAATTTCATAATGAAGATAAATTGAATTATAAAAACCAGAATCATGTAACATTATATTGACACCGAATTTAGCCATTCAAAATGAATTCACGAACTCTGATTTATGTATAACCTTTGGGATCCATAAAAGAACCTACTCATATGAGTTGTTCCCGATATCCTATAATTAAATACCCCTTCCTCATTAGCTCAACAATTTGAGAATAATTTAAAGTTTATATTAGTGAAGAGTGTTTCTTCGTATATTTTCGTCCATCTCTTGTCTATTTACTATGTGCATTCTATTGAGTGGCGAGTTGAGTGATTTTACTCTTATCTCATTGATAGATTCCATTGAGTGGCGAGTTTATTTTCCCGAGATGTTCGCTTGTGTTCCCTCTTCCAGTTCTTCCCCTAATTCCGTGTCATATATTGTCTTCAAGAGAGTTATTTGCAAAGCAAGTTGTGGTTACAAATTAAGGAGAATTCCAACTATATATGTAGATTCTCTTGCAAAACTATGTATATCATGTAATTTTTAAATAAGAAATCTTAGTCTATAGGATTGATTACCTTGATTATTATTGTTGTGTTGACTAAGAAAGTTGATGGTACTAATCAGAAATTTAAAAATGGACAGTTTCAGTGAGTTTACTTAATTTGATTGCCATATCATGAACACTATCATTACATGCCAACTGCTTTAATTTAGAATGGCCAAATTAAATTAACTTTCATGGTCTCTATATATGATTGCATCTGATTACTTTTATACTGATTAAAAATTAAAATACCATTTTACATTACATGCATTTCCCCACTTCAACTAGTGGACCTTGTCTCCTAATACTTTTTGCAAAGTGTTATGGATTTTTAACGGTTTTTGGCACTTTGTACACTCAAAATAGGGAAAATTGACACTTTACATCTTCAAAAGTCAAAAATAGTATTTAACACCCTTAAATTGAGAATAACCGAGCAATTTGCTCCCCCTCATCTTTTCCGGTAGAATTGACCAACCTAGGTCCTAGTCATCAACAAAGTCTAGGGCAAATCAAGTAACCCAATATCAATTCCTTCTTCTTTAAAACCAAAGTTTGAAACCTAACTGGAAATTCCCGTTTGGATTGGTTTTGGTTCTGTTTCGCCCTGTTTCGGTGTTTCAAATTGGTTTGAATGAGTTTGACGAAACATTTGAAACACGACTTGAATTGATTTTGGATGGAATATTTTGATAGTAATATAATAGTAAAATAATAGTTAGTGGGTTTTGAGAATTTGAGATATGATTTGGATTGTGTTTGAATGTTGGTGTTTGGGGGTGAAAAGTTAATGACAACATGTCACATCATAGACTTTATAAAAGTAGGATATATTATTAAATAGTGTAATAATTGAGATTGTGATAATAATAATATTGTTATATTGAGATGATGATTGTAATAATATTATTGTAGTATTAATTTTGATAATTAATAATAATTGAATATAGGTGTAAAATTAAATAGTACTACATATATCATTTTTTATACGATATTTAAAAATTAATATAGTAAATTAGTAACAATAAATTATGATATTTATATATAATAATAATGGTTAAACAATCATTTAAATATAATTTAGTAATGACAAAAGTTTTCATTGATATATAATTAATAATTATTAGACAATAACTGAAACTAAAATAATATTTGAGCAGATTAAACAAGTATAACCATTTGTCTTTAACCATTTGAGCGTCTTTAACAAGTATAACCATTAGACAAATAAAATAATTATTAGATATATAACCATTTGAGCAGATTAATAATTTTTCATTGATATATAATTTCATTGTCTTTGTCTTTAACAATTTAAGCAGGTCACTATATGGAGAAAGAAATGAAAAGGACATGTTCAGAGCCAACTTGTCTTTGTCTTTAACCATTTGAGCAGATTTTGTCGGTATCCTAATAAATGCACGTCAAACGCCTTGAGCCAAACACATTTTGGCTGAAAAAATGGGCCAAACACCAAAGTGATCCATTTTGGCCCAAATGTTGGGCGAAACACTTGGGCCAAAATGGATCCAAACGAGCCCTAAGTAACTCAATTTTCATTCTTCTCTCGTCTTAAAATCCAACAAGATGTATTTTGCTTCTCCAACTTCATTACTCCATGCAGTTTTTATTTCAAAATTCATTCAATAGTACAAAGAAATCTTGATAATAATGTCTGAATTAAATATTTGAACAAGCGATTAACAAATGTCTGAAAACTAAATTTAGAGTTTGTTTTTCTCTTTGCTGTAGAGATTGTTGCAAGTTCGACTGCCAAATGGGAAAGTAGACATACTTTCAACCAAATGTTGAAAGCTAAAAATCAAAGCTTTAGATATGTGGAGAAGATAAAAATTATGAAAGTATAAATTAATCGAACACAATAATGTATACTACACAATACACACCTATTGGTCATGGAGTTGCTTTACAATTGACTATTGTGATTTTTGAAATGTTCTTAACTGAGCAACATTCAGTCAGAGTTAAGTCCATAAATTGAACATGTTTCATCTCAATATTACCTACAGTGCAGAGCGATCATATAAATTCATCTATTGATTTTGGACAATAATGAAAATCGAGTTAGCTAATTAGTCCTGACTTTGTTGACTAGGTTGGTCAATTCTGGAGGGGGAAAAAAAGAGGGGAATGCAAATTGCTGAGTTATTCTTAATTTGAGGTGTTAAGTGTTATTTTTGAATTTCGATGGTGCAAAATGTCCATTTTCCCGTTAAAAACCTGATTTTTTACCTTTTAATCTCTAAAATTTTATTCAAATAAAATGAATAATAATTGGCTTTACACTTCAAATGTAACACGTCTGTATATATATATATATATATATATATATATATATATTTTTTTTTTTTGAGACAACACGTCTGTGTATATATTATTAAAAGACAATTCACCCCCATTTGATGATAACATAAATGTCAATTGATTCACCCCCCCCCCCCTCTTCTTTTTTTTTTTTTTTATATTAAAAAATGGCTCACTATCTTTCTCATGGCAGATGAAATGCTCGCTAGACTATATCATAAGTGGGTAAATTGTCCATAACACTTTTCACAAAGGATAAAGTGTCAGTTATAGCATTTTACAGGGGGTAAAGTGAATGAAGTATGTTATTAATGAAGAATTACCTTATTTAATTTTTGCATCAAAATAAAGACTCGCTCACAATTTTGAGCCGTGTGCGACACCTTCTCAATGAGGAGATACAACACTCATTATTATTTTTCATAAGAGGTAATACATTTAATCTTATATCACATGGAGTTCAATTGTCCTTTAGACATATTACATGGGGTAACTTGCGAGAAGTCCATCGATCATTTCAAACTAAAGTGTCAAAAAAAAAAAAAAAAAGGGTGTCACACTTCTATATGGTACAATGACGCTTCTCACTATACAAAGCACTTGCAAATAATAATTATTAAATTTATAAAAATAAGAAAGGCATGTATACCGTACCTCCATCCCTTAATATGTTTATAGATATGGGAAAGCATGGGATGAACAAGTTCGGCACTAGAGATATAGGTATATTAAATTTTTGTCATAATAATTTAAATACGAGTGTTTGGATACCTAAATCATTACGGAAGAGGGATGGGATTGTAGATTTAATTTTCTTTTTTCCAAAGAAAAAATAATAATTAAATATAACATTACGAGTCAATGAATTGAGAATTGAATGAGTATTGAGTTGCACTATTTAATACTTGTAAACATATAGGTTATAACTGAATTTACCATCTTTGAAGATTTTAAAACAAAGTGATGAGTTAATTCTACAAGTGTATGTGTACGTCCAAATAAATTTTAAATTTGTCGAAAAATTTATATGTGTGACACAAAAATATGAAATTCACATTTGTAATAAACCAAAGATGAAACGGAACTAGAAGCAATTATTGAGCATCTAAAATGGAGAAAATCCCAATTCTATTCTATCTTAACCCCCATTTGGTGAGTTGGACCACTGCTGTCCCTGTCCCTGCCCCATGCATACATACAGGTCCGAAAATTAAAAGCTGCTAAAAATTTGGTTCAAGTTCATAAATCAATTTCGTTGGATGTGCTCGATTTTTCCAAATTAGAAAACTGAATAAAATTAACCATTTAAAATTTTTCTAAAGTCCAATTCAAGCTGAATTTTTTAAATAAAAAAATTATAAAGTTAGTAAATTATTTATGTTCTTTTCGATTTGACCAAAGTTTGTTCATATTTGGTGAATATCAAATTTAATTTAAACAGCTTGAGATTGGAAAAATATGTAAATAAAATGTTATTCGCCACCTCTTTCACTTCCTCTGCGTCGTAAATTGGACTCTTTCCGAACCTAATCGTACCCGACGTATAGCAATCCGAGTTGTACTTATTGTTTGTAAAGTGGGACCATTTACCCCGTTACATCAACCATCCACTAGTAATCTTGTACCTCATGAATATCCTATAGCCCCCCACGTCCAAATCATTCTCATTACACACTTACCTACTTCACCTCTTCTGAATTTAATGCTAAGTATATATATTTATAGGACTATATTGGGATTTTTATGTAAATGAGTTCTTAACCGAAATGATTTATTATTCAAGTATGTTACGATTATTTTATTGAATTTAAATTGGACTAGATTCTTTTTTTTTTTTTTTTTTTTTGTTTACCAAGGGTTTAATCCCTTTCGAGACGCGTCGGACACATAAAATGGGAACATCTCCCAATAGGGATTCGAACTTGAGTCCGCTACTTTGTAGTGACTAGTCCCTTCCACTAGACCAATCACTTGTTGGTAATTGGACTAGATTGTTGAATCAACTTGTACATGAGCAAATTTGAGTGTCACGATCTTTTTGTATTTTTGTTGTTGTCATTGTATAGTTTATTGAATCTAGCTCAATTCAATTTAAAAGTCATTGATTTATATAATCTTCGAATTTCGTCTTTATTATGCAATTTTAATATAAGTTTTTTTTTTTTTTTAAATATGTTATATCAAACTAAAATTTAGGTTGTTAAATGAGTTGGACTTACTCGAGCTAGGTGATTCAATCCTATTCAATTTGTGTCAAGCCAAATAATTTATGAGTACGGATAATTTTGGACCTTCGTATTAAGCCCTACGATTTTTTCATGTTTATTGGAATTAACTGTCCAGGAGAATGAAAATACAGTAATAAAGTTAACTTGTAAAAGAGTATGGTTAATGGTTGAGACTAAAATTTAAATGACATATGGAGAGTGAGGAACTATTCAAATTATGAGAATAAAAAGCAATAGCCGAAATTTGTGAAGATAAAAGATTTCTCATGTAATATATATTGAATTATCAACCACAATTTTATCCATTTTAAAGCTTTACCTTCAATATTTCAATGTATTCTAGAAGATTACATATATGAAATATGAAGATAAATATTTTAAGAACTTTTCAATGACGTTAAAAAAAAATAAAGTAACTTTACTGGTATGAACTAAATTGATATAAGTTCGAATCTCAAATAGTTAACTTTACTGGTATGAACTAAATTCATAAAATCATAAAATTCATAAAGAAGTTTGCGGTTGTGGAAATTCTTACCTAGATCGGGTTTGGTCGAACCCAAACTAATTACATGGCAAATGTAATATACTTGTTTGATGGTTGGATGAGTTTGATCAAGCCAGACTTAGACAAAAATTTTCCTTGAGGTTGAAGTCCAGTGTTTTAAAAACCAGACCGGACCGGCCGGTTCGACCGGTTTAACCGGTAACCAGTTGCCAATCCGGTCCGGTTAACCCTTCAAAACCAGCTTTGTTCCTGACCAGTTTGAACCGGAAAAAACCGGTTAAAAACCGGTAAAACCAGTGAACCAGTGAACCGATTGAACCACTGGTTCACTTATAAAAATAAAAAGTTTACGCTACGGATTTTTATTTCTCTTCCGCGACCTTTAAACTTCAACAATACTCTCACATCTCTTCTTCTATTTTTCACTTTGAATTACACAAAATCAACAAAAACAAAAAATCTTATATATAATAAGTTATATAAATACATTTAAGTATCAAATTCATTAGAAAAGTCATTTTTTTCACAAACTTCAAATATTTTTATTTTTTATATAATTTAATGACAAAATTCATCAATAATTTCTCTTTTTCATAGGTGATTAGTAATAAAATTATTATTTTTGATATGATGTTTATTATAATTTGAATTATTGCGTTGATATCATGTTATTATACTTGTAATTTTGTTGCTATCATTCATTCTTAACTCAAATTTTGTAGTAAAAATAATTGATCATGAGATAAACATTTAGTTTATGAAAATAAACTTGAAAAAATGAATAATATATTTTTTTAAATAGTTGATTACATATATTAAAATTAAAATTAAAATATTATATTGTAATTACGTCATACCGGTTGAACCAGTGGTTAAACCGGTTAAACCGATCTAACCAGTAACCAGTAAGGCTACCGATTCGATGTCCGATCCGGTTTTTAAAACATTACTTGAACCAATCAAAACCCAATTCACACGTCAAACAACCAGCCCTAACTATTGAGACGGGATAAGTACTACAACTCCTTTTTTTTTTTTTTTGGGTTCTAAAAAAATATTTTTATGCTTCATAAAATTCTAAACAAACAATATCATTGATCCAGAAAATTTCTGTAATAAATTGGATACATCTAATTATTTCTCATTCTACCAAGGAATAATCTAGAATAATTCGTACACCTAAACAATAATAACTCTTCAAATGTCTATAATTTTTTAATGGGGCCTACATAATTACGCAGAAACAATACAAAGCCATGAATAAAATAAAACCCTAGTCAAAGGGGCATTTTTGGGACCCAATGTTCTTACATGTCACTGGCCACATTTCCCCATGCTTGGGATTCAGGCTTAACTATTTGAGCATCCTATACAATACAAGGACACCAAACAATCTTAAAAACTAGATTTAATGAATCGTCTTGACGTCCACCATGACGAGAATAGATTCCCCTAATCCCCTTCCTTTAATTTTGGCGCTAAACCCCCCAATTTACTGACAATTTACACCAAATGCACATTTTCATTTCCCGCTGCTTCTTTTCATTCACCACCTTCTCAATTGTTTTTTTTTCTTTTTCTGAGAAACCAATACATTTATTACTTTCACAGTATCTTAATTAAAAAATAAACCAATAAATAATGCTTAATTAGCAGTGCAATTTAATTAAAAATATCAAAAGAATGGAAACAGACAATTATTTAATTTCTGCATTGGGTTCCACCACATGTCTTTTGGGAGAGAGTGTGTAGTAACATAAAATAAATTAATCAATTGATAAAGAGACAAAAGGCACTACATTTTTGGGGTTTTAACTTTTAAGCCTATCTCGCATTTGTTAGAAAGAGTGGGGGTTTTCGTACTGTAAATACCCGAGGTCCTCTGTTTCTTGAAAAGCTGTTTGTTTTTCTCCATTGTTAGGGTTTCAAAGCTAAAATTTTTCTGGGTTTTCGTTCTTTTCAATGCATTTATAATGCAGATTTGAAGACCCTCTTCCTTCATTAAAACCCACCTGAACTGAAAAAGCAAGATTTCATAGTTTTTGTTAGTACATTACTTATATTTTCAGGTTTCATTCTGTTTGTTAGAAGCAGCCTCTACTTTTTCTTCTGTTTTTGGGGGTGTTAACCTTGAATCTTTGAAAGGGATAGTTGTCACTGGGTTAAATGTCAGAATTTGGTGTGGTAAGAAAATGCTGAACTTTCTTATGGTTAGATCTCTGAAAGTGACTCATTTCATGCTCTTTGTTTCTCTCATTTATTGTTTCTCCAAGACTCTGTAGCTTTACTCTGGTTTTTTGTGTGGCTTAAAATTTGTTCTGGTAGAAAATCTGCTACACATTCACTGTTGTTCTGCTGTATGAAGTAAAAAGAGAGATTGTTTTGCGTCTGCTAGTTCTGAAATCTAGTGGGGTTTATTTGTTTGAGAGCTTCTTTCCTTTTGTTGGTGAATCCGTTTGGTTGCACTTTTTGCTTTTGAATGCTGTATAACCTAGAGCATTTTCATTCAATTCCAACTTGTTGAGAGTGGTATTTGTGGTTGGTTTTTAGATATTTGAGACCATTGTTTGGGGTTGGAATGAGGATGTTAAGGATTTTTCTGGTGGGTCTTTATTTTGTCTCTGCCATGGGGCAACTCCCATCTCAGGATATTTTAGCACTGCTTCAGTTTAAGAAAGAAATCAAACACGACCCTACGGGGTTTGTTCTTGATTCATGGAATGATGAGTCGATTGATTTCAATGGGTGTCCTTCATCTTGGAATGGGATTATGTGTAATGGTGGTAATGTTGCAGCAGTTGTTCTTGACCATCTAGGCTTATCTGCAGATGTGGATTTGAGTGTATTCTCAAATCTGACAATGCTTGTTAAACTTTCGATATCAAACAATTCCATTTCCGGAAAATTACCCGACAAGCTTGGTGAATTCAAAAGCCTAGAATATCTCGATATTTCTGACAATCTGTTTAACTCGTCTTTGCCTTCTGAGATTGGTAAACTCACCAGCTTAAAAAATCTTTCAATTGCTGGAAACAATTTCTCTGCCTCAATTCCCGACTCAATTTCCGGCCTTGCCTCAATTCGTTCTCTAGATATGAGCCGTAATTCTCTTTCAGGACCAATACCGTCCTCTTTGACGAGATTGGGTGGTTTAGTGTATCTTAATCTATCACTAAACGGCTTCACAAAAAGCATCCCAAAAGGGTTTGAGCTAATGACAGAACTCAATGTGCTGGACTTACATGGTAATATGCTTGATGGCAAACTTGATCCGGAATTCTTACTACTAACAACAGCAAGTCATGTTGATCTTAGTGGGAATTTGCTTATTAGTTCTGCTATAGAGCAGCAGAAGTTTCTTCCGGGTGTTTCTCCATCGATTAAGCATTTAAATCTCAGTCACAACCAAATAACTGGATCACTTGTCAGCGGTGGACAAGCTCAGACTTTTGGGAGCTTAAAAGTTTTGGATTTGAGCTACAATCAGTTGTCTGGTGAATTACCCGGTTTCAATTTTGTTTATGATCTTCAAATCCTGAAACTTGGTAACAACAGATTTTCTGGTCCCATTCCTAACAACCTATTGAAAGGAGATTCTTTGGTTCTCACCGAGTTGGACTTGAGCGGAAATAACCTTTCAGGTACTTCTACTAATGAAAATTTATGATTGCATCATAAAGTATTTGTAATAAGTTTGATTTGCAGCAATTTTTTAATATCCTTTCTACTTGTAATCTTCTAGGATGTAAAGCTTTATATTTTGTTGTATGGAGAGTTGATCTTGTTATTGTCTTGTTCCATCTTTCCATAACTATGGTTTAACAATTTATTTTGAATGGCAGGGACCATAAGTATGATAACATCAACAACGCTGCATACACTTAATCTCTCCTCAAATGTGTTGTCTGGTGAACTTCCATTCCTAACAGGAAGCATTGCTGTAATTGACCTCTCGAAAAACCAATTTGAAGGAAACTTAACAAGGCTACTGAAATGGGGGAACATAGAAATTCTGGATCTCAGCCAAAACAGACTGACAGGGATCATTCCGGAAGTAACTGCACAGTTTTTACGACTAAATTACCTAAATCTCTCTTGCAATTTCTTAAATGGTTCCCTCCCAAAAGTTATCACTTTGTTCCCGAAACTCACGGCCCTCGATCTCAGCTTCAACCATTTCGAAGGACCTCTCTTAACTCCCCTTTTATCTTCATCAACTCTCAAAGAGCTTCACCTACATAACAATGTACTTTCCGGAAGTATTGATTTTTCACCTCCCTCGAGTGGTTCAAATCTGCTTGTTCTTGATCTTTCCAACAATCAATTTGATGAAAACTTCCCTGATGGATTTGGGTCATTTACAGAACTTCAAGTACTCAACATTGGAGGAAACAATTTCTCTGGTTCTATCCCTACTTCCCTTGGTAATATAAGTACCTTAAATTCGTTAGACATTTCCCGAAATCATTTCACCGGTGAACTGCCAATGAACTTGCCAAACAGTCTCCAGAGCTTTAATGCATCATATAATGATCTTTCCGGTGTTGTCCCAGAAAATTTAAGAAAGTTCCCTTTATCTTCCTTCTACCCTGGTAATTCAGAACTTCAGTTCCCAAATCCACCTGGCTCAAGCAACGGTGTGGATGGAATTCAGAGTAAGAAACATTTGAGAACTATCATCAAAGTGGTAATAATAGTTTCTTGTGTGGTGGCTGTGATCATTTTCATTATCCTCCTCGTCATTTTCATTCGTTACAAGAGAAAATCAAAAAGGCCTTCGCCACATGTAACCACCAAAGATGTTAGCCGCCAAGCTTCTTCAAGAAATCCTTCTAGCATTGGTGGGAGAGACCGTGGCTTGGTAGTTTCCGCCGAGGATGTTGTGACTTCAAGAAAAGGATCATCCTCTGAGATAATTAGTCCCGATGAGAAATTGGCAGCGGTGACTGGTTTCTCCCCATCAAAGACGAGCCACTTCTCATGGTCACCTGAATCTGGTGAATCATACACTATAGAAAATCTGTCGAGATTGGATGTGAGGTCTCCTGATCGATTGGCTGGTGAGCTGTACTTTTTAGATGATACAATTTCGTTTACAGCCGAGGAACTTTCAAGGGCCCCTGCAGAAGTTCTTGGAAGGAGTAGCCATGGGACGTCTTATAGAGCAACTTTGGACAATGGGTTGTTTTTGACTGTGAAGTGGTTGAGGGAAGGAGTTGCGAAGCAGAGAAAGGAATTTGCTAAAGAAGCTAAGAAATTTGCTAATATTAGACATCCAAACGTGGTTGGGTTGAGAGGGTACTACTGGGGACCAACACAGCACGAGAAGCTTATTCTTTCTGATTACATCTCTCCTGGAAGTCTTGCTAGTTTTCTCTATGGTATGTAATTTTCTTACTCCATTCTTTGGCCATGCATTCATTTTGATTACTTATAATTTTTTATAAATACATTGTGCATGTCCTGTAAGAGTTTGCTTTTCTCAATATCTTTTTAGGGTCACATATGCAGCATATCTGTAGTTTTTATAAGTACATAAGGATGCCTACAACGTCGCATCTTGGTCCATGATTGTTATTGGTTAGACCAAGTCTCTTTACCTTCGTTTTTTTTGTAATGCAGTCACTTGTCCTCGTTTAAATTGTTCATATAAGATCCTTTTTTACTATAAGAAAATTTGAAAAATAAATCTGTGAAGATTGGAGATGCATACAATCATGAAATACATCTTAATCAAGATCATGAGTTACCTTGCTTGTGTGATTTTCATTACCTGCATGAATTTGTGATTTTGCATCTGGGGTTTCTCACAAGTTATTCTTTGAGAAGCTCAATCTTGCTAAATTTTGTGGGAAGGTTCTCTGCATAGACAAATTCCATGATTACTGGTTTTGTGATTGGCCAGATTTTCATTAAATTGGTTCCATTAAGTATCTGAAGAAATTTCTAAGCAATATCTAAACTTTATACAAATTGATTAGAAGATGACTTGGTAAGACCACTGTTTCCAAAGTTATGAGCGTATACAATGATGAAAATTAAGGTTTCATGCACAAGAATCAGTCCTTTTTTTAAGTCTGGTTGCTATAAATGCACACTGGAAAAGAAAGGAGCCTTCTTTTCATTTATGCATTTGCATCTCGATTCCTTTTTTTTCCTTGAGCCTTTTTCAACAATTCTACTGTTTGCAGATCGACCTGGAAGAAAGGGTGGACCCTTAACATGGGCACAGAGGCTCAAAATAGCAGTAGACATTGCACGTGGCCTGAACTATCTCCATTTTGACCGTGCTGTTCCTCACGGAAACCTCAAAGCAACAAACATATTACTAGACGGTCCCGATTTCAATGCCCGAGTAGCTGATTACTGCCTTCACCGTCTGATGACCCAATCAGGCACCATAGAACAAATTCTAGATGCTGGTGTATTGGGCTACCGTGCACCAGAACTCGCTGCATCCAAGAAGCCCCTACCCTCTTTCAAATCGGATGTGTATGCTTTCGGAGTGATTTTGCTGGAAATTCTTACCGGGAAATGTGCTGGGGATGTGGTTACTTCCGGTGAAGATGGTGGAGTCGATTTGACTGACTGGGTTCGTTTGAGGGTGGCAGAAGGTCGAGGGTCAGAGTGTTTTGATGCTGCATTGGCACCCGAGATGAGCATTCCGGCAGCGGAGAAGGGGTCAAAGGAAGTTCTTGGAATAGCTTTACGTTGTATTCGTTCTGTGTCTGAGAGGCCGGGTATTAAGACCATTTACGAAGATCTTTCTTCGATTTAGTTTTCGATGAAGAAATGCAAAGTGGGAATCAAATATCTCATTGACCTCCCTTTTTTGAGTTGTTGAACTAGGAATTTGTTTTTAGGTTTTCTCAACCATTGTTGTTGTAAATCGGGGCATTTCTTGATGTATACACAATGCTTTCCCTTTTAACTGGTGAGCTCTGTTTTCAGATGGGGGTCCTAGTATCAACTTATTCATTTTGTGAACCAGTACCCCTAACCCCACCCCCCCGCCCCCCCAAAAAAAAAAAAATTTAAAAAACAAGAAAGAGAAGAAGAAGAAGAAGAAGAAATGACTTGGGAATTGTATTTGTTTGTAGTGGTTGTTGTGATTATATTTGTAGCTTTCACCATACCTCTTGGTAGTTGGAATACCAGGAACTTTTCTGTTAGCTTTAATTTGAGGAAAGATCTAAGAAAGGATTCCAAATTAACATTGGGTTAATTTGAAATCCATCATTTTGGTTAAATGACACACAAAATGTGTTGAAAAATATGTTTAAAACAATTTGTGTATATAAAATATTATAGAATATTATATATTTCTAAGTAATATAGTGAATTATTCTCATAGAATAAATATTTATAAAATATTATAAAATACTTTATATTATAAAACTATAGTAAATTATTTTAACAGAATAATTATTTATAATTAACTATAATTATAAATCTTAGTATAGTTTATTCTCGCAGAACAAACAAAATCAGAATTTAATAACAGTGCACTTACTGAAATAATTCTGTAACGTAAAATCGACCGAGACTTGCAAATGCAATATCCTTAAGACAATATTTCTGGGCTGTCAAAGGTGCAACAGTTCGTCCCAGTGGTCTCCCAAGATACAGCGATCAGATACTTGTTTCTTTGCACTAAGAACAAGTCCACAGCGAACTTTAACAAATAGAATATTTAATTACTTGAGAAGAGAAGAATATAGAGAGATGAGAATAGGATTCTGCTTTAGTTTGCTAGAAAACGGAATGAGAGAATTGGCCAGATTCTCCCCCTATTTATAGCTGCAGAAAGGTGTTGTTTGGAGAGACATGACTTTTCGGATTAAACCTTTACATTGGTTCGGTCCGAAAAGATGCAACCGGTTCGATTTAAACCGAACCGGTACAGACAATTCAAATAATGGCGTGCGGATCTTTTGGAACAAACGGGTCAGCCACGCGGATCTTGTTCGGGTCAACCAGATCTGGTACGCGGATCTAATCTTGTATGGATTTAAAAATTGGGCCTTTAACTTTGGGCTAAAAAATTAATTAAATTTTGTCCAAAAAGAATAATGTTATGTTGAGGCCCAAGCCAAATCGGACCGTGCCGAGCCAGTCGGTCGGCGGCGGCGGCGGCGCGCGTGGGAAACCATTGTCATCTACGTCTTCTCCCCTCATAAAACTTGGTACCCCCAAGGGGTCCTCCCCTTATACATTTTTTTGCATTATAAATACAAAAAACTTCTCACTTTCCTCCATGTGGGATGAAGACATTTTTTATTCTTCTAAGCTTCATTCATTTCTCATTTTATAAGCTTAATTCCAATTGGGCTCAATTCAATTGGGTTAATACCCATAAAATCCAACAAAATGTACACATGTGGCTGGATATTTTATTAGTTTTATGAATTTAAAATCTATAGCTCAAGTCCCCCATCCAATTGAATCCTTTGTTATTTTTAGATTTATGTATTTAAAATAGTGATTGTATTAAATTATTACTTTTAAGAGGTTTTTTTAAAACTAAATCACCTCCAAAAAGGAAGGTGTGTTAAAACTCTTTCTTAGTATTATATAATTATTTAATGCTCCATATATAGTACTAAATATGAACTTGTTGGTAGATAATCATCATGTTAAAGGATAAATATTAAATAATTTTCTCTCTCTAATAATTTAAGCTTTTAAATGAAATGATCATTCAACATAGTATCGGACTCCAAACCAAAATAAGGTCTTGTGAGGCTTGAGAAATATAATATTTTAAACGAATTGATCATTCAATACAATCGATATCATATTTATTTAATATTATGAAATATAAAATATATATATTTTTTCCTTTTTTTATTAGCATAAAAAATAAAAAAATATACTGTTTTTAGTTTTTAACTTTTTACTACACAAACACACGTGCTAATCCGCCTTTTCTTTATGGCTAGTGATATTGCCAGAGCAATAAATGTTGCTGCCAGAGCAATTTTAATGAACTTCCTAATATGTCCTTCATGTTCAAAATATATTTATTGCATAGTCATTAATTGAGAAAATATATTGCTCTCTTTTTTCATAAATACACCTCTTTCTTTATTTACTTTTTTGAATACCTATATGGCTACCTTATGTATTTTTAACTAAGAAACTTATTCTTCTATTTTTTTAAAAAACTTAATTACAATTTTTTTTTTTACTTTTACTAATCCAAATTATGTGAAAATAGACTCTAGCTGTTATCAAGAAAATTTGTTAATCTTTTTTTTTGGGAGTATTTAAAGCCTTTGTAGTCGAAAATGAGCAATCGTGATAGAATTAGTTATATCGTATTTGTAGTGATTGAATCCATTAATTAGATCTCGCAATATTAAATCAAACTTTAATTATAAAAAAATAAAAAATAAAAGCAGAATTTAGAAAAAATTTCTCTAATATTTTTTTTTTTGTTATTCTTTTTCAATATTATTTCATTTATATGCAATTAAAACATAATTGACAGAAATCCCACATACGATCTTAGAATCTTCGTCATATTGAAATCATGGATTAAAATTTCATCGTATCCATTGAAAACATTGAAATACTTTCGTTTTTGAATCAATGAAAATGAAAAATAGGATGTAATTTCAAAACTTTTTATTTGTCTTTTGATTATCTTATTTTTCTTAATTTCGTATTTTCTTAAAGTTTACGGAAAAAAATCAATTTTTTTAAATATTTGGCTGATCGAAACATAACTTGAAATGAAATTTGATCCATTATCCGAATCATTATCTTATACCGCAAATGCAAAATAATTTGTTACACATGAAAAACTAATGGATATAAAGACAAATTGACATAATTATTTTTTGATAAATGGAAAATTGGCATATATATAATTGAAAAATGACACAAGTGTTCATAACTTTTTTTTTTACTCATTCAGTTAGTTCACGGAAAAGATTATGAATAAAAAGGTAGAAGAAAATGAATTCCATAATTGTATGATGATAATGGTAAGTACTGAAAATGAAATAAATATATATATATATTAATAAAGAAAGAGAACCTTTTCAATAATAATTGACTATTTAAATAATGTGTTTGACCATTAAGTATAAGGTTGAAATTTTTAAAAACTTGTTCTGGCAGCAACATTTTGCTCTGTCAATATCGCTAGCCTTTCTTTATTACCAATACCAACTATATAATGGAAATTTGGCACGTGGGGAGATTCCCAGTTTGAAAGACTCTGCTTCCTTAAATACAAAACTTTAATAGTTCGAACTTTGTGATAATCGTCAGAGAATTTATTTATACTTAGAGAAGAAACAACAAAAAATCAAAAATATATTTCCATTATATGTACACCAAAGAAGCTCAATAATGGCTGCTTCTAAACTGAGATTGCTTCACAAAATCACTTCTTCTCCATCCTTTAACTTTTCTTGGAGTACCCGGATGATTTCTACTTCCGTTGTCCAATCTCAATTTCAAGTAAGTTTCTCATGATTTTAGTTAATACAAAATCTTGCATAAATATATTTCTGGGTCTTGATCAATTGATTGATATAGTTTTCCTGTCTACCTAAAAATAAAAATCTATGTAATAATTAAAGTAAAAGAAGAAAAGTGGAAGCAAGTTTCTTTTTGTCTTGAAAATGGCTTCAATTATTTCTGGTTCTGTTGGTATTTGATGTGATTAACTCGGTGCAAAATCTAAGCAAGTTATCGAAGGGAAAAAAAGGGTCAAATGTAAGGCTATGTTTGGTTTGTGGATTTTAGTGAGTAAAATCATTAGAATTTCACTTGGATTAGGCTAAATCCACTTAAATGACTTGGGTCTAAGTCACCTCAAAAACTCATTGTGGACATTTTAGTCTCAGTAAAGATGAGAAGATAATCAAATTGACTACAAATCGAACTCGATGTATTTTCATTTGCGTTTTACTCACTGAAATCCAAAGAAGATCAAGTGAAAGTAATTTTCTTTGACTTAAATATGCTTAGTATATGTTATTTTTTCTTAGTTCTTGTGTCTCAATTATTTCATTCTATTACACTGTTTGTGGTAGATAATTTTGAAACTATGTTTCTACCTGAAATTTGACTCATAATTATTATAGAAAATGTTGCATTTATGATTTACCAGTTGAACTGAATGGAAATGGTGTTTTGGTTTATTTGTTTCGTACAGAAAGTTGGATTCATAGGACTGGGAAACATGGGGTCCCGGATGGCTAATAACTTGATCAAAGCTGGATACGATGTCGTAGTCCATGATGTGTAATTTATTCAACTTTAATATTTCCCTTGTAACTTGTTCGACCCTTTTCTTGGCATCGTAAGATTAGGATCAGATTAATTTCCAAATTCTTTACTGGTTTATATGCCTGCTAATTTCATTTAATTATTCGATTCTTGAGCATATAATCCTCTAGCTTGATTTTATATCCTGCTTTTTGCATGCACAGAAACCGTGATGTTGTGAAGTCGTTCTCCGAGAAAGGCATTCTAACAAAAAATTCGCCCTTTGAAGTTGCAGAAGCAAGTGATGTCGTAATTACAATGTTACCATCATCAAGCATTGTAAGCTTAAATATTTGGTTTTTTGGCTATCTCGTGTTCTTGTAAATTATGCTGAGTTGAAGTGATATCTATAAATCAAGTCGACCCATTTTGAGTAGCGGCCTGTTCAAATCGCGCGTTTCTTCTATATGTATAGGTGATGGATGTTTACACTGGACCCAAAGGTTTTCTTAAAGCCGGGACTGAGCTTAGACCATGTTTGTTCATAGACTCCTCTACTATTGATCCTCAAACATCAAGAAAACTATCCGCATCCATTTCTAGATGTACTTTAAAGGAGGAGAAAGGTACTCTAACATTCATTACGTTACTAACAATAAATTTGTCTTCAACTGTTATTTCAAGAATTTGATAATTCCTAATTATATTTATCCTCCAATCGTGAGTCAGATTTATGGACTAGATTCGTAGGTTACGACATTCATTTTGTGCAGGGGGTTTCAGAGGTCCTGCTATGTTGGACGCTCCTGTATCCGGAGGTGTTATTTCAGCCGAGAATGGATCTCTCACTTTCATGGTATTGTTTTTGGAAGCTTTTAACTTCAATTTAACATAAATTGTTAGCCAAATTTTTTAACATGTTTCAGGTTGGTGGCTCAGAGGAAGCTTATACGTACGCAAAGCCTTTGTTTCTTTCAATGGGCAAAAATATCATACACTGTGGTGGTCCAGGAAATGGTTCGGTAGGCCTCTTGAATATAATCAACTTAAATAAAACCGAATGCACGTCTCACTTAAATTAACCGTTTAAGATCTGCAATTAACAATTTGGTATATATTTCAATGAACACATTTTGTTTTAGGCAGCAAAGATTTGCAACAATTTGGCGATGGCTGTGAGTATGGTTGGGGTTTCGGAAGCTTTAGCACTTGGCCAGTCACTTGGAATCGAAGCTTGTACATTAACAAAGATATTTAACTCCTCAAGTGCAAGATGTTGGAGTAGGTACTATATATACTATTTACACGTCGTAATAATACCAGAAATGTTTTTAGGAATGTATCTTACGTTTTCACCATGTAGCGATACATATAATCCCGTACCTGGAGTGATGGATGGGGTGCCGGCTTCTAGAAATTACGATGGTGGCTTTGCGACCAAATTAATGGTATGTACACATGGCTTTGATTTTTTTAATTTAAGCTAATAATTCAGCTGTGTAAACAATTAACAAGATAAGCCTTAAATGTAATGTAGGCTAAAGATTTAAACCTTGCAGCAGCTTCAGCCAAAGAGTTGAGTACAAAAAGTCCAATGACATTTCTAACACAAGAGATGTAAGTCCAATTATCTTGTTAAAGAAACTAATGGTCAAGTTTTAATTATATCTAACATCAATTGGTGTGTGCAGATTCACAGAGCTTTGCAATGAAGGTCATGGAAACAAAGATTTCTCCTGTGTTTTTCGCCATTATTTTTCTGGCAAGAATGAGATGTAAATCATCTAGAGAAAAGGTTGTTATGACTTGAATACACAAAGAGTCCCATTCGGTTATTCGAATTTTAACTAAAGATTCGGTTAAGAAGATCTCTAACTAAAATATGTGGAGCTAGTATGAAATTAAGTCGATTAGTTAATGACTTGAATATGACAATAAATATTACTTGTTGCATCCTATTTTTTTTTTATCCCTGGTACAATTGACTAGCCAATTTAACTAAATTTATAAAAATTATAATATATAATTTAATATATATTTCACTAATAAGTTATTAATATCATATGACATCATATATATTAATATTTACAAGGCTTAATACACCATCAATATTATAAGTTATTTAACATGATAAGTTATTTAATTATTGAAAAGTTTGACTGAGTACTGTAATTAATAGAGTAAAAATAATGGGACTAAGGGAGTTCGTATATTTTTATTTTTGGCTAAAAGTAATATTAACTATATTTGTCATCAATTTAACATGTTATGACTGAATATTTCATTCGGGATTTTAAATTTAAACTTGTTACAAGGTTTGTTAAATTATTCGAAGTAAATGGTTAAATGCGTTGGGAGTTCATATTTTCTATATTGGAGTACAATCATTTATTAAGAAAATTTGAACATCTACACTAAGTTGAATGAAATGTAACATTAAACTAACAAGTTGTGGAAGTAAGAATTTGATTAGAATTTTGAAAGTATAAATTCTTTATGATTCAAGAAAAAATGAAATTCAATCTAATCCAAAAAAATGGAGTCGAATTTTAGTCACACTCGACCAATATCTGACCCTAAGGCCATCTCCAATAGAGCAGGGCTAGCCCGGGGCTCTGGAGCCCCGGGCCAGCCCCGAGCCCTGTCTGGTCGTCTCCAATGGCCGGGTTCCGTGGATGAATTAATTCCATTTTTTTCCTTTGCCCCACTCTCACTTATTAATATTATAGTTTTAATTTTTTTTAATATGGAGTATTAATTAAAATAACACATTAATTACAACAATACACAACATTAATTACACAACAATACACAACATAATCAAGGAAAAGAAAATAAAAATAGTCCTAAAGCTCCTTATAAACCTCATAAGCATAATATTGGAAAAAGTAAGTTAATGGACAATTTTGGACGTATTATAAGTTGGACCCACTTTGAGTAAAGAGTCGGGTCTTGACGGAATTATATTCTACTCCATGAGTAGGTTAAAATGGTATATGGTACGTCCAAATCGGAGTACAAGTGAATGAGAAATTAAATCTCAAAGTTCACATATGTAATGAAAAAAATTGAAAAGAAATAGACTAATCCCACATTGGAAGTGTGATAAGAAAAATTTGGGTTTATATATGATTTCTAAACCATAAGGGTTAAGAAATTATTACTAGAAGGCTCACTCCTTGCGCGCAGAGGGGGGGTGGGGATGCAAATCTTGGATCGAATTACTACTCGGCCCTTCAAGACTTGTGCGTGCCTGCAACCTGCGGGCACGAATGTCGTCCCGAAAAGCCTATTCAGACAAACCTAGTTTTGCTAAATTTTATTTTTTGCACATTTCTTTAAATAATTTACCATACTATATCACATTAATACAACATTAATTTTAATTCAAGGAACAATACACAACAATATACATAAATACACTAATTAATACACACACAAAAAAAAAGAAAAATGGCCCAATCAGGTGCCGCCACTTGGCGGCACCTGCTCCAAAATTCCCACTCACGCCCCGTTCTCTGCCGCGAGCCCGCGACCCACCCCGCCCCGAGCCCTGCTGTCATCTCCAACCGTTTCTCCTCCCGACCTCGACCCCGCCCCAGAAGTAGCCATTGGAGATGGCCTAAGTTTGCTCTTGTGAAGATAAGGCTATGAGGATGAATAGTTGTGACTTATACAGTATTTACTATTTAGTGGTTTGTAATTTTTGGTCATATTTTTAGAACTAGTACTTAATTATTATACTTAAAATCTATTGTACTTGTGATATAAATAATCGAGTACGGCCAATTTGATATAATGACAATATTTTAAGCAAATTGAAGCATATTTTGTCCGTAATTACATACCAATGGAGTTACATACATTGATCGATTAACTTTATTGTCAACTTTTAGTAACACTAGTCTAGTAAATAGACTTAAACTCTATATTATAAAGAAAATAGGGATTATATTTAAGTTTTCAACTATTGGATCGTACTATTTGACTTCATTGAATAGTTCGAACTTCGAATCCATGATAAATTTTGGGACTTTGTGTACAACATTTATTTTCATAAATTTAATTAAAATGAAAGAATATGAGTATATTAATTAATCCTATTAAGTTTCGGCATTGTATAGTTGTGGTAGTTGTTTTAAAGAACTATAATATATATATTTATATGAAGATAGTACTATAATGGTAACTGCAGAGGTAGCCTAAAAAAGAGCGCACTGTAGATAATTGTAGGGATAAGCAACGGAGACACCACGGACCAATAAAACGACCTCTTTTCCGGCTTTCCTCTTTATTCTCATTTCTCATAAACCCAAAACCCGAGTACAAATTCTGTTTTCTTTATACTCTCTCTCTCTCTCTCTCTCTCTCACACACACACACACAACACACATATACTTATCTATAATATTTTACTCCTTAATCTAGAACCGTTTATATGCAAAAATAATATCCTCGATATTTTTATAGGCTATGTATTTATGCTATGTCTGTCCTCCTTTACCTGCATCATACTATATTAACATTAATGCATCATTTATTGGTTAAGATGCGTTGGACAATGATTGTAGCACGACATTAAAATAGATTTAACCTATCAAATTAACTTTTCGATTAACATTACATATTCAATTGAAACTTATGTTAATTTATGTAAAATGATTATTTTATATTATTGGTGTCAAATGATAATGATTACTCCATCCGTTTTTTTATTTATCGCTTTAGAATTTCAATGTAGAATTAAAAAATTTATACCAATTTTACCCTTTCTTATTAATGCTATGATTCTTTGATTAAAATGGTGTTTTGAAATTTTTACTTAAAAATGTGGTTATTTATTATAATTCTTAATCTGTATTCAATCCTCCAAAGCGAATAAATTAAATAGAGGGAGAATACGCTAATTGATATACAAGTGTTTTTGTTTTATTATGTCTTAGTATTTTGGAATATAATATGTATGTATGTTATGATATTATTGTTTTGTATTAATTAATAAAATTTAGAATTTGTTGTAATATTAATTTATTATAAAATACTCAAATTACATACACTACATACACGTCTCGTTTATTTGTAACGGACTAAAGCTTTTGATAATCGAACTGAATAACGAATTTTGAAATTTCCGCGTCAGACTAGATATAAAAAATTGATACGATTCATATTTATTGATTGCAACGACATCAAATCCCTAATATTATGGTTGTACACAATCCGATAAACTGTTTATTAAGCTGAAATTTCAATTTATTATACGGAGTGAGCTTCATCACCAAACTATTATATAAATTTTGATATTCGATATTAACTTCAACCTCACTGATAAAAATAACTTCCATAAAATTTTCATAGAGAAGTTTGGGATAAATCGAATTCATGGTATTCTTCTTCCGAATACTGATTATCAGAATTTGAACAAAGAATAAATAAGTTAAACTCAATTTCTTTTTTAATCCCAATTCGTACAAGTTAAAAGACACGTTCCAGTTTTTTTAATCCCAATTCGTACAAGTTAAAAGACACGTTCCAATATTCCAATCCTTCAATTCACTCTTCTCAGTTCTCACTTCTTCTCCGGTGCCCTAGAGCAAAACCCAAACATTCTTCTTCTTCAATTCAAAGTCCCACCGCGCCTCCACCATTTCTCTCTCGGCCCAGATTTTCAATTTACAGAGTACAGTCCAAATTCTAAATGCCAATTTTATTCGTTTTCTGATTTTCTCTTAATTACAGTATCATCTAATTAAAGATTATAAATGTAATATGTCCGGCCGGGCCTGCGCGTAATTTCAATGTCGGATTATTTGTTCGGCATGCAGATTATAAATGTAATTTTGATTTTCAGTTAGTATGATATGTGGAAAAGTATTATATTGAGGAGATTAAGAAAGTAAAATAATTAAGAAATTAAAGAAAGTAAAAGAATTGGGACCGGAGAGATAACCTAACTTGTGTTTCTTGAACTAGGAATTGCTGGAAAAATGACTGAAACAGAAAAACTTTCTGTTAATCCTGCAAAGAAGGCATCGTTGTCACCTAAGGCGATCATACACCAGACGTTTGGTGATAAGGCTTGCTACAAAGTCGAGGAAGTACAAGATTCTACCCAAAATGAATGCCCGGGGTTAGCTGTCCAACAGAAGGGACCGTTCCTTTATCAGTGCACCCTGCAACTTCCAGATATTGTTGTTGTCTCTGATCCCTGTCGAAAGAAAAAAGATGCTGAACAATCAGCTGCAGAAAAGGCAATAGAAAAGGTTTTGAAATTTTCCGGTCTTCACTGAAAATGAATTTTACAATTTCGATATTCAGATTTTATTTAGTTTTAAATTAAATCCTATGAGCAATCTTTCTGTATCAACCTGGCATTATGAAATCTTTATGTTATAAACCCAAAATCAGCTATTCTTTACTCATTTTTTATGCTTACAGCTGGGCATCCATCAGAAAGAATATAATCCGACTGTAGAGGAAGCAAGGGATGATTTGGTAGACCGTCTCACATTTCTATTTGCAGATGAGGTATACCATCCAGAGGAGAATATTAGTCCTAGTAGTAGTAATATGACTTGACTTTCTATTTTGACCTTTCACAACTCTATATTGTGATATTTCTAATCCAATTCTTCACTAAACAAGGAATTATGATATAGCTCTTCATATAATCGGTCATATGTTTTAGAGTCTTCATTTCCCAATATAATCACATTTTTGTTGATTTAAAATTTAAGCACTTGCTCCAAAGTAATACAGAATGGGCTTTAAAGGATGAGAATGTCGAGGGGTTTTTTCTGTTAAGTTGTTCATCCTGCTCTTTTGCCCACAACTAACTTCATTCCCTTGTTGTTGTATATGTCGATGAAGAACGGGAGGTTAATTGAGTTAGACTTATAGAGCTGAATATTTCTACCTAATCTCATTTGCTTTTGCTAACTGAAAAAAAAAAGGTTCAAGTGTTTTGCCTCTGTGCTGGTAACAACTGCATAAACAATATTGATAACTATATTACCACAAGAATGAACCGTGTATTAGTGTTTCTAAAGCCTGAAAACTATTCTTTGTGCTGTTATATGCATTCTATCTGTTATGAAATTTTATTAGGTAACTGAAGTTTTCTCTTTCATTCTCATTTTATGTGGTGACGATGAAGTTCCTTTCTTCTCCTCATCCACTCAGTGCTCACTTCAGAGCAGCATTAAGGAGAGAGGGCGAGTTCAGTGGTTGTATTCCACTTTCAGTTATTGCAGTTTGTGATGCAAAGATTGGTAATATATGTAAATTCATAAATCCTCTGGCTGAGGTGAATTTGTTAGAAGTGATGACACAAATTCAGAAAGCAGCAGAAAAAGTGCCTGATTTAATTAGGACATATGAATTTGAGCAACTTTCACTACAGAGGAGAAACCCATACCCTAATGAGATTAAACAATCTTCAGTAGACCATGAATTGGACTTGGAATTCCAATTGGGTAAACGCATTCCAGTTGAAGTAGTACGAATTCCAGTGTCATTAGATAAAGCTGTTGAGTCCTTGACGCTTAACATTTCTGCAACTGGTTATTACCTTGATGATATTGCTCCAGAACTAGGCATGACTGAGGCGTCAGACATTCTGATTTCCAGGTAAAATCAGCTTACTTGATTTTATCATGTGACATGTTAATTGTATAAAACTAAAGATTTAAGTCCCGATCAAGGAGTTTTAGTCAAAATTCTGTACAAGACCTTTATTCCCGTTGTTATCTAGACCGCCGCGTGCTATTAGTGCTTATTGATGCCATATTTGCTTCACTATAAAGATTTAAGCTTATCGAATTAATAACAAAATTCTTTTTAACTTATAGCACCAAGATGATATCATATTTACATATTCTAAATGAGGGCGTGCTTGTCTACATTTAAACCTGGTTTATTTTTGTTAAATAGGTTTTAAGCATCTATTTCGGGTAGTTAAAATTCTCTGGAATATTATTTGAATGGATACCGTGTTGTTGTGGTCTATAGACTTTGGTAACATACCATCTTACAACCCATCCTTTTAGTCTTCCCTTATGCCACCATGTGTCAGAAGCTTTGATGGATTGATTTTACTTCAAATTCAGGTGAACAATGTTATGTTAAACTTGAAAACAACAAAAATAAATAGACTCCCTTTTTTTAATATCAAATATGCATGCAAAAATGAGACATGGAAATCATGTTCCACTAAAGTAGAGAATGATGTGTTTAACTTAGAGAGCAAGTTTGATCCATGTAGTAATTTCCTCTTTTATTGAAAAGCTGATTATTATGCAGAACGATCGGCAGAGCTTCCTCTGAAATGAGAATATATTACACTGCTCCCAAGCAACAGCATCCGCGTGAAATATTAGTGTCTCAACTAGTAGAAGCCAGCCGCTCTGAAACATTTTTAAATGTTAGGGCAACTTACATGACTGGTCAAGAAATAAGTGGAACTGCAATTTTGGCTTCTGTAGGGTACCGATGGAAGTCTACTGATCTTTTCCATGAGGATGTTTCCTTGCGCTCATACTATAGGTATAATTATGGCTTTGCTAGATTCATTATTGGAAAAATTCTAATTCGGAAGTTCCTTGTCATTTAATTGTAGTTTCTCTAATATCTTTGTCTAGGATACTTGTCAATATGATACCTAGTGGAGCATACAGGATATCCAGAGAGGCAGTGGTTGCTGCTAAATTGCCATTAGCATTTACTACAAAAAACAATTGGAGGGGTTCCTTCCCCAGAGACATACTTTGTACATTCTGCCGTTTTCACCATTTGTCTGAACCTCTCTTCTCTATTAAGAGCAATTCATTGAAGTCCTCACCAGGTGCAAATGTATCCCGTAAAAAGTTGAAAGTGAATGAGTCAAGTAAAGAAGAAAAAAGTGGGGAAGATCTTGCTGCTGCCAGTGAAGATCCAGCGGGACATAATGGAGCATTTCATTGTGAAGTAAAGATTTATACCAAAAGTAGGCATTTGATCTTAAAGTGTTCACCGAAAGAATCTTTTAGAAAGCAGACCGATGCTACGCAAAGTACTGCATTGAAAGTTTTATCTTGGTTGAACGTATTTTTCGAAAAACCAGACCTGTCCAGAGAAAAACTGAACCTATATGCAGGGAAACTTGACATTCTCTTAACGCCTGACTTATTCAAGAACTTTGTACTATGTCACCCTGTGCACAAGCTTGAGAGCAGGAGACTGGTAAATTTTGACAGCAGTGATATTTCAAAGGAAAGTGAACCATCTATCGATATCGGCGGACAAAACGCTGGAATTACTCCATCTATTGGTTCTTTAGCATGCATCAGTTACACTGCTTCATTGGTTATAGAAGAAGGCTGCACGAAAGAACATCTTGAAAGTTGTGAACAATTTGAATTTGAGATAGGTAATGAAGCTGTCTTGCCTCATATTGAAGCAGCTGTAATACAAATGGGTGTTGGCCAATCTGCACATTTTCAAATGGATTTGCTTCCATCTGATTATATTTTGGCAGCAGCTGGTGATTCTTCATCAGCCATATCGCTATTATCTTCAAGTAAGTTATGTTCTTATGGATCATCTTTTGAAGTATTTTTAAGTAACCAGACTGCAAAATTAATTTTGATTAGTCTTGCCTCTTTTTCTTCGTCAGTGTAGTAGTTTTAACTTTTTTTCCCCCTATATATTGTTTTCTTATGGCAGAGAGCTGCAAATTGGAGTTCAATTTAACTCTATTGCGGGTTACAGAACCCTTGGAAGAGCGAATGGAGCAAGCTTTATTCAGTCCTCCTCTGTCAAAGCAGCGCGTTGAGTTTGCCGTGCAATATATTAAAGAATCTTCTGCAACTTCTTTGGTACAAGATGATATTGTTCGTAATTGTTTCAAGTGCAGCTGATCCTTTAGACTTGAGACTGATCTTCACTTCCAATTGCAGGTTGACTTTGGTTGTGGTTCTGGAAGTTTGTTGGATTCCTTGCTATTATATCCTACTTCTCTGGAGAAAATTGTTGGTGTTGATATTTCACAAAGAAGTCTTGCTCGAGCAGCTAAGGTTAGCAGCATCTAGAACTGCTTACTGGTGGATTTTGCGATTTTAGTTATCTTTTTGAGTTGAACGTGCAGTTATAAGTTATTAGATGTTTACTTGATAGTAACTTTGGTATTACAACCCCTCCCACACACACACACACACAACAACAAAAAAAGAGAAGATAACTTATGGGGATTGTTTGATAGTAACATTAGGATGCAATTCGGATGTTGAAGTCCCTGTTTGCTTTGGTCTAAATCTATTAGAACGTCTTTTTATTAAAAAAAAAAACGTTTTTTTTTTCTTAAGGTAACTTTGCGCTAAGTGCGCTATTTTAGTTGCGCTAAGAGCGCTATTTTAGTTGCGCTAAGTGAATAGTGCGTGCGCGTGGCGCAGCGACGCGAGGGGCCTGGGCTATAGTGCGCGCTTTATGCGCTTTTAACTACTTGACCCTCCATTCCACCCCCAATGAAGTGACTTTTCTATTTCTTTTTTCTTTTTACTAATCAAGCATAGTTTTGTATTTATGCTTGAAAGATTTCTTAAATATACTACTGATCAAGAAATTTTATGAAATAGCTGTTTTTTAGTCTTAAATTTTGTCTTTTTCTATCATTGCAGTCACTGCATTCAAAATTAAACAGATTAGTGGATACTAAGGATCCCAGCAGTAAAATCAAAGTTGCAGTTCTATTCGATGGCTCCATCACAAAATTTGATTCTCGATTGTATGGATTTGGCATTGCAACTTGCTTGGAGGTATTCTTCCTCCTTTCCAACTATGTGCTCAAACAGAAACAAAATATATTCACTTGATGCTGTTAATCATTAATTCCCTTTAGATTCTATTTTCTGAAATCGTATCTTATCATTTTGTATCCAAGATATTAATAAATAGCGAATTTTTTTCTTCTTATGGTCTCAACAAACCAGCAATCTTTTATGTATCTTAAGAGTCAAAACACTGAAACTGTGCCTGTTTGTTATAGGTGATTGAGCATATGGAGGAAGAAGATGCAAGCGTATTTGGTGATGTAGTGCTCAGTTCTTTCTGTCCCAAGATTCTTATCGTCTCTACCCCGAACTATGAGTACAATGTGATTCTCCAGAAATCTACTCCACAGAGCCAAGAAGACGACCCAGATGACAAAAATCCACCACAAGGCTGTAAATTTCGAAACCATGATCACAGATTTGAATGGACCAGGGCACAGTTCAATGAATGGGCGTCTGGCCTGGCCACTAAGCATAATTACGCGCTTGAGTTTAGTGGTGTCGGAGGAGCTGCTGACGTGGAACCTGGTTTTGCTTCCCAAATCGCTATCTTTAGAAGACGCGATGCTAGTCCGACGAGCATGGTGTTGGTCCACAACTATGCACCCATCTGGGAATGGAGTAGAAAAGATCTTCCCATTAAGGAGGCGGCGGCATAGACTACCTTTTACAACCCTGGCTTAATCTTCTGTATTGCTGCTGCTGCTATCAATGAATTTAGGTTGGGTATTACAACACCATTAACATGCTTATCTTTTCAGTAAACATTCTTTAGAACGAAAGTATACATGCTGGAATATGCCTATTTTTGTAGGAAATCTTATTTCAACACCACGAAAAAAAATTCATGCACCTTGCTACACAAAGACGTGCTATTGATTGAAATTCAATTCTAAAGTACATCTGTTGACTGTCTAGATACCTACTAAATGGGTTTGAAATCGGATCGGTTAAACATAATTTTCAGGTTTTATTAGCTTTTTGCTTTCTCAAATTTGAAATTTTAATTGTGAAAGAAAAGGAGTTTCAAAGAAATACGTTACAACACTTTGTGGAAGTAACGAGAGTGAAATACAGTTTTTCCCCTTAAAGTATGAGGGTGGTATCAGTTATCCCTAAAGTATTAATTGTAACACTTAACTCCTTTTATTATAATTGTAACACTTAACTCCTTTTATTATAATTTTGTAGCTTTATTCCAAAAATATCATCGCCCCTTTCATAAATTAATTTTTTTTAATTAATTTATCAAAATAAAATTATATCTTTATTAATTATGAATCCATTCATCCATCAAACAACATTATGTTTTAATTTCATCGTTTTTTCCTTCCTTTTTTCAATCTCAAATTTTTTCTTCATTTTCATCTCTTTTTTTATAACCGAAAGAAACAAAATAATGAAGAAATTGTAATTTAATATTATTTGGTGGATGGATGAATTCATAATTAATAAAAAAATTGATGAAGAAATGAAGAAATTAAATCATAATATTGTTTGGTGTCAACCTTGAATTTTGCGAGAAAGAATTTGAAGGAGAATTACTCAATATTTTAAATAATAATTCGTACCAAATATTAATTAGACAATTATCACCAAATAAAAACATAGAAAAAAATATAAAGAAAAAAGTTGAGATAGAAATATAAAAAATTGAAACTTAAAATAAAAAAAAATATATTGAAACATAAAATAAAGAAAACAAATTGAAACATAAATAAAGAAAAAAAGGATATATATATGTAAATAAAGAAAAAAATTGAGACCATAAAACTGAAGGAAATCAAAGAAATTAAGAAATTGAAATATAATATTGTTTGATGGATGGATGAATTCATAATTAATATATTTTTTTATAAATTAATAAAGAAATAATTTAATTATTTTAAAAGGGACGGGGGTAGTTTTGAAATAAAATGTTCAATACTATAACATAGGGGGTAAGTGTTACAATTGATACTTTAGGGAGATAAATGATACTACCTTCATACTTGGGAACCTTATTTCACCCAAGTATTGAGAATTTCAAATATAACAAGTCTGTTGTAAAATACTTATTTGATTAAGTGATTATGTGAAGAAATTGATGAACAATGATGATAATTGTAAAGAGAGAGATAACAACAGAGAGAAAAGCAAACGTGTATAAAATTGGGGATCTGATTTGGGGAAGGGATATATATCATTAAATAACAAGTCAGTTACATAGGAAGTTACAAATCCCACTAAACATGGGATGTGGGATAATTGATACCTATTACACAATAAGCCCCTAGACTATACAAATATTAAATAGGAATACCCACTAAAATATATTATTTACAACACTCCCCCTAGGGGATTCCTATTGAGCCATTATTATGCTTCTCATGTTGCCTCGTTAAAACCTTCCGAGTAACAAAACCCAGTGGGAAAAAGAATCTCGGTTAGGAAAAAGAGTACAACGTATAATCTTTTCAACCAACAAATGTTGCCTCATTAAAACCTTGGCGGGTAACAAAAATCATGTGGGAAAAATAAACTCCGCTCGAAGGAAAAAGAGTACAACAAGGCACCCGGGTATCTTCTGGATACGGAATACCTGCACGGTACTCCCCCTCAAGTTAACTCCACTGAAACCTATAATGGAGCGAGCTCAGACAACCTGCGCAAGCCAATAGATTTAACATGTTTCTCAAAAGTGATTTTCGGTAATGACTTAGTAAATAAGTCTGCGCAGTTGTCCTGACTTCTGATATGTTGGATCACTATTTGCTTGAGCTCTTGATGTTGCTGATTGAAGAAAAATTTCGGAGCTATGTGCTTGGTGTTGTCGCCTTTAATAAAACCCGTTTTCATCTGCTCGATACAGGCTGCATTATCCTCAAATATAACCGTAGGATCTTCTGTGGTAGCCAATTCACAGGAACCTCGAACATGCCCAATCACGGCCCTAAGCCATGTGCATTCACGCACTGCCTCATGAAGTGCTAAAATCTCGGCATGATTCGACGAAGTGGCAACTAAAGTCTATTTTGTAGACCTCCAAGACACAGCTGTGTTCCCAATCATAAAGACATACCCAGTTTGGGAACGAGCTTTGTGCGGGTCCGATAGATAATCAGCATCGGCATACCCCACAAGTTTTGCGTTCTTTAGTGACGCATAGGGGTAGAACAAACCCATGTCAGTCGTACCACGAAGGTATCGAAATATGTCCTTTATGCCATTCCAATGGCGGCGTGTCGGTGCTGAGCTAAACCTAGCTAGTAGATTTACCGCAAACACGATATCAGGTCTAGTACATTGAGCTAAGTACAATAATGCACCTATTGCACTTAGGTATGGCACCTCGGGTGCTAACACTTCATCGCCCTCCTCCACGGGACGAAATGGATCTTTCGACCTATCCAATGATCAGACTATCATTGGCGTGTTTGATGGCTTCACTTTATCCTCATTAAAGCGTCTTAACATCTTCTGGATGTAATTCGATTGATGGACCAAAATCCCATCAGCACGGTGTACTATCTCAAGCCCGAGGAAATTAGTCTGTCCGAGATCATTCATCTCAAATTCGGATTTCAGGAGCTGGGTTGTCTCCCTAACCTCTTCGGGAGTCCCGATCAAGTTCATGTCATCGACATAAACGGCAACAATAGCAAACCCAGAACTTGTCCTTTTAATGAACACGCAAGGACAAATATAGTTGTTCACGTATCCACTTTTAAGTACTCACTTAGGCGATTATACCACATCCTCCCGGATTGTTTCAAGCCATAAAGTGAACGCCTCAACCTTACAGAGAGCGTGTTCCGTGGTCTAGAACTACTTGTCTTAGGTACCATAAGTCCCTCCGGTACTTTCATATATATAACCGTATCTAGATCCCCATAAAGATACGCTGTGACCACATACATTAGCTGCATAGTCAGTTCCTCGGATACTATTAAACTGACTAAGTATCTGAACGTAATAGCGTCCATCACAGGAGAGTATGTCTCCTCAAAGTCAATCCCAGGTCGTTGAGAAAATCCTTGTGCAACAAGACGAGCCTTGTACCTCACAATCTCATTTTTCTCATTTCTTTTCCTTGTAAATACCCATTTGTATCCCACGGGTAGAACCCCGGGAGGTGTAGGAGCAATTTGTCCAAACACTCATCTTTTCGTTAATGAATCAAATTCAACCTGGATTGCTTTTTCCCATTTCGGCCAATCATCCCTTTGTTTGCACTCGTCCACCGATCGAGGCTCAATATCATCACTTGATATAATTTCAGTAGCTACTGTGTAAGCAAACACATCATTGATGATTATTTCATCCCGTAGTCACACCTCATTCATGCATGAATAATCAACCGAGATTTTCCTATTCTCGGGAATGGATACTGATGTCGAGGCGTCCCCGGCGTCGTCTACAAGACGGATCCATAGTCCGGAACTATTTCATGAGATGGATCGGGTGGGATCCCATTGTTACTAGTGCTAACCATATTCAATTGTTGTGCATTCGCCCGCTTTCGGGGATGCAAATCATTTGATCCTATTGGTCTCCCCCTCTTATGGGTCGGGAGATACGACTGGTTAGTTGGGATTGATGGCATTCCCATATTTTGTCCGTCTTGGACATCCATCCTTACAGACACATTTGCAGCTGATATATGAGATCTCGTCACTTTAGCCAAATCAGAGAATGAGTCTGGCATATTATTGGCTACTTTCTGAAGTTCGATTATTATACATACTTTAGATTCTCTGACTACTATAAGGAGATCATGATGAGACATAGTGGGGTCGTTCCACACGACTTCACGCCGTTCATCCTGAACGTTAGTGTGAACATTATTTCCTCCCCCTAACGGCGGGAAGACAGTCTCATCATAGTGACAGTCCGCAATTCGTGCGGTAAAGAGATCGTCTGTCAAGGATTTCAAATACCGAATAAAAGATGGCAATACAAACCCCGTATATATGCACAATCGACGTTGAGGTCCCATTTAAGTCCGCTTTGATGGATCAATCGGCACATATACTGCACACCAAAATGTGCATATATGAGAAATGTTTGATGTATACCCGAACACCAATTAAGAGGTTGGGTCGCAGTGGGCCTCAAACGTACTAACATGTGCTACCAGATGTTTTACATCAATACCAAGGGACATGCAATAGTCGTTAAAAGATCGCGATGTAAACTCCGCGGCATTATCCAGTCTAATAGACTTAGTAGGATAATCCGGATAATGCATGTGCTTTCAACCGTATAATCTGAGTCAGGAGTTTAGCATATGAAGCATTCCTCGTGGACATTCCACATATGTCCCATTGGATACGCTCCAAGAAAACGAGGGAATCCTTACTCGTTTGTGCATAAGCTGGCAGAGGATCCAATTTTCCAATAAAACACGGTACACACAAGTAATCACTGTGTACTAGATCCTTATTATTCGTTAGTGGATGCCCGATAGAGGTATAAATAATATGGCGCATCACATTTTTTACTCGGCTGTCCTGGCTAGTCATGCCATAGAAAATACATGCTCGATTCACTTGGCTTCGAGCCATTGACAAGGTGTGTATCGAGCATTCGTATTGTGGTCCTATATAACTCAGTCGATAGTCCCTTTAATTTCTTCCAAGTACGCTTTTGGTCGTACAAATTAGAGGTAATGCACAAATACTATATTCCATTTTCCTCAGTAGTTTCAATGTGGTAACCATTAACTCGAATATCTTTAAAACTCAACAACAATCTCCTTGAACTTGGAGCATACATAGCCTCTTTAATGGCTAAAATCGTGCCATTTGACAATATAAGGTGGACATTTCCAAAGCCATCTATCAAATCATATGTGCCATATATTATTGTCATAGAGGTCTTACTAGGCATTATATTAACAAAATATGATATATCCATTAGGATAGTGTGCGTAGTTGCACTATTAGCCAGACATTATTCCCCACATATCATGCCTAGGAACCAAATATATCCCAATTTAAACATTTACTTGAAAAAGTAAATCGAGTTAATACCACTAAATACCTTAATAATCGGATTAAAATAAAGCCACCCAAAATGTGGTCCAAAATAAACAAAACATAGTTCAAATTTAAATGTGGTTCAAAATATGACCACTCATAATAAAAAACATATCAAAAACCAATAACTGAATGTCCAAAAAGTTTATACAGATTACATAAAATCTTTTGATGATCCTGAATTGATGAGTAGTCCAACTTAATGACCTCATCCAAGTGTTTCCTGATCAGAACCATAACATCAACCTTTTGGGTATTAGTTAGCAATTGTCCCCGATAATTGGCAATGCACTGTTTTTCTACAGGCGTATAGCCTCCATAATTTATTTAATTGAACCCCTCTAAATATATGTATCTTACGGGTCTATAGCATCCATAAATAATTATAATTGAACCCCTTTGGTTCTATTTATTAATTTATAATGAACTATGTTATTTTAATCCGAGGGAACTCCAGTCCCAATATCCATGAACCTCAAGTTCATTCACATTCATTTATCATGCAGTTATATGTAATCATTCATCACATGCATAAGATTAAACAGAAAAGCATAGAATAAATGAGAATTCATATGCATGTCTCACATATAAATTCCAGGAATAATTATTTCACACAGAAATAATAGCTAAATATCAATATAAGTATATGCCATAGCCCAGAGATGTAATAGAACTATGAATTCATCACTCTTCTATTACATAGTCTCATACAACACTGCATTTTAACAAATCGTTCAGTACTTCAACAAGTGAACTAGTTACGTAGCCTTTTTAATCATATATATAGTTGAATTGCAAGGATACAGACACAAAAAATTTAAGGTCTTCAAATTCTATATGGTAATAGAAAACAAACTTGATCGAAGTTCACTAGACAATAAACTCACAAAGTCCACGAAAATTATGAGGTTTCAGCCACATTAAAATAAATTTAAAACCTTCAAGTAATCAAACCAGAGTATTTCCCAAATAGTATACGAAGCACATAAGCATGTCATAATGATAATTTTGGAATATTAATATTTAATACTAAGCATGCTAAAGTGCACAATTAATGGCCAAACAAGAACGCTACATGTGAATAGATCAATAGTGATTTCACTGATCTTAACCAATTTAGATATATAAAATTAAATTGAAGTTTGAAATTCATAACATAGCACTAATTTCAACTCAAAACAATAGTTGTTGAATTGAATATATAAGCACACCATCTATATATACCCACATGTACACATATACAATCAAATAAGGATACACATTTTTTTCAGGATCATTCCTAATCAGGACCAAATTAGTTTAGGACCAAGTTAAACAAAAAATGATCCAACTTAAACCAAGATCCGAACAAAGAACCGAGTCGGGTTTGAAATCAAATAACCGGAACCCGAACCGGGTCGTATACCAAAAACCGTATCACCCAAACCGAATCCCTACCAGTTCAGGTATGACCGTATCCCTATGATCCGTACATGATCCAGTTTGACCGGATCGTAAATCTCAAAATTTGGGTCTGATCCAAAAGACCTAGAAATTCATCTTCTTGACCCGATTTATGAAGAAATCGCAAATTTGCCGAAAATAATTGATTTGCACTGTTTCTTTGTCGAAATTGATAGGCCCAAACACAACAATAATTACCACCATCAAGTTCTTCAACGATCAAACACATAACATGAAGAAACTCAAAATAAATTTGAGAGTGGGCTTGTGTATTATGCTTATAGTGCCTTTTAAACAATTTTCAGATTATTTAAGTAATTTGCAGAGGCTTAAAGCTCAAATAACTTATTAATTACTTATCCAAAAAATAATCTGGACACATGGTTAGAAAGCTATTTACAAGACGATTCTAAGCATATGCAGCAAGTTACATAATTCCAAATATTTAAACGGAAAATCGCACATTAGTTTTCAAAGAAAACAATTTTTTCAAAACAAATTACATATCCAACAAATCTGAAAAACTTCAAGAAGTTACAATATCATACAAGCATACTTCAATAAAAGTTTCAGGTCAATCAGACTAGAATAACATGCTCTGAAAATTACGACTTCGTATAAACATATTTCCGAAAATTCTAAAAAATCATATCACACAAGAACTTCCATGTAAATTCTGAATTTCAAGATTTAAAATCAAAAGAAGTTCCGCCATAACATGTATATTATACCATACACATAAAGTAGAATCGAAGTCTCCATAGCAATATATAAACAATGAAACATACACCAAGCATGCCTTAAAGCCATATGTTCACATAGTTCAAGCCATATCAATAATTAAATCATAATATAGCTACTGTATATAAAATCAATGTACTTAAATTCTATCATATGTACGTAATTCTAAAATGTCTACTGTTTTATTAAAGAATAGTTTTGATCACTGGCCAAGTTTCATCATATCACTTTTATCAATTGATTGTATGATTTTGTTGGACCCAACAAATTGAACAAATCAAAAGAAATATTCATATTGTTCAAAAGATTAAAGTACCAAAGACTGTAGTTGTTTACGGCAGAGACATGGGTTTGAAATTGCATATATCAGGATACATAAATATTAATAATACCAAAAGAATAATCAATTTCAACCATTAGTTATAATAATCAACCTTAACTTAAACCCTAAAACATGATTTAAACCCATAGAATTCCCAGATTTAAAAGTATATAATTCATAAGTGTTCAAGTTATTTGTTAAATTGATCATACCAGAAAGAGGCTAAGGCTAATTCCTTCAACTTTTCCATAGACTTCTGATGGCTGCAGTTTCATTTTCAATCATTGGAATGGCGATCCGAACGGTCAAAATTAAGATCCTTGTGTGATGAACCTTCGGTTCAAATTTGAAGACGATCCAACGGTTGAGAAGGCTGGAATCATTGAAAAACCGAACCTGCTGCGTGCAAATCCGAAAATCTACCTCTCAAAGTATTTTCCTCTTTTCTTTCTTGTTTTGTGATATATTTGTATAACCTTGAAATCGAGTTACAGAGCAAACTCATGCTGATAACGTGTTGTAAAATACTTATTTGATTGAGTGATTATGTGAAGAAATTGATGAACAATGGTGATAATTGTAAAGAGAGATAACAACAAAGAGAAAAACAAATGTGTATAAAATTGGGGATCTGATTTGGGGAGGGGATAAATATCATTAAATAACAAGTCAGTTACATAGGAAGTTACAAATTTCACTAAACATGGGATGTGGGATAATGGATACCTATTACACAATAAGTCCCTAGACTATACAAATATTAAATAGGAATACCCACTAAAATATATTATTTACAACCAAGTCAATATTTAACGTATTTTAAACATTTTTCAAACTCCAAAGCTTAATATTAATGAGTCATATACAAATGGGCTTAACTGCCTTGGTTGGATACATTCTGATTCAAACAATTCAAATTTTTGTTTGAATCCACAAAACAAATATTTCAGTTACCCCTCCCCTCCCCTCTTAAGGTAGACAAATTTTTCAATTTAAATCACCCAAACTATCATACAAGATACTATTAATCAATTCAATCAACAGAAAATATGATGTAAACTTATTACCGATAATTGAAATTAAAGCATAAAAAATACATCCAAATCGAAATCTACATTTTCAAAATCAAACTTTCAATTTAATAAACATTACTTCACAATTGATGGTTATAATCAAAATACATTAAAATTATGTTTTAATGATTTCGCACAAATTTCAAATAAATTCAAAATATTATTCAATCAAATCAAACTAAACTAGGGTAAACTTCATTCATACGATGCGAAGTTGTTTAAGAAAATAAATTGTGATGTTATATCCAAATTTTATTTAAATTTTTTTTTTTGGTTGAGTTAATAATAATTAAAATATTAAATTAAGGATAAAACATTCTTTTGATGACTGACTGAGCTTATGGAAGAATAAAAAAGCACGCCGCACTAAATAATTCCTAAAAATGAATAAACCAATAAATAAGAAAACGTAAAAATAAATAAAGAGGCGCCGTCTTTCCCCAACGGATACTTATATAACGGCTACTTCTCCACTTTTCCCCCTTCACTAGTGATATGATTCTTCTCTCTCTCGCTTTCACTCTTCTACAGCGATTCCTTTTCTGGTTCGCAACTTCAAATTCTTGATACCATATTCTTGCGAACACAAAGAAAAGGGTTCGAATTATTCGTTAGGAAAGGGATTCCATTTTTCTATCCGGTACATATATTGAAGAAAAGGTTAAATCTAATGTCGAGTAGTAGTGATTTTGATAATCAAGACAATTATTACAGTTGTCAACCAAAAGGGTTCTTTACGCCGCCACCCACATGGAAAAAAAAACGGTTTTCTCCGGCGGTGCCTTGTTCGGAGAAGAAGCCAAGAAGGTCATCTCCTGCCAAAGGTGATCTTTTTCATGTCATTCATAAGGTCCCTTCTGGAGATTCTCCTTATGTTAGAGCCAAACATGTTCAGGTACTTTCTTTTTCCCCTAAATTACGAATCTCGTTATGTGTTTGAATTTGAGATTCTTGGTATGATATTTTTCTACACTATGAATTTTTTGCCATTTTCAATCTATTTATCTTGATGAATTTGACCTTTTTTTGGTTGATGAACATTTGTGGGGGATGAAATTTTAGACCTACCCTGTTAATTTAATTTGGTTGGCGTCAATTTTACTGAAGAATTATACCCATTTTGTGACTAATCTTGATATTTGAAGTTATGTCTTTGTTCTTGTCTTTACTGCAACCTGAATGAGAAATTTAGGAAGCAATTCATAACCTGTTAAATTATGTATCTTGGAGGAAATATGTGACTTGTTACTATTCTTGATGGTTTGATATGTTTGCTGCATATTCAATAACAGCTTGTAGATAAGAATCCAAGTAAAGCAGTTTCCCTCTTCTGGGCATCGATTAATTCTGGTGATAGAGTTGATAGTGCCTTAAAAGACATGGCCGTTGTTATGAAACAATTGGATCGGTCGGATGAGGCAGTCGAGGCCATTAAGTCGTTTCGTCATCTCTGTCCTCCTGAATCTCAAGATTCTCTTGATAATATACTTGTCGAATTGTATAAGGTAAAGTAGAATTCTTCTTAATGTTATCCAATTGAATGTTTGGTATCACAGTTAGTGTTTTTGTGACCGAGTACGGTTTATTCTTGATAATGCAGCAATCAGGAAGGGTTGAAGAAGAAATTGAGATTCTCAGGATAAAAGTCAAGCAAGTAGAAGAAGGAATAGCTTTCGGTGGGAAGAGGACTAAGATGGCTAGATCTCAAGGAAAGAAGATTCATATCTCAGTCGAAAGAGAGTATTCTAGGTTAATATCTCTTTAAGTCATGAATAAAATCCCAATTCGTTCTTTTACATGTGAATAATTTGTTAACATTGTGTTAAAATTGAAGGTTGTTGGGAAACTTAGCTTGGGCTTATATGCAGCAGAAAGATTTCAAGTCGGCTGAAGAGAATTACCGAAAAGCACTCTCGTTTGAATCAGACAAGAACAAGCAGTGCAATTTAGCAATTTGTTTGATGCAAATGAACAAGTTAACAGAAGCCAAGTTACTTCTCCAAGCCATAAGAGTTTCATCGGTTAATGGATGTATAGATGAACCATATGCTAACTCCTATGAACGTGCCTTTCAAATGTTGGTTGAGTTGGAGTCACAACGAGATTTAAAGCCTACTTTTGAAAGGGATTTTGGATTTTGTTTTCAGGTTTCTCCGCTGCCTGGCGGTAGCAAAATGGAGAAACGAGCTTTTACTGAATTTCCATATGAGAAAAGGTCTGATTTTGACTGGAGGCACCATAAGAAGAGTGCATATGGCTCTCCATTTTGCAGTGGAGGAGGGATTCCAAAAGATCCATTTACACAGCCAAGGCAATGTTCGTGGTCTTTCAAGAATGGAGATCAAAGAAATGTTCGAAAATTGGCCTTTGATTCATCTACCAATGGTCCAAGTGTTGAGTCATTAGTGATCCAAAACAGCAAAAATGTGGAGAATCTGACTCACGAGACAGGTGGTTGGAGAAAATTATTTGAGGTTTCAAAAAGTGAACGTAAGAAAAGTTGGGCTGATGAAGTTGAAGAATATGAGCAAGAATTGGAAACTTGGAGAAGGGAATTTCAGCAGCAGAACTATACAGAAGAGAAGTTCAACAATGAGAATTTGGACTCTAACATAATAATCTCTGAGACTCCCAATCAGGTTGAGAAATTAAGTGAAAAGATAGAATCAATTGATCTTGAAAGTGGATATTTTACTCAACCAGATAAAACCAATAACCAATCAGTGAGGCGTTCATTGTGTTTTGATCAGAATCAGAAGCCAGGCTCGGAAAAAGATTATTGTACTACTTCACCATTGCCAACTAAAGCTTTGAACTTTGAAGGGCAACAAAGTTTATTGGTAAATTCTGAAGAAAGGAGGAATAGATTGAAGGTATTCCAAGATATAACACATGAAACTTGAAGTCCTAAATAGAATAGAATGCTGATAAATGGTGAATAAAAACTTTAGTGGGTGGGTGTGCATTATTCATTTGACAGGTCTAAGTTTGATTTTTCTTTGTAATGAAATTCTTGAATTCATTGTAAAGTTCAGTTGTAAATCTTTACTATGTTGGTACAGAAAATAATGTGATTTCTTTTCCTTGTTCTCATTATCAGCTTAAACATTTATATTTAAATGTTCAGAATCAGAAGTTTCTTGAGGCACATTGGATTGGTTTAATGAATCAAAGAGTCAAAATTTATATTCTATAGAGCAATCGAAAAACAGCATAGGCAACGGAAAAAGCACACACACAGTATTCCTCTGATTAACAGAGTTACAGTTGTAAAGAATAATCAAACAAACATTAAGCAAAACCTATATTGGACGTACAATAAACTTTAGGAATTGGTATTGATCAAGAAGAACTTATCCGGCAAGTTATCTAAAACTTGGATTGAATCCAATCAATAGTTTTAGTATCTGTTTGGAATGACTTGGCAAGAAGATCATTGGCAATAGCGGGTTTTGATCCGAAAACAGCATTTGCGACGGTGATAACGCCTGGGTTTTGACTGCTGAGTGCTGCAATGGCGACAGTATTACCATATCCAGTGTTCCTCTGGAAATGGACAAGGCCCTTTGGGAACACAAAGACATCACCTTTTTGAAGTACTTTCGTAATAAGATTGTTTTCCGGGTTGGAGGTGATAAATCCCACTTCGAGGGTACCTTCAATTACTGTCAAGACCTCAGTAGCTCGTGGGTGCGTGTGTGGAGGGTTGATCCCCCATGGAGCAAAGTCGATCCTCACCATTGAAATCCCAAGAGTGTTCAGCCCTGGAATTTGGGCTACGTTCACCGGAGTCACTCTCGATCCAACAGGATTTGAAGTGTTGCCTGCCATGTGGAGCCCGCTGAACGAGAAATCATTTGCAGTTACAAGCTTTGAGTCCTTGCATGCAAAACCATTCACTAGCACTGAACCATGCAAAACAGAGAAAATTAATTAATCATATATGATCAGCATATAGTAATTGAAATTAACATGGTTCTAGAATTCAATTTTTTAGTTAATTTTCGTACCAGGGCCGCTGGGATCCGCAACACAGAAATCTTGAAGTGGACTCGGGTCAGAAGCTAAAGCAAGCGAACAAGTAATTGCAATCAGGCAACCAAGAACAACAAAGTGAGATGCCATATATGTTTTCTTTTTCTCTTTGTTTAAAGCTAATCAGTTAATTGCTGAATTTATGCTATTTGAGTTGGAAACGAAGAGTATAAAAGAGATCAATTTATAGGGGATGGTTTTGAGATATATGATTATGCCGTCCTATCAGAAATCAGTATGATTTAATAAAAGTCCAAAATTGGAACATTATTTTATGATCATATAGACTGCATTGAAAGGGTCAAAGAAACTACTCATCTTATATTTGTCATTTTCCTGCCGAACATATCTAGGAAAGCTAAAATCTAAACAATGTTAGATAGATATACACAGGAAAAAAGCTATGTTGAAAAACTAGATAAAAAATTCCATCAAAGATCCAATTTTTTTTATAACAGATGTGCAGAATTTGATAAATAATATGCTAAAAGTTCTGCTATTACTATTTCAACACGGTTGTGAACAACAATGGGAAGGCTCCTTTAGATCCTATGTGGTCAGGACGGCATAATCTGCAATATTATCTATAAAAGCATCATCAAATGCACCTGTTTTGTATCTCAAGCAAACATCCTTAATCTGCATTTAAAATACATCAGTATTCTGAGAAGAAAAAGGAATCATGGCAACTAACCATTTGATTGTCTTAGCTGGGATTTTGGTTGCAACTTGCTTTGTTGCTTTCGCATCCGACCCAAGTCCTCTTCAAGATTTCTGCGTCGCTGATACTAAAGGCCCAGGTTTGAGATTCTTACATTATTTGCAAAACCAGTTCACATTTTTCTGTCATTTTTTCTAATTTTCTAATGGTGTTATATATGTACCATGATGCAGTGCTAGTGAATGGTTTTGCATGCAAGGATTCAAAGCTTGTAACTGCAGATGATTTTTCGTTCAGCGGGCTGCACATGCCGGGCAACACTTCAAATCCGGTTGGGTCAAGAGTGACTCCGGTGAATGTAGCCCAAATTCCAGGGTTGAACACTCTTGGAATTTCTATGGTAAGGATCGACTTTGCTCCGTGGGGAATCAACCCTCCACACACGCACCCGCGAGCAACTGAAGTCTTGACAGTAATTGAAGGCACACTTGAAGTTGGATTCGTCACTTCTAATCCTGAAAACAATCTTATTACAAAAGTACTTCAGAAGGGCGACGTTTTCGTGTTCCCTGTGAATCTTGTCCACTTCCAGAGGAATAATGGAAATGGTAATACCGTCGCCATTGCAGCTCTCAGCAGCCAGAACCCAGGTGTTATAACTGTCGCAAATGCGGTTTTCGGGTCCAACCCTGCTATTGCAAATGATCTTCTTGCTAAGTCATTCCAAACAGACACCAAGACCATTGATTGGATACAATCCAAGTTTTAAATAATATGCCTTAGTTTGCTGATAATTCAATAATGATCTCAAAATTGATATGAGCTTAGGTATTTGGTTCTGGACACCAAAGAAATTTAGTTTGTGGAATCTTTTTATTTGCAATATTTATTTGTTGTTTATTTCTGAATTGAAAGATACTATTATATCTTCATTTCTTGCTCTTCATACGAATCTAGAAAATATCTTCACTCAGAAACTGATTATACATGTTAAAATGAAACAAACAATTCAAAACTACTCAGGAAAAAAAAAACACTATTTTGAATTTATTTGTCATACACATCAAACCAACTGAGCATCAAATGTACATATTGAGTGCACACATACACATTGAATGTATTCAAATTCAAAACTAACATTCTACACAGCACAAAGCATTCATGATTCATATCGAATGCAAATATAAACACAATGTGACAACCCATCTCAAACACAATGAAAATTAAAAATCACACACATACATATCTCTAGCTTATCTCACAATTTTCAAGAACCAGCAATCACCCACTAAAAAAGTATAATTAAGAGATCAGGAGATTTGGACCAATCATGGAACGTCTAACATACTTCAAGCATCAACATCTTCTTCTTCATCCTCGTATTCCTCATCATCGGCAGTCGCATCCTGGTACTGCTGATACTCAGCCACAAGATCATTCATGTTACTCTCAGCCTCAGTGAACTCCATTTCATCCATTCCCTCACCAGTGTACCAATGCAAGAAAGCTTTACGCCTGAACATAGCAGTGAACTGCTCACTAACACGCCTGAACATCTCCTGAATCGAAGTTGAGTTTCCAATGAATGTAGACGCCATTTTCAGACCCTTTGGCGGGATATCACAGACACTAGATTTGACATTGTTTGGGATCCACTCAACAAAGTAAGAGGAATTCTTGTTCTGGACATTGATCATTTGTTCATCAACTTCTTTGGTGCTCATCTTACCACGGAACATGGCTGAGGCAGTCAAGTAGCGACCATGTCGTGGGTCTGCGGCACACATCATGTTCTTGGCATCCCACATCTGCTGAGTCAACTCTGGTACGGTAAGGTTACGGTACTGCTGGGAGCCTCTGGCAGTTAAGGGTGCAAATCCAACCATGAAGAAATGAAGCCTTGGGAAGGGAATGAGATTAACCGCGAGCTTCCTGAGATCAGAGTTAAGCTGTCCAGGGAACCGGAGGCAGCACGTGACACCGCTCATTGTGGCAGAGATCAAGTGGTTGAGATCACCAACTGGAATACACAACAGCCAAATTGAATTGCATAAGAAACACTATATTATATTCCACATAGGGGTCAAAGAAAAAAAAAAAAAAGACTTACAAGTAGGAGTGGCAAGCTTGAGAGTTCGGAAGCATATATCATAGAGAGCCTCATTATCCAAAACCATACACTCATCTGCATTCTCGACGAGTTGATGAACAGAGAGGGTAGCATTGTAAGGCTCAACAACAGTGTCCGATACCTTTGGAGAAGGAAAGACGGAAAATGTAAGCATCATGCGATCTGGATACTCTTCCCTGATCTTGGAGATGAGAAGGGTCCCCATACCAGATCCAGTTCCTCCACCCAAAGAATGACAAACTTGAAATCCTGTTGATAAATAGCCATAATAGAAATATCGAATCACAATCTGGTGGGGTAAAGCATTACATAACAAAATTGCTAATATTTTTTCTAGGTAATTGATATTTCTTTGGCAGCGGAAAACAGACTCGACCATAACCATTCAGGATAAGAGAATTGACGAAGGTATTATGAAAAGTTAGAAGATATAAGAAGATAATATAATCCGATAAAAAGCATAACAGACATCCAAAAACCAATCAAAATATAGGAATATTCCAAGTGACCATACCCAATCATTCATAGCACATCTTAATACAGTTGCTTTATGATTAGCCAATCCTATTGGAATGTAAATCAATCACATTGAAAATTATTATTTTCAGAATCTTCAAGTGAATCACCCTGTACAACACAGCCATAACCCATAATTACCACAAAATAATCATAATTTGGTCCAACGAGAGCGTCACATGGTTTGTTCGAGAATCTCTATCTATCTTTGAGATGTTTGGATTTTTCAAAACTCCATGGACATGCAGAAGAGAAATGCTATCCCCACTCGCACCAAGACATAACTTTTACTTGTTCAAATAGCAATTAAGGTGAAGCAGGGTTAGGAACGACGAATCTTTTTATGATAAACAGATCCATTTCGCAAGTTTGTTATTACGGGTAATGGATCGGACTAATGACGTATACAATACTTGAATTCTCAATATAGATGCAACATAGTTGGTTCTCATCCTTCAGAGACTACGAGTGTAATAGGAGCATCCTTTGACAAAAGGATCACCCTAAGATGAGCATGGCTATTGAGAACGAATTAAATCTGATGGTTCTGTTTCTCAAACTTTCTGACTTACTCCTACGGAACCAAGGTCTAAGAGATTAAATTTTTTTATTATTTTACAACCATTAATGAAAGATTCGACCATAACATTCAGGATAAGAGAACTGAACAGAGGTATTATGGAAAAACTAGAAGATTTAAGATGAGAATATGATCCGATAAAACTCATCAAAAAAACCAAAACCAATCAATATATCATGTCTTAATACAGTTGCTAAGTACTTGATTCTATTGGATCGTACACCAATCACATAGAAAAATTATAATTTTCAGATATCCAGATGAATCACCCTGCGCAGCAAATAAAAGAAAACCCTAGATCTATAAAAATCGATCTAAAGGTAATGAATAAAAGGACTTAAACCTTGCAAGCAATCACAATTCTCTGCCTCCTTGCGAACAACATCGAGCACGGAATCGATCAATTCAGCTCCCTCGGTGTAATGCCCCTTCGCCCAATTATTACCCGCACCGGACTGACCAAACACGAAGTTATCGGGCCTGAAGATCTGTCCAAACGGGCCGGATCTGAGGGAATCCATGGTTCCGGGTTCGAGGTCCATGAGGACGGCGCGTGGGACGTACCTACCGCCGCTGGCTTCATTGTAGTAAACGTTGATTCGCTCGAGCTGGAGCTCCGAATCGCCGTCGTACCTTCCGGTCTGGTCGATGCCGTGTTCGTCGCAGATCACTTCCCAGAATTTCGCGCCAATTTGATTGCCGCATTGACCGCCTTGGATGTGCAAGATTTCTCTCATTTTTCCTTTTCAAACTTTTTATTGGAAAGAGAGAGAGAGACTGAAAATTGAATTTCCCCTTTTTTCTTTTGTTCGTAGAGGAAATGAAATGGCGATTGGCGGAAAAGAGCGGTATGTGAGGGGTTGTGTTTGTGTCTTGTTCCGAGTTTGAGGCAGAGATTTTGCTGAATTTTCGGGAATGCCATTGGGGGATATTCTTCTTATCTAACAAATAATTTTGTCTCAAGTCTCAACTGTTTGTTGCAACTTGCAAATGTCTAGAATTTTTTTTAAAAAAAAAGGAAGTTAAAATGCACAAGCTTGATAGTTATATTTCCTATTGATAATTTTGGGGAATTATTTTATTTTATTTTTGACGGTTGATATCTATTTATATTTGTTTTTTTTTAAAAAAAAGGTAAATTCTACATTTAAGGAAATCGATTAAAGTATCAGTTACAACAAAAGCGGGATCACCCCTATCAAAAAAGAACTTCGGAGAGAGGGAAGAGAGATAAATCCATTACAATTACAAGATTTGCCTAATTTAGCAAGATACTGGACCAATTTGTTTCCAAGTTGAGGACTTTTCTTCAACTTTCATTTTGGCTAATGTTGAGCAATGGACTGAGCAGAACGTGCGTCGGCATGACTCAATCAATCGAAAGAGGGGGCAACACTTTGAGAACGTCATCACCGCAAGGAGAAAATCACTTTCGAAGATGACTTGAGGACACTTAGCCGCGTTCATGAGAAGATAAGCAGCTTTAATCGCAACGGAGTAACCTGGAGAGACAAAAGCAAGCAAAATGTAGCCATTTTCATTATGAACAATAACAAAGAGTAAGGCTGCAACATCAACGAAGGTTGCATCTAAGTTAACCTTAAACCAGCATTTAGGGGGAAGGGACCATTCTTGGCTAATGGGAACACATATTTTGATTTAAAAAACTTAAGGTATGTTTGTTTGGCAATTTTCAAAATTATTTTGTGTTTGGAAAATGCCAAATAAACATATTTTCTTCTTTCTGAAATTAATTTTTCACCTCTCAATTTTCTCAAACCACACTCTCAAAAGCCAAACAAACAACAATTTTCTTATTTATAAACAAAACATATACAAACTCTACTATGATTTGACATAAAGTAACATGTATCTTACATAATTTATCTCACATAACAAACATGATTTAACATAAATTCTTACACGTCATATATCTACAACTTAACTCTTCTAAACAAAACTACACCTTCTTTATTTCTCAAATCATTTTCTCAAAATTCAAACAAACAATATTTCACAAGTCAGGATTATTTCACAAGCCTCCATCATTCTCTCAAACTAATTTCCTAAATACCAAACAAACATACCCTAAGTATTTGGGCTTGTGAGTGTTCAATAGCTTGTTTTGAGGCAATATATGCTATTTAAAAAGAAAAAATAGTTAGGGTATATTTGAATTTAATTTTTAGTTTACAACATTAGAAAGGTAAAAATAATGTGTACTTGATTATCCTTGTGTTTTGATAATTTGTACTTGATTATCTAGGGCTTCCCTTATTTTTCCTTATGTATTTACTATTTACGTTCCATTTATATATATTTTGACTAATATTTCAAGTTTTTTTTTTTTTTTTTCCTAAGTTTAGAACTTTCATGGATTAAAAATAATTGGGCCATGGAGAAGGTAACAGGACATCTAAGTCCAAACATATTTATAGGAGAAATTGTGAATACCAGTTACTTTTAGGGCCGGGCCTGTGAAGTATGCATCATTTCTTGGGCCTACTTTTATTTTTTTATTTTCTTTTTATAACTCAGCCTATAACAACGTAATTATCTTGTTGCCAGGCCTTTTCAGGTGATCTTATTTCATAGAGCCATATTTAGTTAACTTTTTAAATTATAATGATAATTCAATTTAGTGTTGTCAATGGAGCTGTTTGTTTTTTATCTGACTTTAATTCGAACACATTTCAATTTATTGGGATCTTTATTTGTTACAAAACACATAGAACAAAACATACACATATACATAATATTTTATTTTTACTGTAGTAACGTTTTCCACTCAATTTTATAATACATGAGTGAATAATTTATTTATAATCTCATTTGTGTGTATATTTCCACTAAACAACAACATGAGTTAATCTTTTATATCGATATAAATACTTATATTTTTCAAAGAAATATGTTTTATCCTTTGAAAGAAGTGACATGTCGAAAGTTGATCTTATCTATGTTAGAGCTCGGTAAATTATGAGGGAAATATCCAACATATAAGCTAATTTCAATAATTATGTAATGGTAATAAACTTATTGTAGAGAATGATATTAATGAGAAATTTGAAAGTGATATTTTTGTTGAAATTTTTAATTTTGACTGAATTCATGGACTTAAAATTTAAAAAATCTGCAACATACTTATCAGACTAAAATTTGGTTCAATTCAATTATGAGGGAAATATCCAACATATAAGCTAATTTCAATAATTATGTAATGGTAATAAGCTTATTGTAGAGAATGATATTAATGAGAAATTTGAAAGTGATGTTTTTGTTGAAATTTTCAATTTTGACTGAATTCATGGACTTAAAATTTAAAAAATCCGCAAGATACTTATCAGACTAAAATTTGGTTCAATTCAATTATGGGGAAATATCCAACATATAAGCTAATTTCAATAATTATGTAATGGTAATAAACTTATTGTAGAGAATGATATTAATGAGAAATTTGAAAGTGATGTTTTTGTTGAAATTTTCAATTTTGACTGAATTCATGGACTTAAAATTTAAAAAATCCGCAAGATACTTATCAGACTAAAAGTTGGTTCAATTCAATTATGAGGGAAATATCCAACATATAATTTCAATAATTTTGTAATGGTAATAAACTTATTGTAGAGAATGATATTAATGAGAAATTTGAAAGTGATGTTTTTGTTGAAATTTTCAATTTTGACTGAATTCATGGACTTAAAATTTAAAAAATCCGCAAGATACTTACCAGACTAAAATTTGTTCAATTCAATTATGAGGGAAGTATCCAACATATAAGCTAATTTCAATAATTATGTAATGGTAATAAACTTATTGTAGAGAATGATATTAATGAGAAATTTGAAAGTGATGGTTTTGTTGAAATTTTCAATTTTGACTGAATTCATGGACTTAAAATTTAAAAAATCCGCAAGATACTTATCAGACTAAAATTTGGTTCAATTCAATTATGAGGGAAATATCCAACATATAAGCTAATTTCAATAATTATGTAATGGTAATAAACTTATTGTAGAGAATGATATTAATGAGAAATTTGAAAGTGATGTTTTTGTTGAAATTTTCAATTTTGACTGAATTCATGGACTTAGAATTTAAAAAATCCGCAAGATACTTATCAGACTAAAATTTGGTTCAATTCAATTATGAGGGAAATATACAACATATAAGCTAACTTCAATAATTATGTAATGGTAATAAACTTATTGTAGAGAATGATATTAATGAGAAATTTGAAAGTGATGTTTTTGTTGAAATTTTCAATTTTGACTGAATTCATGGACTTAAAATTTAAAAAATCCGCAAGATACTTATCAGACTAAAATTTGGTTCAATTCACACTTAATCGAGATCAAATTTCTCAAAACTCTTAGGCAAATGACAATTACAATAATAGAGGGCAATGGATGCACTCAGTATCAATTTTTAATTATGAAGATTAAGTAGAGTTACTCGTATATCGACGCGATCCAAAATTATCAATAACTAGCCTAAACCCGTGCTATGCACGGAATTATATTAAATAATTTTGTATAATTAATTATATGAGAAATTAGTAACTTGACATATGAAAATGAAAAAAAAGATTATCTACAACCCTTATTAACGAATGAGATCATAAAAGTTAATTTCCAACATTATCTCTTTGTTTTATACATAAACATGAATTAAAAACGAAGATAATGTACTTACTACTTAGCGGTTCTTTGGGGGGTTTCATTTTTTCTTTTAAGGTAAAAGATTAATTATGTTTGTACAATATTTTGAGTTATCATTCTCTCAATTTTTTACCTTCTACCCACGGTCTATGTTTTGTAATTATTAAAAAGTCTATTTTCTAAATATCTATTAATTCTATTTTATGGAGTGACAAACAATGTCATCCGTCTATACACCCAAACAATATTTACAAATGACTCTTCTACATTGATGAATCAAGCAAATGTACTGCAGCTGAGCCAAGCTTATTGTTCCATGCTACCTGATAAAATCTGAGAGCTCCACGTATTGATCTTGTCTCAAATATGACTGCAACAAACACACCACCAATGAATTGTGTTGTTGTGCAATAAAACATTGTAATAGATAACAATGAAAAGCTAATGGAAGAATAAACAAATGGCAAATATAAACTTTGTAACATATTAGAGAAGCTATAGATTTTGATTCACTGAAACTTCTCGGCGCACCAAAATTTCCAAAGGTAGAGAGAAATGATTCATCACGAAATCTCATATTTTTGTAAACTTTGCAATTTGAAGGACGGAAAAGAGAATCTTTTACTAACAACAAAGATATTTATGAGAGGGTGTATACAAACTCCTAACAAAGCTATGATAAGCATATAAGAATTTTTTTTTTCATGCCATATCACTTTCTCTAGCTATAGTTTGAATAACACTTGCATTTGCTTCTAAAAAACTTCTAAATTGATTGTTTTTTTAGCAAAAGTCAAATATTTAAACAGATAATAAGTTTGCATCTCTAATTCTATCTTTTTATAATTCTAGAATTAGTCTTCTTTCAATCTGTATTTCTCCATTATTATTAAATTGCTCATTATATGATCGTCTTTTTAACTTCATCATTCTTATCTTTGAACTCTTATGTATTTCATTGGTCAAAACAAACCACTACACAACATCATCCCATCACCACCACCATGTCATGTATCCACCAACCTTTAGAAACAGTGCCGTCCGTAAATGATCTTATTAAAAAAAAAAAAAAAAAAGATAACAAATAAGTTCGTTCATATTTGTTAAGTGCACCAAAATATATTGTCTTTACATTCTCTCAGTACTCATGGATATGACATGTAAAAAATATTAAAAAGAACATCACAATTTTTAAAAATAATTTAAAGTCAAAATAACCGTTCCATATATAACAGAAAAAAGAAAAAAGCTTTGCCTATTTGAAAAGCAATCAACAACTAAATTTTTTAAAGTAGTTTTGATGATCATCAACTCCTCCTCTCGGTGGCGGTGGCTCAAATCTTGCAGCAGATGACCCTAAAAATAATTGTTGTTATTACCTTAACAACCAACAACCACTTTTAATTGATGATGATCCTCATGATCTGCAACAATTTGGGCATAATCAGCAGCAGCAAGGTGCAAGTTTTGATGATCCCCAGTATCAATTTGGAGTTGGAGGAGGAGGAGATGCTTCGTCTCACCAATTTGGGAACTCTTCTGGGTCTAATACCATTCACAAGTCTACCACATAATTACTATTTTTTATGTTTGTGCTTGCTTCTTAATTAATTTTCTTTCACAATTTCGTGTGAGATATAGTTTTTGGTAAGAGAGAAAAAGGGAATACAGTTATAAATTTTTTGAAAATTAAAAGAACGTGTGAAAGGATATGATGGAGTTGTTTCACATCAACTGAATTTTTTTATAAATAAAGAAATTCAAAAAAAGGAGAAAAAAGAATTTCAGTCAAAATTGAACTTTTTGACCAAAACACCCCCTTGAAATAATAGTAAGTAAGATATGTAAAATTACTATATATGTTGCATACATTTGAATGTAGCTGTAAATATACAACCAATAATTTGAACCAACACGTGCTTCGCCTTGTAAGTGTTTACTTCTCGTTTACTCCATCTTCTCCTTCCACTAATAAATAATAAAATATATGCAACAATAATTTACTGATTGATGATATTTTCATATTTTTAAGTCGCCATTTAAAAATGTTTAAAAGCAAAGCATACCGTGTCCAAAATGTCTGGCTGCACAACTTACTCTTTAAACGTGGTGTCGTCTCCAAATTAAATTTTCTGAAAGTATATCAAAAGATACTTTCACTCTGTCAATTTTAATATTAATGATTTGGACATCTCCCACAACAAAAATGAAAACTTAGTAGCATGGATATTAATGTTGATCACAAATAATTGGCCGAGTATCGAATCTTTATTAAAGCTACATATTTTTTAGGTCGATGTGACTTTTCATATTTGATATTTCTAAAATAATAAAAGTAGGATATCCTTGTTCCATTATAGTTTTCATCTTTAATTATATTTAATAATTTTGGAGAACCCGTGTATCATTATTCGGGAGAGAACACTGGGCTGTTTACTCTAGTTGCGTTTTCCTAAATTTAGAAAATTGATGGTGTTTTTACTTTTCAAAAGTAATAGGAAAAATAAATAAGAGATATGTAATTTTATAACAAATTAACATTGTTTGTGATTGAAGTAGAATATAAATTTTTACATCAAATTAAAGTAGAGTTTTTAGTTTTATGAAAATGTAAAAGATGATTTTCTTTGGGGTAAAAGCCATAAAACTCACTTGTGTTTTGAGAGAATGTGCAGGACCCCCCCCCCCCCTACATTAATTTTATTGTATAAAATTTCACAATAAAATTTCTTTATGCTTTATAAAAGGTTGCATATTCTTCTTTACAACAATAATTAGCTGATAAACACAATGGACAATATTTTGAAATTTCTTTTTACCCTTGCATGAAAGAGGAACTCCGAGCAAAATGATATAAAACTCAAGAGGATTTTATGCAACAAAATTAGGGAAATTTGCACATTTATTACTAAATAATACGACACTCTACAACAATGGTACCACTTGATACGTAAATAGCATGTGACCATTATTTCGAATTTTGTAGGAAAAATTATCACGTGATAATATGCTAAAGTGAGGGTAACATTATGGTTTTTCCTCCAAAAGATAAGATAATGTGATAATTCTACCTCTAAGAGTGATGGAAACATGATTATTTTTAGTATAAAAGATGCCAATTCCGTCCATTTACTTTCAATAATTTGATAGTGATATGATAGTACCAATGATACAAAATGACCTTTTGTATGGTCCAAAAACACGATTTCCTCAATAAATTTAATACAAAGTTGAATGAAGGTTTTTCAAAACATAAGTAAATGTTATACTTTTTACCAAGAGGTTAATTATCTTTTGTCGAATGTCAATTTCAATGCTAATCGCACATGAGCGAGAAGTCTCACGATTTCGAACGAAAAAGGATTTTATGCAATAAAATTAATCCAAGAAATTATGCATATGTTTCTCCAAACATTTTAAATTGAACATAATTTTTGTATTCAACTGAGTTTCGCTCAAATACAAATTGAATCGATTATGATCTAATTTCGTAAAAAAGCAGGCTAAAAGAGATCCATTCCAAACCTTGTTCCCTATATTACTCCCCGACCAAATCAACCGACAACATGTACCTTAGTATCTCCGACCCGATTATTAAAATTGAAACAGTTCACTCACGCGCCTAATACAAAATCGCTTTCTCGTGCTAATAGTAAATACCATTTCCATTTCGAATTCCAACCATCAATTCCTTTCTCACAGTAAAAAGCAAAAAGAAAATAATTAAAGACCCCACTCCTTCCTATAAAAACTCGCAGTTGTTTTAATAAACCTCTGCACAAAGATTTCTTGATTCATATAACATAACTTGAATCTTGAATCTTACACCCGGATATAACATCCGTTTCTTCATTTAATAATACAAAATATTTTCAATTCCTTTTCTTTTTCTTGAATGCCCGTTCCGCAGAAAATCAAATCTTGAAACTCGATTTTCTCAATCCCTTTTATTTTCTTCACTCTTTGGGGTATTGGGTTTTTTAATTTAATTTTACAGGATGACTTTTCCATGGAAGAAGGTGAAGATCACAAAATTCCCTCAATTGGTGAACGATCATTTTCACAAATCACAGAAGCGTCGAGATGGGTCTTCGCTTGTGGTTCAAACCGGATTTCCAACCTCCCTTGTTGATCTTTTCATCAAGAATCAAGAAAAATTGAAAAAATCACCCAAGGAAAAGCGTGCACCTTTAGCCCCAATTCAAGTTAATCAACATCCGGTAATTACAGTTTCTCCTTCCCCTAAGCCCTCAAATTCTTGTGTAATTGCAGAATCCCCTAATCCTCGTATGATTCATCATTCCCCTTTATGTTCTCCTTCGCCTTTGAATGAAATTATTGTTGATGCTGTTAAGAATGAGAATGAAAGAAGTGTGGATGCAAATGGGGTTTTGTTTACGGTTTTAAAGATGTTTCTTGTTGTGGTTTTGGCATTGGGGATGAAAAGATTAACCGTAGGGATCACATTGTCTGCATTCTTGTTGTTTTTCCTAGATTGTGTGGGGAAACGTGTGTCGAAATTGTCGAAACCGTGTTCGGATGCGAAAAGGGTGTTAAGATTTGTGGTTGGAAAGGTTTCGAGTTTGTTTAGAATTAATGATGATAAATCAGATGAGAAGAATGAACAAGGTTCTTGTTCTTCTATGAAGAGCTCTGAATCGAGATGTCTGATTCAAGAAATTCAAATTATGGAACCGAAGGGTTATTGGGTGACACGGGTTGAGGAAATTTTACCCGAGATTGAGTTAGTATACCAATCGAGTATTAGACGCAGATTGGCATATCAAGATGTTGAATCTAAGGAAGAGGTGGTGGAGAAAGAAGAGTCTAATTATATTTCTGAGGTGGGAGAATTGAAGAAAAGGAAATCAAGAAAGGACAAGATTAAATCAAAGATGAATAAACTTGTTCCAAAGAAATTAAGAAGTTCTAAAAAAGAACGTCACCCTGAAATTGTTAGAGAAGACAACCTTGCCTTGTCTGAAGAAGGAAATTATTCGGAGACCAGTAGCGGATCATCATCGATTTCAAGTACAAGATACCAAGAAGAAGATTCCATGGATTCCATTTGTGGATTATCGAAAGTTAACGAGAAGGAAGAAGAGAAATGTGGACTAAATTGGAGACATTTGGTACTATGTTCAATCATTCTCATTGGACTCATTGGAGGTCGAGGACTTGCGGTTGTGCTTACCTTATCGTGGTGTTTGGTGTTGAATTTGATGAAACATTATCGAGGTTACGTAATCAAGTCTTGTGACGATAAATCTGGTTAAAATTATTGGATGGTTTTGTTTATAGAAGCCCCTGATTTTAACATTTGGTTTCCTTATTGCTCTTTTATTGATATACATGAGGTTGTACCTTGACTTGTAAATCTATAGATAAAGTTCATAGTTAAACTCAATTCAAGTCTTGCAGCTATATGCTCTAATTAGTTTTGTGTCATTCTTTTCCTATCGGGTTTACCGGTGATTGAGGGTGTTAACTGTGAGTCGTGCTTGCACATTGGAAAAAAAATACTCCTATAACCTTAATCTGGATTGGTCATATCCATTCATTCGCAAAACAAGTATATATGTACATGTTTTATTTGAGTGTCAACCATATCACGCATGCAGGTATGTACTGAATGTTTTGGGTTCGACAAAGCTCGGTCCGAAGACATAATAGTCATTGTGACATACACTGTTTATTGCATTTGACAATGTTCGGAACGTGCCATGAAACTTTTCTTAGTCCACTATTAGCAATAATGATTGAGCTCTTTATATTTATATGTTTTTGTATGTTCTGTGCAAAGAACCAACTCTACTAGGAAACTTAGTGGAAATATCTCCCACATTTTGTTATACGTCCTTTCTTTCTACAGTTTCACCAATTAGTGTGTTTGTTTTAGACCAACTTTTTCATATTTTATTTTGTTCTCATTACATTATTATTTCAAGCAGACAGCAAGCCTGCTAGATTGACTTAAAGTTGCAGCATATTCCTCACAAACTCTTATAAAAGATGGGTTATTTTTTGAATAAAGATACTTTTTTTTTTTTTATTTAGCTTTTGCTGTAAGTGTACATATAATGAGGGAATTAAAGTCTTTACAGCAAAGTGGTTCCATTAAGCAGATGGTGCGTGGACCCTTAATTCCATAATTCTGAAGAAGAAAGAAAGAAATATACACTCCGTGTTTTGTCTAACTTCCAGAAATATCTGTTTTATTTTAGCTTTTAAAAATTCTCATTGCTATCAAGTCAGTGTCAAATATACATCTGGAAAAAGAGTGTGATCATGTATTGTTCACATTTTTTTTTTGTAAGACAATTTTACCCTTGACACTTAGTTGTACGAGCGAAAAGATAAAAATAATCTTTATTTTATTTTAACTTCAAACATCACTTTAAAGGACAAAAATGTAAAAATATTTAAAAAATTTCTTTTTTCCAGATCTTACCTATATTTTATGTCAAATCTAAAGAGAACATTAGTTCAATTTGGATGTGGTTGGATCATCGATGAGTAGGCTTCTAAGGGCAGATCCAGCCCTATTGACCTGACCAGACCCTCTCCAACTATATAAATTTTCTATGTCAGCATTTCTTTCTTGGCTCGGTCGACCCGTTCAAACTCAGTTTGACTGGTCCAAACTTGGTCCAACCTGTCAATGCCATATAGAATGAAGACTTGGTCCAGTTCCTTGTTTTGTTTCATAAGAAAAGTAGACCGAGTGGTTGGAAGTTAAAACAAAAAGTTACTAATAATTCCTTTTTTTTTTTTTTTTTTTTATAATCCAGGTGTCCAAGTTTACGCTAGACTAATCCTGGACCCTCAGAATCCTTGTCCTAGAACTCTGAATGATGTAAATCACAGGATGTGCCTCCACCAAATCTCGGGATCCAACCATACTGTTGTACACTCTGTGCACAAAGAGGTCTTCGCCACAAATGACCCTTAGACAAGCTTACGCTAGACTAATCCTGGACCCTCAGAACCCTTGTCCTAGAACCCTGAAGGATGTAAATAACAGGATGTGCCTCCACCAAGTCTCGGGATCCAACCATACTTCACCACAAATTACCCTTAGACAGACCCATGAAAATGCTTCAATCCAAGTTCCAAATGGAATTCGAACCCCCACCCTTATCGCTGGAGCAAGCCTTATGAATTGTTGATCAACCAGTTGGAGATAATTGGTTTAGTATTAACTTGTCTAATCAATTCTAATGAGACAGATAAATAATGAACAGTAACAAGTGAATTATGACAGTATTATTAGTTGTTCACCCAACCCCGAAAATGGTTTATCCATATTTTGTATAGTTTTCTTGGCTTTTTATGTTTTGACACTCTCCAAAATGGATGACTAATTACTCAATTATCAAAAGCTAAAACACATAGTATGAATATGATCAGGTCAAGATTGTGAAAGATTTTTGGTCATGCTACTTATAAAGTTGTTTTTAAATGGTGAAGTAAGCAAGAAAATTCACCTAATACACGTGCTTATTACTCCATCTCTTTCGAATTGATTGACACATTCTTTGTTTTCATACAGAATAAGAAATCTCATGATTAATCATTTTTTTATAATAAAATATCAAAAATACCCTCTTTATTGATTAATATACATTTTCTTCTACCTTTTTTACTCCCTCCGTTTTTATTTATCGCGTTGATCAAAAAAATTTGTTTACTTTTATTTGTCGTTTTAGGATTCCAATGTAAAATTAATTGTTTTCTACCAATATTACTATTCTTGTTAATGTTTGTAATAAATGCTAATTAATGATGTTATTATTTGATTAAAAGGGTATTTCGGGATTTTTGCTTAACAAAATGACAATTTATTGCATTTCTTAATCGGTGTGTAATTCTATAAAACGACAAATAAAAAAAACTGAGGGAGTAATTTTTTTTTTGTGATCCTTGAGTTTCCCAAAAAGGATAAAATTAAAAAGAATTGCATTGAAAAATTAAATGAGTCAATTAATTTGAACGGATGGAGTAATTATTATTGCTAATTGACGCAAGTTGGGCCTGTTTGTTTGGCGTTTCCCAAATTTTTTTCGTGTTTGGGAAATGCCAAACAAACGTGTTTTCTATTTTTGATATAAATTTTTCATCTTTCAATTTTCTCAAACTACTCTATCAAAAGTCAAAACCAAAACAAACAACAATTTTCTCATATCTAAACAAAACCTATACAAACTCTACTATGATTTGACATAAAGTAACATTTCTCTTACACAATTTATCTCACAACAAACATGATTTGACATAAAGTCTTACATATCTTACACCTACAACCTAACTCTTCCAAAAAAAACATATAACTACTTTATTTTTCAAACCACTCTCTCAAAACTCAAACAAACAACATTGCGTAAATCGAGATTATTTCACAAACCTCCACTACTCTCCCAAACTACTTTCCCAAACACCAAACAAGTTTTGCATAATTACTCTGCACATAAAAAAAACAAATTTTTATTCTGCCATGAACATGTCCTTGTCAATCCTTAACAGAACAAACTAAAAACTTTAAACAGTACAATTACAAGAAAGATAAATTATGTGATTAAGTTCTTGGAGAAGATAATACTGGAGCTTTATTTTCGTAGTCATACAATGCTCCAATTCCATATTTATTGCATTATTACAATTGAAAGATTTAACAAAAACAACAAAACCAAATTGAAGAATCATATTCTAAAAGACTAAAATAGTCAACTCTGTTCCTTTTTGCTTGATTAATTGTATGGTGCTTGTAGTTGATGGACTATAGTCTTATCAACCTGAAAAGCCTTAGCCAAAACATCATCTATTATCGGAGGATTAGTCCCGAAAACGCTATTAGCAATGGCGACGACACCTGGATTCTGGCTACTGAGAAACGCAATAGTAACCGCGTTTCCGTACCCAACATTTTGTTGAAAATGAATAAGCCCGAACGGGAAAGCAAAAACGTCGCCCTTTTGAAGTACTTTCGAGATGAGCTTGTTTTCAGGATTGGAAGTCACGAATCCGACAAACACCGTCCCCTCCAATACCAACAGTATTTCAGCCGCACGAGGGTGGTAATGAGGTGGCACCACCCCTCTAGGGGCATAGTCGACTCTCACGGTGGAGATGCCGAGCGTGTTGAGGCCCGGAATTTCGTTCACGGTTGGCCTATTTATAAAAACCCCCAACGGATTTGATGTGTTTCCGGGTATGTTGAGCCCTTTGAATAAGAAGTGATCTGCAGATACTTGTTTTTGGTCTAGGCAAGCAAAGCCATTCACTCTCACTGCATGCATGAAATACCAACAAAAAATTAGCATTGTTTAAAAATGAATCTTTGAAGAACACAAATAACTTTTTTCGGTTAATATCGCAAGGGTATTCAGGCCTGACTTAATCCATTTCGAGTCGTACGTGCTGGAGATCGATTAATAATTACTACTAACCTTGACTGTTGAAGTCTGCAACACAAAAATCTTGAAGAGGGCTAGGTTCATAGGCTAGAGCAAGAGTAGTACAAGTTATAATTACAAGAAGAGTTAATGTTGACATATTATTTGCATTTGCCATTTCTTTTTTGATAAATATTTTCAGATCACAATTAGGTAAATTGGAAAAGACAGAATGTTTGGATTTGTTGCAGAGGATGTTATATTATATATTTGGCATGCATGAGTTTGGAAGTTGGAACATAATTATCATTTATCTATATTTATAGTCATGTGACAGCTACATCAGATAACTAACCAAGACAAAGTCATGTAGACAACGCCCTGCCGTCTGCCAAATAATCTTATATATATTTAACGAAAAAATCAATAAGGAAATGAATCACTAGCTAGGTTTATAAGCTATGATCAGTGTATGTATAGGGATGTACTTAAATATTGGGGTATTTTGCAAGTTAACTTCCTGTGATATGTCTAATGGGCAATTTACCTCCATGTGAAATAAAAATATGCAATTTATATTAACTCCCTGTGAAATGAAATAATGAGCAATTTACCTCCTCGTGATACAAAAATAGACAATATACGTCCCTGTGAAATGAAATAATGAGCAATTTAACTCCCTGTGATATGAATTAATAAGCAATTTAGAGGGAGGCAATGTGCTTCTTTTATAAAAACACAAGGAGTTATTTTGCCATTTTTCTTAACACAGGGAGTTTACCTATTCTGAATAACACGGGGAGTTAATCTGCTATTCACTCTTAAATATTGTGACTACTAATTTTTTTTTGGCCTCATGTAATTAGATTGTGTGCTGTTATATATTTTGTGAAATTAACGAAGCAACCGGATAACTTCTTGGTTAATTTGTCTGAATTGGGTAACTTTTGGTAGTAAAAGACAAGAAGTAGTATTATAGCTAAGGTTTATGCTAAAGATGCATGGATTATACCAAGTCTTAGGACAATATCATAAACAATGAAGGCACAGCACATGATCATACAATTTCCTAGTTAATTAATTTATAGATTGGTTCTTCCATTAAAAATTTGACCTGATGTTTGTGTACGTATCATAGTCTTGATTTGACATTTTCCTTGTGTTTGTTTGGTCTAAACTCTAAAAAATGAATTAAATATTTATTTAATAATTAATCTCACCTTCATAATCATATGTTATAATTCTCATTTTTGAAGAGTTCAAACTTCATAAACTATATTATCTCTAATATTAAATCAACACAATATATTCCTATGCTTGATTGCTTTTCTTATATGTCCCATAAGCCAAAACGTCACGACACAATCATGAACCGGCGGTAGAGGAACCAGCTATGGAATCGTGCTGTCTTAAAACGCCAAACTCGTTCGTGTCCCGAATAGAGTAATGGTTTTAAGAGTCGAGAGAGGTGCGATGAAAACTGGCATTTATAGCTTGTTTGGTTGTCAAGAAAGTGAGGGAAAATTGTAGGGAAAGGAAAAGGAAAGGAAAGGAAAAGAAAGTCATTTTCCTCTACATGTTTGGTTGTCAGGAAAATTATTTTCTTACAGATGTTTGGTTGTCAAGAAAATTTTGAAATATAATATTTTTGATAAATATTTTTGTTTGATTATGAATACTTTCAAAATTATAAAATATATTAAAAGTTATTGCAAAATAAAAGTTATCAAATTAATCCCTAGAATAGAAAATAAAAAGTACAAATCGAGTAATTGAATCAAATAAAAGCTAACAATAATGAAACAAATAAACTAAAATATTTTAGGTAAAAAGGGTGCTTTTGCATCATTTTGTGGGGGTATAATTGTTATAATGACTTAAGAGAGTACTTTTTTTGCTAATAATAAATAAGCACAAAGGGGCTTTTGATAGGAAAAAATCACAAATGGAGAATTATGATAGTTAGATAAAGTACATGGAGAGTTTTGCAATTTTCTAAAAAATATTCCCAGGATTTTCCAGGATTTCCCCATCAAATTGGTGGGGAAATTTTTTCTTCATAAAATTTTCTTACAGGAAAGTTGAAGGAAAATAAAAACCTCCTTTCTTGCTATCCAAACAACAATACGAGAAAAAAAAAACTTTCTTTCCCTCATTTTCCTGACAACCAAACAGTACATTAATCAAACAGATTGTGTTCAAATGAGTTGGGTTGAATCTGTTCTAATCAAACAAAGTTAATGCTCTTCTTAATTAGCAGGTAATAATCACTATTTGGGTAATCAATTCGAGTGGTGGTTGCAGCCATGGTGCATATAATTAAGTGAACGTTGGTTGGGCCAAAATATATAAATGACTAGGTAGGTAATAAAAAAAAATTCAAATTGAGCCAACCAAAATTTAAACTCGGACCGAGTTAAACAGTCAATTGCCTATAATTGGGCCAAATGTTGATCCATATGAAATAGTCTTTATTGAAGAATATATGGCCTATATGGTTGAGTATTGGTTTATAATTGGGTCAAAATCACTTCAAATAAAATTTGAGCACAACTATTATTATATGCCCAGATCTAATAAACCTTCAACCTGTAAAAGATAATAATTTGAAACATACTATTTATTTTTTCTGGATAAAATACTTTGACACTTAATATCTATACCATCTACTTTTTCTTTCTACACTCAATATTCAAACTCAACACTAACTTTTTCAAAATCACAACAATATAACATATAGTTTCAAAAGGTTTCACAAATAACCAAGTTAAACCATTTCTTCAAAACCTAAACAAAAGCAAAATTAAGTCAAAATTTAACCAAATGAGCCCATAGGTTTCAGGTTTATAAGTAAGAGCTGACTCTTCCGATCTTCAACATTTTGAGCCCTTTTGTGCCACAATTTGACTTCTAATGCGGTCAAACTAAGTGTTAGGTTGTTTTGATTTTAAGAGAATACTTTAAAATGAATTTTTGAGATATTAAGAGCATCTCCAATGGTTGGGAAGGCTCGGGGCTTCGGAGCCCTGGGCTGTCCCTGTCCTCATCCCGAGCTCCGTCTAGTCGTCACCAATGGTAAGACTCCGAAATTGATTTAATTTAATTTCTAACTCTTGCTAACTCTCACTTATAATTAAAATAAATTTGATAAGTATAAAATTCATTCGGGTTTTTTGGAATTATTCTACTCCGTTAGTATATTAAAACGGTATATGGTATGTCGAAATTGGAGTTAGGGTGAATGTGAAATTGATTCTCAAATATCACCCTTTGGAATGGAAGAAAAAAAATAGAAATTGTTTTATCCCACCTTGGAATTGGAAGGAAAAATTTTGAGGTGTATATATAATTTGCCAATATAGTGATATAACAATCTAGCTACCAAAAGCCTCTTCCTTCACAAGCAGGGGGTACAAATCATCGATCGAAATTCACTTCGGACCTTCAAGACTTGTAGTAGCCCGCTACCTGCGGCTAAGAATATAGTCCCATTCTCTAGCTTTCGGACAAATCCAATTTTTGCACATTTCCATTTTTTTTATTAAACAATTAATTAGAATTTATTAAATGCAAGAAAAAGTTAATTTTATTAATTATTTATTTAAATAATCAATTTTTTTCTATTTAAATTAAATTAAATTAACAATTTTAATAAAAAAATGGGAATCCAATCCGGGAATGCGTTATTAAACAATTAATTAGAATTTATTATATGCAATGAAAAATAATTTTAATAATTATTTATTTAAATAATCATTTTTTTCCTATTTAAATTCAATTAAATAAACATTTTTAATAAAAAAAAAAAGGAATCCAATCAGGGGACGTTCCCTGACTTAAAGAAGGGCGCGTGAATCTCACGCACCCATCGTCTCCTTCTTCTTGCCCCCCTAGCCCACTGGAGACTAGGGCTGAAAATCAAACCAAGCTACTCGATACTCGACTCGAGCTCGTTTAATTAAAGTTCATTTGAGCTCAGTTCGTCACACTAATCAAACAAGCTTGAACATCTTTTTTCGTTCGATAATTTTTGAAGCTCGGCTCGAGCTCGACTCGATAAGCTAAAAATTAAAAAAATACATGTAAAATATCAAGCTATTCGATACTCGGCTCGAGCTCGTTCGATAAAAGCTCGTTTGAGTTCGGCTCGATTGAAAATCAAGCCAAGCTCAAACATAAAATTTCAAGCTCGATAAAAATCAAACCAAACTTGAACAGTATATCGATCGATAATACTCGGCTCGATTACAACCCTACTGGAGACCGCCAATCCCTTCACCCCTCAGCACCACCCCCTCCCCCCACTATCTCCATTGGAGATGGCCTTATAGGCTTTCGCGTAAGTGAAACAAACTTGTTTATTTAGATTTATTAGAAATGAAACGAATAGTATATTTTTTAGAAAGTTATACTATCATTTTTTTCTTTTGAGAAATTATGAAAATAAGATAAATAGTATAAGAGATAAGTTATTTTATTTCAAATCAAGTTTGTTTTGGGAGAAAATCAGACTATGAAATATATAATGTATTGATTGATTGATGTTAATATATACATTTATTTAATGAATAAAAAATATGAACGGGTGATTGGTCTAGTGAAAGGACTAGCCCCCATAAAATAGACAACCCAAGTTCGATTCCTCGTTAGGAGAGATTAATATCTCCGACGCATCTTGAAATGAATTAAATCAGATCCTAAATGCCGTCAAAAGAAAATAATAAAAAAAATTAAAATAATAACACAAAATAATTCTATATCTATTGCTAATTGTTAGTAGTAAGTTTGCTAAGATTTTTTTTTCTATTAATGATGATTTTGTTTGCAGAGACATTTGATTAGTTAGTAGGGTTAATTAGAGAGAGTGAGGCGTCAAAGAAAAAAATTACTTTGATTAGTGCGTATTTCGTGCAACTAACCTTACATAAATACTACAAGAATTGCCTCTTAAATAACTTGGAGAGCCAGATAATTATTCCCTCCATTTCATATTATTACATATTTTTTTATGGTAAAATGTCTCAAATATTCTTTACAATAATGACTACTTTTTAATTTTTTATTAGTGAGTAGAGATCATTAAGTTTCATAACTCCAATGAGAGAAAGGGGTAAAATTGAAAAAAAAAAAAAAATACTTTGAAAACCCAAACATACCAATTAATTTAAAACAAAAAAAATTTCAATTAATTTAAAACAAAAAAATTTGACATATATGCCAATTAATATGAAACGGGAGGGTACTTTAATACGGGCACGGAATTGTTTTTTCCCAATCAACTTATAATTTGAACATTACTAGTAACTTTATATAATCCAAAACCAGAGGCCTTTGAAATCATATATTAAAAATTAATAGCAATCAATTAATTGGTAAAATGAAATCTGTAAGCAATATTGCTTGGTTTTCTTTCTTCTTCTCTACCGTTCTTGTTTCTACATGTTCCAGTTTCAACACTCCATCTCACCAGAGTTTCATTCAATGCTTGGAGAATTACTCCCAAATTCCCTCCAATCCAATCTCTGCAGTTATCTACACTCGGGACAATTCTTCATACTCCTCTGTTCTTCAAGCTTACATAAGAAATCTGCGATTTAACGAATCCACCACCCCGAAACCTCGACTCATTCTCACCGCATTACACGTTTCCCACATTCAGGCAGCCATTATCTGCGCCAAATCACACGGCGTCCAAATGAAAATCCGAAGCGGCGGCCACGACAATGAAGGAGTCTCGTACGTTTCCAACGTTCCCGATTTCTTCATCCTCGACATGTTCAATTTCCGGTTGATCAACGTGAGTATAGAAGATGAATCCGCGTGGGTTGAAGCCGGGGCCACTCTAGGCGAAGTCTATTATAGGATTGCCGAAAGAAGCAACACTCATGGCTTCCCGGCCGGGGTTTGCCCCACGGTTGGAGTCGGTGGCCATATCAGCGGTGGAGGGTATGGTAACATGATGCGAAAATACGGTCTTTCAGTCGATAACATCATCGACGCTCAAATCATCGACGTTAATGGAAGGATTCTCGATAGGAAATCAATGGGAGAGGATCTTTTCTGGGCTATTACTGGCGGCGGAGGAGCAAGCTACGGAGTCGTGTTATCATACAAAATCAAACTCGTTCGCGTCCCCAATATAGTAACGGTCTTCAGAGTCGTGAGGAGGTACAATGAAAACTTCACGGACCTCGTTTATAAGTACCAAAAAGTCGCAGCAAACAAGCTTCCAAAAGAGTTGTTCATTAGACTCATTCTCGATGTTGAAAACAACACGAACAGAGCTACGTTCATCACCATGTTTCTTGGAAACTCTCAAGAACTTATCTCCGTGATGAACAAGAACTTCCCCGAACTGGCATTAAATCAAACAGATTGCGTGCAAATGAGTTGGATCGAATCAGTTGTTTTCTCGGCTATTTTCCCAACTGGAACACCAGTCAATGCTCTTCTCAGCAGGGTTCCTCAGGTACTCGCGCACATAAAAAGAAAATCCGATTATCTGAAGAGACCAATTCCAAAAGAAGGGTTAGAGTTCATATTGAAGAAAATGGTTGAACTTCAAACTCCGATTCTAGTATTCAATCCGTATGGAGGTAAAATGGCTGAGATTCCATCGTCAGAAAAACCGTTCCCACATCGAGCTGGAAACATAGCTATGATTCAGTATGCAACAAATTGGGACGAAAATGGAGCTGAAGCTGAAAATCGTTACTTGAATTTGACAAGAACGCTTTTTGATTACATGACTCCGTTCGTGTCCATGAATCCGAGGGAAGCGTTCTTAAATTATAGAGATTTTGATATCGGGATTAATCGCAATGGGAGAAACAGTTATTTGGAAGGAGCGGTTTATGGGGTGAAGTATTTCAAGGAAAATTTTAATAGGTTGGTTAAAATTAAGACAAAGGTTGATCCTCATAATTTTTTTAGGAATGAACAAAGTATTCCAGTCTTGCCCTGGAATAAGTAAAAGTGACTTGTACAAACCTAATGATAACAATGGATAAAAATGAATGTGAATTTCATGTTATGTTCATTTGCAAACTATGTTGCACGGATACAAATACATGGATATGAATATAATATGACACGGATACTTTAATACGAATTTTTAAAAATTATTGGATACCATACTGCAAGGCTACGATTGTAAAAATATAATTTAAATTTATTTATAAGCAACTAGATCATTTAATTTGAGTATGATATAAATAAAAATTATACAACTCCAAAAGCAAACGTAATTCATTCTTAACATAACGTATAAATGAAAAGAATTCATTTTTGAGATTTCATGGCCTAGGAGATAGACTTGAAATTAAATAGATAGATTAGTGACACTAATCGTTTATGTTTAGCCCTATAGACTTTATCATTTTTAGTAATTTAAATATGACACATAATATTACATAAAAAAACCTATTGGTGTATCCTGACGGCCAATTAGTGTATCCAATACGTATCTATTTTAATTTTTATTACCGATATGCCACGTGGCTTATCGAATACGTATCACTCGCGTACCCTATGCGTATCGATATTTCCGTGTATCTGATACAATATTTTTTTTTGGAGTATCTGTGTATCATCGTTTGCAAATGAAGTTATAGAAATTACTCTAATGTCGTGACTGTAATGTGCATGTTTGTTTGGCATCTAAAAAAAAATCCGTGTTTGGAAAAAGCGAAACAAACACCATTTCTATTTTCTGAAATAAATTTATCTTCTCTCAATTTTCCAAACTACTATCCCAAAAGCCAAACAAACAACAATTTTCTTATCTAAAAAAAAATCATACACAAATTCTATTTTGATTTGACATAAGTATATCTTTTACACAACTTAGATCACATAACAAAGATGAATTGACATAAGTCTTACACCTACAACCTAAACTCTTAAAAAAAAAACTACTCCCGCCTTATTTCTCAAACTACTCTTCTAAAATTCAAACAAACAACATTACGCAAATGAAGATTATTTTACAAGCATGTACCACTTTAAAAAATTACTCTCACAAATGCCAAATAATTAGGACCAATATTTTCTTTCCAACCATTATCAAAATCATTCCCGTTATACCTACAACTTAAACTCTTCCAAAAAAACTACCCCCACATTATTTCTCAATCCACTCTTCCAAAATTAAAACAAACAACATTACGGAAATCAAGATTATTTCACAAACCCCAATCACTCTAAAAAACTACTCTCACAAATGCCAAACAAACATACCCGGTATTTTCTTTTAAACTATTAACAAAATCATTCCTGTAAATATTTTTAAAAAAAAAGAAGTATATGTGAAATACTCAAGTATATGCAAACTTACCCGATAGTTTGTGATCAACGCGTCTTCCAACTCAAATAACACAGTAAAATTTTGGGATTTTTTTTTTCTGTTTTTCCTAATCAAGATTTTGGAACAAAATTAAAATAATATTTTTCCCCAAAAACGTTATTGCGATTTTAGGACGAAAATCTTTAATAGAGAAAAAGAATTGCTCTACTAACTGAATGACATAACTGATGAAAAAAACCAAGAGTACAATCAAAATTGGGATAATTGCAAATTACTTAGCCAACACAAGATCAACTCAAAGCTAATTTGGCTAAGTAATTTGCAACTTCATTTCCTTGGCGACGAACATGACAAACTTGGATCGAGTCAAACGAACTAGCCAATCTTTTTATATCTTCAACGAGTACCCCGAAAGAGCCAAGAAAGGGATTTTGTTCTCTAACGCGGTCAATTACCACTTTACAATCCCCTTCCAATATTACATGTTTCCAACCTTTCGTGATAGCCAGCTCCAAAGCCTTGATAGCTGCTGAAGCCTCCACCACTTCAACTGGAAGTTTACGGTCTATCCTCAAGCTCCTCCATTCCATACATTTGCCCTCATGATTCCTTGCAACGACTCCTAATCCAGATCTGCCATCCGCAAGCGCACCATCAAAGTTTAACTTAATAACATTAGGAGGTGGTGCACTCCATCTTGAATTAAGCGGAACCGTTACTTGAATCTGTGTGATAACATTTGCTGCATTCACCCTAGCCCAATAATCCTTTGCAAATTCGATAACTTCGTGTGGCTGAAATCCTTCTTCTCCCACTCGAATCTTATTTCTGTTATTCCATAAGGCCCAAGAAATAATCCAGCACAAGTTCCTTTCACTTGACACCAGTTTAGTTCGCAATTTTTCAACCCAATCACTCACTGAAGAAAATACATTTATTTTCACTTGTCTTGATTTTTTTAATATCTTGACTTCATAGGGTAAAATCGATACAAAATAAAGAGATATGTTCATATCCAAAATCTTATAAACCAAAATTATGCCAAGAGAGGAACATGCTTCACCATCATTCGTACAACACTTGTAAAATCTTTCCATTTCTTTTAATATTTTTATTACATTTTTTTGTCTTTAAGATTTTGATTATCTATTATACTTAGCTATTGATTGCTTATTTCTGCTTAACTCTCTTCAGAACACGAAAACTATAATTATAATTAAGTGACAAAATAATTCTTACACTAGCTTTGTATCATTTCAGGGTAGGTGTTTAGTAATGGGATACCGAGATATGAAGTGAGTTACTTATAATTTTTGCCTTCATGTTCTGTGGATTTAATTGTTATTAAATTTTGGTTTTTTTTTTCACCAAACTTGATTAGTTGGGACCATATTTCCGTAGATCGATGAAACTTATCGGACGTAAGTTGATCATTATCTGAAAATTAATGTTGAACGCATTTATTTTTAGTATACTTTCTTTACCCTTATGCGTCATATCGAGTTTTCGTACTTTATTTTGTATTATAATTTATGAGATTTCTGTACAGGCTAATAGAAGAAGGAGGTCATTCGTAAAAACCATGGAAATGATATACCCACAGAGGTAAATCGGTACTTTATTTCATGATAACATAATTTCTCCCCTTACCGAATGATGCAGTCTATGCAGAGAGCATGCCTGTCAGCTGGAAGGATGGATTTTTAACTGTTAATTGCTTTCAAAGTAGGTTTCTCTTGACAACTTAGCTTCGACTTCTCTTTAGTGTTATTCTTTCTTAGGGGTTTGTGTGCTAGAGGTAAATCGGTACTTTATTTCATGAAAACATAATTTCCCCCCTTACCGAATGATGCAGTCTATGCAGAGAGCATGCCCGTCAGTTGTAAGGATGGATTTTTAATTGCTAATTGCTTTCAATGTAGGTTTTTCATGACAACTTAGCTTCGACTTCTCTTTAGTGTTATTCTTTCTTAGGGGTTTGTGTGCTAGATGTCACGAACTTAAACTTCTTGAAAGTTTACAGTGCAGCACTTAGCCACTAACGCCTCTAGCGATGGTTCCGCCCCTCCGTTGGAATTGGCTAAGTCAGCCTTATTAGTCCCTAAGAAGGTTGCTAAGAAAGCTTGAAAGTGAGAAAAGTAAAGAGAGCACTTGAGAGAACTTGGGGAATACTTAAAAGTTCACTAACTTGAAGAACTCTTGGATGATTTATTTCAAATGAAGTCTACCTCTATTTATACTACAAGCCTCCTCAAATGGACGGCTATGATCTACTTGATCTAAGGGCTAGGAATGAGCCTCTAGGCCCTTCTACAAAATTCTACCTACACTTGAACTATGTACAAGGTTCTAGGTTATTCTACTATGTACATACAAGGTTGTGGAGCCTTCTAGATGGTCCTACTATATGCTACCATCTTCATGAGTCTTCCACAAGGTTCTAGACCCTTCCGGCATGTACTACACTTGTGTAGGCTCTTCCGATCCCTTCTAGTGCCTTTCGGCATCTTTCAGACTCTTCCGACTTTTTCTTGAACCTTCCGAAGCTATGTGGAACCTCCCGGAACTCTCTTGAATGTCACGTACCCGTGTGGAACCATCTAGAATCCTCCGAAACCTCTAAGGGCCTATTTGGTTCTTCAAAACATCCAGGATAGCCCCTGGGACACCATCGTGCCACCCGACGGGTCGTGTCTTGCCACACTGCCTTCCCGTCGCCCATGGGCGGATCTACATTGGCCATTGGGGGGGCCTTGGCCCCCCCAAGATTTTTACTTTTTTATATTTGTTTTCAATTTTATTTGTATATATTATTTTTATTGAATTATTAAAATGCATTGGTATTCAATTTTGATATTTATAGATCAACATCATAAACATTTTTTTGTTAAGAATTCTTTGTTATAAATTAATAAAGTTTTTGAAAATAGGCCTAAAATCAAGTTTATAAGGTCGATATTTTATGAATGGTTTATTTATATTGACAAGACGATTATTGCGAATTTGATATTATTTTTACTATAGATAATTTTATGATACAAAAAAATGTCGTGAGAATTTTTTTTATTTAAAAAAAAATATTGCAGTCTAAATTCAATATTGTGATAGTATGCTTTATAAATATATTTATATTTAATTCGTGTGCTTAAGTAAATAAAATATATTGATTGTTATAAAATATAAACTATTTTTTATTGATAATATTTTTCGGCCCCCTCGACTTCTAATTCCTGGATCCGCCCCTGCCGTCGCCCGTAACCGTCCCTGTCTTGCTCGGGCCGCACCCCGGGTGATATGCTGCGCGCCCAGCTAGGCCTCCCGCCTTGTCAACAGTCCCGTGATGTCCCTTTCGGCCTTTGCCTCGATCAAATGCCTTGTCCGCTCGATCCTCGTGGTCTGCCAAAGTGTTGGAGCGTGACATAGAATACTTAATCTTTGGTTTACAAGCTTGATAGTGAAATAATATAAATCTCTATAGTAACCTATCTATTGTTTTCCTTGAACGTTACGTGTAAGATCTTCCGTTCACCTTCCAAGATGTGTATCAGAGGCAACACATTGCAATAATTGCCTTAAACAAACATTTTGTAGGTTTGGAATAAGAGCTATTGACAAAAAAGATCAAAATCAGATGAGATATCTATACTATATCTAAAAAGAAAGCCTTGGAGGAATAGTACATTTGGATCTTTACATTTTAATGTGCTGGTTATTTGTGATGTTTTTTCATGGTGCTGGAACTCATTTACTGCTCGTCATGAATGTTTCAAAACTTACAAACTAGTCTCTTTTGAACCAGGTCCCACAAGCTATTAATATGATTCTCGTGACCATGAGTAATGACCTCTCCTTTCAACATTTTTGATATAATCTTTTGAGTTTGTGCATGAACACTTTGGTATGGCTCTTGAACTTGATGTGAGTCGCTCTTACAAGATAGAGTTGGAATCTTCGATGCATGTTTTCAAGTTTCAAGACTTTCATATATTACTGCAATTTTTTTTTTGTGAAATGTCATTGTACATTTATGTGTTTTCTGACTTAGCTGCTGATTTCAGTCGCCTGAGGGAGTCACTTCGCTGTTATAAACAACTTTCCAACATTTTGACATTTTTGAAATTTTATGAGGGCCCAATCCAAACAAGTAGAAGTACTCATTTGCTGAATATAAGATATTTCACACAAGGATCGATTTTGATTTGACATAAAATAATATATCTTTTACACAACTTACATCACATAACAAAAATGAATTGACATAAGTCTTACACATCTTACACCTACAACCTACACTCTTCAAAAAAAGCTACCCCCACCTTATTTCTCAAAACACTCTTCCAAAATCCAAACAAACAACATTACGCAAATGAAGATTATTTCACAAACCTGTATTACTCTAAAAAATTACTCTCACAAATGCCAAATAATCAGCCCAATATTTTCTTTCCAACTATTAACAAAATTATTCCCGTTACACCTACAACCTAAACTCTTCCAAAAAAACAAATAACATTACGCAAATCGAGATTATTTCACAAACTCCTACCTATCATAAAAAACTACTCTCACAAATGCCAAACAAACATACCCGATATCTTTTCATCTATTAACAAAATCATTCCTGTAAATATTTTAAAAAAAGAACTTCTGTGTGAATTACTCAAGTATTTGCAAACTTACCCGATAGTTTGTGATCAACGCGTCTTCCAACTCAAATAACACAGTAAAATTGTTTAATCTTGTGAACAAAAATTATGCTCTTGCTAATTGTCATTTTGGGATTCTTTTTTCTTTTTTCTGTTTTTCCTAATCGAGATTTTGGGACAATATTAAAATAAATTTTTTTCCCAAAAATGTTATTGCGATTTTAGGACGAAAATCTTAAATAAAGAAAAAGAATTGCTCTACTAATCGAAATTAGAAAGAGCAGAAAAAATTGTCCCTAATTCGCAATTAAGTAAATCATAGTTTTTCTTTTAATTTTTTTCTTTCCAAAATTGCAATTAGGATTATGGGAAAAAAAAAAGATTTTTCTTTTTAGTGTTGTTCTAAAATCACGATTAGGAAACATAGACAAACAATTTTCCCAAAATAATGATTAAAAAAAGCATGATTTTTTTTTGTCCCAAGTCGTGATTAGGAGCCTCATCAAGAAGCCAAAACCAAATTTTGTATAGCTCATGTGCCACGCACATGACCCATATTGCTTTTCTTTTTCATAATTTTCTTTAAATCATAATCAAAATTCTTCAATAAAAATTCATTAACCCACAAATGAATCTCACGTACTAATTGGGTAAAAAAAAAAAGTAATATATTTGCTTTAGTTAAGTGACTTATGGGGTAAAGGTAAAGTTGTCAGCTCAAATACTTATGAGACGAACTTATAAGTGGTCGTAAATTATGAGATCAATTTTGCCTTTTTTACATCAATATTTGATTATTTTGTAAAAAATATTATAACTTGGAGAAAATATGCTTCGAAATATATTATTTTAACATTTACTCAGATGTATCTAACATATTATATAACGGTTCTCTACAAAATAATAGCAAAAAGTTACTGTAAATATGTTTCAATTCAAGCTCAACATAATTCATTATAAGCTTCGGCTATTTCAACTAGTTATAAGCAAGTGAGATAGAACTGTATAATATTCTAGTCTAACTTGCTAATTAACCAAAAAAAAAAAAAAATACAAAGGTCTAACTTGCTATAACTATTTGTTTGTGACAAAACTGGATTGGGTTTTGGTAAAACATCATACTCCACAAAGAAGATGATTTGATGAACATTTACATCAACTTATGATTGTATAATCCTCCTCTTTGTCAGAACTAAGGAAACTCCAAAAGTGGATGAGACTAAGTAATTGATGATGCCCTTAAGGAGCCAAGATGGACTGAACAAGTTTGGGTAAAAAAACTTAGATTTTTTTAAAAGTCACGGACAACATTCCCGATTTGCTACATGATCTAAGATGGCTCAACATCACATATCTAAGTTAGTGATTGGTGATCCAATTGACATAGTTCTAAAGCTTGTAAGGAAATAATGATACACTTCACACTTGAAAGAGTGGTTTTAATCCTCGTTTCACAGTTGTAGTTCTCGAAGCATATACAGAGCTATACGATTTTCAATTTTTCATCCATAAATAGTACTAGAAATAACTGAGATTACCATGAACTTAATGTAGTTCTTATCATAAGAGACATTGAAGAGATCAACAATAATCCTTGGCAAAATGTATTGAATTGATTGTATAGATTAGTGGATATAAACCTAACTTTCTCTAGCAAATTCACGATACTATATTACTAAATTATAATCTCATTTATGACATTTGCAAAGAAACAACAAATCCAAGTTTGTAATTATGAAAATGATGTATGGTACATGGTTAAAGCCAAAAAAGAATTTATATATGATAATTTTAAATCAGCAATTAAATATACCGCAGTTGTTTCTGAAGTGTCTATAGAGCGTCAACAACAATTTGAACAACCACCACCTGAACCTAAGAATTTTAAAGAACTGAATGATAAGTTGAATTTTCTTTTTCATATTCCAATTATTATTTCTGAAAAGTTGATTCCCAAACAGCCAACCACATTGCATGTGTAAATTAACTTACAAATAAATTCTAATGGCCAAAGCAAAATTATTCCATTTTCAAGAAAGTCTTCATCATCATCATCATCCACATCAGAGTATTGTATTGTCGATAGCTATTTTTTCTATATTATATTAGTACACAAAACATTTAGTTTTTCTATATTTTCAAGAATCTAAATAAAAAGCCTTTCATAGATCCTTGAAAATATAGAGAACTAAATAACCAATAAGGCTATCGGTTCAACACTCGATCCAGTTTTTAAAACACTGTTCCCATCTCAATGGGTTCCTAATCTAAAAACTGGCATTCTCGAATAAGTCCTTCATATTAAAATAACCTACACAACCTTAAGTCTTTTATTCAAAAGGTAAATAAAGAAATTGAAACAATCCAACAAAAGAGATAAGAGTCCTGAAAAATATCGTGAAAAAATACAGACCGAGACATCTAAACATTTTGAGCTCAATCTAATTTTCTCCATCTCCTCTTCTCAATCTGATTTTTTCCCTCATTTCTTCAACTCCCACTAATCCAATGGGTTAAGCAGTGCTCACGAAGTGATGTTCATCAATTGTATGGTAAATTTCATCATTTAATTCCAGTGAATCTATGGCTTCACTGCATTCAAGAGAAAAAGAAACAATGAGTAATTCAATGTGCCTGCAAAATGTGCTGTGTGTACAACGAAGAGAAGCTAAGCAGTAGTTACGAGATGTCCTTCACATCCATCCTATATTCTTTAGCAATGTCGCGGATAATTTTTGTACGAAGGATTCCAGCTTCATCAGTTGCACTGCAATATTCAAACCATCGTAGTTCAACTGAAAAAGTTTATCATAATATTCAATCATAGAATTGGATACGAAAAATTAAAGTGGCACAGTCACTTGTTCGAAAGTTTATAAGGCAATCTATGCATACACTTCACACTTTTAACTCTCAATTAATAAAACATGTATAGAGTGTGTACACAAAAACATCCAACCGCAAACTTAAGAGAATCTCAAAAAAGTGAGGTGAAGAAAAGACACATGAAGAAGGTCAGAATTTTATACAACTTACAGCCGCAAGTAGTCTAAAACAATTTTCTTCAAGTCCTTACGATCATCCACTGACCTGACATTAATAGCATTAAATTCTTAAGTATTGGTATAATAAACAGGTAATCACTGAATCTAATATGATATTGTCATAACCTTTTTCATAAAGAAACAGTCATCTTTAGGTTCTCCAGACCAACATGCTTGGACCAGTTCTCGTTTAACATATAACTTAAATATGACATTATGATGGATGTTAACTTGTATTTTTATACAACGCATTCGCACAACACCATCCTACTTTTCTTTGTTGAAATATACGTGGCTGAATGTGTGCGGGCGTGTATTGGGATAGACATGATCTTAAATCATACTTATTCACATACAAGCTAACAAGATGTTAAATTGTCGGTAAGCCAAGAAAGAAAAATAAAATTCTTACGAAAATATCCAAATGAATTTATACCTAACATTGGAAGCCTGAAAGATTTTGCCTTGCAAACTACCATGAACCACTACTTTGATTCCATCACTAATTAAAAAAACAAACAGAAGCCAAGTCAGAAGTGACAAATATGAATAACCAAACAAAAAAATTAAAATCAATTTCAAAATAACTCAACTATAGTTGCTCCATTTCCGTGGTGTCAGCCGGACCATATAAACTAAAATTACACAACACAATCGGATCAGATCGTAATATTGAGCATAAAAGATAACACAAAATAGAACACAAGGGTATTGTTTAAACTTACTTTCTATGGCAAATAATGTTACCCGTTTCATCAGAAAGTTCAAATGAAACATAATCCGTCGTTTTCTCTTTGAATGAGTAATTGCCGACCGTTCTCACCTTCACCTTAACCTTAACACAGAGTAAACAAATCATAAATTAGCAAATCTAATTAATAGCAGAATCATTAATAAAACCCGCACCATGTCACCATCAGTTCGAAATTCCCCATTCTGCAAATTCGCCAATCCGCGTACTTGCTTTACCGTTAACGGAATTAAAGACTGCGCATTGCAATTATGCATAATTACACATAAGCAAATCAAATATATTTTAATTAATTTACAATTTGTGAATATTAAGAACAACGCATACAAATTTACCATTTGTGACTGTACTTTGGAAACTTTAGAAAATAAGGCGTATTCAAGTTCAGAAGAAAAAAAGAGGGGTGCGGCGCTCAAGGTGAAGAAGTGGAGAGCGGAGGAGACTCATGTATATTTATATGGGAGAATGATCTTTTGATCAAAATTCTTCAATTTGGACTTAATTCTAATTTTGTGTAATTTTGATTATTTTTTCCTTACTCACAAATTTATTTAAATAACTTCAATCTTGGCATTAAGTACGGAAAATTCTTGCCCAAGCCTGGCTTGGCCAAACCCATCCAACCATCAAGCAAGTGTATTGCACTTGCTTTGTGATTGGTCACTTTCCTGGAAGTTACATCCAATCCCAAAGCAAGTGTATTACACTTGCCATGTAATTAGTTTGGGTTCGGCCAAACCCGGTCTGGGTAAGAATTTCCCATTAAGTACATAGGAGAAACGAAAATTAGTATTAAAGTTATATATTTCAAATTCAAATAAATTAAAAAAAGGAAGAGGAGATGTATGGGGACAAAATCTGAGCTTATATATATGTAGAGATACTATCCATCAATTATATTAAACAAAATAATAAAGATTTCAAATATTTTCATACATTATTCATTGATTGATTTGCACAAAATGAGCAATTACTTAAGCTAGAAATTTAGAAGAATGCTCATTTTTACCGTAACATCAGCTGCTATATATATATAAATTAAAAGAGAACTTATTGAAGATGCGCATATATATATTGTTTGATATAAGTCTACTCTTAGTCTTCTCCATTTCTATGGAGAAAATTCCGTTGATTGTGTACGAACAAAATACGAGTCAAAAGGCAGGGTAAGAAAGGGTTGGCCCTTAAAAAGGAAATGCGGGCAGGGTAGAGCTCGAGTCATTAATGCGCAAGAGAAAGCGATTTTCGCAAAGCGAAAAATGTCGGTCGCTGGCCTGCCATTCCTTTGAGTTCATTTGCGTAGTGAAGTCGGCGAGCTCTTTGGCTTCGGAATATCTTTTTGCTTATTTTTCTTTTCCCCCTCTTCTATAGTTCTCTTTTGTATTTTATTTATTTAAATGGCTACTAATCACTATATAGTCCCGTATAACTTACATATAATAAGAATGTGTCACTCATCCAACACCCGGGTGGATTAAATCCACCGGTGTAGGTACTAATTTTCCAATTCATCTTATCTATTTTTTGGTTAGAATATCTGATTTTGTCATGTCAAGTTCAAATATATTTAACTTATGTGAATTTGTATATATTTTTATATACTTTCTTTTCCATTTACAAAATTCCTTTATATTTTGTTCCTTTCAAGCAGCTATAATTCAAATTTCATTTTATCAGTTTTATCAATTTTGTTTGGTAGGATCTATTTCAATAGATTTTTACAATTTATTCTTTTGATGATTCTGTGTTTATTTTTTATTAATTTCTTATTTTTGTTTATGATCTGGTTTCGATATATTTATGTTGTTTTTTATTGTTATTTGCATCCATTTAACAGTGTTAATTAGTACTATTTAATAATTTTACATTTAATTTTTTATATTTTTGCTTGTGGAGCTAATATTTAGTATGGAAAGCCCAAATGCGTAGCTAAAGAAATCAGACCCAACATCAACGGAACCCCATAAAATTAAGATATATATTGTCTAAATCAAAAAGTAAGAAAATGATTCTTTATATTGCAATTTTAAAATTTTGGAGTTGTGAGTCATGTGACCAAGAGATCAATAAATATAAAGTGGGTTTTTACTCCTCTTTTGGTTTTTCATTGAACTTCAGAACTTATCAAGGTTTCTCCTTGTGGCGTTCAAACTTGAATACTTGTGGTTTTAGATTCTTTATAATCGTTGGGTCACAGGTTCACTACAATCAAGAATACTTGCGGTTTGCGAGTCTTTATAATCGTGGAATACTTGTGGTTTGCGATTCTTTATGATCGTTGGGTCACAGATTCACTACAATCAAGAATACTTGTGGTTTGCGAGTCCTTATAATCGTCGGGTCACAAGTTCACTATCGTTTTCATTCTGATTTTAGTTTTCTTGGTAGGGGTGGGTGCGGGGCGGGTTTGGGACGGGTTCGGGGCTAGAGATATGGGTATAATAAATTTCGGGATTGACACTTCTCATCACAAACCCGCCCCGTAATAATTCGGGTACCCGGAAGCGGGTACCCGAATTATTGCGGGACGGGACGGGACGGGATTACGAGTCCCATATTATTTTTATTCATCAATTTTTCGTCCCCTAACAAAATAATATTACAATATTACGTAATTATATTTAGTCATTTTTCTTTTGCTAAATCGTATAACTTTTAATTCATTATTACATTAAGCATATCATCAATTCATCATAACGACTATTTCAAATATATCCAAATACGATCACAAAGTGAAATTATATAATGAGCAAATGATAAAATACGATCGATATCGAGTCTCAATAAGAAAATCCAATACAAATACTATCTATAGTTGATACCAAAATAATTTATCCAATCGCACACTTAAATTACGCAAAAGTTATAAATTTTTAAAATAACCAAAAGTCTAAAATCATATAATGACCCATAATATTGATTACTAATAACTAATGAAAGATTTAAAAGGAATATTATGATAAAGTAAAAAAGTTTATTTATTAGATAATGTTAATTAATTTATAAATTAATTAATTATATAAGTAAAGTGTATAAATTATATAACAATAATATTATACAGGCCGGTTCGGGTATTCCGGGTTGGAGAGACCAATTCCAAACCCGTCCCGTATTCCCGTAATAAAATACGGATATTCAAGTTCGGGTACCCAAACCCAAAAAATACTCGTCCCATTCGGGTATTTTAAAAACGGGACGGGTCGGGTTTGGGTTACCCGAACCCAACGCCCACCCCTATTTCTTGGGTTGAAATTGAATCTCCCTATCGAGGTTTGCATCATTATCCAAAGAAAATATTATTCAACTTGATGATGTTAAAATCTATTGATGATGAGATTTTATTGTTTCAAACTTAAATATTATTTGAATGACACTTATGATATAGATGAGATTGACTTATTATATGAGTTGAGAGTCTTAAGATATACTTTACCAAAAGAACTAAAAAATTTGAATCTTTTGCAAACTATATAATGTTGGTTTCTCAAATAAATGGTTTGCTTATAGAATATTGTTAAGTATTCTCGTTATAGTTACAACTGTAGAGATAATAATTTCGAAGTTATAGTCAATTAAGTTTTACATCTGATCAACCATTGTCACAAAATAAATCGAATCGGTTAGCCATATTGTTGATTGAAAAATATTTGTTATGCAAGTGTAATTAGTGATTTTACTTTAAAAAATGCTAGGAAAAGAATATTTAAGTAATATTTTACTAAGATTTTATGTGTTTATGTCCCATACACATATGTAATCATTTTCTTATTAAATAGAAGCGTGTCTCGTGTTACCAATATTTTATACAAAGCGAGATTACATTTTATTCATATTATTATTGTTTCTTATTTTTCTAATTAATAGTTTTTTTTTTTATTTCTCAAGGGTTTTAACCCTTTCGAGGAGGGTTGGGCACATTAAGTGGGTACCTCTCCCAACAGAGATTCGAACCTGAGTCCGCTTTAATACATTGTTTTACAAAAAAATGTATTAGTTATTAACATAATTTAGTTGCACATGAAAACTTAAGGGCCACAATTTTATAGTTGGCTTAGGGTCACCAAAAACTCAGGGCCGGCCCTGGCTATATTCAAGGCTTCACACATCATTCTGATGTTTTGAGCTATTGCAGCCAACAACTTATCATGTTGAAGATTAGTGGCAGTTAATTGTTCTCCTTGTTTCCATTGGAAATCCATATTTTAATGAAGAATAGTGACTTCTTCACCTAAACGAGTCATTCCTTCTAGTGATTGATTCACTTATTTGCAAAATTCTTCACACATGACATCTGTTTGGTGTTTCTCAGCTACCATTGATTCAACAATAATTTTTTATGTATCTGCCCAACCTCTCTGATTATCTTTAATCTTATCATCAAATTGACTAACAGTAGACTTCATTGTGTTGACTTCTTCCTTTATGGTCTCCAACTCTACTCTTATCAGCAGTCTAGTGTTATCAACTAGGTCAATAGACTTATCTTTTGCGTTCAACAGGCAATCAACACTTGACTTATCTGTGGCTTTGAACCTTTCTGACATAATTTTCCATATATTTCTTCATCAATTCTCAATTAACATATTGAAGTTTGACTTGTTTATCTGATAGAGGATCATCAATTGTCTTTTTGTCTCAAGAGAAGCTTCAGGATCCCAGTTACTCTTGGAATTTAGATAACTCATCTAATGGAACAAGAGTGTGAGTGAGGATTGAACTGGTTTGCAACCAATTCAAAACCCATCTTTTTTCATCATTGAACTCTGTCCATATATTGATTTCTTGTTTGGACATATATAATACTCCCTCCATATGTATGTCTCAGTGAGGAAAATACTCTTAGCCTGCACTTTGTGTGGTACCTCTTCATTTCTGATTCAAACTTCACGAAAACAACAGAGTCACTCTTCACTATTTCCAACGCGTGTTTGATTTCCCTTCTCTTTCTCTTTAAAACCTTTGGACGAGGTATCGCAAATTCATCATTTTAGGGAGAACCAATAAATATCCCGCCGCTTCTTCTAGGTCCTTGAACATCTTTTGTACTTATCTCAAGGGCCTTGGCTAGATCTTCAGCTTCCTTTGATGCTAGTTCAACACCAGTCATCTTCCTTTAAGCAACTTCAGATTCACTAGCCATGAGAGCAGCTTTGAGGTACCGCTTGATGACCAGGTTGTCTTTAGGGATGGCTTGGGCCAACCGCGCGTCGACTTGGACCTTGAATTCTTCCCGGAAGGCGTCGAAGGCGGCGTTCAATTGCTGAAGGACTAGGTTTAGACGGAGAAGGGTTTTTGTGGACCTTGATGCTCCCATCCGTTCCAGAGTTCTGCTCTTGATCTGTCGTCGTTGTTTCAGAGGACTCGTCTCTCTGGGTTTGCGGATTGGCTGAAATTGCGTTGACTGGGTTAGATCTTCGCCTAGGCATCTCAGAGTTCATTTCTTGAGCTTTGATGACTATGAGATTGCTTTTGTAGATTTCCCACAAACGGCGCCAACTGATGCAGGTTAAGTACTTGATTTTCGAATCGTTTTAAAAAGTAGCATTAAAATTTAATGAGGGGCAAAAATGTCTTTTTATTTGATAACACATTTTTTTTTCTTTTTAAAGAGATTAATTCAAAGGGTGTATTAGTAAAACCATATTTTTATTAAAGTCAATGGATAAGTAAGGCTGTATTTGGATGGGTTTTGGCCCGGTCTCGTGGGTTTCGCGAGACCGAGCCAAAATCCATCCAAATGAGTTTTCGCCAAACTCATAAAATCATTAAAAATCTATAAAACATTGATTTGACACCTGCCATCTACTTTTTTCCTCAAATTTCACTAAAAAAGACATTGATTTGACACTTATAACCTACTTTTTTTCCCTAAACTCCAACATCCAAACTCAATCCAAGTGAGGTCTCAAAGGTTTCATCGAAACCACCCAAACCAATTTTTTTAAATCGAGACCCGCGAAACCGAGCCAAAACCCATCCAAATAGACCCTAAGTGTATTCGACCATGTTACTGTATGAATTGATCTGAGCTGTTCGAAGCGATCTGACGGTGGATGGAGCAACCGCTTATGCGGCATTAATAGGAGGGGTCTCATCCTAGCTATATCCCTCTTATTAAACGAACAATAGAAATACAAAAGGTTTTTGTAAATAAGATAGCAATGATCAATTATTATACAACTTTTTTTCAACATAAAGTGAACAAAAATCATAAAAATGTTGTATTGAATAACTATCAGTTATAAAAATGTTGCTAACAGTTATTATACAACTTTACTTTTTGCAAAAAAAATTACTAAGTTTTTTTTTTTTATGAAAATTCTCCCATTTGAGTAGAGATTTCAATTAGTATATTAACTGCCTGATGAATTAGAAAAAAAGAAGAGAAAATGCACAATAACTTATGAAGGAAAGCATGTTATTAGAATTAAGTTAGATATATCGAAACTGAAATTGCGTACGAGTTGGATAATAAAATGGAAATATATATGATAAAGAATAATAAGGGCCTGTTTGTTTGGCGTTTTTCAAAAAAAATTCGTGTTTGGAAAATGCTAAACAAACATGTTATCTATTTTCTAAAATAAATTTTTCATCTCTCAATTTTCTGAAACTACTCTCTCAAAACCTAAACAAACAATAATTTTTTTATCTCTAAAGAAAACTTATATAAACTTTACTATGATTTGACATAAAGTAACCGATCTCTTAAATAATTTATCTCACAATAATCATGATTTGACATAAAGTCTTACACATCTTACACCTACAAGCTACCTCTTCCAAAAAAACCTATACACACTTCATTTCTCAGACCACTCTATCAAAACTCAAACAAACAACATTACGCAAATCGATATTATTTTACAAACCTCCACTATTCTCCCAAACTACTTTCCTAGACACCAAACAAACAGGTCCTAAACTATTGCTCTGCATTTATTATTCTTGCTCTAACTATATCAATAGTCTTAAATTTATTCATACTTAATTAGAAATTAAAATCTTCCATAAAAAAAAAAAATAGAAATTATAATCTAGATTATTAGTATAAAAAAATCTAAATTAAAATAACCCAAAAAGTGCGTTGAACGACATGATAGAATAGACATTGCTACCTGTCGGACCAATAAGTCGGATGTTGTCAAAACTCAAAATCACAATAATAAGCTGCCTAATGCTATTGGCTATCTCAGATATGAAACGAATTAACCCATGAGATATATGCGGCTATCATTAAGGCCAATTTTAAATCAAATCCGGTCCGGATGCAGTTCCATTCATTAGAAATTAATTCAAAAATTACAATATACTATGAAAATAGAATAGTGATCTAAATTGATTTGAGCAGTTAAAAGAGCTGAATTTATATATGATAAAAGAATACATCTTTATATACAATATACTTTTAATTAGACTAGCAACCGCCGCACGCGTCCCCGCGTGCATATCTCTCTACATAAATAGTAAAAGTTATTTTAAACAAATGATATAATATTTTCATGTAAATATTACATTTTAATTATGGATGGTCTAGATAAATTTGATCCAAAATCATTAATTTGATAAATTTATAAGTACAATGTCAAAATTCATTTCACAACTTGATAACGGGTTCAAACACATAGTGAAACACCCTTTTACAACTTTAATAAAAGAAAAGTTAATGTAAATCTATGTCGTACTTATTAGTTACTTTAAGAATTATGTTACATGTAAAAACACGATGACTCCTTCACCAAGCCTTTATAGTCTTTCCTCCCAATTTTCTCTTACAAACTTTGAGCAAAATTTCTTGGAACCTGAGACACCAAAATAAACTTTATTAGGAGGTTGGCAATGTATGGGGAAAAAAAGAAATTAGCATGAAGAACTCACATGAGCTGAGATTGCCTGCATAAAAGGCGGAAGTAAAAATAATTCAATCGGGTACGAAAACAGAAAATATATTATATGGTCAAATGATGAACGAAACATCAAAACTTCACAAATTATAGTATCCATGTTACATGAATCATGGACCACACATAACTTGTGGAAATTTGAAAACAATTAGCCATGAAGCAAAGATAACAATTAACAGCAAATATATGAATCGAAAACTGATTGGAAATTATGAATCGAAAACCAAATTGGTCATACTAAAACCCGAGAACATCATCATTGCAAATAGAAGCCTTTTATAAGCTTGTACCTCAAAATTTGACATATGGTTTCAGCCTTCAGGGTTGGATTAGTCGTCTAATTTTGAGGGCTGAGATCCTGCTCCATAGTCATTTTCACACTATCAAATTCACAGGAAATCGTATTAAATTAAGACCATAAAGCCATACGACAAAATAGTTGCGGCAGATTAAAATCATTTTTGCGAAAAATGATCAGATCTTAGTCGTCTTACTTAGTAAGAGTATATCTTTAGGGGGATTTTATTGAACTTTTGGCGTTCAGTCTAACATTGCATCCATTCAAACTCCAAGACCTGTATTTTACCCAAAAATTAATAATAAGTAATTGTAATTAATTTGTAAGAACATAAAAAATACTGGAAGTATCGCAAAAAGAAACAAATGACGGGTCAGTATTGCACCAAAATACAAAAGCTCGGTTTCTACAGAAGTCCAATCTTACTTTCAAACATTCATCCTCAAACTGAATGCATTCTTTTGATTGGCCTTTTAAATGTTCCTGAATTAAGAAAAAAAGAAAAGAAATGGCTTTATAAAAGAAGAGAAATAAGAAGATGAAATGGTTATGAGAAAGAATGAAAAATCTGATAATATTTCAATCGTACAAAATCTTATATATTAACCAAAACCCAACTTCATAAACTAAGAATTTCCTAGAAATACATATAATTACTCGGTGGAACTTATGGAGTACTGAAATTGGAAAGAGGGAGAAGAAGGAAGTGGGCCGAAAATTAGGGAGTGGGAAGTTATATCAAACTGGAAATTACATACAACACCCTATTGTGTACAGTTGTAAGGTTCAATGTTTGGGGTAATTATGGAAAACACAATTTTGGTATAAGAACTGTCGAATTGGTGTCTTAATTTCCAGTTTTACCCAATGTTCATAGTTGTGTTTCGGATTGACCACAAAGTTTGAAGGGTAGTTTGTGTAAATTAGCTGAAGAAACCGCCCTTTTGTGAGAGGAAAAAGCCTTTCTTTTTATTATTAGTATAGATATTGCATTTTATTTTTATAAGTAAACATTAATACAATCAGTTTAATAAGCGATGAATTGATATTTTATTTATGACCTCATTTATTCATGCTCATACTTAAATAAAGTTAATTAATTTTGACACATTAGTATCAATTTCGCTCTTGTTCAGCATAGTTTATATCATTACATCAAATAATATTTTTTTTACATGTTATAAGTTGAATAGAAATGGATTATATAGTTAAAAAACTTGTACATAAATTTTTTTAGAGAATTTTGAAAGTGAAAATGTTATCGTATTCATAAAACGAAAGTTTAAATTTTGACAAAATCGGTCAACATATGATCCAAACTAAACTCGATTTTTCTAGGGTGCGTCCCCTTTAGTTACGGCCGCACGTGCGGTCCATTCCATCCGCCGTTAGATTGGCTTAGTTGAATGTCATCCATTGGATTGGTAACTAAAGTTTTGGAATTTAATTTTGGTTTATTTCTAATTAAAAAAGCAATTGACTATTAAACCCTTTGACTTAGTTTGTCAAAAAAAGAAAAAAGAAAAAACCGTCTAAAAATAGGAAAGATCGTTTTGCCCCCCATTAAATTTTATGTTTTAAGAAGACGTTTATACCCCCACTTAAAAACTGAAATTAATAATTAATTTGCTCCTTATTTCCTTCTCTTTCATAATGTTTCAAAACTAACAAATAATTTCCTTTTATTTTATAATCATTCAAACTTAATTGATTATTTCTTGTTATTACTTCTCCACCATTTTTACACCATCCATTCCTTCAATAATCTTACCACCATTTTTGCACCTTAAATGAATCCTCTCCAAAATTGCTTAACAAATTTCGAATTAAAAAAAAAAAAAAAGAAATTATCAATTATTTTTGAATCCAAGAAATCAATATCTCAAATCAATAATTTTGATGTATATAATCCTTAATCCCCTTTTATTTATTTATTTCTATTCGGTCGATTAAGTTCGAATTTATTAGATAATAGTTTAAATTTCAGTTTTCATGTAATAGGTCAATTACAAAAGTCATTCATTCGACACATCCATCAATTTTTCATGAACTAATAGTTAGATAATTTTTCATGAAGCCGAATAATATCGGATTAAAACTATTTCGGATTAATATGAAGCCGAATAATAAATTTAATTTGAAGCCGAATAAATTTAGGTTGAAATCTTTATTTTCAGACTATATTAAGAGAACAATATAATCACATATAAAAAACTTGAATTCGATTGAGGTTTACTGTAAAATTCGATTGAATTTTACGTTAATTAGTTCACATAATAAAAATTATCATTGCCAAATTAATTACCTTGTTCATCACGGCTTGCATCAACTTTGTCATCAGGGATTGTAGAATTTCCCACCATATTTAGGTTTGTGGAGATTGTGATGAAGAGGTTGATTAGTTTTGAGGAGATAGTGATGAAGAGATTGATTTTGAACGAACTTGTAGTTAGTTTTATTATCGTGCAAGATGAATTTTGAATTGTAATTAGTGTTCTTAATCGTGGAAGATGAATTTTGAATTGTAATTGGTTTTTTTAATCGTGGAATTTCGAATTTGGATGTTTTAATCCTGGAAGATGAAATTTAGTTTTACCCTAATTGTGTTTTTAAATCATGGAAATAAATCGGATATAGATTTATGTTTATTATGTGAAAGGGTATAAGTGTCTTTGTGTAATTAAGTTTTAAATATTTTAAATTTAAGTTAATTAAAAAAGATATAATTGACTTTTCAATTTTAAATTATTATTTTGATTTTCATTTAAAAATAAAACAAAAGGTTAAATTGGACATTAAAAAATCGATGCAACCTTGACAAAAATAAAGTATTAGTTACCGCGCCACGCATCGCGATTTAAAAGGGGGGCCGCAGGTGCGGTTAGTTACGTGAGACCGCACCCTAGTCGGCCCGAACTAAACTTGATAAATGAAGTTGAACTTAGGTTAGACTTAAATTCTAATTGGACCAGAATTCGACTCATTGAAAACCTTACTTGTGTCCCCATCACGTGAGGTTATTTGAGTTGTAAACGTGGGCCTGCCGCCAGCCAGACATCTGAAAACTTCCCAACGTGAATTGATATCTGTTGTTTGATAAAAAAATGAAATAAAATAAAAAAAAATAGATAGCTGCTGGCCCCTGTAATCTGCGGTCACGATCTTACCCCCAAAATTAATCCTGAATTTCATTGATTCATTCCTCATTGAACACCTTTTATACACTCCTGACCTTTCACTCTTTACTTGAATACCGAGGAGGAAGTTTCTCGGCTTAAATCAAATCATTTGACCGGCATTTACTGGGTTAGTGTTTTCCTTCTTCACGTTTCTTAACCTAAAATGCTTCTTTTCTCCATTGATATGTATCGGATCTGTGATTTCTATTGCGCCTTACGTCTTCTGTTTTGTGCTGATTTGGTGTAATGGTAATGCCAATGGGACATACTGTGTGGTTTAGATTGGATCAGACATTTTTTTTTTCTGTGTGTATTCATATGAAATATATATATATCTTTCTAGAAAACAGATGTCTTTTGTTGAATTGAGTTCTTAACCTTGAATTTTATTGAATGGGATTTCCGTGTTAAAGTGGTGGAAATAGAAAACCCTGTAAGTTTCTCGTGCAATGAATTTCAAAATTTTGATTGGGTTAATTAGTTTAAACTACTCACATATTTATTCTATTTTCTTATAATCTGGCATGGTGCGGATCATATTACTTCAAAATTTAGGCACAGTTTAAGGCTCATGAAACCTTGATTCCAATAGGCAAGCACATAATCAACAATTATATGGTCTGTGATATTACTTTTTTAATGGTTAAATTAACTGTACAAGAAGAATATTACTCACTGTATGTTCAATGTATTGAGAAACAAGTTTTGATCGCTTATACAAACGAACATAATCATGTCTTTATGTGCTAAGAATTATTAATTTTTTTGATGTAATGTTAAGTTTGTGGATTTACCTCATAATTTGTTGTCCAACTTGTTTGTGAGCCATTTCTCTCTCCAATTGAAATTGTTCTGTTTATGTAATTATCTGCCTAGTTTCTGATGTTCTACTTAACTTTGTTTACAGTCATATTTTGAGGTACAAGATGGTTGTGCAGGACTTTACCGTGGACTTAAATAAACCCCTTGTGTTCCAGGTAACACCGATGCACATTTAGGCCATTGCCTTCGATATATCTTGTTTAGGAGACTTTATGCTAATAAGCATCAAGTCATATAGCTTCTTACTTCTCACATATTTGATTATTCCACCATAAACTTAACGAGGATATATTTAGAATATAAGTTTGACTCTCTTCTTTTATTTGTTAATATTCTGATTATTTCCAGTTTTCCTTTGTGTTTGAAAAATACTTAATGTATAGTCATGGATGTTATTTTGCAATTTGTTTTAAACCTTCAAAGGTTGGCCATCTTGGTGAAGCTTATGAGGAGTGGGTTCACCAGCCAATTGTTAGCAAGGAAGGCCCTCGGTTTTTCGAAAGTGATTTTTGGGAGGTACAACTCGTATTATTAATTAATTTCACGACACAATCCCAACTAATAATATAACTATTTTTTTACTGATTTTTGGTTAATGTCACAATTTATTCAGTTGTTGGTTGTTTGTGAAACAGAATTTGACACGCAATGAATGGTATGTAATTCCTCTTATATGGCTCCCAGTTGTTGCCTGGTTCATCTCAAGCTCCGTTCGTTTGGGTCATACAATTCCTCAAGTGGTATTGATGGCAGCATTTGGAATCTTTGTCTGGACACTGCTAGAATATACTCTGCATCGCTTCCTTTTCCACATTAAGACAAAGAGTTATTGGTTAGCATGCTATTGTCTTTACTCTAGATTTCTTTTATTTAATCTGCTTTTTACTGAATACATTCATTGTTCTTGCAGGGGTAACACGATTCATTATCTTATTCACGGTTGTCATCATAAACACCCAATGGATGGTTTACGTCTTGTTTTCCCTCCTGCTGCGACAGCTGTTCTCTTATTTCCTGTATGTCTAGTTCATGTTTTTGTGATATTTACTTTTATTTTTCAATAAAACTTGCTATCTATTGCTTCGATATTATTCATCTGTTCATTAGTTAAAGTGTGCAATTTTTTTTTTCAAAATTTTAGGCTTATAGCAACTTTAACAAAATAGAACAAGCAATGACTCATCTAGAATTAAGGAGTTATATAGTGGTTGTTTATAATTAATGCTTTACGTTTCAACTATTTTAATTTTTTTTAATTTGTCCGATTACAGTTCTGGCATGTGTTAAAACTCATGTCTACCCCTTCCACTACCCCTGCTTTATTTGGAGGTGGTCTACTTGGTTATGTGATGTACGATGTTACTCATTACTACTTGCACCATGGGCAACCAACGAATGAAGTACCAAAGAACCTCAAGGTAAACAATCAAACTTGAAATCTTATTTGTGTGTGTTATCTAATATGTAAAAGTTTCTAGTCGGTGAAATTGGTCTTCTTAGAAACATGATACTCCTTTATTTCACAAATTTTGGCGTACATTATAGAACCTGGATTATTGTGCCAGATTCACTTGAAGAGTAGTTTTTAGAGTGTGACATTGAATTAACTTTGTTTTTTCTGATATGCAGAAATATCATCTAAATCATCATTTCCGCATCCAGAATAAAGGTTTTGGCATCACTTCATCATTCTGGGACAAGGTATTTGGAACTCTACCTACAACAAAAATGTCTGAGAAGAGTAGATGATTAGTTTAGGATATTTCATTTGTTGATGTAGTAGTGTCATTAGATTGATTTTTTTAGAGCTTTCAACACTCTTACCATTTTGCTTCAACTTTCAAATGTATGTTATGTTTATGAGTTAGTTTTGATATGTTGGTCAGTTGCATATATACTTCAGTCGGAGCTTGATATAAGCAGTTCTGTTAGATTAGACTCGTGTAGTTTTCTTTCCCTGTTTGTGTGCCTTTTAGTCTCCTTAATTCCATCATTTTAGCTGTCAAATGTTGTGCAATATGACCTACCTATGAATGCAAGGAAATCCTTGTTCACTCTTATTGTACTTATTCTGTTAATTTGTTTATAAATTGGGTGGTCTGAACTGAGGTTGTACAGTTGTTACAAATAATATTCCCTTCAGTCTTCCCCACATCTCTCAAGTTTTATGCATATACAAAATTTCTATCAAGGCACTTTTGTTTTCGACCTCTTGAAATGGGATTTTTCTAAAGGTGCCACTGTGTATGACCTTTGGTTTTATCGATGATTTAATGTTGAAACGTCTATTTGTAGTAACACGGATTGTGTAGTTTTCAATGTTGGTGAGCATGTCAAATTTGGTAATCTGTCATTTGGGATTTTGGAGGTGGAATTACGACAGCAATACAATTACAACAGAATGTTCTGCAGCATAGATGAGAATGCTGTGAATAGCAGCAGAATGTTATGAATGTAAGAGTTGTTCATAGATGTCAAGGGTTGGTCTGGGTCCACCCGACTTGGACATTGTCAAGATTGCTCTAGTGTTTGAAAGTAAGAGTTGTTCATAGTTAGATTTGTCAAGGGTTGGGTTTGGGTCCACCCGACTTGGACCCTGTCAAAACCCGTTTAGAGGGCTTTTAAGGGTTTGGGTCTGGGTCAGACTCGGTCATCCTTACGTATCTAATTCGGGAGAAAAGCAATTTTTTGGGCTAGGTGAGGGTCCAGTCATGGAATCCTTATTATTATTATTATTATTATTATTATTATTATTATTATTATTACCTTAATTTGCTTTTCAGTCCAATGTTTTCAAAATCGGACCGGACAGTGAACCGGGAGTCAACTGGTCACTGATTTTACTGGTTGAACTGTTCGGACCGAATGACGTCATAATGATCTAATAAACATATTTAATTTTAAAATATATACAATATGCATAAGATTTAGAACATTATCATACAATTGATTAAAAATATACCAAAAAAAAATTTAGAATATATTTAAATTAAATCAAATAATATTTATCTAACTTATATCATAAATGTAATATGATACTAATTAGTAAGCTTATATAAATATAATATAATTATATTTATTTTCTTAAAAATATAAAATTGTAAGTTAAAAGTACAACAAACTACAAGAGTAAGAAATTTTAAAATATGATTATGTATCCAAGCATGATATTCAAAATCAAATTTAAATAATATATCGATTTGATACTAATCACCTATCCCAAAACTTTATAAAAATTATTGATTTGAAATTTATCACCTACTTTTTTTTTAATTCCCAAACTCTAACATCCAAACTCAATGTAAGTAGGATATCGATTTTTTCAAAAGAAAAAAAACCAACATTGAAATACCATATAAGAATTCAAATGCTTCACCAAAACCATTAAAACCATTTTTTTTTTAATTTGAAACCAAGAATTCCAAATAGGGTATGGGAGTCTTAAAAAGTACGTCTTGGTATAAATTTCTTCGATCAATAAAAAATTTATTTTGGCAACTCAAATCTTGTAGTACTAAGAGATCCTCGTATACATTGACACAGACATGCCTATATGTATAATTATGAGACATATTTTTGCTACAAAATGGAGCCCCAAATCAGTCGTTATTATGAAAATCCTATATATATTATGGCTAAAAAATTTAATTAAATAATTAATCAATTCAATCTGCCATTACTCTATTGGGTCGATGTTGTCTTCACTGTTTGCTTATAAGAGGTGGTATGCTTTGTTCGTTCCTAAAGAAGTTTTCAGGATCGAACTCTGTCTTCACTTTAACCAGTCGATCAAAATTGTCCTTGAAATATTTTCTACCATAAACCCTGGCTTGAATGTAGGCATTGGGACCATTGTCTGAACTACCAATGTCAATGTCTCTATAATTTAGGAATGATTCTCTGGGATTCTTTGACACATAAGGGGTCATATAATTGTGTAGATTTCGGATGGCATCTATGTTTTGTTTTTCCACGACAGGCCCTGCTTCATTCCAGTATAATAAATACTGAATTTTGTATATATTTCCAGCTCTATGAGGCATTGCCGTTGCTGAGGCTGGAATCTCGCTCATCTTTCCACCATAGGCATTGAGCATCATCTGTAAAGTTCCTGACTTTGCCACTATGTCAAACATTCCTCGCAACGCATCCCTGGGGATTGGAGTTTTCACATAATCAGATTTCATTTTAAAGGCGCTTGTGACAACTGGTTTTCTGCTCAACAAAGTAGTTTCTGGAGTCCCGTCAGGAAATTCTGCCCAGAATAAGACAGATTTGATCCAGGGCATCTCCTTGCAGTCCTCTTTTTTCAATCCCAGTTCGGGAAAGTTCTCGTTCATAATAGAAACCAACTTGTTTGCATCACCAAGGAATAATGCAATAAATGATGCCCTTGCGGTAAACTCACGTGCTTTTTTACCTGGAACTGCCTGCAAAAATGCCCTCGTAAAGAGATTGTTGTCTAGCCTGTCAGCAACATATTGCCAACGGTAAAGAATATCCGTGGCATTTTCTTCCAAGGTCTTAGGAACGTTGAAAACTGTGACGAGTGGGGGTACAGGTACGAGATTGATTTTGTATGCCAATATGACACCAAAACTAGCACCACCACCTCCTCTAATAGCCCAAAAAACGTCTTCCCCCATTCCTTTCCTATCCAGAATTCTCCCTTTTGCATCAACAATTTTTGCGTCAATCACATGGTCTACTGAAAGACCGTATTTTCGTATCATGGTTCCATAACCACCTCCACTCAAGTGGCCACCAACACCCACTGTCGGGCAAACTCCAGCCGGGAAAGCATGAACTTTGCTTTTTCTCCAGATTCTGTAATAAAGTTCACCAAGTGTAGCTCCTGCCTGTACCCAGGCTGTCTTTTGATCAATATTTATGTCAATTGATCTTAAATTTTGCATGTCAAGCATGACAAATGGGGTTTTGCATGTATAGGAAAGACCTTCATAATCGTGGCCGCCACTTCGAATTTTTAGGTGTATTCCAGCTTTCTTGGCACAAGTTACAATTGGCTGGACTTGATTTTCGAGCCAGGGTGTTAGGATTATAGTTGGTTTAATATTTCTAGAAGTGTTGAATCGGCTGTTTCGTATGTATTTATCTAACACGAATGGGTAGTTTGGACTCTTTGGTGTGTAGGTGATATTGGCTAATTGGTACCTTTGGATTTCGCTTGTTGATAAACATTGAAAAAAGAGGCGTTCATGTGCAAAAGAGAATGAAGTAAGAGAGAAAATTATTAGCAGCAAAAACTGCAGCATTGAGAATGCTAAGGTACTCATGGTTTGTTCTTTATTGCACACAATTACTTTTTTTGCACCGAGGTGCTTTATATAGATTCTGAAGTCTAAAGGATTACATATAATTTCAAATTTTGGATACTGGTAATCCAAAATATAGTGACCAACTCGTCCAAAATTAAGTTACTTGACAATATGTTGCCTATGTGATTGAGTAACATTTCTAAAACATCACCCTAACCACATTGCATGTGTAAATTAACTTACTAAAATTTTCTAATGGCTAGAGCAACAATTTTTGTTGGCAAAACAAAATTATTCTATTTCCAAAAAAGCCTTCATCATCATCCATATTATAGTATTGTTGAAAGCTATTTTTTCTATATTAGTACACAAAATATTTAGTTTTTTTCTATATTTTCAAGAATCTATGGAAGGTTTTAACTATAGATTCTAAATATGTACTAATATAGAAAAATCATTTATAGTATTGTTGAAAGCTATTTTTTCTATATTAGTACACAAAATATTTAGTTTTTTCTATAAATATTTAATTTTTTCTATATTTTCAAGAATCTATCGAAGGTTTTAATTATAGATTCTAAATATGTACTAATATAGAAAAATCATCTATAGGAATATTACAATTATGTAATTGATGATGAGGGCTTTTTTATATTGTAATAATGTTGCCCTGACAAAAACATTAGTCCTTTTCTAAAGTGAAATCATGTTCATTTCGGTAAATAAGCAAAATTTGCATAATATTTTGAGGGTCACCGATATCCTCTTCTACAAATGAATGTAGCATCTCATGTTACACACGATGGATTTTTGACATGTGACAAAAAGTATCAATTAGACAATAAAACATATCACATAAGATCATTTTCTCGATTGCAATCTATTACAATATTTGTGAAAGAAAGTAACAGAGCTAATGATATACATATAACAAAAAACTAAATTCACGATTGAACTTTTTAAAAATTAAGTGGATTTGTTATTTGATTATGTATTTTTTAATAATTAAGTGAATGAAATAGAGCTAAGGATATATATATATATATATATATATATATATATATATATATATATATATATATATATATATATATATATATATATATATATATATATATATATTATTTTTCTTTTCTATTAATTGTTCATCTTTTTTCATTTTCTTTTGTAGTAATTATTCTTTTAACCTCTTTCCTCTCTTAATGATTTTTTTGTCAATGTTGTTTTCCAAAAATTACTTTTAAAAAAAAGAATTTTACTTAATAAATAAAAGATTACGATTTTTTTCTTTAGTACACAAATTGTCTCTACTCATTACTCTTTTAATTAAAACATTGTATAAAACAATCTCGTCACCTAATAAAAAATAAAAAAAATTGGTCTACCGACATCTCTGTTTATGTATGTATGTGCACCTTTTTTTTACTTAAAACATTGTGTAAAATAATCTCGTCACCCAACCACATTGTATGTGTAAATTAACTTACTAAAATTTTCTAATGACTAGAGCAACAATCGTTGTTGGCAAAGCAAAAATATTCGATTTCCAAAAAAGCCTTCATCATCATCCACATTCTAGTATTGTTGATAGCTATTTTTTCTATATTAGTACACAAAACTTTTAGTTTTTCTATATTTTCAAGAATCAATGGAAAGATTTAATTATAGATACCAAATATGTATTAATTTTTAGTTTTTCTATATTTTCAAGAATCTATGGAGGCTTTAATTATAGATACTATGTACTATTATGGAAAAATCATTACAATGTAATTGATGATGAGGACATTATTATAATTGTAATAATTTTGCCCTACAATAACAATAGTCATTTTCTATAGTGAAATCCTGCTCGTTTCGATAAATAAGCAAAATTTGCATCTCTAATCCTCTGTTACAAATTAATGTAGCATCTCATGTTACACATGATGGATTTATAACATGTGACAAGAAGTATCAATTTGACAATAAAACAATTCAAAGAAGATCATTTTCTCGATTGCAATCAATTATAATATTTGTGAAAGAAAGTAATAGAGCAAAGGATATACATATAACAAAAAAATAAATTCACGATTAAATATTTTAATAATTAAGTGGTTTTGTTATTTGATTATCTATCTTTCAATAATTAAGTTAATGTAATAGAGCTAAGGATATTCATATTATTTTTTCTATATTTTGGTTGTTCTATGTTCTTTTAACTTTTTTTATTTCTAATAATTGTTCATCTTTTTTCTTTTCCTTTTGTACTAATTATTCTTTTAGGGTGAGTTGGCCTAGCGATACGAGAAGCAATTATAGGAGAATTAATTTTACTACAATTGATTTTGGTAATAATTGATAATAATAAAAATTAATCATAGAATAATTGCTTTTGCAAAAGTAACACTTTAATAGCTTTTAAAATATGTTGATTTTTTGTTTCTCGAGATCCCAAAAGTGATTATAATTTTGGGGGCAAAAAACCATGAAAATCACGATTGTGCAGAAGTTATTTTTATAATCAGGGCCAAACACTTCAAAAATCACAATAGAGATCTATAAGTGATTTTAAGAGCTCCAACCGTTGGGCCAAACTCACCCTTAATCTCTTTCCTCTCTTAATGATTTCAATTTTTTTTCCTAAAATTACTTTAAAAAAAAAATCTTACTTAATAATTAAAAGAATTTGATTTTTTTCTTTAGTACAAGATTTTTCTGCTCATTACTTTCTTTACTTAAAACCATTGTATAAATTAATCTCTTCACCTAATGAAATTGGTCTACCGACATTTCTGTTTATATATGCATGTGTACCTTTTATTTTTTTAAGTGTAACTTTTTTTATACACGGTGATATATAATTAATAGAGTTAAGAATGTAAGGGAATGAAATAAAGTCAAGAAATCAATTATAATATTTGTGAAAGAATGAAATAGAGCTAAAGATATTCATATAAAAAAAATCACGATTGAATCTTTTAATAATTAAGTGGATTTCTTATTTAATTATCTATCTAAAAATAATATGTTAATATCTAATTAGTATTTTTGTAATTAAAAACAAATTGATTATATCCTTTTTATAATAAAGAGGTCCAAAATTTAAAACTCGTCTAGAGCCCCCGAATGTCTAGAGCTGGCCCTGCCACCATAGGACCGACTACTAACTCTCACATGTTAGTTATATTAACATTTTGTTGGTCACAAGTGGTCAGATGAGGTCTAGAGGGGGGGTGAATAGACCTCTGAAATTTTTTAAACTTTAAAACTTTCTACTAAACTGTTAGCAGACTAAGCTGTTATTGAACAGTAAGCTGACTAAGCTGATCGCGAACAAATCTTTAAACAGCTCAGTTGATCACTAATCTGATAATTACTTAGCTGATTTAGTCAAAATCAGTTTTAACACCAGAATACTTGCAGCGGATATTTTAAGTGTTTTTCACAAGTAAGCTTGGTAGATTGAAAGATTTTATCCCCAATTTTATCAAACTCCTTTAAAAATCTTTTCAAACAGTTTTTCAAGTGTTCTTATGCAGTTTAGTAAATATGCTAGAAAATAATGCAAGTTTGAACACACAGAATTTTTATAGTGGTTATATGGATTTAAATCATTTAGTCCAATCTTCCAAGTCACTTAGATATTGGGTTATACTATAATCACAAAGTTTACAATATACTCTGCTTGCGCCAATCAACAAATGAAAAGGCCACAAGTGCGCAATAGGAAATCACAAAGAAGACCTATTCTACAGAATATTATCACTCACAAAGACGGATAAGAACTCCTCACAACACTCTCTTAACACAGATTCACTCAGAAAATGTATTCGTTTTTCTTCAACAAGCTTCTGTCAACAAATGACTTCGGCAGGTGAGTGAGCTGTTCTTGAGCTTCTTGAGACTTAGAAAATATTCTGCTTCGTCAATAATCTCTCAGTTGTTGTGTTATTTTCTTCTCTTTGTCTCTTGAACTATTTATACTCACAGATTTGAAAAATGTTCGTTGAAGAGAGACACAATTCAAATTCCTCGGGTACTGGTCTTTAATTTCTGCGAACGGCTCTCTGCACAGTGACAGTACTGCAGACTGTATTTTCTGTCAGGCAGCATTTAATGCACCTAGCTGATACGAGGTATTTCTTCAATCATTTGTCATTAATACCCTCGGTCTTCAGCATTTATTACTCCAAGTGCATTTATTACCGTTTGGCAGACTTTCTGATCCTTCTACTTAGCTGATGAGAACACAAGTCTGATGATGAACCGTGCTGATCCCAAACTTGAACAAATCTGATTTGAGTCGGCTGATCTTCACCAATCTGATTTCTTCCTTCAGCAGATCAGTAGTCTTCTGGACCTTGAATCTTTGACCCTTCAGGGTTTTAACTAAGTGTTCCATACTTAGCTGATCTTGATGTTTTGGAAATCATCAAAACCTCCCTTAACTTCTTTGTCTTCAATACACTCTATCTTCATCTTCATCCAACACATTTCCAAAAAAAAAAGCCTTCAGCATCTATCAAGAATATTAATATGCAATTGACTAATTGATGACGAGGGCATTTTTTAAAAATAAAATTTTACTTTGTGCCACAAGTAATCCTACTTTAAGGCTACGATTTAAATACACACTAATCTGTTTCCACATGTTAACAACCCTCGACGCATTTAGTACTTCCGTCAATTTTTGTATGAAAAATTTACAGAATTGATTCTAAAGTTATAGCTTGTTGCCAAACTTTGCCCAACATATTTTAAGGCTACAAATTCACCCTACAATTCACAGGCTTGAAGCAATTCTATCCCAATTCAAATATAATTATTTATAAATCCTATTTATAAATTTTATATATTATAATTATTAAATTTCTTCCACTAATTAGATTTTATATATTATATATATAAACTAAATAATATTTTATATTAAATCCAAAAAAAGATCAATTAAATTTAATGGGTTTTTTTAAATTTTTAAAAAAAATCTTTTAAACTAAGTAGATTTTACATAACACATATAAATTAAATAATATTTTATAATAAATTTGAAAAATAAATATCAGTTACTCTTATCAAATTTTTAAATTTTTAAAAAAATCTTTTAAACTAATTAGATAATATATATATATATATATATATGTATATATATTTATTATAAAACTTGAAAAAAAAATATTTAAAAATAATAATTTTAACTAGTAGATGTATTATAATAAAAAAAAAAAAAAACCCTAAATCAGATTAGTTTAAACAATTTTTTTTTTTAAATTTAAAAAATTTAATAAAAGTAATTGATATTTATTTTTTATAAGTATTTTATATATGATCTAATTATTCTAAAATATTTTTTTTGAAATTAATTTTTTTTAGAAAATTTATGTTTTATTAAATAGAGAACAAGATTCAACACCTGTACTGAAGAGGGAATAGTGGAACTTGGAATATTCAAACAAACGATAAATTTAGGCATGCAAGTTTATGAAATGTGTAAGATTCATAAAACTAACAGAGCTGGAACTTAGAAATTTTATATTAGGGTCAGCTTATTATATTGAATAGATGTGTTTCTTTACTTGATGATGCTATAATAAAATTATTAGATATTTAGATATTTTTAATTAATAAGTACTATTAACTAATAATTATACTTTATAGGCAGTTGCGGATCCAGGATTTTTGGTCGGGGGGGCTAAACTTATACAAAAAAAAATTATCAAATAGTTAAACTTAAAGTTTATATTAGAGAGAATTTCACTTTTGATACCATAACTCAACCTACTTTAGGGATTTGATACCACAATTTTTTCTCCCGACACATTTGATACCATAACTCAAATCAACTCGACACATTTGATACTTCCGTCAAATTGGAAACGGAATTGTCACGTGATTGTCACGTGGCCGTTAAAACTTTGCACATTTGATACCATAACTTATCTTGACTGATAATTTTACCCCATAACATTTCAGGTTACCAAAGAAGCCCCACATCTCCAAATTTAGTGACGATTTTAGTCCACATTGTTGCAAAATTTCCAAATTGACTCGAATAAGACCACGTGCTGACCAATTTAGAACTTTACACATTTGATACCATTACTTATGTTGACTGATAATTTTACCCCATAACATTTCATGTTACCAAAAAAGCCCCACATCTCCAAATTTAGTGACGATTTTAGTCCACATTGTTGCCAAATTTTCCAAATTGACTCGAATAAGACCATGTGCTGACCAATTTAGAAAATTTTACTTATTTTATTTAAATAACTAATTTAATTTATAAACAATATTAATAAATTAAATAATACATTAACATAAATATCACCAAAATTAAGAAAATATATTATTTTTAAATATAAAATTTATATAATAGAATTAATATATTTAATATATATTAAAATAATAAATTATATAATTTAAAACTATTTACTATTTATTAAAATATTAAATAATAAATAATTTTAATTTAAAAAAAAATCCCCACCCCACCCACCACCTCCTCACCCTTCCCCCCTACCCCCCAATTTCCAGGCCGTCGGCAGCCTGGGTCTTCTGTCCCAGGCCACCGTGGCCTGGGATCTTCGGTCCCAGGCCGGCGTTGGCCTGGGACAGAAGACCCAGGCCGCCGACCCAGGCCACCGGCGGCCTGGGAATCTGGGGGTAGGGGAGGGGTGGGTCGGGTTGGGTTGGGTGGGTGGGGTGCGGATTTTTTTTTTGAAATTATAATTATTTATTATTTAATATTTTAATAAATATTAAATAGTTTTAAATTATATATTAAATATATTAATTCTATTATATAAATTTTATATTTAAAAAGAATATATTTTCTTAATTTTAGTGATATTTATGTTAATGCATTATTTAATTTATTAATATTGTTTGTAAATTAAATTAGTTATTTAAATAAAATAAATAAAATTTTTAAATTGTTCAGCACGTGGTCTTATTCGAGTCAATTTGAAAATTTGGCAACAATGTGGACTAAAATCGTCACCAAATTTGGAGATTGTGGGCTTTTTTGGTAACCTGAAATGTTATGGGGTAAAATTATCAGTCAACATAAGTAATGGTATCAAATGTGTAAAGTTCTAAATTGGTCAGCACGTGGTCTTATTCGAGTCAATTTGGAAATTTTGCAACAATGTGGACTAAAATCGTCACTAAATTTGGAGATGTGGGGCTTTTTTGGTAACCTGAAATGTTATGGGATAAAATTATCAGTTTAGATAAGTTATGGTATCAAATGTGCAAAATTTTAACGGCCACGTGACAATTCCGTTTCCAATTTGACGGAAGTATCAAATGTGTCGAGTTGATTTGAGTTATGGTATCAAATGTGTCGGGAGAAAAAGTTGTGGTATCAAATCCCTAAAGTAGGTTGAGTTATGGTATCAAAAGTGAAATTCTCTCGTTTATATTATTCACGAGAAAATATATGGCGCAATACAAAAATGGGGAGATAGAGTTTGACAAAAATGAACCTTTGAGCAAGTGTGCTCTACGAACTCTTTCTCGAATGTTAGAATCATATAAAGTTATATGAGGTCATAGACCGGGATCACTCGGAAGCTCGGGCAAGTTCGTTTCGATATGAAAGTTTGGAACCTCATGCGGGTCACTTTGAATGTGAACGTTACTGAAGACTCATCGTGAGGTGTAGGTGTAGGTTTAGGTGTAGCCTTAAAATATCTTTTCATATCCCTAACATTATAAAATTTACTTTACTATCTCAAGAATTATGACATACTCAAGAAGCAGAAGTTAAATATAACATAGACATAATAATGAGAAGACTTACTTTTCATTCCATTTGATAAAACAAGAGATGCTGAATTCCAATAGGCCAATAAATGCTATTAGAAGACTATTAAAAATATTAGATTAGTGTTTGACAATTCAATTAAAAAAACCTATTAACAATCTAAGATTAGTGTTTGATATGTAAATGAATACTATTAACTCTATTGCATCATGATTTAATCATCATATTATTTTAATAGAATAAGTATCCTCATATTTTAATCTAATTATACTTATGAAAATCTTAACTGTTGGATAAGGATGAAGATGAAGGCACTAAAGACAAAATTAGAAGGGAGGTTTTGATGCATTCCAAAACTTCAAAATCCGCTAAGTATGGAGTAACTTAGCTGATGATCCCTTTGGAAGGAATTTTGACTAAGTATAGAAGACATCAGAAGAGTCAAAATTTCAAGGTCCAAGACTTCTGATCTGCTGAAGGAAAGATATCAGACTGATGAAGATCAGCCGACTCAAATCAGATTTGTTCAAGTTTGAGATCAGCTTAGTTCGCCATCAGACTTGCACTTTCGTCAGCCAAGTGGAAAGGATCATAAAGTCTTCCCAACGGTAATAAATGCCCCTGGAAGTAATAAATGCTGAAGTACAAGGATATTAAAGACAAATGATTGAAGAAATGCTTCGCATCAGCTCGGTGCATTTTAGTACTGTTGACAGTACGGACAGATTGCAAAAGAGCTGTTCGCGGAAATTAAGGACCAGTACTCGAGGAATTTGAATCTTGTCTCTCTTCAACGAACATTTTTCAAACCTCAAGTATAAATAGCTGGAAGAGACGAATAGAAAAAAAAAAAAAAAAAAAAGAACAACACAATCTCTGAGAAATTTTCGAAGCAAAATTCTTTAAGTCTCAAGAACAGCTCACTCACCAGCTTAGTCATTTGTTGACGAAAAGCGAAGTTGAAGAACAAAGCTAAACACATCTTCTGAGTGAATTTGTAAAATTGAGTATTGTGAGAAGTAGATATCCATCTTAGTGAGTGATATTACTTCAGAGAGTAGGATTTCTTTGTGATTTCTTACTGCGCACTTACGGCCTGTTCATTTGTTGTTAGTCATAAACAGAGTGTACTGGTTACTTTGTGTTTCTAATATAACCCAAGATCTTTGTGACTTGGAAGAGTGGATTAAAGGATATTTACATCCATATAACCACTATAAAAATTACTGGTGTTTTTACTTGCATTTTTACTTGCATATTTCAAGTTTGCATAAAACACTTCACTTAACTGTTTGAAAAGGATTTAAAAAGGAGTTTATAAAACTGGGGAAACATTTTTCAAACTACTGAGAATACTTGTGAAAAACACTTTGAAAATCCGCTGCAAGTACTCTAAGTATTAAAACTGATTTTGACAAAATCAGCTAAGTAACTATCAGTTTAGTGGTCTACGAAGCTGTTCAAAGATTTGTTCGCGATCAGCCGAGGAACCTACTGTTGATAACAGCTTAGTCTGTTTAAGTTAACAAAAAGGTTTTAAAGTTAAAAATTGTAAAAAGTTTAGAGGTCTATTCACCCCCCCCCCACCTCTAGACCTCATCTGACCACTTGGGACCAACAAGTGGTATCAGAGCAGGTGGTTCATTTGAATCAGCTGCCTGATCAACGAGCTTGATCCAAGTGTTTTTCAAAGGTTTTAAAACTTTTCAAAAGAGCATCCTTTTGAAAAATAAAAACTTTTTGAAAAATGGACTGTATCAGCCATGTTCCCCACATTGCTGGTATGTCGTTTGAAGACTGGAAAATCAGGATGGAGATTTTCCTAGCTGCTTATAATGATAACATGTACACATGTATCATAAAAGGTCCATTCAAATTCACCAAGACCATTATAGTTGATGAAGCTGAACTGGTGGTGGAAAAAGATCTAATAGAGATGACAGCCGAAGAAATAAAGCTGTTCAATCTGGATAAAGTTGGCCGTTTCATCATGACCAAAGCCCTGGATAATGATCGGTTTGACAAAGTCAAACATTGCAAAACTGCAAAGGAGATGTGGGACAAGGTTCGCGACATGAGCGAAGGAAACGACGCCATCAAAGAGCATCAACTGAGTGTTGCTCTGAAAAAGCTGGACAACTTCAAGATGAAGTCTGCGGAAACCATTGACCAGATGGACACAAGGTTTACAAGGACATTGAATGAAGTGCTAAAGCTTGGAAAAACCTTTACGGACGAAGAGATAACCGTCAGAGTTCTGAAGGCCCTACCTCCAAAGTTCAACATGAAGGTGACAGCCATGGAAGAGTCAAGAGATCTGGGCAAGATTTCTCTCACCGAGCTGTTCTCAGTACTCAAGGCGTACGAGTATAAACTGCCAAGAATGGGTGTTGAAGAAACCTCTACTTCAAGTCCCACAGCTGCACTTGTTGCTGCTGAAAATCCCAGAAGGCCAGCTTACAAAAGCAAAGATGTGGACTCATCTGATGAAGCCACACTACTCAACAAAAAGGAGTACACTGCTGGAGACGTTGCATTGCTGATGAACAACTTCAAAAAGTTCTACAGACGAAAAATGAAGAACAAATATAACAATGCTTCTACTTCTAACCCTACTTCTTCTTCTCAGGATAAAGATTCTTATAAATCCAAAATGATGTGCTATAACTGCAGGAAACTGGGTCATTTCATCAGAGACTGCCCATATCCTAAAGCTGAGAAGTATACTGAAGAAGAAAAGATAATCAGAAAAGAAAGAAAGCATCAGAAAGCAAAGACGATGGTAGCAGAAGCAGAAAATCCAGCTGTTGTCTACTCATGTGATTCAGATTCGGACACTTCTGATGAAGAGTCTTCTGATGAAGAGAGCCCTGCTCTTCTCTGCTTGATGGCTAAGGAATCTGATGACTCTGAGGATAGTGAGGTAACTCCTCTTGATAATGAATTATTTAATTCATTTGAACAAATGATGCTTAACAATACTACTATTGCTGAAGCATATAAAAAGCTTAAGGAAGAGATGATATTGCTAAAAGAGCAAAACAGTTCACTGAAACTCTCAGCTGAAAAGCCAAGAGAATCAGCTGAATATAAACAGCTTGAGCAAGAACATGAATCTCTGAAAGCTGAATGTGAAGTTTATAAAGGAAAAATCATGGAGCTTGAGAAAGTTATTGAGTCTCATGAGAAGTCATCTGTTGCATCCACTCACATGTCTAGTAAACATAAGACACCTTTAGAACAGGATAAGCAAGAATTGAATCATACTGAGAAATTTATATCTGCTGACAATAGTAAGGTCATTCTGTATGTTCAAACTGCTAGACTTGCTTCACCCGAGAAAGTGGTAAAGGAGACGAAAACTCCTAAGGCTAAAAAGAGCAAAGAGACTAGTGTAGGAAAACAAACTAGTAAGCCTAAACAGAAGAGTCCTAGGAAGTCCTCTGACAAGGCTAAAACTAATCAGACTAGTGATAAAACTAAGTCGTCTGTTAATGAGCAAGCAACTAGTAAGCCAAAGAAGCATAAGAATAAGAAAAATCAAAATGCTTGGTATGAAAATGAGTCATATTATGTGCAACCTGCTGCATATCATCCTATGTATCATGCACCTCAATTCCCAACTTACTATGCACCATATCCTGCTCATCCAATGCATGCATATCCTCCTTATCATGCTGATCATCAACAATATGACAAATCTGATGAACGTGGTAAAGGCAAAGCTGTTCATACTCCTGTTGAAACTCAAAAGCCTAAGAAGCCTAAGACTTCATCATCTTAGGTTGTCAAAGGTGGAACTAATCCTTCAGGACCCTCTCAATAAGGGTACCTAAAACAATTTTATTTTGTTTTGTAGGTTAGGATTAGGAGTAGGAGTAAAGTAGAGAAGATTTGGTACTTGGACAGTGGCTGTTCAAGACACATGTGTGGAAACATACATGAACTGACTGATGCTGTTGTTGTGGATGGTCCAAAAGTTACTTTTGGAGACAGCAAAGAAGGAAATATTGTAGCAAAAGGAAGCTTAATCAAAGGAAACATAGAGATATCTGACGTCTCATATGTTAAAGGCCTAAAGTACAACCTGCTGAGCATAAGTCAATTTTGTGACAAAGGATATTCGGTCATTTTCTCAACAGATAAGTGCTATGTTGAACAGATTGGTACAAAGAAGGTAATTTTATCTGGAAGACGACAAGGGAATGTCTACACAGTGGATTGGAATTCTGCTAACAAGAATTCAAGTATTTGTTTGGTGGCATCAACACCAAGCGAAGTTAGTTGGCTGTGGCACAAAAGAATGAATCATGTGAATTTCAAGACCATCAACAGACTTATAAAGAATAATCTGGTAGAAGGAATTCCAAAGACAATCATGAGCAAAGATAAGCTTTGTGACGCCTGTCAGAAGGGTAAACAAATCAAGTCATCTTTCAAAAGCAAGAAGCATCAATCTTCTGGAAGAATATTGGAGCTGCTACATATGGACTTATTTGGACCCATTGATCCAGTCAGCAATGGTGGAAAGAAATACTGCCTAGCTGTTGTGGATGACTATTCAAGATATACTTGGGTGATATTCATGAAAAAGAAAAGTGAAACCAAGGAACATCTTACTAATCTGATGGAGCTGATCCAGAATGAGAAAATCATAAAGATATTGAAGATCAGATCAGATAGAGGGACAAAGTTTACAAACTCTACTGTTGAAGAGTATTGTAATATCAAAGGAATACATCATGAGTATTCAGCTGCTAGAACCCCTCAACAGAATGGTGTTGCTAAAAGGAGAAACAGAACACTGAAGGAAGCTGTCAGAACCATGATAGCTGAAGCTAAGCTGCCACAAAGATTTTGGGCAGAAGCAACAAACACAACATGTTTTACCCAAAACAGATGCATGATCAACAAGCACCAAAACAAGACTCCATATGAAGTTTGGAACAACAGGAAGCCAAACATTCATTATTTTAAGATATTTGGTTGTAAATGCTATGTTTTAAATAATGGTAAAAATCACCTTACTGCATTTGCAGAAAAGGCTGATGAAGCTGTTTTGTAGGATACTCTACTGTTAGTAAAGCTTATAGAGTTTTTAACAAAAGAACATTACTAATAGAAGAATCCATTCATGTAGTATTTGATGAACCAAGTCAATCTTCTGAAAAGAATCAAAGTATTAATCAAGATCTGTCTACTGATTTACAGAAGTTGAATGTTGGAAAGAATGAAGAATATGTTCCCATCATACTACCTGATCTCAACCCAGCTGATAACTCAAGTGCTGTTCAAAATCACAGTGATGATTGTCTAACAGACGAGTTGCAAACAGCTGATAGACCAGAGACTGTTCAACAGACAACAAATGTTCAACAGACTACTACTGGAACTCCAACAGTAGTGTTGCAAGATCAAAACAAAGGACAACATTATGATTTGCAACCTGATCTCAGATGGCTCAAGAATCACCCACCTGAGCAGGTGATTGGTGATCCTTTGGATAAAGTGAAGACTAGGAGAGCTGCTGCAAGTGATGCAATGTTTGTCAGCTTCCTCTCTCAAATTGAGCCCAAACAGATTGAATAAGCTCTTAGTGATTCCAACTGGATTGAATCTATGCAAGAAGAGCTAAATCAATTTGAAAGGAATGAAGTCTGGTACTTAGTTCTTAGACCAAATCATCAAAGAGTCATTGGCACTAAATGGGTATTCAGGAATAAGATGAATGAAGATGGTGAAGTCACCAGAAACAAAGCAAGATTAGTGGCCAAGGGTTACTGCCAAGAAGAAGGCATTGACTTTGATGAAACGTTTGCACCAGTAGCAAGATTAGAGGCAATCAGACTCTTTCTTGCCTATGCTGCTCACAAGAATTTCACCGTCTATCAAATGGATGTGAAATCAGCTTTTCTCAATGGAGAATTGCAAGAAGAAGTTTACGTTGAACAACCACCTGGTTTTGAAGTCTATCAAGAAGAAGACAAGGTGTATCGTCTGAAGAAAGCCCTCTATGGACTGAAACAGGCTCCAAGAGCATGGTATGATACCTTATCTGATTTTCTTTTAATTAAAGGATTTCGCAAAGGTAAAGTTGACAAGACCTTGTTCACTATTGAATGGGAAGAACATATTTTGCTTGTGGAAATTTATGTGGACGATATTATTTTTGGTTCAACTAACCAACAGATGTGTGACAAGTTCTCAAAGCTGATGCAGAACAAGTTTGAAATGAGCATGATGGGAGAACTTAATTATTTTCTTGGTTTGCAAGTAAGACAGTTGCCTGATGGAATTTTCATCAGCCAAGCAAAATACACAAAGGATCTGTTCAAAAAGTTTGGTATGGAAACTAGCTCTACTGCTACTATTCCAATGTCTACAAGTCTTCGTTTGGATAAAGATGAAGATGGCAAATCAGTGGACATAACCAAATACAGAGGCATTATTGGGTCACTGTTGTATCTAACAGCTAGCAGACCTGATATTATGTACTCAGTTGGGGTCTGTGCAAAATTCCAAGGAATCTCATCTCTTAGCTGCCAAGAGAATATTGAAATATATTAAGGGCACTCAAGATTTGGGATTGTGGTATCCTAGAGAGTCTGGATTCGAGCTTATTGGATATTCAGATTCTGACCTTGCTGGCTGCAAGATTGATAGAAAAAGCACAACAGGTGCCTGTCAATTCTTAGGTAGTCGTCTGATCTCATGGATGAGTAAGAAATAGACTTCAGTATCCATATCTACTGCTGAAGCTGGATACATAGCTGCTGGAGCTTGCTGTGCACAAATCTTATGGTTGAAGCATCAACTAGAAGACTACAATATCAAAATCAGTGGAATACCAATCTACTGTGACAATACAAGTGCAATCAGCCTTACTCAGAATACTACAAGTCATTCAAGGACTAAACATATTGAGATCAAGCATCACTTTATTAGACATCATGTGGAGAAAGGAAATGTCATAATAGAATATGTGTTTACTGAAAATCAAATAGTTGACATCTTCACAAAACCTTTAAGTGAAACAAGGTTTTCAACTCTAAGAGCTAAACTAGGTTTATTAAAACTGGATGCATAAGCTGAGGGGGAACTTATCAGAAGACTAAAGTTCAACAGCTTACTCATCTTATTTATCTTCAAGGATTAACTCTCAACAGACTAGTTAACTTATGAATTCTTAAAGTCAGGGGGAACGTGTAAGACTAGCGGTACTTCTGATTAAAAGATGAAATCTGTTAATGTCAGTTAGTTGAAGTTATGTTTTCAACAGAAGATTAAAGTCTTGAAGAATGAAGATCAATTATCTAGCTGGATTGACAAACAGCTGATGAAGGTTATCAGTTATTGGCTTTCACTGATAACAACTGTGTCATCAGGACAGTAGTCCATCAGATAAGTATTTATTTTACTCATCTGATCGCTTATGTAAAAGCTTAATGTTTAAAACGTTTTATTTCAAAACACGCTTTTACAAGTGACAGAAGGGCGGTACAAATTCCCGCTCCTTATTTAATGCGATTTGAATTTGAAAGGTCGTAACTGACGCCGCACGATCAACATTGACAAGAAACGGATCTAACGGTTAGATGGTATCACGGAAACCAAGATACCCTAACTCTATAAATCCCAATCTGATTAGCCGTGTAGTTCTTTACGCACCCTAAATATTCAAAGCACACTTGAGAGAAAAATTACTTGCAAATTTTCTGCAAAATTCTTCCTGTTTCCCTAATTTTCAACAGATTACGATGGCCGCTGAAGGTATGTACTTAGTATATGAGTCGTACTATCAATTTGGAACGGATCTGGTGAAAGAATTTCTGGAAAAATTCAAGACGGCCTCTTTGGTGAACTTCATGGAGTATAATGTAGGTATAATCTGGACTGACCAGGTTATGGAGTACTACATGACTGCATCTGCTGACTACAACTCCATGGAAATCAAGGCTACAGTCGGAGACAAATCTGTGGTCATTACGCCCATTGTTCTTCACGAAACGTTTGGTCTTCCTAACAGAGGACGACACGACGTCACTGTGCTGACTGAGGAAAAGCACCAACAATTCTGGGCGATCTGCGCCAAGGAAGGAGAAATGTTGACTGGCAACATAAGGAAGAAACAGTTAAAGGATGAATATCAGCGGATGGCTGATATGGTCTCGAAGCTGATAGAGAACTGTACTTTTTCTCTGGATGTTGTTACCATGAAAAGGTTCAGCATAATGGCTGCTATCTACTATGGGCTAGAAGTCAACTGGTCCATTATAGTTTGGTACATCTTCGCTGATTTTCTTGAAGTAAAGAAAGGAAAAGGCCCTTACACCAACCACAGAATCACACTCAGTTATCTTCTGTCAAAACTGGGCTGTGTTATGGCGAATGGAAAGGAGATCCACAAATCTAAGACAATGTCCAAGTACTTGCCTGTTATGAAGAGAAAGGCTAGTGAGCCTAAAGAAGATGAAGATGAGGAATCAAAGGAGGTTCCTGCCAAAAGGCAAATGAGACTAGTCAAAACAGCTGACTTAGCTGTTGAGACTAAGAAGAAGAAGGTTACTGATCAACCAAAGGAGAAGGCTGCTAAGAATGTAAAGACTGTGGCTGACGTTGTTGTTGATCAAATCATAAGTCAGACCACTGCTGATGTAAGGGGAATGTCTCCTGCATCACCTTCCAGGACTCCTTCTGCTGAAATGCCTGCTGAGAATGTCTCTCACAGGACAAGGAGCCAACAAAGGGATACTGCTGCTTCAAGACCCATTCAGGGTTTGTCAAAGAAGTCAGCAAGGAAGCAGATGACATTTATTGAAAAGCCTACTGAGTTGGAAAACTTAGTAAGACAAAGCCCTGTATCTGCTGAAAGACCCGTTGAAGCTGTTGGGGCTTCTGTTGCTGACAAAGCTGATGCGCAACAGTTGACTCAAACTGCACCAACAGTTGAGGCTTCCCAACCTCAAGATGATCCAGATGTCATGATCATCAATCCTATTGCTGCTGCACCAATCTCATCTGCTGGTTCAGCCCCTGCTTCAGCTAATAAAGGAAAGAGAAAGATTGTTCTTAAAAGAAAGAAGGTTTCCAAAGCTGACAAAAAGAAAAGGAAAGAAGTTGAACAAATGAAACAAGATGAATTGGAGGAGAAGAAGGCACTTGAACTAAGCAAAGTTCAAGCAGCAAAGGATGAGGCAAGAAGAAAAATGTCTGAGGCAGAAAGAAAAGCTGTTGAAGATGCAGAATTGGCCTTGGTCATTGAGCTCAGCAAGACTGATGCTCGTGGACCTGTTCATGGAGGGGGCATCACAATTGGTGATGGCAAAGGTGAAGAGAAAAAGAAAAAGCCTAAGATGCCTGCTAGTGAGGCCAAGCCCAAAGAAAAATTTGAAGTCAGAAGAGCCTTCAACATAGTGTATGCTGATAAAGAGCTTTTCAAGAAATTTGAGAAGTCTTTAGCTTACTATGATCATAAGCTCATGTTAAAGACGCTGTTCAACCAAGAAAAGCCAAGGTACATCAGATGGAGAGAAAGAGCAATAAACATTGCTGTTATGACCGCCTTGAAGAGATGGGCAGAAAGGTCAAGATATCAGCAGGGACACTCAAGTGAGTTGCCTCAGCTGCCAAGTATTCAGCAAATAGTTTTTGGCAAGGAAGTGAATGAGTACAGTGAAGTGCCCAAGGGAAACAATGCCTTTGTAAACCCTTGGATCATTGTTAGGCAGATAAGACAAACAACCTGCTTCAATGATGATGGCACCATCACTAATCTGTTCTATGATGACGTCACTGATGAACACAAAACAGCTGACAAGACCTCAGCTATTGAGTGGAATGCTAAGGCTTCTGAAGATCATCAGAAGACTAACATGGAAGACGTTCATGTCCACCAGGAGACTGAAGAAAAGGAAGCTGCTGCTTCTGCTTCATCAGGTGATGAACACTCATCACTGATGGAAGCTTTCAAGATGCTGATGGAGAATTCAGTGAAGGAATTGGAAGAGAAGCATAACCAGCAGCTGATGAAGTTGAAAGAGGAGCTGAAGAATGAACTCAAAGCAGAGTTGGCAGAGTCCAACAAACTTCAGCTGGAAACTATGCAACAGTCGACTGAAAAGATCATCAAGAAAGAAGTTGATAGTTTTCCTATTCCTCAAGACAACTCTTTGCAGTTAGTGCACAGCCTAAATGACATGAACAGAAATGTGGAAGATGTGAAGGCTGATGTAAATCACTTTCATGCTGCCTTACAAAGAGCTGAGCACAAGATAGCTGACTTAACTGCAACCTTCATCAAAGTCAGTGAACAAGAGAAGAAAGTCAATCTTGGAATGTTGAAAGAAGTCTCAAATGTTGAAAAAGATCTACATAATGAACTTGCAACAATGCAACTGAATATTGACTACTTCAATGATCAGACTGACGACATCAGCACCACTCTTCATCACTTAACAGCAAGTCATGATGTAGTGAATCAGAACCTGAAGACTTTATGTGCTGCAATGAAAGTTCCAACTGTTGCACTCAACCCTGCTGCTAAACCTGAAGAAGTCATCAAGTCTGATGATGACAAAAAGGGGGAAGATAAAGGGGATGAATCAACCAAGGAAACTTCTGCTGCTGTTGAAGCCAAGAAGACTGATGAAGCTACTGCAATGATCAAGACTGCTGAAGAAGAACTTGGAAAGGTACAAGGTGAAGAAAAGTCTGAAGAAGAGACTAAGGAAAAAGTCAAAACTGATGAAGTAATGACTGAATCCAAGGACTCTGCTGCTGATCAAACAGAGCCGATGACCAAGTACAAGAATACAGAATCAGCCAGGAAGGCGATGGAGCTTCTGAAGGAGCAGCAACTTAAAGAAAAGATGGAAGCTGCCAAAGAAGTTATCCTTCAGGGTGAAGAAGCTGATGAAGATGATGAAGAAGAAGATAATGAAGAATCATCTTATGAGTATGAAGAAGTGCTTGAAGGATCTGATGAAGAAGCTGATAGTTAGGACTTGTAAAATCTTGTAATCAGTTTACTTTATCTATTCTTCAGACATCTCATCTGATGAACTTGTACTTGTAATATTTTCATTATCAATAAAAAGACAAGTTCAATCCAATACATCTTTTCTATCTCAGAAAATTTTGAGGATCACAATCTTTAGCTTAAGTTTTAACAGGTACTTGGCTGAAGTTTTGTCATCATCAAAAAGGGGGAAATTGTTGGATAAGGATGAAGATGAAGGCACTAAAGACAAAATTAGAAGGGAGGTTTTGATGCATTCCAAAACTTCAAAATCCGCTAAGTATGGAGTAACTTAGCTGATGATCCCTTTAGAAGGAATTTTGACTAAGTATAGAAGACATTAGAAGAGTCAAAATTTCAAGGTCCAAGACTTCTGATCTGCTGAAGGAAAGATATCAGACTGATGAAGATCAGCCGACTCAAATCAGATTTGTTCAAGTTTGAGATCAGCTTAGTTCGCCATCAGACTTGCACTTCCGTCAGCCAAGTGGAAAGGATCATAAAGTCTTCCCAACGGTAATAAATGCCCATGGAAGTAATAAATGCTGAAGTACAAGGATATTAAAGACAAATGATTGAAGAAATGCTTCGCATCAGCTGGGTGCATTTAATGCTGCCTACAGAATAGTATTGTTGACAGTACGGACAGACTGCAAAAGAGCCGTTCGCGAAAATTAAGGACCAGTACTCGAAGAATTTGAATCTTGTCTCATTTCAACGGACATTTTTCAAACCTCAAGTATAAATAGCTAGAAGAGACGAAGAGGAAAAAAAAAAAAAAATAACACAATCTCTGAGAAATTTTCGAAGCAAAATTCTTTAAGTCTCAAGAACAGCTCACTCATCAGCTTAGTCATTTGTTGACGAAAAGCGAAGTTGAAGAACAAAGCTAAACACATCTTCTGAGTGAATTTGTAAAATTGAGTGTTGTGAGAAGTAGATATCCATCTTAGTGAGTGATATTACTTCAGAGAGTAGGATTTCTTTGTGATTTCTTACTGCGCACTTACGGCCTGTTCATTTGTTGTTAGGCGTAAGCAGAGTGTACTGGTTACTTTGTGTTTCTAGTATAACCCAAGATCTTTGTGACTTGGAAGAGTGGATTAAAGAATATTTACATCCATATAACCACTATAAAAATTACTGGTGTTTTTACTTGCATTTTTACTTGCATATTTCAAGTTTGCATAAAACACTTCACTTAACTGTTTGAAAAGGATTTAAAAAGGAGTTTATAAAACTGGGGAAACATTTTTCAAACTACTGAGAATACTTGTGAAAAACACTTTGAAAATCTGCTGCAAGTACTCTAAGTATTAAAACTGATTTTGACAAAATCAGCTAAGTAACTATCAGTTTAGTGGTCTACGAAGCTGTTCAAAGATTTGTTCGCGATCAGCCGAGGAACCTACTGTTGATAACAGCTTAGTCTGTTTAAGTTAACAAAAAAGTTTTAAAGTTAAAAATTGTAAAAAGTTTAGAGGTCTATTCACTTCCCCCCCCCCCCCCCCTCCCCTCTAGACCTCATCTGACCACTTGGGACCAACATTAACAAATATATAACTTTAAGCAAAAAAATTAAGCTTGAATCTAAAAATTAATTTTGGGAAGTGAATATAAACATTAATAATGAATATATAACACTATTAGTTTATTACATAAGCACAATTGCACAAACATATATCATAAATATACATAGAAAAAATTACTAAAATTCACAATTGGGCCTTTTTGTATTCAAGACTTCAATGAGTTGGGACTTATGTTGGGTGGATGTCTGGAGGTGGGGCAGCGGCGGTCTGGTGGTAGGAGGTGGCAATGGTGGCTAGAGTTAGGGTTTGGAGATGTTGGGAGTAGAGAAAGATTGGGCTTGTCATTGGGGCTTAGAAATTGGGTAGAGTGAGTTAGAGTGAGTTGTATGATATTAATTTGACAAAGATTATATTTGGGCTGGAAATTTAATATTGGCCTAATTTATTGAATTTTTTTTTTTCAAAAAAAATAAAATAAAATATACACCACTACTATACTAGAAAAAATAAAAAATTCAGGAGGGCTATAGCCCCCCTTGTCTCTATGTACGTCCGCCCATGTTTATAGGTAATACCAAAAGGACATGGACGGGTTTGAGTATTCGAGAGAGTTTAGCCCCTAGCACGTTTCATATTTTCGTAATAAAATACAATTTTTTTGAATTCGACTATTCATATCCAAAATACCCATATACGTGCAATCTTACGCGAACCAATACGTCTATTCCTACGTGAACCTATTCTCAGCATAGCTTTTTCCATATTTTATCATCCCATAAATATGAGACAGAAATATATGGATATATCATTTCATATCAAAACATATTTCTTATATGTACATTGAGCCTTTTAGCGAGTCTGATTATCCTTGTCTTTGTTTATGGAGAGGAATATTAATAATGAATGAGCACAATAAATTGCCTCTTATTGCCAATTTTATATATATATATTTGAAGTATGGTTGGAAATTAAATGAGCAACAAAGACAATCTTACCCCTGAAATATCTAAATTTTCTAACTTTTTCTTTATATTAATTGCTAGAGAACATTAGCTGGTTGACCTTACAAATAACTAATGTGTTTAATTTTGAGGGTTCATTTTGCCAATTTTAGGTTTCGTGGGTGCAATAAAGGGCTTATTTTCAAGGGTGTAAGCTGTCAAAAATTTGATAACAAAAGAACAAATTATATATCATCAGCCTAAATAAAAGATAAATACTAAGTATTTGATAGGACTAGAACAACTTGGTACAAGAAAGATAGTCATCCAAGTAAATTGCAAGAGATGGAATCTGAATTCTTAACATGGTTTAAGTATTCAAAACTGATCCAAATGTCACATCAGTTAAGTCAAGTGAAAAGACAAACAACCAAGTAACTTAGGAGCTTAGTAAAATATCCAACAAGTGAGTAAACAGTCAACAAAGCAGAATGCAACATAGAATAGCGAAGTACTCCCAAGAGATTTGCACCTCAACAAAGTTCAAGAAAAGTGTTTCAATAGATCTGTTAAGTGATAAGGGTTGAGTAAAAGGATAAATTGTATGTGCACAAACCGGCAAATTAAATGAAACATTGATACATCAAGGCTCATGGGTATTAGGTGCAATCCTCAGTGTTTAATTCATTCCCTGATAAGTATCATCACATTTAATGCGAATGTGAAGTTGATAAACAGAGTTAGACTACATGGGTTTGCCGTACAACAGGCGCCGAATTGCAGGACACACATTTTTGCAGGGAGCCATTTTTGTTACAAGTTTAGCTGGAGGGTGTATTAGCAATTTAGCTCTTTCAATGGGAAGATTGCTAACTAGCTAGTATAGGTAGAAGCTGAAGATCAAATGAAATGTATACCCTCGAGAGCAAAATCTTTCAAGTGCCCAAAAATAGCTATATATCTTCAATCTTCAAAAAAGTTGAAAAACACAAACACCATTATCAACTCTTGTGTACAATTAGTGTTGCGATATGAAGTCATTGTTTTCCTATTGGTAACCTACTTAGTGATCTGGTCAATTCTCCGACATGCTTAGTGATCTGGTCGTGCTTGGACGGGCTTTATGTTAAATATATAACTACACTTTGGAAGAAAAAATATCATGCTTGAAAGTAAATTTTATCTCTACTATTGTAAAATATTAGTATTTCTTAATTTTTGTGCAGACTAAATATCTCCCTTGTCAAATTCATCATGTCATTTGGATACAAAATTAAATTCATTCATTTGAAATCCTGAATTTTAGTCCAATGAATTTCAGCCCAATTTTAAGTGGATTTGAAATTCCTCCTAAAATTAGTCATTTGAAATCCACTTAAAAAAATGTTCATATTATATATTTTCAAAAATTACAATTTGATCCCAGATTTCCAAAAACCTAGAATTGCAATTCAGTCAAGGATTTTCAAAAAATTAAAATTTACAACTTGGCTATTATTTTCGTAAATTCGAATTGCACTTTTGGTCCCTCAATTTTTGGAAATTGCAATTTTGACCCCAGATTTTCGAAGAACCAAGAATTACAATTCAGTCCAGAATTTTCATAAATTAAAATTTCCAATTCGGACCCTGATTTTCAGGAATCGAATTTGCACTTTTGGTCCCTCAAGTTTTGGATATTGCAATTTTGACCCTATATTTTCGATAAATCAAGAATTGCAATTCAGTCCAGAATTTTAAGAAAATTAAAATTTTCAATTTGGCCCCTGATTTTCAGAAATTCAAATTTGCACTTTTGGTCGCTCAATATTCGGAAATTACAATTTGACCCCAGATTTTTGAAAAACCAAGAAATGCGATTCAATTTAGAATTCTCAGAAAATTAAAAAAATTCAATTCGGCCCCAGATTTTCAGAAATACGAATTTAGACTTTTGGTCCCTCAATTTTTAGAAATTACAATTTGACCCTAAATTTCTGAAAAACCCAGAATTACAATTAAATTAATTTCGGAAGATTAAAATTTTCAATTCAGCCCCTGATTTTCAAAAATCCAAATTTTCACTTTTCCCCATATTTTCCAAAACCCATAACTGCAATTAAGTCCATAATTTTCTGAAGATTAAAATTTTCAATTGGCACCTGATTTTCAAAATTCCAAATTTGCACTTTTGGTCCCTTAATTTTCAAAAATTGCCATTTGACCCCAAATTTTCGAAAAACCCAGAGTCCAATTCAATCCAGAATTTTCAGAAAATTAAGATTTTCAATTCGGCCCCAGATTTTCTGAAATTCGAATTTGCAACTTTTGGTCCCTCTATTATCAAAAATTATAATTTTGCCCTAAATCGATTTATGCGATTTTATCCCGATATCAACAACAAGAATTAACTCATAGAGCAAATTATAAGGCACGATCGAAAATTTCAAATAACACAAATAATATATACCAAACAATGGATTTCAAATGAATGGATTTGAAATCCTTTGTAAAAACATTTATTCAAACAAGAGATTGCAAATGAATGGATTTCAAATAATTGGAATTTTAAATCCATTCATTTGAAATCCCTCTTCATTTCAAATCCATCAATCCAAATGGGCCCTTATTTAAATTGTAAAATAATATTTAATTAAATGGCAAACATATTTATAAAAGTAATTGAAGAGGTATAATTAGACATGGAATCTTACTATATTTATCTCCTTAATAAACTCCTAAAATTTATAAATTCTTTTTTACATCAAATTTTACAATCTTAACCTTAACAACCATAAAAAAAGAAAAGAAAAAAAGCACTAGTATTTTAAATAGCTCCTACAAATATATATATATATTATATCATATAAGAATGTAAGGCCTCTTGCTACAGTGCCTTTATTTTCTTTTAGGTTTTTTTTTAATCCCTCCTACCAATAAACGACGCCGTTTTTGCACAAATATATTGCGGCTTCTTCATTTCTTCTCAATTTTGCACTAGCAGGTCAATTTACTTTCCCTTTACTTTTAGCTGCTCCTAATTTCATCCGTTTTCTCTGGTGGCCCCTGCTGCTTGATAATTTCTTATGCTGCTTTGAATTTCTTTTCCTTCATTTCTTCAATTGGTTGTTGCTGACTCCTTTTTTTTCCAATTGCCTGCTGCTTGCCTCTATTTTGTTCGTATTCGGGTAGTGACCTTCTTATAATACTATATTCTTGAATGGATTTGGATGATTTTTCGTTCCTATTGCTTTAGTCCATGTAATCTTGTCCCTCATATCTGCTTTTTTTCTATGTTCGGTTCGGGCCCTCGGATGATTCATTTGTCTCTAATTGGTTGCTTGCTTCGGGTTGGGGCTCCGAGAGTTTATTTTCCCCTTGTTTTGGATATAGTTTTCTGCTTTTGAATATGGCTTGGTGCAGGGTATGTATTTCATGCTTTATCTTATTCTGCATGCCTTCAATTGTTTGTATATATCTCCATCAGTTTTATGTTCTTACTTTGCATTGTAGCTTTATCTCGGATTGCAGGTCGACAATGTGATAGCCACCCAAATTTAAACTTCCTTTTGAGTAGTCTCTTCCTTGAGTTCTACTACATAATGATCTAGAAAATTAAATGGATCCTTTCAGCACTTATATCATTGAGTTGCTTATTTTGTTCCCATTGTATACATTTGGCTTTGTTTTTTTAGCTAAATTCGTGATAGTAGAATAAGATTTTATTTACTGTTTTAACTTATTCTTTTTGTACATTTTTTTATTAGAACGCAACAATGTTGAATCTCACCATCCTCGATTAGATGTTTCTGTTACAGAACATGAAAGAAAAGGTATCGATTTTTTGCTTATAAATTGTCGATTTTTTTTCTTGGATCATGTTCTTATGAGGTTGTCTTTAATTCAGCTTTCAAAGACATGGAGGTGGCTGGAGCTTCTTCTTGAGGACCTTCATTGTGAATGTGATTGTTGTCATTTTTATGAAACATCAAAGCAATTTCTAGAGCCATTGTTATTATGCTATGATTCACTGGTAAATACTATATTCTTTAGTTTATTATTTCGTTTAATAAAGAACGAACAAAGATTTATTCTTATGTAAGTATCAGGCTGGTAAAAATTAAGAATTAGCACATATTTATGGCATTTTCTTATTTGGCAATTAAACAGGAGTTGTTTACAGTTTCCCATCATAGAATTCAGGACTGTAGATAGCTTACAGACCATATCAGGGATAACTTAGTGCATCTATTTTTTTCTATTGGGTATTTTCCTCTCCTTGTGATGTTTGGGCATTTAACATTTTTCTAGAGCTCTTGCTTCACAATTATTGATTGCATTAGATAGTGACATTGAGTTGTTGTGCCAAGGTTATATGCTTTCTCCATTGTATAATATACTAATATGCTTATATTCTTTCAAATCATAGGTTACAAGTTATTATAATGGTTTCTCTACTTTTTTTTGCAGCAAACTTCAAACTCCAATTGGTGTACTTTTTTATGTTCATCTTTTGGTAATAAAAAATTCTCTCTTAAGTGAAGTACATTGTTTTGAAGGCTTTTTTGGTTGAGTTTTGTGCTTCACCAGCCTATGTTTTCCAGCTTTTGTAAGCTTTAGATCAATATATATTTGGTTAGGCAGCTCATGGTTAAAGATATAAGTACTTGCATATGAGCGTATATTCAAGTACAAGGTCATGTTATATCTTGATTTAGCATAGGCATGTGAGTTTATGAGGGCCTAGAATTTCAGAATATGGCAACACAAGGTCTTTGCATCGAGCCTCCCCTTAAAGTGTCAAGTTTGGCTAATAATTCATTTAAGTGCTATTTTTATAATTATATTGGTGGATGCTGACCCAATGTTAGAATTAGAAGGAGCTGCAGAGAAATCGAAGAAGCCTACTTCTTCTGAATATGGTATCTATATGAAGGCAAATCACTTTGGAAGCTCTCTATTGCGAACTAACTTCTCACTTTTGGTATTCCATTTTATGTAGTAGAGTTCTTTTTGTCTCAACTTTCAATGTATATATATTTATTTGTATATGTAGGTTGATACTTGTTTTGTTTTTTTTAAATCAATTGCACAATGTAATATACTTCTAAGTATTAAACATGATCCCATACAAAATATACATAAATTATTATCATTAACGCTTTTACCAATTAAAAATGGGCAGCTATCTCCACGCAATTGCGTGGAGCAACACACCTAGTATATATATATATATATATATATATATATAGGGGTGTAAGGCCGGTGTGAACAGTGCCCGGGTATTTCATTCTGGTTTTATTTTATTCCCCCTAATTACAAAACGGCGCCGTTTGAATGCTCATACTATGTCGTTTACTATATTTTTTCTCCATAATTGCACTAGCAGCTGAATTTCTTTTCCACTTTCTTCAAGCAGGTGTAATAAAGAACATGTGAAATCAGTGAAAAATAGGTGAGAATGTGTTTAATTGATAAAAACGAGTGATATCAATAAAAAATTACTTTAACCGATAGAAAATGATTTAAAAAGAAAAGAACTAATGTAATCAACGAAATCGTAAAAATAGTGATAATAGGTTATAACTGATAAAAAAATGGGTAAAACGGTAAACAAAAAGTATTAACAGGTAAAAATAGATGAAATCAGCTAAATAACGAATTAAATCAGTAAGAAAAATGGATTAAAGTTATGAGATAAATTGGTGAAAAATGAGTTAATTTGCTTTATTTTATTACTACATAATAAAATTAGTTTTACTCTAATTTATAAAATTACCCTTGAATAACTAGAAATGTACAACGTATGTGCACTTTAGTAGGCTAATAAATGGGTTGCCTACGGTTCCGCGTGCGTTGGTCACCATCAATGTTTTAAAAACCAGATCGGACATCGAATCGGTAGCCTTACTGGTTATTGGTTTGATCGGTTTAACCGTTTTAACCACGGTGTGACGTTATTACAATATAATATTTTAATTTTAATTTTAATATATGTAATCAACTAATAAAAAAAATATATTATTCATTTTTTCAAGTTTATTTCCATAAACTAAATGTTTATATCATGATCAATTATTTTTCCTACAAAATTTGAGTTAAGAATGAATGATAGCAACAAAATTACAAGTACGATAACATGATATCGACGCAATAATTCAAATTATAATAAATATCATATCAAAAACAATAATGTTATTACTAATCGCCTATGAAAAAGAGAAATTATTGATGAATTTTGTCATTGAATTATATAAAAAAAAATAAAATTACTTGAAGTTTGTGAAAATAATGGCTTTTCTAATGAATTTGATACTCAAATATATTTACATAACTTAATATATATAAGATTTTTTTTGTTTCTTGTTGATTTTGTGTAATTCAAAGTGAAAAATAGAAGAAGAGATGAGAGATTATTGTTGAAGTTTAAAGGTCGCGGACAGGGCCGGCCCAAGTGCTAGGCAACTTAAGCCAGCGCCTAGGGCCCCCGGTTCGGAGGGCCCCAAAATTTATATTTAGGTCTTTAGGAAAATTAAAAAATTAAATATTTTTAATTTTATTAATTTCATGTACATAACATGTATCAAGGCTCACTTGGTATGATTTTCTCATAATGAGTGGGAGGTCTACGGTTCAAATCCCAATATTGAGTTTTTTTTCGTATGTTTTGATTGTTTATGTTATTTAACTTTTATTTTTATAATAATGTTCGTATTTTTTTTCCTTTCATTTCCTTTTCTTACTTAATGATTTCTTGTCAATTTTTTTTCTTAATTAGTACTTAAAAAAATTCTTTCATAATTATTATAAAAAGAATATGGTTTTTTTTTCTTTGAAATATAATTTTTCTGCTTATTACTTTCTCACTTAGTACATTACAAAAAATAATTTTACCCCCAATAAAATTGGTCTAGCCCCATCTATATTTTTATATGTAAATGTATCTTTTTCTTAGTTTTATATATGATGTATAACTTATCTATACATGATAATATATAATTAATAGAGTTAAAAATGTCACGAAATGAAATAAAGTCAAGCAATCAATTATGATATTTGTAAAAGAATGAAATAGAGTTAAGGATGTACATATACTTGTAAAATTTGCTTCGGCTAAAATAATATTTTTAATATTAAAAATTATACTAAAAAATTCACGGTTAAATCTTTTAAAAGTTAAATAAGTTTGTTATTTAATTATCTTTCTAAAAAATAATATGCTAATATTAAATTAATATTTTTGCCTTTAAAGAAACAAATTGATTATATATTTTTATAAGAACGGGCCCCAAATTTGAAATTCGCCTAGGACCTATAGGGATTCGGTAAGATAAACAGCCCTAGGCACAGCGGAATTTAATAATTTTAGGACCTCTTATGAAATCTTGCCAGGATATACTCTTGTTGTATATATATGAATATTAAATAAACGATAGTATAAACAGTTGCATGTTATACCTATCTCCTTGCAAATTCAAGTTGGCAGACGAAGTCAAGTTTCTCCCTCGGTTGATCGATCCTATGCCCTGCAGCAGCGCCCGACGTGTTACGCCTCTATGGGTTGATACACCACAATTACACGAAAATAATATATCCTGATCGGCTAGAACACAAGATATATTAAGATCTAAGGTTGGGGAACAAGATTGGAACGAAGAACGAAATCGAAAAATTCTTCCTAAGGAAGAAGGTGTTTGGTCGATTCCTACTTGGGAGAGGAGAGGGAGAGTTTTTCTTGACTTGGCTTTTAGGCTCTTGTAAGTTGAGTGTGAGACATGACATCAAGTCCCCTATTTATAGGTATCTCATTAACCTAATCCTCTTAGGACTAGGACTCCAAGTCTCCTACATGGGTCATGGCCCTTTTAATTAGAAGACTAAGTCTTCCTAATTAATTCATGGTCCAGTTAATTAATTTGATCAGGCTTTATTTAATCTCTCAATTAAATAGCCCAATTAATTAACTATTCTCTCAATTAATTAAATCAGACTCCACGTCTATTTAATTAATCTTTCTATAATTAATTAAATCCAACTTAATTAATTAACTTACAAATTAAATTCTAATTTAATTTATAATCTTGATCCAATTCCAATTGGATCCAATTTGTTCCAATTGGGTCGACCAAGTCACCAATCGACCCAATCGATTCGATCAACCCAGTTGTTTCCTTTTCCTTTGCTTTCGCTTCATGTGTATTGTGTATGCCCCCATAGGTTCATTGGCTGTGGATTATAATTAAATATTTATTCAATTATTCAAGTATTAAATACTTTCTAAATCAGTCGAACACTCTGTCGACTGACCATTCCAAAATTAGCACCCCTGCCAATTTAGGAATTCTCCCACACTCCACGGTCGATGTCTGGCCACAAGCCCATGGAGCCCAATCACTGGTGAATTAATTCAGTGAACCTTTTATCATTTACAATTACCATATACGCCACAATCTCTCCATTAACCAATCTCTCAGTCGAGACTTATGGGTATGGTCTTTCATCGGTTTCCCTTTTTCTTTTGTCTTGACCTTATGCATTCTGGTCTCGAAATAATTCTCTTAGACTTAATCTTTATAAGCTACTTACATAAAGCCGTCAGATACCTCGGCCGAGGATTTTACCAGAATTAATTTCTCACAGAAATCCATAGGAGAATTTCCCGACCTATCAAGTTGGGTCAATGGATCCTTTGTTGATGATGTGAACCTGCATACGAGTTCTTCTATACCCAACATGTGTCCACAGAGACCTTCTGGTAATCTCCAGTCAGTCGGAACTCACATCAAAGTATAGACGTTCTCGCACCAGATAAACCCTATCACCTCAAGTAATTAGGGATCGTTCCTCGTATACTATCGTAAATTGGAATAACTTCATCCCCGATATGCGACTACCGCTTCCATGGTGAGTTATTTCCTAATTGGGATATTCAGTGCACTTGCCATCCCAGCAAGCCACCCACTTATGTGTATCGACTATCCCAGTCACGCTCGTGGACCCCAGCGTTCTCCAGTTCATCGGAGTATACACAATAGTGAGAGTCTAACCGAATCCAACGATGTCCTATCTCAATTGGATTCTACGACTCTTGAATATATTCTAGATCACGGCCTTGGAGATCAGTCCATGGGTTGTCCCATAGCCCTGTGATCTAAGGACTTCTATCCCTATGCGTAGATAATTATTACATAAGATAAAGATGACCACATAATAATAAAATGCATTTATTAATCCAGTTGAATGGTCCTTTCAATTAAATGCAGCCAAAATAGTTGGCTTGCAGGACACTATTCTATCAATCTCCCACTTGTACTAAAGCCAACTTTTCACACTTCTGATTCCCATCTTAGACAGATGTTTTTCGGATGCCCTTGAGGCAATGGCTTAGATAGCGGGTCCGTCGTATTATCCTTTGAGGTGACACGTTCCATCTTTATGTCTCCTCTACCAATGATATAACATATCAAATGGTATCGTCTTAGTACGTGCTTGGATTCTGATGAGATCTCGACTCCTTCACTTGCGAGATAGCTCCATTATTATCACAGAAGATAGTAATGGCTCGACAATGCTAGGAATCACATCCAATTCCTGGATGAAGTTTTTCATCCAAATACCTTCCTTTGCTGCTTCACACGCGGCAATGTATTCTGCTTTGGTAGTTGAATCTGCGGTAGTGTCTTGCTTGGAGCTCTTCCAGCTAACCGCACCACTATTGAGGCAGAACACATATCCAGATGTCGACTTGAAGTCGTCTACATCACATTGGAAACTAGAATCAGTATAGCCTTCCAATTTCAATTCTCCTCCACCGTATACCAAGAACAATTCCTTAGTCCTTCTCAGGTACTTCAGAATTGCCTTTACGACTATCCAGTGCTCCTCACCGGGATCAGACTGGTAGCGACTTGTAACGTTTAAAGCGTAGGCTACGTCTGGTCTAGTACATAACATACCATACATTATGCTTCCTATAGCGGATGCATATGGTACTTGAGACATTGCTTCTCTCTTCAGGCGTCTTTGGGGCCATAGACTTAGAGAGTGCAAATTCATGTCTCATTGGAAGCAATCCTCTCTTGGATTCTTCCATTTTAAATCTCTTCAAGATTTTATCTATGTACTGCGATTGGGAGAGGCCCATCAGCCCTTTTGATCTATCTCGGTAGATCCTTATACCCAGTACAAAGGATGATTCTCCCAAATTTTTCATTGAGAATTGTGTAGATAACCATGTTTTAGTTTCGGACAACACTCTCACATTGTTTCCAATGAGAAGAATGTCATCAACGTAAAGCACTAAAAAATCCAACTGTACTCCCACTGATCATCTTGTACACGCATGGTTTGAACACGTTTTTTATGAATCCAAAAGTTTGGATTGTTTCTTTGAAATGGATGTTCCAACTTCGGGAAGCTTGCTTCAGTCCATAAATGGACCTTTGGAGTTTGCACACCTTGTGTTCATCTCCTTTGGATGCATATCCTTTTGGTTGCTCCATGTAGATCTCGTTGTCAATGTCCCCATTGAGAAAGGCAGTCTTTACATCCATCTGCCATATCTCGTAGTTATACCACGCAGCTATGGCCAGCAAAATTCGAATGTATTTAGGCATTGCGACGGGCAAGAAGGTCTCCTCAAAGTCGATACCTGGCCTTTGAGTGTATCATTTTGCCAATAGTCGCGCCTTGTAGGTTATTACCTCTCCGTTCACTCTAAGCTTTCGCTCATAGATCCACTTGCAACATATGGGAGCCACTCCCACTGGTGGATCTACCAAGACCCATGCCTTGTTTGAGTGCATGGAGTCCAATTCGGATTTCATGGCTTCGCGCCACTTTTCCGAGTCTATGTCTATCATAGCCTCCTCGTAAGTCCTTGGGTCGGTTAGAGACTGTCCAGTCTCGTGCAGCAGACCGTAGTACCTCTCGGGTTCTCTACGTTGTCTTTTTGACCTACGAAGTATCGGTGTACTCTCGGGTGCACTTTCATGCTCTTGTTCTCCCACTGCCTGTGGTGATGGGTCAGCTTGATCGACCTCTTCGGCATTTTCAGCTTCAGTGACCTCATCTAGTTCTACGTTGTGTTCCTTCTTGTCCACCAAAAAATCCTTTTCCAAGAAGCGTGCGTTCCTTGAGACAAACGTAGTTTGTCTTGTAGGATCGTAGAACTTGTATCCAATTGAGTTTTCTGGATACCCCACGATTTTGTACAAGATGCACTTTTACGTCCAGCTTATCTCCCACTAGCTTATTCACATAAGCGGGAGACCCCATATGCGCATGAATGCATATGAAGGTACAATACCAAAACTCATATCTCGTGATATGTTTTGGAACTGGCTTCAGAGAAACTTAGCCCAATATCTTCGATTTTCTCGATCAAGTTTTTTTTTTTATTATTTGATTGAATGAGGAATTTTATGCAAGATCTCTTAAAGGTCATTAACATGTCCAAAATGCTCGACAACAGACAACGTTTCGATTGGGTCTTACATTTCGAGAATCTAATTCTCTATTAAATAATCAATCGCGTACTGCCAATGCTCGATTTTGAATCGATCCAAATCTCTTATATGCTTTCATTGATTAGGCTTTCTTCTTTATTCCAAAAGTAATTTGGAATTGTACATCACAACGTACTTTTACCCATGAGGGTACTAGAGACGCCTTATCTCCCACTAATGCTTTAGTGTTTCTACACACTTTTAAAAGGATTAAATCCATTGCAATTGTTTATCCCTCTTGGTTGCCCAGCAACCAACTACTAAATTTAATTTTCGTTAAGCTAGATTTGAAAGTCGGTTACTATTTATAGCATCCCAGTCAAGCTCGGCCTAGTCGAGCTCATTCTTTGAATCTTTAATTCGGAAATATGTTTTAGTGCTCGTGTATCGCCTTTCGGTTTTTACAACGACTCAAGTGTGTGGAATCTTGATTATTTATATTTTATTGACTATGCATACTATATTTAGTCGTTATAGGAGTATTCATACTCATTTGCGTATGTACACATTTTGATTATAAATCTTATAGCGCAATCAGTTCCAACCATTATGGAACTATCACATCCCTTAAGACAAAGGATGGTATAAGCAAATTCTAATTATCTAATAATTCATGGCTTTAGATGCATTGAATGCATCAATGAGTACTTCATCGGGCATCCAACACCTTTATGCATTACTTTAACCATAAGGTTAAGTTCAATAAAATTTAATCATCCCTTATGGGATGAATAGGTTCAATTCCTTCTTTCCCTTGATCTTAATCCATGGAAGAACCATTTTGATTGACTTTTCAACTTTTCATCCTTATAGAAAAACCTCCAAGGTTATTTCCCTTCAGAGAGGATTCATTCCTCTTCTTTCATCTCATAAGTTTTTTTTTTCAACGAGATGTTACTTCCCATTTATGGGAGATTTCATGTTTGCCTTCAAGAAAATTTGGGCTTGAGAACCATCCTCAACCCTTTGGTGAAACTTATCACCTTTCTTATTTGAAGAGTAACTTCGAAAAAGGCAGCTTGGTGAAACCTATCACCATTCCAGTCGAGGTGTAACATCGAAAGGAAAACCAATGAAATCTTTGTAAGGAGATTAGTCCTTGCTTGGACTCGAGAAGTCATTCAAAATTCATTTGGGTTCAGTCAATTTATTTGATTCAAGTATGATGGTAAATATTCAAGGATACATTACTTATGAAAAACTATCATAAACATGACGATAAATATGCGGCAGATTAATATCAATGCATAATTTACAAACATGGTTTTCATTTGTAAATTACACCCACTATTTTTGTCGAAATACTTATGCCCCAACATAAGGTTCGGGAAATAAAAATTTCCTAATGGGCTCAAGGCCCAAATGCAATCGCTCAGAACCCACGACTCGTTGGCCATTCCAATTGATTCACTTGGTGGGCGATCACGTCGCCGGTTAACCATCCCAGCTAACCCTTGAGTTCATTTAGCCTCGTCTTTCGTTATGGACCCACGACTCGTGAGACATCCATATTTACTCGCGTTAAATCATGTCCAATACTCGTGAAGAGAAATAGTTCAATCCTAGACGCCCCACGACTCGTGAGACAGCGCCTAGAACCTTGCTATCCCCTCCCTTGGCACTAAATTGTGCATCGAGGCAATAGACATACCATCTTCCTATAACTCGACCCACGACTCGTGAGACATCGAGATATATTCGTACGATATGCCTAAGACCTAGTAATTTGATAGGCTCGGACCATAAACACCATTCTGTGCGCCCGTTTTACGATTTAATATTATAATTGAATTTTAGATTCAATTGGAGGTTTTGTGAAATGTTCAAGTGCGAGGTCTCATCAGATTATCAATTATCTTGTTTACGTTTTTCTATCCTAAGCATGCATTTCATACATCAAAGAATAATTACGAAAAAGTAAACATTCATCACCTAGCATTGCACATACGGTTGATCGATTGCCCATTCTATACGATCCATCACGAGCCACATGATGGACCAATTGGTCAGTCTAGGGTGGAAATTAAATGTCCTAAATATTACAATTTTCAAACACATACATCATGGGCCTTCTTGTAATATCCTCCTTGATTGGGCCTCCATGTAATGAATTGGGCCTCCACGTCCTCCAAGGTTATGGGCCTCCATGCGGATCTCCAAGTCTTCGTGAGGTTTCTTGGCTCCAAGCCTAATCTAAGTCTAACTTATAAAAATAAAGGTCCTATTCTATTACATTTGATTGCGCAAGCAAGGGCACCAATCAGGCCCATTTAATTACAACCCATAAAATAAATAAACCAAAACTACACAGGACTTAAGGGCAAAATCGACCAATCCACATATTCAAGAACATGCATAAATTCACATAAGGGCATAAATGTAAATTTACCAGCTTCTTTGATTTTTAATTCGAAAAATTATCCACATAATTAATTTTGAATTGTCCAATTTTAAAAGGACTATTATGCTGTTGCTTGAGCATCAAGGAATCTAATATTGCAAGTTAATTAAAGATAGAAACAAAATCCAATTTAGTTATCTATCCTTATCTTGAAACTCTAAGTTTCTTTGTTTAATAAGATCTCTAATCTAAAATCAAGGTCACTTGCTAGAAGACATTAATTTTAATTAAATGTCTTATCACAAATGAAACTCTAAGTTTCCTTGTTTAATAAGATCTCTAAGATCTCTAATCTTGGTAACTTACTAGAAGACATTAATTTTTATTAAATGTTTTATCTCAAATGAAACTCTAAGTTTCTTTGTTTAATAAGATCTCTAAGATCTTTAATCTTGGTAATTAACTAGAAGACATTAATTTTTATTAAATGTCTTATCACAAATAAAACTCTAAGTTTCCTTCTTAATTAGATCTCTAAGATTAATCCAAAATTCACCAAGATTCCATAACAACCAAATCTCCAAGATTTTGTCCAAGATTATCCAAAATTCTTCCACGGAAATTTTGAACCACCATGTCATTGCCGTAAATCGTTGGCTTTAAGTTGACTAAAATCCAACATTTTTTGCAATTAACAAAATTCAATTGCAATTTAATACATATGGTGGCTTCAAATCTTACGTAGCACAAATTAAGCATATATGCCAAAGTAAAACAACATGGTCACGTGAATTGTGATTACAAAAGAAAAATTAAATTTGTGCCGACCACTAAATAAATTCTCATCAAGAGAATAAAGTGTCGATACAACAATTTTGTTTTCCTTTTGTTTTGTTTTAATTTGTGTTTAATTCCTTAATTAATTAAAATCAACAGTTTTAATTAATTTAATTTAAAATTAAAAATATGATAACATTAACGAATCTAAAATTTTCTTTTAACTCCAAGTTAAACAGATCTACGTTCTAAAACTTATACAGTAAAAGAACTAGCCACATATAAAATCAAACATATGATTTAAAAACACAGAATTTGCAAATTCATATATATACAAAGCCTAGAGTTGGCTCTGATACCACTGTAAGGATTCGGTAAGATAAACAGCCCTAGACACTGCGGAATTTAATAATTTTAGGACATCTTACGGAATCTTGCAAGGATACTACTCTAGTTGTATATATATGAATATTAAATAAACGATAGTATAAACAGTTGCACGTTATACCTATCTCCTTACAAATCCAAGTTGGCAGACGAAGTCAAGTTTCTCCCTCGGTTGATCGATCCTATGCCCTGCAGCAGCGCCCCATGTGTTTCGCCTCTATGGGATGATACACCACAATTACACGAAAATAATATATCCTGATCGGCTAGAACACAAGATGTATTAAGATCTAAGGTTGGGGAACAAGATTGGAACGAAGAACGAAATCGAAAAAATCTTCCTAAGGAAGAAGGTGTTTGGTCGATTTCTACTTGGGAGAGGAGAGGGAGAGTTTTTATTGACTTGGTTTTTAGGCTCTTGTAAGTTGTGTGTGAGATATGACATCAAGTCCCCTATTTATAGGTATCTCATTAACCTAATCCCCTTAGGACTAGGACTACAAGTCTCCTACATGGGCCATGACCCTTTTAATTAGAAGACCAAGTCTTCCTAATTAATTCATGGCCCAGTTGCTTTCAAAAAAAAAAAATTCATGGCCCAGTTAATTTATTTGATCAGGCTTTATTTAATCTCCCAATTAAATAGCACAATTAATTAACTATTCTCTCAATTAATTAAATCAGACTCCAAGTCTATTTAATTAAATCTTTCTATAATTAATTAAATCTAACTTAATTAATTAACTTACAAATTAAATTCTAATTTAATTTATAATCTTGATCCAATTCCAATTGGATCCAATTTGTTCCAATTGGGTCGACCCAGTCACCAATCGACCCAGTCGATTTTTCAGACCCAGTCGATTTGGTCGACCCAGTTGTTTCCTTTTCTTTCGCTTTCGCTTCATGTGTATTGTGTATGCCCCCATAGGTTCACCACATAATTGGTCGTGGGTTATAATTAAATATTTATTCAATTATTCAAGTATTAAATACTTTCTAAATCAGTCGAACACTCTGTCGACTGACCATTCCAAAATTAGGACCCCTGCCAATTTAGGAATTCTCCCACACTCCACGGTCGATGTCTGGCCACAAGCCCATGGAGCCCAATCACTGGTGAATTAATTCAGTGAACCTTTTATCATTTACAATTACCATATACGCCACAATCTCTCCATTAACCAATCTCCCAGTCGAGACTTAAATGTATGGTCTTTCATCGGTTTCCCTTTTTCTTTTGTCTTGACCTTATGCATTCTTGTCTCGAAATAATTCTCTTTGACTTAATCTTAATGAGCTACTTACATAAAGCCGTCAGATACCTCGGTCGAGGATTTTACCAGAATTAATTTCTCACAGAAATCCATAGGAGAATTTGCCGACCTATCAAATCGGGTCAATGGATCCTTTGTTGATGATATGAACCTGCATACAAGTTCTTCTATACCCAACATGAGTCCACAGAGACCTTCTGGTAATCTCCAGTCAGTCGGAACTCACATCAAAGTATAGACGTTCTCGCACCAGATAAACCCTATCACCTCATGTAATTAGGGATCGTTCCTCGTATACTATCGTAAATTGGAATAACTTCATCCCCGATATGCGACTACCGCTTCCATGGTGAGTTATTTCCTAATTGGGATATTCAGTGCACTTGCCATCCTAGCTAGCCACCCACTTATGTGTATCGACTATCCCAGTCACGCTCGTGGACCCCAGCGTTCTCCAGTTCATCGGAGTATACACAATAGTGAGAGTCTAACCGAATCCAACGATGTCCTATCTCGATTGGATTCTACGACTCTTGAATATATTCTAGATCACGGCCTTGGAGATCAGTCCACGGGTTGTCCCATAGCCCTGTGATCTAAGGACTTCTATCCTTATGCGTAGATAATTATTACATAAGATAAAGATGACCATATAATAATAAAATGCATTTATTAATCCAATTGAATGGTCCTTTCAATTAAATGCAGCCAAAATAGTTGGCTTGCAGGACACTATTCTATCAGGACCACCGAATGTTTAGGGCCGGCCCTGGTAGTAAATTTCGTAGTAAATTTTTTATTTTTATAAGTGAACCAGTGGTTCAATCGGTTCACTGGTTCATTGGTATTACCGGTTTTTGATCGATTTTTTCCGGTTCAAATTGATCAGGAACAAAACTGATTTTGAAGGATTAACCGGACCGAATTGACAATTGATTACCGACTAAACCGGTCGAACCGACCGATCCGGTCCAATTTTTAAAACATTGGTTACCATTCGAGTAAGAATGAAAATGCTTCCAAAGTTCCAAATTTTGGAAATGGAAGTTTAAATATGAGTGAAATGCAAAAGTATTCACAGTGTATTTATTAAAAAAAAAAAATCATGTACTCTTTTATTAGCAAAAATCTTTATGCGGATAAGTCATTGACATTATTCCAGTAGAGGTCGGCTATGTATTCAATATTGCAATTTTTTCTAACCACGTTGTTCTCTCCTTTTTTTTTTTTTTTCTTCTTCTATTAATTACTATTAAATATAAGGTGCTATTTGCTTGTCTTTAGCCAATATAGGGCCAATAGGGGGTTTCGCTTGATAATTAATTTATCCGCTATTGGGGTCGGCCTCTTATACGTGATTGGGCCTTTAATTATATTAGGCCCCTTAATTAACCTGGCCATCAAATTAATTAATTCCGCCAATTAATTAATTAATCTCTATTTGGCCTGTTTTAATATTTCTAATTGTGGGCCAATCACTTCGTTAATTTCACCTGGGCCATTAACTTGGCCGGACTAATTTCACGGGTTAATTGGGCTTGCTCGTACACAGAGCCTGTTTTGTTATACTGGGCCCTTAATTATCCAGCCAATCCTCTCTTGGCCCAATTAGGCTGAAGCTGGCCTGGTTTGTTTTGGCCTTGCTTAATTGGGCCCGTTATCTTCGTCCCAAACTGTTCCTTAGTCCATCATCGAGCCATTATTTCTCGACAATTCGAGGGTGATTTTTTGGGTACAAACATAACACTTTACCTTACTGTGATATTGCATTATGTGCATTTTACCCCCTTGTAAAAATATAAAAATCAGGAAGAAGGAAATGTGCTTCTTTACAAAAATCCAGAGAGATACTTTGTCATTTTATTTATCACGAAAAGGTAAACTACCTATTAAAAATAATACATGGAGTTAATTTACTTTTCATTCGATTATAAACTCTATTAATTCATGTCTTGGAGTACTGAAGAATTGAAATGACTTGCTTGGTCGTAAACATGGTAATTTAAAAAACTTAAATTAAAATGCGTATTTTTCATGGAAGATTATTATTTGTAACTTTTAATTATTCATGTAATGACACTTGATTTAAATTTTTATGAGCTTAGCTTTACGCTGGAATATTAAAGGTCTGTTTGGAAGAGTTTCAGCATGGTCTCGGATAATTGATTCAAAATTCTTTAAATGGAATTTGAAAAAATTCAAAAGATTATCATAAACTTATTCACAAATTCAAACTCAAACTCTCGAAATCTATAAAACTTCGATTTGATACTAATGACCTACCCCCAAACTTTATAAAAAAATATTGATTTGAAATCTACCACCTACTTTTTTTTTTTAATTTCCCAAACCCCAAAGTCAAACTCAATTTAAGTAGAACTTCTCGAAAATCACAAAAGCCAACATTAAAAAACCATATAAGGATTCAAATGTTTCTCCAAAACAATTTTTTTTTTTAATTTGAACCCAAGAATCCTTCCAAATAGGGTACGACAGTCTTAAAAGTCTTGGTATAAATTTCTTCGAACAATAAAATATTTGTTTGGCAACTGAAGTCTTGTAGTACTTAGAGATCCTCGTGTACATTGACATAGACATGCCTATATGAATAATATTATGAGGACATATTTTTGCTACAAAATAGAGCCCCAGATCAGTCGTTATTATGAAAATCCAATATGTGTTACTGCTAAAACATTTAATTAAATAATTAAATAATTCAATCTGCCACTACACTATTGAGTCGATGTTGTTTTCACTGTTTGCTTATAAGAGGTGGTATGCTTTGTTCGTTCCTAAAGAAGTTTTCAGGATCGAACTCTGTCTTCACTTTAACCAGTCGATCAAAATTGTCCTTGAAATATTTTCTACCATAAACCCTGGCTTGAATGTAGGCATTGGGACCATTGTCCGAACTACCAATGTCAATGTCTCTATAATTTAGGAATGATTCTCTGGGATTCTTTGACACATAAGGGGTCATATAATTGTGTAGATTTCGGATGACATCTATGTTTTGTTTTTCCACGACAGGCCCTGATTCATTCCAGTATAATAAATACTGAATTTTGTATATATTTCCAGCTCTATGAGGCATTGCCGTTGCTGACGCTGGAATCTCGCTCATCTTTCCACCATAGGCATTGAGCATCATCTGTAAAGTTCCTGACTTTGCCACTATGTCAAACATTCCTCGCAACGCATCCCTGGGGATTGGAGTTTTCACATAATCAGATTTCATTTTAAAGGCGCTTGTGACAACTGGTTTTCTGCTCAACAAAGTAGTTTCTGGAGTCCCGTCAGGAAATTCTGCCCAGAATAAGACAGATTTGATCCAGGGCATCTCCTTGCAGTCCTCTTTTTTCAATCCCAGTTCGGGAAAGTTCTCGTTCATAATAGAAACCAACTTGTTTGCATCACCAAGGAATAATGCAATAAATGATGCCCTTGCGGTAAACTCACGTGCTTTTTTACCTGGAACTGCCTGCAAAAATGCCCTCGTAAAGAGATTGTTGTCTAGCCTGTCAGCAACATATTGCCAACGGTAAAGAATATCCGTGGCATTTTCTTCCAAGGTCTTAGGAACGTTGAAAACTGTGACGAGTGGGGGTACAGGTACGAGATTGATTTTGTATGCCAATATGACACCAAAACTAGCACCACCACCTCCTCTAATGGCCCAAAAAACGTCTTCCCCCATTCCTTTCCTATCCAGAATTCTCCCTTTTGCATCAACAATTTTTGCGTCAATCACATGGTCTACGGAAAGACCGTATTTTCGTATCATGGTTCCATAACCACCTCCACTCAAGTGGCCACCAATACCCACTGTCGGGCAAACTCCAGCCGGGAAAGCATGAACTTTGCTTTTTCTCCAGATACTGTAATAAAGTTCACCAAGTGTAGCTCCTGCCTGTACCCAGGCTGTCTTTTGATCAATATTTATGTCAATTGATCTTAAATTTTGCATGTCAAGCATGACAAATGGGGTTTTGCATGTATAGGAAAGACCTTCATAATCGTGGCCGCCACTTCGAATTTTTAGGTGTATTCCAGCTTTCTTGGCACAAGTTACAATTGGCTGGACTTGATTTTCGAGCCAGGGTGTTAGGATTATAGTTGGTTTTATATTTCTAGAAGTGTTGAATCGGCTGTTTCGTATGTATTTATCTAACACGAATGGGTAGTTTGGACTCTTTGGTGTGTAGGTGATATTGGCTAATTGGTACCTTTGGATTTCGCTGGTTGATAAACATTGGAAAAAGAGGCGTTCATGTGCAAAAGAGAATGAATTAAGAGAGAAAATTATTAGAAGCAAAAACTGCAGCATTGAGAATGCTAAGGTACTCATGGTTTGTTCTTTATTGCACACAATTATTTTTTTTTGCACTGAGGTGCTTTATATAGATTCTGAAGTCTAAAGGATTACATATAATTTCAAATTCTAGATACTGGTAATCCAAAATATAGTAACCAACTCGTCCAAAATTAAGTTACTTGACAATATGTTGCCTATGTGATTGAGTAACATTTCTAAAAACATAATGGCTAGAGCAACCATTGTAGTTGGCAAAACAAAATTATTCTATTTCCAAAAAAGCCTTCATCATCAAACATATTCTAGTATTGTTGATAGCTATTTTTTCTATACTAGTACACAAAATATCTAGTTTTTCGATATTGTCAAGAACCTATGGAAGGTTTTAAGATAATAAATATGTACTAATATAGAAAAATCATCTATAGGAATATTACAATGTAATTGATGATGAGGGAATTTTTATAAACATAATCTACAAATAGAAAAATTATTATATTTTCAAGCATATATGGAAAATTTTATTATAGAAAAATCAACTATTGATAATATTAAAATGTAATTGAAGATAAGGGAATTTTTTATGTAATAAGTTTGCTCTGGAAATAATAACTATTTCTAACAATATCGCTAGCTTTTTATAATTTGAAATCAAACTCTTTTTGGTAAACAAGAAAAATTTGTATCAGGTTTGAGGGCCTATATATTTATATATATCTCTACCATTATAAAACATGAATGTTTCTTTACTTCTTTTTAGGACTAAAACTCTCTTATGTCACTTTAAAAAGTAAAAGAAATTGAAGTATTAATAGATTATGAGAAATTAAAAGTTAAAAATCTTAACATAATACAACTTTAATTAAAAATGTTAGATCCTAAGAATGAGACAAGAGATGTTACACAATTTGAGGACATATTGTGTGTGTTTGAATTTTGAATTCACTTTATTTCTATTGTCATAAAATTAGAAAATAGCAATCTAAATGCATTCGTAATTTATACAAAAATATCAAACTTTTATAGTACACGAATACGATTTTTTTCTTTAGTACACGAATTTTCTCTGCTCATTACTCTTTTAATTAAAACATTGTATAAAATAATCTCGTCACCTAATAAAATTGGTCTACCAACATCTCTGTTTATGTATGTATGTGCACCTTTTTTTTTTACTTAAAACATTGTATAAAATAATCTCATCACCCAACCACATTGTATGTGTAAATTAACTTACTAAAATCTTCTAATGACTAGAACAACAATTGTTGTTGGCAAAGCAAAAATATTCTATTTCCAAAAAAGCCTTCATCATCATCCACATTCTAGTATTGTTGATAGCTATTTTTTCTATATTAGTACACACAACTTTTAGTTTTTCTATATTTTCAAGAATCTATGGAAGGATTTAATTATAGATACTAAATATATATTAATTTTTAGTTTTTCTATATTTTCAAGAATCTATGGAGGCTTTAATTATAGATACTATGTACTACTATGGAAAAATCATTACAATGTAATTGATGATGAGGACATTATTATAATTGTAATAATTTTGCCCTACAATAACAATAGTCATTTTCTATAGTGAAATCCTGCTCGTTTCGGTAAATAAGTAAAATTTGCATCTCCAATCCCCTGTTACAAATTAATGTAGCATCTCATGTTACACATGATGGATTTATAACATGTGACAAGAAGTATCAATTTGACAATAAAACAATTCAAAGAAGATCATTTTCTCGATTGCAATTAATTATACTATTTGTGAAAGAAAATAATAGAGCTAAGGATATACATATAACAAAAAGATAAATTCACGATTAAATCTTACTAAAATTTTCTAATGGCTAGAGCAACAATTTTTTTTGGCAAAGCAAAATTATTCTATTTCCAAAAAAGCCTTCATCATCATCTACATTATAGTATTGTTGAAAGCTATTTTTTCTATATTAGTACACAAAATATTTAGTTTTTTCTATATTTTCAAGAATCTATGGAAGGTTATAATTATAGATACTAAATATGTACTAATATAGAAAAATCATCTGTAGGAATATTACAATGTAATTGATGATGAGGGCATTTTTATAATTGTAATAATGTTGCCCTGACAATAACAATAGTCCTTTTCTAAAGCGAAATCCTACTCGTTTCGGTAAATAAGCAAAATTTGCATCAGGTTTTGAGGGTCATCAATCCTCTGTTACAAACGAATGTAGCATCTCAAGTTACACATGATGGATTTATGCCATGTGACATAAAGTATCAATTAAACAATAAAACATATCACAAAAGATCATTTTCTCGATTGCAATCAATTATAATATTTGTGAAAGAAAGTACCAGAGCAAAGGATATACATATAACAAAAAATTAAATTCACGTTTGAACCTTTTAATAATTAAGTGGATTTGTTATTTGATTTAACTACTTTTTAATAATTAAGTGAATGAAATAGAGCTAAGGATATATATATATATATATATATATATATATATATATATATATATGTTATTTTTTCTATATTTTGACCTTTTACCTTTTTTTCTTTTCTATTAATTGTTCATCTTTTTTCATTTTCTTTTGTAGTAATTATTCCTTTAACCTCTTTCCTCTCTTAATGATTTTTGTTCAATTTTTTTCCCTAAAATTACTATTAAAAAAAGAATTTTACTTAATAATTAAAAGAATACGATTTTTTTCTTTAGTACACGATTTTTCTCTGCTCATTACTCTTTTTACTTAAAACATTGTATAAAATAATCTCGTCACCAAATCAAATTGGTCTACCGACATCTCTGTTTATGTATGTATGTGTACCTTTTTATTAGTTTTATATTTGATATGTAACTTTTTATATAAACGGTGAAATATAATTAATAGAGTTAAGAATGTAGGGGAATGAAATAAAGTCAATAAATCAATTATAATATTTGTGAAAGAATGAAATAGAGCTAAGGATATATATATAACAAAAATATTCACGATTGAATCTTTTAATAATTAAGTGAATTTGTAATTTAATTATCTATCTAAAAAATAATTTATCAATATATAATTAGTATATTTTTTGTATTTAATAAATAAATTGATTACATCATTTTTATAATAAAGATGCCCCAAATTTAAAACTCGTCTAGGGCTCCCAAATATCTAGGGCCGAACCTACCACCACAGGACTGCCTGATAACTCTCCAATGTTATTTATATTAACATTTTCAAATCAGCTTTCATCATCATCCACATTCTAGTATAATTATAGCAAATTTTACTATATTGATACACAAAATATTTTCTTTTCTATATTTTCAAGAATCTATGGAAGATTTTAATTATAGATACTAATATAATGTGTACTAATATAGAAAAATCATCTATCAAGAATATTAATATTAATGATGAGGGCATTTTTTTAAAGAGAAAATTTCACTTTTGTTACCACAAGTAATCCTTATTTAAGGTTACGGTACTATATAACTTTAAAAATATACACATCTGGTTAACAACCCTCAGCACATTTGGTACTTTTGTCTATTTTTGTACGAAAAATTTATAGAATTGGTCCTAAAGGTTATAGCTTATTGCCAAACTTTGCCCTACATATTTTATGGCGACAAATTTACCGTACAATTCACAGGTTTGAAGTAATTCAATCCCAATTGCAAAGATACTTAATTATAAATCCTATACATAAATTCAATCCCAATTGCAAAGATACTTAATTATAAATCCTATACAAATAAATTTTGACAATATGTTGCCTATGTGATTGAGTAACATTTCTAGAAACATCACCCAACCACATTGCATGTGTAAATTAACTTTACTAAAATTTTCTAATGGCTAGAGCAACAATTTTTTATGGCAAAGCAAAATTATTCTATTTTCAAAAAAGCCTTCATCATCGTCCACATTATAGTATTGTTGAGAGCTATTTTTTCTATATTAGTAAAATTTAGTTTTTCTATATTTTCAAGAATCTATGGAAGGTTATAATTATAGATACTAAATATATATGTACTAATATAGAAAAATCATCTATAGGAATATTACAATGTAATTGATGATGACGGCATTTTTATAATTGTAAAAAGGTTGCCCTGACAATAACAATAGTCCTTTTATAAAGTGAAATCCTGCTCGTTTCGGTAAATAAGCAAAATTTGCATCAGGTTTTGAGGGTCTCCGATCCTCTGTTACAAATGAATGTATCATTTCATGTTACACATGATGGATTTATGAAATGTGACAAGAAATATCAATTAGACAATAAAACAAATCAGAGAAGATCATTTTCTCGATTGCAATCAATTATAATATTTGTGAAAGAAAGTAACAGAGCTAAGGATATACATATAACAAACAAAAAAAAATTCACGATTGCATATTTTAATAATTAAGTGGATTTGTTATTTGGTTATCTATCTTTTAATAATTAAGTGAATGAAATAAAGCTAAGGATATTCATATTATTTTTTCTATGTTTTGAATTTTGATTATTCTATGTTCTTTTAATTTTTTTTTCTAATAATTGTTCACCTTTTTTCTTTTCCTTTTGTACTAATTATTCTTTTAATCTTTTTCCTTTCTTAATGATTTCAATTTTTTTTCCTAAAATTACTTTTAAAAAAAATCTTACTTAATAATTAAAATAATTCGTTTTTTTCTTTAGTACACGATTTTTCTTCTCATTATTTTCTTTACTTAAAAACATTGTATAAATTAATCTCGTCACCTAATAAAGTTGATCTAGCGACATTTTTGTTTATATATGAAGCAGAGCTATGGACGATTTTAATTATAGATACTAATATAATGTGTACTAATATAGAAAAATCATCTATCATGAATATTAATATGTAATTGATGATGAGCGCATTTTTTTAAAGAGAGAATTTCATTTTTTTAACCACAAGTAATCCTTATTTAAGGTTACGGTACTATATATAACTTTAAAAATATACACATCTGGTTAACAACCTTCCGCACATTTGGTATTTCCGTCAATTTTTGTACGAAAAATTTATAGAATTGGTCCTAAAGGTTATAGCTTGTTGCCAAACTTTGCCCCACATATTTTATGGCGACAAATTTACCATACAATTCACAGGTTTGAAGCAATTCAATCCCAATTGCAAAGATACTTAATTATAAATCCTATACTTAAATTTTATATATCAAAATTATTAAATTTCTTACACTAATTAGATTTTATATATAATATATATAAACTAAATATTATTTTATATAAAATAAAAAAAATATCAATTAAATTTAATCAAGCAAATTGTACAAGTTTTTTTTTTTTTTTTTTAAATTTAAAAATTCCATTAAATTTAGACATTGACGATTTGAATGGAATGTTCATATGACATGGACAAGCCGGTGCATATTTCGAACAATTAAAATAAGAACCTGAAAATTTAGACGTATAATGGTTCTAATGACGATTGATCAATCTCTTATTGATTTATAATTCAAAGAGCTACTAGAAATTTTAAAAATACTAATATAGAAAGATAACAATTGTTCAAATAATAATTGAGGTAAAAAATATAGTAATTGATTGAAAAATAACATGTAAATTGTTTAAACTAAAATGAGAATTTTTTTTTCCCAAGAAGTATGAAAAAAAAAAATCATCAAGAATAATACAATTTGATGTAGAATCGAGATTAATAACAAATTTGGTATGAGACTGAAACTAACAATTAACATATATGAAGGGGGAGGGTAATTTGGGTAAGAAAATAATATAAATTTGACTCATCATTCATCATACTTAAAGGTGTAACTTTAGGGGCAAACAATATGGGTCTATTTGGATGGGTTTTGGCTCGGTTTCGCGGGTCTCGGTTTAAAAAAATTGGTTTGGGTGATTTCGATGAAACATTTGAGACTTCATTTGAATGAGTTTTGATTCTTGGGTTTTGTGGTTTGAATAAGTTGAAACCCCACTTGGATTGAGTTTAAATGTTGGGGTTTATGGGAAAAAGTAGGTGATATCTGTCAAATCAATGTCTTTTTTAGTGAGATTTGGGGGAAAAAATAGATGGTAGGTGTCAAATCAATGTTTTATAGGTTTGAAGAGTTTTGAGTGTGTGTTTCTGAATATATTTTTGATGATTTTATGGGTTTGACGAAAACTCATTTGAAAAGGTTTTGGCTCGATCTCGCGAAACCCACGAGACCGGGCCAAAACCCATCCACACACACCCTATATAACCCAAATAAAGAAAAAAAGGAAGCGCATTTCTATTAAGTTAAATTGAACATTGGCAAATACACCGCCAACGAAAGGGAAAGGTATTAATAATTGATTTTTTTTTTTTTAAAATACTTCTATACACTTTTGCTTCAATCAAATTGTAAATGTTTCCACTGTTATTAGTAATTCCAAATCAAGGTTCCTATAATTGAGGTATGCTTCTCTAAATCTCTAGGTTTCATGAATCGAAATGAATCATATGTATATAATTGTAAAGTGTTCTTGTTTGCTCAATGTACTTACTTTCTTCTTCAGTCCCCGTTTCCAATTCACGGAATACTGTATATTGATTACGATTCCTTCTAGATCAGGAACTAGGGTTTCGACTGAGCGATTTTGCTCAATTATTTTACCATGTGCACCATTATAAAGTTTGCCCAGTATAACATTGGTTTAATCCTGCTTATTTCCGTGTAATATTGCATTTCATTATTTAATGGAGGAGATTTATTGTTTATACAATATCACTGTTAATGTTGTTTTGTTGAAAAATAATATTATATTCATCTTATTTCAACTACTTGCTGCAAAATGGGGGCAAAATAGAATAATAATGTCGACACACAAGGTGAAGCCAGGAAAACTACTTTGTTATTATTGCTAAGCATAAGAGAAAAATTTAATTACTGAAATGAAACAAAGGACCCTATTCCTACACCATCGAACTGATTTTTGTCTTCCCTAGTTAGTTATTTGGCTAGAGGCGGTATGCTTTGTTCGTTCCTGAAGAAGTTTTGAGGATCAAACTCAGTCTTTACTTTGACCAATCGATCAAAATTGTTCTTGAAATACTTGACTCCGTAAACCTTAGCTTGATTATAGGCATTATAACCATATTTTATACTTCCAATGTCAATGTCTCTATAATTTAGAAATGCTTCCCTGAGATTTTTCGAGACAAAAGGGGTCATGTATTTGTAGAGATTTCTCAGAAGAAGTATGTTCTTTTTTTCCGAAGCATCCCCTCCTTGATTCCAGTATTGTAGGTACTGAATTTTGCAAATATTTCCAGCTCTATGAGGAAATGCTGTTTCTGACTCTGGAATTTCACTCATCTTTCCACCATAAGGATTGAACATCATCCATATGTTACCGGATTTAATCATTTTCTTGAATGCACCTTCCAATGCATCCTTGGGGATTGGAGTTTTCACATAATCAGATTTCATCTTAAACGTCGCAACCGCTAGTTCTCTGTCTGGCAGAGCAGTTTCTGGAGTCTCATCAGGAAATAATGCCCAGAATAAGGTAGATTTTATCCAGCTCATCTCCTTGCAATCCTTCTTTTCCAATCCTAATTCAGGGAACTTTTCTTTCACAATAGACACCAGTTTGTTGGCATCTCCAAGAAACAATGCAATAAACGATGCCCTTACTGTTGTACTTCCATCAGATTTCCCAGGAACTGGCTTCAATAATACCCTCAGGAAGAGACCATTGTCGACTTTGTCTGCAATGTATTGCCATTGATGAACAATATCTGTTGCATTTTCTTCCAAGGTCTTAGGAACATTAAAAACTGTCACGATGGGGGGCACGGGGACTAGCTTTATTTTGAAGGCCAATATTACACCAAAACTGGCACCACCTCCTCCCCTTATAGCCCAGAAAAGATCTTCCCCCATTTCCTTCCTATCAAGAATTCTCCCTTTTGCATCTACAATCCTTGCATCAACCACATTGTCGATAGATACGCCGTATTTGCGTAGCATGTTCCCATAGCCACCCCCACTGAAGTGGCCACCAACAGCTAAAGTTGTACAAACTCCAGCAGGGAAAGCATGGACTTTACTCTTTTCCCAAATTTTGTAATAGAGTTCCTTTTCCCAAATTTTGTAATAGAGTTCCCCGAGTGTCGCATCCGCCTGTACCCAAGCTGTTTCAGCACTGATATTTGTCTCAACTGATCTTAAGTTAAACATGTCCAAAATGGCAAATGGGGTCTTGGATGTGTATGAAAGACCTTCATAATCGTGACCTCCACTTCGGATTTTAAGCTGTAATCCAACTTTCTTGGCGCATTTTACAGTTTCTTGGACTTGGGATTCTTCCAAAGGTGTTACAATAGCGATTGGTTTCCGCAATTTTGAAGTGTTGAAACGACTATTTCTAATGTAGTCCTGTAACACGATTGTGTAGTTTGTACTTTTGGGTTTGTAGGTTATGTTAGCTAATCTGTTTTTTGCGATTTTTCAGGTGGATAGACACTGGAGAAAGGATTTTGTGGTGGCTGCAAAAGAAAAGGAATTCAGACAGCAAAACAATAGCAGAAAAAAATTTCAGGATTGTGAATGCTATGAACTGATGTGTGTTGAAATGGTAAGAATTCTTCATGGTTTGCTTTTTATGATTGAATTTTTTCACTATGAACTGATGTGTGTTGGAATGGTAAGAATTCTTCATGGTTTGCTTTATAGGATTGATTTTTTTTGCTAATCTTGAGTGCCTTGAATATAGAGACTCTGTTTTCTTTCCTCCTATGAATCAATAACATTTTCAAACTTTAGTCTGTTTCTTTTGGAAAATAGGAGCACTTTATGACAGAACTGAGATATTTTGAATGTCATTAATTTTATGTTTGAATTAAGTTACGAGTTTGTTTATAATGTGTACCCAGATAAATTTATCCTTACTCTTTACATGCATTTAATGGGGGAGGGGGCCAGGGGGGAGGTAAATTGTTTCACATATCATAGGTTGGAATACCTTTCAAGCGGCACTTGAGGAGCACATAAAATTAAAACACTCGTTTCCACTTGAACTGTCCCTAAACTACATCGTTTGTATCAGCCAAGTCATTACACTAATAATTGTGTCACTTTAGTCCTTAAACTATGTATGTTGTACTCGGTAGTCCAAACCCCATTATTCCGGTGGAATTTAATCAAGAATTATGTCCTGTACCCACTAATCAAGGGCAAAAATGTCTTCACAACCTAATTTAAAATAAAAGATGCAAAAACTAAGGAGTTTTACACATTGCGAACTCATTATGCCTACATTCTAAAAATGGCTCAAGCTTCATAAAATAGAAGTTCAATATTTTGTGACCAAGTTTTGGTCAACTTTGCATATACTACTGTTAGTAGTTGGTGCTCTATTTCCATCTTTCAAATGCTCATTTACAAGATGTATTGGTTGTTGCTCATGTAGCTTAGCACGATAGGACATCTGCAGTAAAGTCAAATTGTCCTTGAATATGCACTTAATTTGGAATATTTATAATTTGAACTTTGATTTAATAATGGTGTTAAAAGTTTACTATGTTCTCCATCACAAAAACCAAATCCAGAATTTTGTTCACTGGATTGGACTCACCAGAGCCATCTTTATCGTTTCTCAGGGCACGTCTACAGGGAAATACTTACCAGAGCAATGAGTTTTGGATAATCGAAATACAACCATTATAGTTTGAGGACTAAAGTGACACAATTAATAGTTTTAGGGCATTAGTGATATAAACGATGCAGTTCAGAGGCCATTCAAGTGATTCCCCTTAAAATAATACTAGTATTTTTATTGGTTAATTAATTAGGTTAAAAATAATTTACGAACTCATTGGAAAAGTTATAATTATATCTGTTCAGAATTATTGAGATTTTGAAAACAAATTTAAAAACTACCGTACATGAATTTGCTTTTTTTTTTTTTTTTTACAGAATATGTTAAGCTTGTCATTTTTATAATATTAAGTGAAAATAACTTAGATATTGTCGTAAAATAATTTTGATATACATGGACAAGAAGTTTATAAAAGTTGTCACTATTAACATTTAGTGATAAACAAAAACTGACAACCAAAAAATTATCATTAAATTATTCCGACAAAACTAATATTTTGTCAGTAAATACATGCAGGGAGTGGTAATTTCTAAATTGTGACGTAATATTTTTTCACTAATTAAATTCATGTTTTTCTTGTGATAATTGCCTTAATTACATATTTCCATGATTGCATGTCAGTGTCAACTTAAAGGCAGGCAACATAGGCACACGCCTAGGACCCCTATCATAAAGGGCCCCAAAATTTTTATATATGTATACCTCTATTTAATAAAAAAGGTGAATAATTGCTTTTTTTCATATATTAGAAAGCTAAGAATGTAATTGTTAATCAAGCTTGATTTTTCCTTTGTCAACTTTGAGATTGTATTTAAACTTCAGGTTTAAATGAATCTGAGCCCTCAACTTTAAGTGAGTCAACATAAGGCAACTTCAAATACTTTGATATATAGTATTATTCTATCAAGTCAAGCTTCAATCGAGTTTTTAAAACTAGTAGTTACATAGCATAACTTAAATCTGGCTCTTTAGAAAATTGAATTTTCAGTAAACTATAATTAGAAAATGAATTTTACAAATTTGCATCTTTTACATTAAAAAACAGTTAAATGTGTATATACATTTATTAACAATTAATCTCAAAATTTATTGAAATTTGTCAACTAGAATTAAATGTGTTAAGTTTCGAATTGATTATTTTAACTCAAAAAGTAGATATTTAAATACATTAAGTAGGGAAAATAAATGTTCTCAAATGGTTAATTATTTTCGAGATTAAATAAAAAATATTAAAACTAATGTGTTAAGGAAAAAATTGTAAAGAGAGGACTAAAGATGCAATTTAGTCTGATGGCAGTACTCTGTTCATCATTTCTACAGAAACTTTCTGGAATACCTAACATGCCAAAATTTTCCTTTGAAATACTTCTATCCATACACTTTTGCTTCAATCAATTTGTAAATGTTTCCACTTTTATTAGTGATTCCAATATCAAGGTCCCTGTAATTGAGGTATGCTTCTCTAAATCTCTAGGGTTCATGAAATGAAATGAATCATATAAATATAATTGTAAAGTGTTCTTGTTTGCTCAATGTACTTACTTTCTTCTTCGGTCCCCGTTTCCAATTTACGGAATACTGTATCTTGATTATAGTTCCTTTTCGGGGAGGAATTAGGCTTTCGAACAGGGAAGTTTGTTCATCCTTTTCACCACAAGTATTGTAGGTACTCAAAACCCAGTTTTGCTCATCTTTTTCACCACAAGTATTGTAGGTACTTTTCTTCAGTAAAACCTTCGACATATTCAACACGTCTATTGCGTTTTGAGTTATCCTTGAGGAAGTTCTTTGTGTCAAGTTTTATTAATCCATTAGCGCCTCTTCCGATGTACCATTATAAAGTATGCCCAGTATAACATTGGTTGAATCCAGCTTATGAAAGTGGAAATGTGGAATATTGCTTTTCACTATTTAATGGAAGACATTTATTGTTCTTACAATTTCACTGTTATTGTTATGCATTATCTCAAAGCATGCTGCAAAATGGGGTCAAAATAGAAGAATAATGTTGACACAGAAAAAGGTAGCCTGAAAGAACAACTTTGTTATTATTGCTTAGAATAATAATATTTATTAATTAATGAAATGAAACTAAGGACCCTGTTCCTACACCATTGAACTGATTTTGTCTTCCCTGGTTGCTTTAGCTAGAGGCGGTATGCTTTGTTCGTTCCTGAAGAAATTTTCAGGGTCAAACTCAGTCTTCACTTTGACCAATCGATCGAAATTGTTCTTGAAATACTTGACTCCGTAAACCTTCGCTTGATCATATGCATTGGAATCATTTTCCGCTCTTCCAATGTCAATGTCTCTATAATTTAGGAATGCTTCTCTGGGATTTTTAGAGACAAAAGGGGTCATGTAACTGTAGAAATTTCTTTGAAGATTTATGTTCTTTTTGTCCAATGCGGCCCCTCCTTGACCCCAGTACTGTAGGTACTGAATTTTGTAAATATTTCCAGCTCTATGAGGAAATGCTGTTTCCGACTCTGAAATTTCACTCATCTTTCCACCATAGGGATTGAACATCATCCCTATGTTACCAGATTTTATCATTTTCTTGAATGCACCTTGCAACCCATCCTTGGGGATTGGAGTCTTCACATAATCAGATTTCATCTTAAACGAATTTACAAATTTATTTTTTCTGTTCAACAAAGCAGTTTCTGGAGTCTCATCAGGAAATAATGCCCAGAATAGGGTAGATTTTATCCAGCTCATCTCCCTGCAATCCTTCTTTTCCAATCCTAGTTCAGGAAACTTTTCTTTCAATATGGACACCAATTTGTTGGCATCTCCAAGAAACAATGCAATAAACGATGCCTTTACTGTCGTACTTCCATTAGATCTCCCAGGAACTGGCTGCAAAAATACTCTCAGGAAGAGATCATTGTCGACTTTGTCTGCAATATATTGCCATTGATGAACTATATCAGTTGCATTTTCTTCCAAGGTCTTAGGAACATTAAAAACTGTCACGACTGGGGGCACAGGGACTAGCTTTATTTTGTAGGCCAATATTACACCAAAACTGGCACCACCTCCTCCCCTTATTGCCCAGAAAAGATCTTCCCCCATCCCCTTCCTATCAAGAATCCTCCCTTTTGTATCTACAATCTTTGCATCAACCACATTGTCGATAGATACACCATATTTGCGCAGCATGTTCCCATAGCCACCCCCACTGAAGTGGCCACCAACACCTAAAGTTGTACAAACTCCAGCAGGGAAAGCATGTACTTTACTCTTTTCCCAAATTTTGTAATAGAGTTCCCCTAGAGTCGCACCCGCCTGTACCCAAGCTGTTTCAGCGCTGATATTTATCTCAACTGATCTTAAGTTGAACATGTCCAAAATGGCAAATGGGGTCTTGGATGTGTATGAAAGACCTTCATAATCGTGGCCTCCACTTCGGATTTTAAGTAGTAATTCAACTTTCTTGGCGCATTTTACAGTTTCTTGGACTTGGGATTCTTCCAAAGGTGTGATAATTGCGACTGGTTTTCGTGATGTTGAAGTGTTGAAACGGCCATTTTTAATGTAGTCTTGTAACACGATAGTGTAGTTTGTACTTTTGGGTGTGTAGGTTATATTAGCTAATTTGTGGTTTGTTATTTTGCAGGTTGATAGGCAGTGGAGAAAGGCATCTGTGGTGGCTGCAAAAGAAAAGGAATTCACAGAGCAGAGCAATAGCAGAAAAATCTTCAGCATTGAGAATGCTATGAACTTGTAAGAATTCTTCATAGGTTGTTTTTCAGGGATGAATTTTTTTTACTAATCTCGAGTGCCTTAAATAGTGAGACTCTGGTTTATTTCATTCTATGAATAATCAATAACATGTACAATTATTAATCTCTTACTAATGGAAAAAAGGAGCACTTCATGACAAAATTGATTCATAAGTTTTCTAATGTCAATTTATTTCCTATAATTAATCACTTTCCATATAGGTTTATATGTTAATTGGACCTTTTAAAATATTTTAATAATATCTTCCATGATTAAAGTTATCATATTCATTCTTTTTCTTCAGCTCTTTTCTCTCCTACCTTCACAGATTTTTATGTCCGATTCATTGGTATATTGTCAATCAAGAATTTATTACCTTGTGTGAACCTTACTTGTTTTAAATTTTGATCAAAATCTATTAAATTTTGATCAAAATCTATTTATAATTTTGGAGTTTAACTTGGATCACAAATGATATTTAGTTACCATTTACAAATTAGGTGGATATTTACTTTAACCTCATATAGACTTTTCGTGTGGTATTAACAAGGTCTAAGATAAACTGGAAATAATAACATTAATAGTAGAAGAGACAAGGAAAAAATGTAGAAGTAACTTTCTTTACTTAATTATGCTAAACAAGGTTCATGGAAGGTTATGAAAAATGGGGAAGAAAGAGACATTATGCGAATAGAAAACCATAGTTTCATTAGATGAAGGACCAGTTATTTAATTAATCTATTATGATTATATAAAGGGTGTAGTAGGAATTTCAGAAACTATGATTATATCCTAAACCATTTTGGTATTGTACAAATTACTCACAAGATGATCTATCAGAATCAAACCTCTCTAAGTTGTTTGCTCAAATGAATTGATATACAAAGTATAACTATAAAAAAATAAAAATAAAAATAAAAAAGATATATATCTATATCTATATCTATATCTATATTACATTTTTTTTCTATATACATATAAAAGTACAAGTTGGCTTAAGGAAATTTCTTCCCTTTTTTGTGAAGACTAATATACCCCTATTTTAAAATTATATTGTGATATTTACTTTTATGGCAAAAAAGTAAATAAAAAAATCCTAGAAGTATAATTTGACAAGAAGTCTATCATACATCAACCTTATAATTATCTTTTAAAGTTTTACAACTCATTAAAATATTAATGATAACAAAAAAAAAAATTATTCTATATTTCTTCAAAAATTTCTTTGAAAAGTTGTTAAAAGTTACTTATAAAGGAACCTCAAAAATATTAAGAGACTAAAAAAAATTATATCACATTCATGCTACATGAATAAAAAAAGATACTATTTAGTTAAGTAAAAATGTATAATTAGCTTAAGCCCAAAAACGTCAAAAGATAGAAATTGTTAAAATCAACAATTCGATAAAAAAAATTATGATAAAAATAGTAAAATCAATAGGAAAATTGATCATATAGAAAGAAAAGCGAGTTAAACAAAAAAAACAGTGAATTGATAAAAAAAAAAAAAAAAAAAAAAAAAAAAAAAAAAAAAAAAAAAAGGTTAACTGAAAAAAAATGGGTAAAACCAGAAAAAAACAATTGAATGACATCGGCTAAACACGAGGTAATAAAAATGGATCAAATCGATAAAAGAACAAACAAAAAAAATGGTGAATTGATAAAACATCAAGGTTAACCGGCAAAAAATGGGCAAAACCAGTAAAAAAAAATCAAATGACATCGGCTAAACACAGGATAACGAAAAAATAGATCAAATCGATAAGAGAAAAAAAAATTAGTTAATTGGCAAAAAAAAAAAGGTGAAATATGTGAGAAAATATGTTAAATAAGCAAAAGAATAAGTAAAATCATACTAAAATTGGGTTAAACCGGAGAGAATGAGTAAACTGATTAATAAATTTGAAAATCAACAAATGTGTTAACTTGAGAATGGATGGAATAAAATGGATACACCATAAAAAAATTGTGAACGAACAGGTTAAAATAACAAAAAAGAAATGATAAACTCAATGTAAAAGCATGTAAAATCGATATTTCATTGTAAGTTTACAAAAAATTATAGTTAATCACGTGCAAAACACGTGCACTTTTCTAATTTGATTAAAAGAAATTAGTTAAGAGAATGAGTGAACTGGTTAACAAATGTGAAAATCAACTAATAGCTTAACTTGAGAATTAATGGATCTTTTAAATAAACTGGATAAACCATAAAAAAATTGTGAACGAACGGGTTAAATAACAAAAAAGAAATGATAAACTCAATGTAAAAGCAGGTAAAATCGATATTTCTTTGTTAATCACGTGCAAAATACGTGCACTTTTCTAATTTGATTAAAAAAATTAGTTAAGAGAATGAGTGAACTGATTAACAAATGTGAAAATCAACTAATCGGTTAATTTGAGAATGGATGGATCGTTTAAATAAACTAGATAAACCATTAAAAAAAATTGTGAACGAGCGGGTTAAAATAACAAAATAGGAATGATAAACGATCAATGTAAAAGCAGGTAAAATTGATATTTCTTTTGTAAGTTTTTAAAAAATTATAACTTATTAAAGAGCCTATAAATGATAAAAACTTTAAAGCGATTTAATCAAATAAATTATGTGATATGTCATTTAGACCATTATATGATTAAAAATGATGATATGATTGAACTAACAAAAGAAATTAGTTATTCACATGCAAAACACGTGCATTTTTTTAATTTAATCAACAAAAATTAGTTAATCACGTGCAAAATACGTGCACTTTTCTAATTTGATTAAAAAGAAATTAGTTAATCACGTGCAAAGCACGTGCACTTTTCTAGTTACATATAAAAGTACGAGTTCAGAAAATAGAATTTCTTGAATTTTTTGTGATAATATACCCTTACTTAAATTTTATTATATATAGCAAAATAGAAAAGTGCTTGAAGAAGCACACTTCTATATAAACACTACCACTTAAGAAATATATCTTAGAGATCCTTTCTATATCGGAATTCCAAAAATCCATACCCAACCACATAGAAGCTAATTCCATGTAAATGCATAGGCTAATCAACACTAGCCAACACACCGTGACATTAGAATAAGGAATATTAGTATAGTGAATTAGTGAAGATGATAGAAAATAAATCTAAAAAACAAATTTGTGAAATTGATGATACTCGAATTTTCATGGAGTTCTTTTCATGGAATACGGGATCGGTTAATGAAAATTGGTGAAATTGACAAAAGTCGGTTAAAACATGTGAAAATGATAGAAATTTGGGTGAAATTGATGAACATTGTAAAGTTGGTAAAAAACAAGTGAAGCCAGTAAAAAGGCGCCCGTGAAATCAATTAATACATACGGAATCGTATAAATTTAAATAAAATTCGTGAAAATCGAATAAAACCGGTAAAATTAGTGAAAAACGGATGAAATCGTTAAAAATAGGTGAAATCAGTTGATCGGGGAACAAATGTAAAGTCAGTGAAAACTTGTGAAATCAATGAAATATGAGGTGAAATTGGTGAAAAAATATGTAAATCAATGGGAAAACGTGTGAAATAGGTAAAAACAAGTGAAATCTAAATTATAGTTTAACCGGCAAAAACAGGGTGAAACCGGAAAAACAAAAGAAATTGACGAAAAATGGAAAAAACAATTAAAATGGGTTAAACCGATAAAAGAACAGGTAAATCGAATATATATATGAAATAGGTAAAAACAAGTGAAATCTAAATTATAGTTTAACCGGCAAAAACAGGGTGAAACCGGAAAAACAAAAGAAATTGACGAAAAATGGAAAAAACAATTAAAATGGGTTAAACCGATAAAAGAACAGGTAAATCGAATATATATATGTATGTATATGTATTAAAACGAAGCAAAATGAATGAAATCAGTAAAAAGACGTGTTAAACCCGTGAAAATGGCTTAAATATGTTAAAATTGGCTTAGAACAAATACATTTCAAATGACATAATATTATTTCAAATAAAAATAAATAAATAGTTTTCTTAAAATAGTGCTTTTTAAATGAAAACTGTTATAATGGAATTAACTAAATAATTTTGCCATGATCTTATTTTAGAAAAGAATTTACAAGATCTTAAGAACAAATCAATCATCATTTTATATTTAATTACAATAATTTAGACATCATTCTTATGATGAAATAATTGTTTAAATAATAGTTAAATTGAATATTAATCATTAATTTGTGCTATTTTGTGACATGACAAAGTTAATTTTACTATAAAATTACTAATAAAATTAACTAGACACGTACATCTTACTTGTTAAAAAAATGCTTATTACTTAGCTAATTATGTAAATTTTTTTTTTTGCTAGAGAAGAAAAATATAAACAAAATTCAAGAATATCAAGACAGGAATAACCTCAAATATATTTAAATATAAATATTAGTAAAGTTGGTGAAAAAAACGTGTGAAACCGGTAAAATAAAAATTGTGAAATTCGTGAAGAACTGATGAAATTGGTGGTTCTCAAATTTTCATGGAGTTCTTTTAATGGAAATAGGTGAAATCGATTAATGAATTGATAAAATTCGGTTAAAACATGTGAAAATTATAAAAAAAAAAAATTGGGTGAAATTGGTTAACAGTGGTAAAGTTAGTAAAAAACGAGTGAACCTGGTGAAAATGAACCTATAAAATCGATAATTACATATGGAATAGAATGACTTTGGATGAAATTCGTGAAAAACGGATGAGATCAGTGACCTTTAGTGAAAAACGGATGAAATCAGTTAATCGGGGAATAAAGGTGAAATCGGTGAAAACATGTGAAATCAATTAATTAAATATGAAGTGAAATGGTGAATAAACATGTAAATCATTGTAATAACGAGTGAAAACTGTAAAAAAAATAGTTTAACCAACAAAAACAAGGTGAACCGGTAGAAAATGGTTTTAGGTTAATTTCGATAAAAAAAAAAAAAAAAAAAAAGGGTAATCGGAGAAAAAAAATTATTAAATCAATGCAAATGAATAAAATCGATGAAAAGATGGGACAAACCCGTGAAAAAAGTGGGTTAAACTAATAAATTGAATAGGTGAAAAACTTCTTAGGTATTACGGCTACTTAGATCCTTACTTAGTGTAATTAATCCAATAGGGTTGAATGCACTACGTACATATGCGCATGAGAGGACAAAAGTTGTCCATAAACAAATGCATTTCAAATAACAAATAAATAATTAAAACAAATAATTTTAATGAAAACTACTATAATGGATTGAACTAAATAATTTTGTTATGATCTTATTTTAGAAAAAAAATCTACAAGATCATATGAACAAATCAATCAATTATATTTAATTACAATAATTTAAAGACATCGTTTTTATTAATTAAATTGAATATTAATCATTAATTTGTGTTATTTTGTGACATGATAAAGTTAATTTAGCTATAATTTATAAAATTTATTTATGAAATTAACTAGACACGTACAACGTACGTGCACTTCTAGTATATAAAAGTATGAGTTGGCCTAAGAAAATCCTTCCCTTTTTTGTGAAGAATAATATAACCCTATTTAAATTATATTGTGATATTTAATTTCTTGGAAAAAAGGTAAAAGAAAAAAAATCCTAGAAGTATAATTAAACAAGAAGTCTATCCTACATCAACCTTATAATTATCTTTTAAATTTTTACAACTCATTAAAATATTAAGAAAAATTTACCTAGACACCCCCTGGGTTTAAGCCTAATTACAGGAACTTACCCTCTTGTTTGAAAAATTACCAAGACACCCCCCTTGACTTAACGACAATTAGTCAACTCTAACAAAAATTGTAAAATGACTTAAATGCCCCTGTATTTTCTAAGAAAAAATAATTAATTTAATCAATTAAGAAAAGACTAAAATACCCTCCTTCAAATCCTCCAAAATGGCTTGTAAAAATTCTCTCTCTAACATTTCTCTCTCAACCCGTCCACATTGAGAGATTGCATTTTTTTCACTTTTCCGTTCACAATTCCGGCGATATCTTGCTCGATTGTGAACGGATTTTTGCGAACTTATACTCATTTTGATCCTCTTAACATCACGAATCTTCCTGATGGTTTTTGTGATTGCTGTTCGGATTTTGCGATTTCAGTTTTTCCCCTTTTTGGGTTCCTCACGTCTTTGCATTTTCCTTCGAATTGGTTGGATTTCTCTTCGTAATTCAGTTTCTGGAGTTGGGTAATTGTCTTTACTTGCTTCAATTTTATGATTCAGGGTTCAATCGAGATCAATCGCGAAAAATTGGAATAGCGATCCCCTTTTGGAGATTTCGGATTTCTCTTCGATTTGGTTGATTTCTGTTCGTATTTCAGTTCCTGGAGTTCGTATATCAGTAGTCCTATCTTCAATTTTACGAATTAGAGCTAAATGTGAATTGCAGATTTGGGGAATTTTCAATTCGCGATCCCCTTGCGGTTTTCTTGTTTGGTGATTGTTTTCTGCTCGGTTTTCATTTGTAAGTGGTCGTAGGTTGCTCAATTTCAGTTTGTTGGGTTCAATTTTGCGATTTGCTAATTCGGGCCGCCAAGAACAAATTCGGGCCTCCTTGATTTTGCGAATTTGTTTGCTTGTTTTGCTGATTTTGAGGTTGGTAGTGATTCCTTGGTGTTGTTTGCGGATAATTGTGGCTTTAATTTGGTGATTTTTTTTGTGGGACAGATTTTTGGTTTAAGGTGATACGGTTTCCTCCATTTTTAGCGAGCAGTTCAGTTTGGTGGTGTGAAGATGATGAGTTAATTGCACATTCAGCCCACAAATACACACCCTCTAACATAAAATAAGTCACAAATACACCCCCTTGAGGGCATATATATAAACTAAAAAATTGTCAACATTTCAAAAAAGTTGACCGAGGGCAAAATTGAAAAAACATTAAAATAAATTGATGACGTCATCCTCTTTAAAAATTGACGCCGTAAGGGGTCATTTTGTAATACTGTTTTGTCAGAGGGGGTGTCTGGGTAATTTTTCAAACAAGAGGGTAAGTTTCTGTAATTAGGCCTAAACCCAGGGGTATCTAGGTAAATTTCCCAAATATAATGATAACAAAAAAATAAATTATTTTATATTTCTTCAAAAATTTCTTTGAAAAGTTCTTAAAAAGTTATTACTTATTAAGGAACCTCAAAATATTAAAGAGACTGAAAAAAAAAAATTATGTCACAGTCATGCTACATGAATAAAAAAAATTTACTATTTAGTTAACTAAAAAATGTATAATTGGCTTAAGCCCAAAAAAGTCAAAAGATAGAAATTATTAAAATCAACAATTCGATAAAAAAAATATATGATAAAAATAGTAAAATCAATGGGAAAATGGATCATACAGAAACAAAAGCAAGTTAAAGCAAAAAAAATGGTGAATTGATAAAAAAAACAAGGTTAACCGGCGAAAAAATGGGTAAAACCAGTAAAAAAAATTGAATGACATCGGCTAAACACGGGATAACAAAAATATGGATCAAATCGATAAAAGAACAAAAAAAAAATGGTGAATTGATAAAACAACAAGGTTAACCGGCAAAAAACTGGGTAAAGTCGGTAACAAAAATTGAATGACATCGGCTAAACACGGGATAACAAAAAAATTGATCAAATTGATAAAAAAACAAAAAAAAAAATTGTTAATTGGCAAAAAAAAAAAAGGTGAAATATGTGAGAAAATATGTTAAATAAGCAAAATAATAAGTAAATCAGACTAAAATTGGGTGAGAATGAGTGAACTGATTGACAAATGTGAAAATCAACTAATGGGTTAGTTTGAGAATGGATGGATCGATTAATAAACTGGACAAACCATAAAAAACTGTGAGCGAACGGGTTAAAATAACAAAAAATAAATGAGAAACTCAATGTAAAAGCAGGTAAAATCGATATTTCTTTCGTAAGTTTTTAAGAAATTATAACTTATTAAATAATCTAAAAATAAAAGGCCACATTTCGGGCTATAGGAATAAAAAAAAAATACTATTTAGTTAACTGAAAAACTTATAATCAAAACATAGAATGGTTAAAATTGGTGGAAAAATAGTCAAATTCTATTAAAAAAATATATGATAAAAAAAATGGTAAAATCAATGGAAAAATGAGTTAGACAGAAGAAAAACAATTTAAAAAAAAAAATGGTACAATTGATAAAACAAAGGGGTAGACCGGCAAAAAATGGGTAACTTGTAAAAATGAATGATATTGACTAAATATGGGATAGCAAAATATAAATGGTAAACTCAATGAAAAAGCAGATGAAATCGATGAAAGAAAATGTTAAAATAACAAAAAAAAATGATAAACTTAGCGTAAAAGCAAGTTTACTCGACAAAATTGAGGAAAATTGATAAAAATGGGTTAGATTAGTTAAAAAATGGATTAGGCATGTGATTGAAAATGAATGAACTCATAAATAAATAGGTATAACCGGAAAAACTTGTAAAATGTTTAGAATAATAATTATGTAGACATGTAGTTCTATATTATAAATACTTGAGTAATTATAGTTCATTTTTTATTTTCAACTTTTGGTTTTAGCTTTTTAGTTAAAGGTGAAATACAGCTTCCCCCTTAAAGTATGAGGGTGGTATCAGTTACTCCCTTAAAGTATCAATTGTAACATTTACCCCCTCTGTTATAGTTTTGTAATTTTTATTTCAAAATTACCCTCGTCCCTTACATAATGAATAAATGCGTCTCTTTATTAATTATTAATCCATTTATCCACCAAACAACATTATGTTTTAATTTCTTCATTTTTTTTATTTCCTTCGGTTTTATGGACTCAAATTTTTCTTTATTATTTTCATCTCACTTTTTTCTTTATATCTGTTTCAATTTGTTTTTATTTTATGTTTCAATTTTTTATCTCAAAATTTTTCTTTATATTTTTCTGAGTTTTTATTTGGTAATAATATATTCGGTACGAATTATTATTCGTATGTTGATTAATTATCCTTCAAATTATTTCTCGCAAAATTCAAGTTGAACACCAAATAATATTATGTGTTAATTTCTTCATTCCTTTATCAAAAAACAAAATCTTTATTAATTATGAATTCATCCATCCATCTATCAAACAATATTATGTTTCAATTTATTTATTTATTTTGTTTCCTTCGGTTATAAAAGAATGAGATGAAAATGAAGAAAAATAATTGAGATCGAAAAAAGGAAGGTAAGAAAGAAATGAAGAAAATAAAACATAATGTAGTTTGGTGAATGAATGGATTCATAATTAATAAAGATGCAATTTTATTTTGATAAAGTAATAAAAAAAAATTATTTATGAAAGAGTGAATTACATCCTTTAGGTATTTATGATAATAACTTTAAATTCTTGGGAACAACATAGTAATAATTAAAGTGATTTAGTCAAAAAAATTATGTGATATGTCACTAAAACCATAATATGATGAAACATTATTATATGATTCAACTAACATAAGAAATTAGATAATCACGCAAAAAAAGCTGAACTAGGTTAGAAAATTGGTTGAATTAACATAATAGGTAAAATCTACTAAAACTAGGTTAAATCGGATAGAATGGATAAATTGATTAGCAAATTGGATAAAACACAAAAACGGGTGAAATCAGTTAAAGAACATGTCAAAATATCAAAAAAAAAATAGTAAACTCATTGTAAAAGCGGGTGCAATCGATAATACATTAGACAATTCTAAAGAAATGATCAATTATTAAGGAACCTAAAAAAACCACATTTGTGCTATATAAATATAATAAAGTACTGCTTAGTTAACTGAAAAACTTATAATTAGATTAAGTTAAAAAAATTCAAAACATAGAAATGGTTAAAAGTGGTGCTAACAGGTAAAATTCGATTAAAAATATATGATAAAAATGAAAAAATGGGTTAGATCGAATAAAAAAGAATTAAGCAACAAAAAATGATAAAACTCGATAAAACAATGAAGAAAACCGGTAAAATATTGAATGACATCGACTAAACAAATGATAACAAAAAACTGGTCAAATTGATAAGAACTAGAACAAAAAGACGAGTTAAAATGACAAAAAAAAGGTGAAATAGTCGGGAAAATAGGATAAATCAGCAAAAGAATAAGTAAAATCGACTTAAATTTGGTTAAATACGATAAAATGAGTGAATTGATTAACGAATGTAATAAATCACAAAAATCAGTGAAATTGGTGAAATAACGGATTAAAATAACACAAACTGGTTAAGATGGAAATATCAAAGTCAAAGAAGAAAAGAATTGATATTATTCATTAACTCAAATGGTTGTTTTAGAATAATAGTTATGTAGACATGTAGTTTTATATTAAAATACTTCGTAATTATAATTCATTTTTTATTTTCAAGGGTTCATTATAATTCATTTTTTATTTTCAAGGGTTGATTTTAGATATTTATGATAACATATTTAAATTTTTTTGGAACAACATAGTCATAATTAAAGCGATTTAATCAAAGAAATTATGTGGTATTTCATTTAGACCATAGTATGATTAAAAATGATAATATTATTCAACTAATATAAGAAATTAGTTAGTGGCGTGCAAAGCACGTGTACTTTTCTAATTTGATTAAAAGAAATTAGTTAATCACGAAAGCACGTGCACTTTTCTAGTAAAGTATAAAAATCAACTTATATAACTAGATAACGCTATTACCATAAATATATGCATGCTCAATATCTTTCATAAATTTATATCAAAGAAAGTGAAGCAGAAGCACATGCTTTTTGCCATAAATAGTAAAATCAGTATCTTTCGTATTTACTTAAATTTTTTTTTTTTTTTTGAGTTATTTCGTATTTACTTAAATACTCCTATAATTTCTCTTTCAAATTACTTCTCTTACACTCGTTTCCTTTTTAACTAGACGTTTATCATGTCCACTTAATACGTTTATCATGTCCACTTACTTAAAACATAATTTAGTTTGGTGGATGAATGTATTCATAATTAATAAAGATGTAATTTTATTTTGATAAAGTAATAAAAAAAAAATTATTTATGAAAGGGGTGTCGATATTTTTGGAATAAATACTACAAAATTATAACAGGGGATAAGTTCTACAATTGATACTTTAGGGGGTAACTGATACCACTTTCATACTTTAACGGAGGAAACTGTATTACATTCTTTAGGTATTCATTAATAACTTTAAATTCTTGGGAACAACATAGTAATAATTAAAGCGATTTAGTCAAAAAAATTATGTGATATGTCACTAAGACCATAATATGATGAAACATTATTATATGATTTAACTAACATAAGAAATTAGTTAGTCACGCAAAAAAAGCTAAAATAGGTGAGAAAATTGGTTGAATCAACATAATAATAGGTAAAATCTACTAAAACTGGGTTAAATCGGATAGAATGGATAAATTGATTAGCAAATTAGATAAAACACAAAAATGAGTGAAATCAGTTAAAAAACATGTCAAAATATCAAAAAAAATATAGTAAACTCAGTGTAAAAGCAGGTGCAATCGATAATACATTAGACAATTCTTAAGAAATGATCAATTATTAAGGAACCTAAAAAAACCACATTTGTGCTATATAAATATAATAAAGTACTGCTTAGTTAACTGAAAAACTTATAATTAGATTAAGTTTAAAAAAATCAAAACATAGAAATGGTTAAAAGTGGTGCTAACGGATAAAATTCGATTAAAAAATATATGATAAAAATGAAAAAATGGGTTAGATCGAATAAAAAAGAATTAAGCAACAAAAAATGATAAAACAATGAAGAAAACCGGTAAAATATTGAATGACATCGACTAAACATGATAACAAAAAACTGGTCAAATTGATAAAGAACAAGAACAAAAAGACGAGTTAAAATGACAAAAAAAAAGTTGCAATAGTCGGGAAAATAGGATAAATCAGCAAAAGAATAAGTAAAATCAACTAAAATTTGGTTAAACAGGATAAAATGAGTGAATTGATTAACGAATGTAATAAACCACAAAAATCGGTGAAATTGATGAAAGAACGGATTAAAATAACACAAACTGGTTAAGATGGAAATATCAAAGTCAAATAAGAAAAGAATTGATATTATTCATTAGCTCAAATAGTTGTTTTAGAATAATAGTTATGTAGACATGTAGTTTTATATTAAAAATACTTAGTAATTATAATTCATTTTTTATTTTCAAGGGTTGATTTTAGATATTTATGATAACAACTTTAAATTTTTGGGAACAACATAGTCATAATTAAAGCGATTTAATCAATGAAATTATGTGGTATGTCATTTAGACCATAGTATGATTAAAAATGATGATATTATTCAACTAGCATAAGAAATTCGTTAGTCACGTGCAAAGCACGTGCACTTTTCTAATTTGATTAAAAAAAATTAGTTAATCATGTGCAAAGCACGTGCACTTTTCTAGTAAAGTATAAAAATCAACTTATATAACTAGATTACGCTATTACCATAAATATATGACTTTTCTAATTTGATTAAAAGAAATTAGTTAATCACGTGCAAAGCACGTGCACTTTTCTAGTAAAGTATAAAAATCAACTTATATAACTAGATTACGCTATTACCATATATATATGACTTTTCTAATTTGATTAAAAGAAATTAATTAATCACGTGCAAATGACGTGCACTTTTCTAGTAAAGAATAAAAATCAACTTATATAACTAGATAACGCTATTACCATAAATATATGCATGCTCAATATCTTCATAAATTTATATCAAAGAAAGTGAAGCAGAAGCACATGCCTTTTGCCATAAATAGTAAAATCAGTATCTTTCATATTTACTTAAATACTCCTATAATTTCTCATTCAAATTACTTCTCTTACACTCGTTTCCTTTTTAACTAAACGTTTATCATGTCCACTTAACAATATTAATTATGTGCAGTGCCCACTTTAATCTACGATTCTTACCTAATTATTAGCAATTGAAAAGTTGTCACTACTTCCATTTTTCTTCCTCATTTATGAAGTCCATTATCTTCATCTTGATATGTAGTGATTTTTGGACTATTGGAGAATTTTCCAACAAATTATTAGTGAACATGAATAAATTTTGGTAGTTATTTATTCCGTTGAGTTAACGTGTTTCATTAAAAAAAAGTTTTACAGGCTTCTAAAATTTTGAAACGGGAGTTTTAACGTGAAATGCAAAAATACTCATGTGTAAAGTCTCTAATCATTAAAAATTTCTAATGTTAGTTTTATTAGCAAAAATTTCGCCGAAACCCTTACGGCCCAGCTGTGTATTTAGTATTGCAATTTCTTTAATCATAGGTTTATTTTGCTAACTACTATATCACGTAAGGTGGGTATTTGCTTTTTAACTTACTAATATTGGGAGATATTTGCGAATATAGGTATTAGAGGGTTTGGACTTGATAATTCATCGGGATTGTGGACATTTAAGACGCGGTCAACGAGAATAGTTATGAGCAATTAGCTAATAAAATTATAGGGGTTTCTTGCTAATAAAATTAAAACAAGATTTTGGTAATTTTGAACTTACATTGCTTATTTTCATTGAAGATTATAGCTTGTAACTTTTCATTATTCATGTCATTTGAGTCTCTTTAATTTGGTTGGATGTCCTACACATGGGCATGAGAGAACAAAAAATTGCCCTTTCATGCTCATGTGGCATTTATCCAGCACTCGGGTGGATTAAATCCACCGAGGTAGGCACGCATTTTCCCATTATTTGGACTTTTCTGAGGTTTACTTTGATTCTATGCTAGAATACTAATGGTCTTAAAAAGTTCAAAATTTTGGTATGGATTACCTTTGATTAATAGAATATTATGTCCCGCAATAGATTGATGAAAACATGCCTATATGCATAATTATGAGGAAACATTTTGGCTGCAAAATGAAGGCACCAATCAATTGTTAATCTTACCAGCATGTAATGGAAATAAATTTGATTTCATAAATATTGTTGAAAGCCAAATCGATTATTGCAAAAATGGTTTCTTAAATTCTGAAATAATTCACTTTGTTACTAATCCATTGAACTGGAGTTATCTTCCCCTGTTATTATATTGCTTAGAGGGGGGATGCTTTGTTCGTTCTGAAAGAAGTTTTCTGGATCAAACTCGGTTTTCACTTTAACCAACCGATCAAAGTTGTTCTTGAAATACTTGACTCCATAAACCTTAGCTTGATCATAGGCATTAGGATCATTGTCTGAACTACCAATGTCAATGTCTCTATAATTTAGAAATGCTTCTCTGGGATTCTTCGACACATAAGGGGTCATGTAACTGTATAAATTTCTCATGGCATCTATGTTTTGTTTTTCCACGGCAGGCCCTGCTTCATTCCAGTTAAATAGATACTGAATTTTGTATATATTTCCAGCTCTATGAGGAAATGCAGTTTCTGACTCGGGAATTTCCTTCATCTTTCCACCATAAGCATTGAACATCACCTGTATAGTTCCTGATTTTGCCACTGTGTCCATCAATCCTTGCAACGCGTCCTTGGGGATTGGAGTTTTCACATAATCAGATTTCATTTTAAAGGCGGTCGGGGAAGCTAAATTTCTTGCCAACAAAGCAGTTTCTGGAGTCCCATCAGGAAAATATGCCAAGAATAAGACAGATTTGATCCAGGTAATCTCCTTGCAATCCTCTTTCTTCAATCCCAGTTCAGGAAAGTTCTGATTCATAATAGAAACCAAATTGTTTGAATCACCAAGGAACAATGTAATAAATGATGCCCTTGCGGTAAACTCACCTTTTTTGTTACCAGGAATTGGCTGCAAAACCGCCCTCGTAAAGAGATTGTTGTCTAGTTTGTCTGCAATATGTTGCCAACAGTAAACAAGAGCTGTGGCATTTTCTTCCAAGGTCTTAGGAACGTTGAAAACTGTCACAAGTGGGGGTACGAGAACTAGATTGATTTTGTATGCCAATATGACACCAAAACTAGAACCACCACCTCCTCTAATAGCCCAAAAAACGTCTTCCCCCATTCCTTTCCTATCAAGAATTCTCCCCTTTGCATCAACAATTTTAGCATCAACCACATTGTCTATGGAAAGGCCATATTTTCGTAGCATGGTTCCGTAGCCACCTCCACTGAAGTGGCCACCAACACCTAAAGTTGTACAAACACCAGCTGGGAAAGCATGAACTTTACTCTTTTTCCAAATTCTGTAATAGAGTTCCCCGAGAGTCGCACCTGCCTGTACCCAGGCTGTCTTTTGATAAATATTTATGTCAATCGATCTTAAATTGAAGAGGTCAAGAATGACAAATGGGGTTTTGCTTGTATAAGAAAGACCTTCGTAATCGTGGCCCCCACTTCGAATTTTTAGTAGTATTCCAGTGTTCTTGGCGCAAGTTACAATTACCTGGACTTGGTTTTCTAGCCCGGGTGTTAGGATTATAGTTGGTTTTGTAGTTCTAGAAGTGTTAAATCGGCTGTTTCGTATGTATGCATCTAAAACGAGTGTGTAGTTTGCACTCTTTGGTGTGTAGGTGATATTGGCTAACTGGTCCGTTTGGATTTGACTGGTTGATAAACATTGGAGAAAGGGATTTCTATGTGCAAAAGAGAATGAATTGAGAGAGCAAATTGTCAGTAGCATAAATTGCAGCATTGAGAATGCTAAAAATTGATGATATGAATACTTGTTTGAGGTATTCATCTGTTTTTTATTGCACACTATTGTTTTGGCCCCATCGCACTTTTTATAGAAATTTTGAAGTCAAAATTATGACATTTATTTTCAAATTCCGAATATTGGATCATATTCTTGATGTTGGTAATCCAAAATTGTAGTTTCGAATCAACTCAAATTTATTTTCAAAATTGATGTTGCTAAAAAATTATTTCTGCTTAGTTTGAGACATTTTGTGGATTCATTTCATACATACTGAATCTTAAAAAAATTCATTTACCCAAGGAGAATAAAACTTTGAAAATATTTTTCTGCTCAGATAATAAATTTGAAATATTTGTGTTGATCCTCAAAATTGATACGTGCATCAAATTGTCATATATATATATATATATATATATATATATATATATATATATATTAAAGTCTGAAATATTGTGTTGATCCTCAAGACTGTTTGCGTACATCAAATTATCTATTATATGGAGCGATTTTTAATACGTTCAGATCAATTCAATATTTGACATTTAAATGAGAATATATTCAAATATTACAAAGTACTCATAGTGTCCCACTTTAGACAATTTGGTTACAAGAGGTAGTGTACACAACACATTACATTAATTTCAATCTGATTTCAGGTATATTTTCAGTTACAATCACTTGAGCAAGAAGATATAATAAAAATTTTGCTACCCATTTTTGGAAGGGATTGTTCAAGGCCATGGGGGTCGGTCCACCCGCAGTCTGATGTACAAATTGAAAGGCTAAATCAATGTTTGGAGAACGAACTACCTATGGTGTATTGTGCAAGATAAACCAAAAAGTTGGCGTGGTTCAGTGGCTTATTCAATGGGTGAACTCTTCTCAAGAAGAGACGCAACCGCCATTGGGTCAAGGTTTCCAGATTTTGACCTTTAGGCACAAGGTTCTGCTGAAGAAGGGGTTAATGTTATGTTCATGAAATTGTTGAAGAAAGAAAGAGAGAGACAAGGTTGTCTGAAGAAGAAAGAAAGGAAAATGACAATTTGGGGCATGGGTTAAGGTTTGGAGAAATTAGAGAAGGCAGCTGCATCGCAACCGTTGGATTGAGGGTATGTGGCAAAGATCTCGCCGTTGGAAGTGATGACTGGGAAGCTGAGTTGGAAAAGAGATGTTATATGATTGACACACGTGTCCATGTTATTTCCATTTGTTTACTGTTATAAATTAAAGTCAGCTGGTATTTTATTGATATAAATACCAAATGCTTGTACCGTTTTTGATCATTCAATAAATATATGAAATTATAAGTTTCTTCCCCAAGTCTTCTAATTTCCTACCTCCAATTCTTTTGATTTCTCCCTCCATATACAAATATACAAAAAATAGTCCGGACATAACATTGCGATGCAGACAATATAGACCATTAGTACTCCATGTAATATAGATAAACTATTAATATGAATTATTGCTTTATTATCGAATTTGAATCTCTAGAATCAAATTTGTATATATCCATACTAAGTTCAATATATTTCAAATTATAAATCTTCATAGATAAGAAAAATTAGATCTCAAAAGTTGCCAAATTTAGGCTGAATTCAAATCAAGTTCCATTCAATCGATGATATTGACTACCCTAGGAAGAAAATAAGTAAAATCAAATGTTGGGTATTCAATACCATAAAATGGTCTCGCGTGCGAAATTTTGGAAAATCTCATTACTATCAAACCTTTCCAGTACTTTACGATCTCATTTAAGATCAAACTTTTCCACTACGAAACGGGTATTAGACAGATTGATTAAGTGAATATATATAATTATATATACACCAATCCGAACAAGTCCTATGGTAGCGGCCTGATCAATATCCAGAGTCTATATAATCTACAGCAGAACCAATATCCGAAACTCATTCACAAACCAAAATGAATCCTTTACACTACACATAACACTAACATTGATTTCCTTACTTCAGCTAAAAACAAGTGCAGTAAACCGGGTTAGACTCTCGACCTTATGCTTAAGCTATCAGTACATGCCTACTCTAAAGTAAAAGTACACTCGCAACCGGAAAAGAAAAGGAAGTGTTTCCACTGGCACAAAATTTAGCACCCAAGTTCCTAGATTACATCAACTAATGATAAATAAGTTAAAAGTACAACCTCGAGACACAGATGGCAGTGACCAGTCAAGTCCATTTCTAACATCATAAGAGTTAAATCACATCAAATATAGCTTGAATGGCCACTTACACACTCATCACATGTCCCTGAAGAACCAACCCTAAGGTGATAAGATTAGTACCCGTTCTGCCAAATTTGGGACTGCTTAGGCTGTCCTTGTGGACCACCAAGTGACCCATCTCTTGGATTCTGTTGCTGATCGAGCGACATTCCAGCCTGGGAATGGTAGAAATTCGGGTATCCTAAGTTCCCATAATTCTGTGACGGCTGCTGACCTTGTCTGAATCCTCCACCAGGTTGCTGCTGAGTTTGTCCCTGATAATAATTATAAGTGTTGGCTGGAAGAGCTGACATTGTTCTAGAATTAGCTCCATGTGGCCACATTGCTGGGTTCTCATTCTGAGAAAATGTAAGTAATAAGATATAAGCAAGCCTTGCACAACTAATTAAAAGAGGGAATATAGGGCCCTGTTTGGATGTATTTTGGCTCTTGTGATTCAGGATTTTTAGTGAGCATAAAAACTGAAAGTTTAGATGAAAATATAGAGATGCAGTATTGTGGGCGAACATGCCAAGGAAGTTATGTTTTATAAGTTTAGAAAATGTGAATAGATTTGGGTGTGTTCTCTCCATTGAAGGTTTCTTTGCTTAGAATGTGAAGTAGATTTGGATATGTTTTCAGCGTTGGGAATCCATCAGAGTATTCTAGTACTTAAAAATATGTAATATTTTCAAGATAGATTTCAAAGTGGGTAGGCGAGGAATGTGTGGGGCCATAGTTTTTTTTTTTTTTTTTGTTTTAATATAAGAGTTCTAATTGGATTCGGAAAACTTGAGACAGCTGTGACAATGCATCCAAACACACGGACTCACAGAGAGAGAGAGAGAGAGAGTGGGTACATCATAGATATAAAGCAAGAGTCAATACAAGGCTAAAAAAGTTAGAAGTAAAATACCTGCTGAAGTGAGATCAAGTGACTATTGTCTTTGTACTGAGAACTTATAACATCATCGTAACTTAAATTTGTTCCAGAAGGAGCAGCAGATGGATTCATTGAGAAATTTCCAGGGATTGTAGTGGTATTTCCAAAGGCACCGTATCCAGAAGCAATAGCAGCAGACTGAGGCAAATTACCAACAGCAGCACTATTTTTATACTGCGGTACCGCAGCTAGAGATTGATGGTATGTGTTGTTACCCGCAAATGCTTGTTGAAAAGCCGAAGGCATGTATGTATAACTCTGAGGCAAGAAAGGGTAGCCAATCATATTGGCAAACGGTCCCAAAGGAAGAGTGGGCTGTGAATATGGATGTACAGGAAGTTGTTGAGGCAGGGAATGTCCATTGGCAACACTAGTCCCAGAAAGAGTCTGTGGAGCATGCTGTGCAGTGTTCAACGCCTGAAGTATCATAATAACAAACTTAGTTAGAAAAAGTTAATTAAGCATGCGTTACTTTGCTAAATATATGTCTGAATTTTTTTGTTAATACTATATTTACCAAAAAACAAAAATAGCTTAAATTCTACAATTAAACACACAGAACAAATGTTGATGCATTTGGACCAAAACTGTACCTCTGACAGAGAAATCCCTGAACCACCAATTGAAGCGACAGAGTTTCCATATTTAGCAGCCATTGCTTGCATAACAGACAATTGAGAGTACTGAAGTTCAGATTCTCTACTGGGGTGGACATTAGCAGCCAACAAAGTACTTGGCAGCGAATTTGTGTATGACTGCTGCTGACAGAATATCAATTCAAGAACAAACTTTAATCAAAACAAAGTGGGATACATCAAATAGTCCAACAATTATCAATTTAAATGTCCACCAATTACCAAAACAAAGACTGCTATGAAATATAAAACAATATGTTGCTACCCATAATACGAGAGAGAGGCCTGGAATAATCCAAGTCCCTATACAAGCTAACTCATGCATAGTAAATACTTCATAATTTCATAAGTAAATAAAATTTTATACATGTTTACAAGTACAAAGCAAAGTTACTAATACCATCAATTGTGAACCATCTATTATACTCCATAAACACGAAAGGAAGTGAGTTGACTTTTATTTTACTTTTATGAGGACTTCTGAGGTCCTGAAATTCCTTCTATAAAATATTGAATGCATAAATAGAAACCATGTGTCAAGAAAGACCCATCATAATACACCCTTCTCCCACTACATCTCCGCATTTTACTTACCAAACCAACAAAAAGTCATTCAAAGATATTCAGATCCAAACCCTATTATATGTTAATTTCTTTTTCCATGTCTTGCATACCAATGACATAAAGATTCAATTGAACTAGTAAAGAACATTGACTTCTCTATCTAGTCTCTTCAGATAGTAGGATCTCATAAATCACATATATTTCTTATATCCTAAACATATTGCCGCAAATAATTTACCATTATGTTTGAAAACTGAGCAATATTTTGCATCTCAGAACTTGTCTGACTGAAAGTGACATTTAAGTGTTGTTGGGCATCATTGAAAGAGTAACCAGAGTTGGAAGAAGGGTAAGGGTATTGATTTCCATGAGCCACTTCAGCATTCTCAGGCTTCAACTCTTCTGGCCGTGAAGCAGAAGATGCATCGTAGCTCCCAACACTTGCACCAGTTCTATGGAACAAACTACCATCAGAAGCATTTCGAATAGAATCATCAACATAATACTCCGAATTTCTGCAGGAAGAGTGGGAGAGTTCTTTTCAGGAGGACAAGGAAAATACAAAGATGTGAAACGCAAGTAATTGTTATACCTGTCTGTATGCCCAGCAGAAGAAACATCAGCCTCACTATGTGGCTCTTCCAAGTTAGTTTCTACAGGCACTGACGTCGTAGTACCAGAAGAATATGCAACTGTCAAGCCAGATCCGAAACTACCAAAGCTCAAGTGTGAGCAGTCTGCAGACTGAACTTGCAAATGATCCGGAATTATCACAGAAGGTGCATCCCGATTTGATGATAATCCACGGTCATCGTTTTCCACACTGAGTTGTTGTAAGTTTCTGGTGACTGATGAAACTGAAGCATCAACTTCATCAACTGCAACATTACTAGAGACATTACAACTCGAGTAGACACAATTGTAAACACAAAACTAGGATTGACTGAAACAGAAAACATGCCAGCATATAATCATTATCTTAGGAAAGACTGTCTATATATCTTAGGAAAGCTAAAAATATTATTCATGCAATGGCTCTTTTTTTTACGGTTCTGGAATAAGAGTTGATCTGAAATACATATCAGCTACAAGTAGCACCAAAAAAACTGTACACCAAGAGGAGCAATTTACCTAGACTTTCCAGGGACTTTGATATTGTTACAAGTTATAACAGACACTGTAAACAAAAATATTAACAGTTACCTTCATGACGCTCAAACTCGCGAGCTTGAGGCTGGTATGAGCCACTGTTTTTATGCAAATCATTCTCAAATTGGGATGCACCTATTGCATCATCATCAGAAATCTTCCTACTGGAGAAAGAATGAGACCCCACATTATTTGCAACAGAATCGCCAATGCTATCATCTTCTGAATCTTGATCCTCTTCTGCCTCAGAATCTCGATTTACAGTGTCAAAAGGTAGAACGTATGCCTCTGGTTGCAGCTGGGAATCAACAGAATATTCCGGGCCAGAAGTCACTTTTGAAGATGCTGGCTTCTCTATAGAAGGCCACTCATCAATGACGGGAACATGCTGGACTGAAGAAACTTCTGACTCGTGAACTTTTGAAGCATGATCATCAGGAAATCTTAAATTGCGATGTGATGTTGTTGAACGACCTTGAACATTATTATGAGATGCATTTGGAATATCTGCTGTTTTATTCTGTGGTTTACCCATCTTAACAATGTCAGCCATGGAAACCTGACCAGCCCAGGCAGAATAATATGCAGAAGGTGGCGGTACGCCAGACAGTATACCATCAGCTGAAACCAATGACGCCCCTTTGTTTTCAACAGAGGAACCACCACTGGAACAACCATGCAGAAAAACAAATGAGCATGAAAGGACACGAAAAACAATGAATACCAAACCAATTGGAAATTCAAAACATCATGCTCCTACTGAAAGTTTACTTACTGTCAATGAAGATAAAATATCAGGATTTATATAAAACTACCAACTTATTGAGAGTAACAGAACAGCAAGATAAAAGCATCAAATTCTGATTGAAGTGTATGACATGGTAATCATAATGCAAAGTCTGCATGCTAATGTCTGGACATCGCAGTTAATACAAGTATGCAAAATGAGCACTTATGAAAACATCACATAGCAAAGTTGGAAAATCTAACATGTGAATTTTAAGAAACTCACAAAATCATACTGACCATGAAAAATAAACAAGAAACATAAAAACCTAGATCCTTAACAGTCTATCGGCAGAGGAGGCTAACGATCCAGGAGAGTAAAGGTGGAATTCTCAGCGGTTAGCTAGCAAGGACCCTCAAAATACAGAAATGTAATAATCACCAACTAAAGTTCACAGGACCAACCTGAGGCCAGAAGGACCACTGCTTCTATTATTTCCTGACGCCCCAGACGCTGAGTATAATGCACTTGTGTAAGGATTTGATCCATTTTCTTTCTTGTATGTGGACTTCGCGTGCACAAGAGCAGGCTCTGAGAAAGAAATTGTGGTCAAACATGTTTTCAACGACTTGCAACTAATTAAATACTGAAGCTAAGAGTACCGGAATAAATATATGAAGTTGAACCACCACGACCAGCACCACTCTTGCCGCCTCGGTTTGAATTATTATTGGCACCACGTGGTCTAGATTCAGTGGTATCTTTACCCTGAAAATTTGCGAAGAAAAAAAATATATATCTCAAGCAGAATGAAACTAATCACGTGCATATGAAACATGTAAAATTAAATTCTCAAATTAATAAACAAACAAAAGAGCGGCACTTAAATTAGGTGTGTTCTTGCAATTAAATTTTAATCTAAGAAACAAACCAATCCCTGAAATAAACAATTTATCCAAATTCGAAAGTTGAAAGGGAGAATTAAGCTCAAAAAGTAATCTTGCATTATATAAGAAAGGTGAGAGTCAGCTATCAGACAGAACATTACACTCAGATTATGCATTGATAACAATAACGCACCTCTTTTTTCTTTTCTCGTTTGCTCTTCACCTCGTGGAAAGTATCTAAACAATGTTGAATAACATCAGAGATATATCCAAATTCAAATATATAAATTGACACAAAGTGTTCCATAAGCAGTTATATTCCATCAGATTACTACTCGAATTATTCATATAGTAAATAGCTAGTATACATAGTAATCAGAAGAAGTGGTAACTATTAGAATCCAGAAACTGCTATATTGAAACAGAGGAAAGAATTTTTTATCAAAGCCAATCAGGACATTGTGGCACACAAAGACACCATAACAAGCCGTAATTTGAATTGGAATTATATATGATGGAGAACATATGCACATCTACATGTAGAGACATACAGGAGCATGTAATGGACAATTTAAAAACTAAATCTTGAACAGAAATCAAATCCAGACCCTATGCCTTACCTCAAAATAAATCTATTTGTGTAGCAAGACACCATAGTAAATCATTATTCACTTTCTCAGAAATAATTTTTTTTGGACAGTATGAATGGATTGAAACTGAATCTTGAATAGTAATCAAACCAGTCCCAAAACATAACCTCAAAAAAAATCTCCTTGTATAACAAAAAATAGATAGCATGCTTAGACATAGAAAATAGATACTATGAAAACTAGATAAGCTTTCCGCTGTGTCATCATTACATATATCTGACAACAGGTCAATACATTATACACCAAACATGAGAGTACAATCACCATCCAAAAATTAAGAAAACTTTTCTTAATCCTGCAATTTCTTATTCCCTTTCCTCAGTTTTTAATCCTGTCAAACAAACACATGCGACTAATCACCATTGCACAACCAAAATTCTTCAAAAACAAGCTCAAAGCCCCAGACTCCAAAGATAACAACAAAAGCAAAATAAAAAAGAAGCTAGGGTTTTTCTGTAAAAATAAAACCTTGAGATAGTAGACGATTGACTGCTTCGTTAGGGTCCATATTGCAGTCCTTAAGAGTAGCATAGATCTCAGCCTCCGTACAGTTAATTATCTCCTTCAAACTCTGCACCATCTTGCGGGACCCCGCCGGTATGTGTTGTACCCCATTACCGGCACCGCTTCCCCTGCTTGTACTCATCCTAAACAGATCTAAAACCGACCACAATTTCCCCCTTCTCTACCTTCAACAATCACTAGCCCCTTTCTTTATTAATTATTAAGTTTTATTTATAATTAAATACTTAATTTACAGCACTATATCACACACCAAGAAACGCACACAGTGTGTCGTGGCGTGTAGATAGATAAATTAAAGTAGGAGACAGTTTCTGAAAGAATCCACAGCGGAGAGGAGATTTATCAAAACTGTTTCGGAAACCCTTCCCTCTCTCTCTATGCGGTGTCTAGTTTCTTTCTTCCCTTTTTTTGTTTTATTTCCTTTTATTAATAGTACTCTGATTTTCTACTAAATCAAGAAAGGTAAGAATATGGCAATGCCAATTTAGGTTAATTCCAAATTTCAAGTAGATATTCAAACATAGCCGTTCAGAAAATTAAATATTTTTTCACTTATAAAGACTTAAAAGTTATAGTTTAATATTATTTTCTTAAATAGTAGTTGTATTTATGTTTTTGACCTTGTGGTGCAAGTTCTAGGGATTTATTTCATTCCTATTCAAATTTTCAAAAATATTACTACTTCAAGAATTTAGAGGTAATTTCACATTTGACATTTTTTTTTAGTTTTAGTATTGCACTTTCAATTAATTTAAGCAATCATCTAGGTATTTTATTAAAGTGTAAGTAGATTTTATATTTATATTATATGTATATTTATAATTATAATTATATTTATATATATATATATATATATATATATATATATATATATATATATATATATATATATATATATATAATATTATATATTATATATTATATATACAAGGATTATCAAATTTCGATTTCGCAGGAGAAGCACAAGATCCGTATGAGGACGATGATCCATTCAATGCAGATGATCTGGAAGATATTTTAATAAAATCAGAGGAGAAAAATGAAGAATACTGTTGGCAAAAGTGTCGGCAAAAAAGGACAAAAAACATATATTATATTATATTATTTATATTTATATTATATGTATATATATATATATATATATATATATATATATATATATATATATATATATATATATATATATATATATATATATATTATATATTATATATTATTATTATTATTATTATTATTATTTATTATTTTACATATAAAAGTACGAGTTCAGAAAATAGAATTTCTTGATTTTTTTGTGAAGACTAATATACTCTTACTTAAAATTTATTTTAAATGGTAAAATAGGAAAAAACTTGACGAAGCATACTTCTATATAAACACCACCACTTAAAAAAATATATATTAGAGTTTATTTCCCTATCAAAATTTCAAAGTCCATATTCAACCACATAAAACTAATTTCATGTATATGCGTAGGCTGATCAACACTAGCCACCACACCGTGTCATTAGAATAATGAATATTAGTAAAGTGAATTAGTGAAGATGATAGAAAATAAATCTAAAAAATATATATTTGTCAAATTGATTATGCTCGAATTTTCATAGAGTTCTTTTCATGGAATACGGGATAGATTAATGAAAATTGGTGAAATCGAGAAAATCGGTTAAAATATGTGAAAATGATAAAAATTTGGGTGAAATTGGTGAACACTTGTAAAGTTGGTAAATAACTTGTGAAGCCAGTAAAAAGGCGCCCAATAAATATTAGTAAAGTTGGTGAGAAAACGTGTGAAATCAGTAAAATAAAAATTGTGAAATTCGTGAAAACTCAAGAAATTGGTGATACTTGAATTTTCATGAAGTTCTTTTCATGGAAATAGGCGAAGTCGATTAATGAAAATTGATAAAAGTCAGTTAGAACATGTGAAAATGATTAAAAAAAAAAAAAAAAAAAAAAAAAAAAAAGCTAAAAATAAAAAAATTGGGTGAATTTGGTATACACTGGTAAAGTTGGTGAAAACGAGTGAACCTGGCAAAAATGCGCCTCTAAAATTGATAATTACATTTGGAATCGAATAACTTTGGATGAAATTCTTGAAAAACGGATGAGATCGGTGACATTAGTGAAAAACGGATGAAATCGTTAAAAATGGGTAAATCAGTGAATCGGGGAACAAAAGTGAAGTCTTGAAAATATGTGAAATCAATTAAATATGAGGTGAAATTGGTGAATAAACATGTAAATCCGTGGGAAAACGAGTGAAACCTGTAAAAAGAAAAAAAAATAGTTTTGTTCAAATAGTTTCTTCATATCCGACTCTTCATACTCTGCAAAAGTAAAAATACGAGGTGAATTGCAGTTCTTATTTTTCTGAAAATATGGGGTCAAATTGCAATTTTTGAAAATTAAGGGACCAAAAGTGAAATTTTGAATTTCTGAAAATCAGGGGCCGAAATGAAAATTTTAATCTTGAAAATAAACTGAATCGTAATTCTTGAATTTTCAAAAATTTAGGGTCAAATTGTAATTTCTGAAAATTGAGGGACCAAAAGAGTAAATTCGGATTTCTGAAAATCTGGGGCCAAATTTACTTTTTTTAATTTTATGAGAATTCTGAACTGAAACGCAATACTTGGTTTTTAAAAAAATATGGGGTCAAATTGTAATTTCCAAAAATTGAGGGACCAAAAGTGCAAATTTGGATTTCTGAAATCAGGGGCCGAATTGAAATTTTCAATTTTCTTAAAATACTAGACTGAATTGCAATTCTTGATTTTTCAAAAATCTAGGGTCAAAATAGCAATATCCAAAAATTGAGGGACCAAAGTGCAAATTTTGTTCCTAAAAATCAATGTTCGGATTGGAAATTTAAATTTATTAAATTCTGGACTGAAATGTAATTTTGGGTTCTTCAAAAATCTGAGGTCAAAATTGCAATTTTCAAAAATAAAGGGACCAAAAGTGCAATTCGAATTTTTGAAAATAGTAGCCGAGTTGCAAATCTGAATTTTTTGAAAATTCTGGACTGAATAGGATTTCTAGGTTTTTTGAAAATTTGGAATCAAAGTGCAATTTTTAAAAATATACAATTTGAATATTTTTTTAAGTGGATTTCAAAAGTCACGAGAGACCGTTTCTCTCTCTACTCATGAGAGCTTTTTCTCTCTCTCTTCATCGAGAGTTTATATCCCTCTCACCCTGAGAGTCTTGTTTCTTTGTAAATTTTAGGTAGCATATTGGGCTTTTCTTGAAATAAATTTGCTTTGCGCGTGTCTAATTATCACTGGCTTCTGTTCTCAGTATTGACCTTAACTCTTATCAACCAAATAATTGTCAGGTGGTTGTGTTTTGTTCCTTATTTTCTTTTTTCTTTTTTCTTGCTTTCTGTACATACCAAATTCTTTCAATTTTGTGGCTTGGTTTCTTTTTGCAGGTACCGAGGAAGCAAAGTTTGGCTCTCTTATTTATCCACTCTCACACTCACAGCTATGGACGGGGTGATCTCCAATTTGGGGGCCTGCTTGAGTCTGACAGAGGAGGAGGAAGATGGTGTGGTTATACCGAAAGAACTGTGTAATTATCCGTCGGAAAATGGTGAACTGGATCTAGTCGGTAGAGTTCTGACAAAGAAAGGCTTCAATCTTGAAGCCCTAAAGATTACTATGTCTAACATTTGGAGTCCAGTCAACGGCATAGAGGTTCAACAAATTGGAGGAGAAAGACTTATATTTTCATTCAAACACCCAATTGATCGAAAAAGAGCACTGGAAGGGGGCCCTTGGTGTTTCGACAGGAAGCTTATTATCCTCAACATAATTCAAGGGGATCAGAATCCTTCACAGGTGGATTTGGATTGGTGCGAATTTAACGTCATAATCTCGGGACTACCTTGGAATAGTAGGAATAAAGAAGTGGCGGCTCTGATAGGAAATAAGATAGGAAGATTCGTTAGGTTGGAACCATATAAGAATGGAATGGGTTTAGGGGACAACGTGAGAGTTCGAATCAGCTTATATGTCAGGAAACCGCTACGAAGAGCCATGAATATCACAAACGATAATGGGGTCACACAAGTTATCAAGCTTAGTTACGAACGCCTTCCTAACTTCTGTTATACATGTGGTTTAATGGATCATAATTCCTTATCATGCACAACTCAGTATATGGAAAATAGCCTTCCTAATCCAGAAAACCTGGCTTATGGTCCATGGCTCCGTGCTCCTATCAAGACAGGGACGGAAAATTCATTATGGCAATCAAACAAAGGAATTTATGTGTTGAACAACTCCTCTCAACGTCAAGGAACGCCGGAATTTGTGTCGAACAAGAAAAAACTAACAGGTAAGGATTTGTTTGGTCCCTATATTCCCCCGGCAAGAAGATCGGAGAGTAGCTCCGACATGAAACCACCGGAAGTTTCTTTAAAAATTAATGAGTTTTCCCAAACTACCCCTAACAAACCTACCACAACAAACGGAAGAGAGAAGCCACTCACCCCACCAACATCTCTGCACGAACCCAGCTCCCCCATCCACGCAACTAACCTCAACTGCCCAACACTTAATTCGCCACTTATCCCACTAACAACTTTAAAGAATCTAATATCCAATTCAGATTACCTATCTAACCAAAACAAAACCCTGTCTAAATCAAAATTGGGCCAACACCTTGAGCCCAATAATAACCCTGCCCAATCTCTTGTTAAGTCTGCCCACTCTCCACCTATTAATGACCCAAAAACCTTGAAACAAATTAACTTAGCCCAAAAGAAAAACATAATCCAGCCCAATAACCATATGACCCACCCAGCTGAACACATAAATCTTGAACAGAGCACGAAAATAGAAGCCATTAACAATCCCATTAACTTGTACAAACCAGTACACACATACACTACCGAAACAAACACCGGAGATACTAATCGCCCACCACTTAGGAAAGAAGCCACCTATGAAATTCCTTCAAACCGCAAATTCGTCCCCCCTTATTCAACCGAACCAAAAATCCCAATTCAAAATACCAACCCCCCTGTTAATAGTCTCCCAAATACCAATCTTACTGGAAAACTCCAAACACAACTTACATCCGCAGACCAATGCGCCCACCAACAACCACTCCTCATACCGAAAATCGAAAGCCCATAAATACTATTTAATGTTCCAATCACCCACAATGAGCATCCTAACAAAACCCAATGGAAAGGAAAAGGAATTTCGGTACCAAATTTTTGCCAAAAGAGAATCGGAAAAAGATCGAGAGCTTTGAGTATTGAGCGTGATATTGAAGGTGATATTAGACCAGGTAAGAAAGCCACCATTAATTATCCAACGGCGGAGGCTGCGGGGCAGCCCCGCCGACAACAATGAGTTGCCTTAGTTGGAACTGCCAAGGGTTGGGGAACCCTTGGACAGTTCGCACACTCGGGGAACATATCCACGAGACGAATTCCCAATTAATCTTCCTCATGGAAACAAAATTGAATGAGAGGAAGATTGAAGCTCTAAAAACAAAATTTGATCTTTTCGGTGTATCAGTCGAAGTTAGAGGAAAATCGGGTGGACTTGCACTTCTTTGGAAAAAATCTGTCAATATTCTTCTTCAAAGTATGTCAGTAAACCATATAGATGTACTTGTCTATGGCAACAATGATAACGATCCCGAGGGCTGGAGATTCACGGGATTTTATGGAGACCCAGACCCACATAAACGCAAAAGTTCGTTTAACTTGCTGCGTACTTTAGCTTCGGTTTCGGCAAAACCGTGGCTATGCACGGGGGATTTCAACGCTATGACATCACATTCGAAAAAGGAAGGGGGTACAAAAACACCAGTTTGGCAACTAAGGGACTTTCAAGAGTGCTTAAGTGATACAGGATTTGGTGATTTAGGATTCGAGGGTTATTCATACACATGGTGCAGCCGTAGGGAATATCCCAATACCACGTAGGAACGTCTAGATAGGGCTTGTGCGAACAAATTATGGAGAAAAAAATTCCCTTCCCACAAAGTACGACACATGGCTTCAAGGAATTCAGACCATCTACCTTTACATATCAGTTTCTCAACTACGGCGAGAATCTTGCAAGGAGGTAATAGAATAAATAACTTTCGATTTGAAGTAATGTGGTTTACATCGGAGGAATGTGAGCGTGTTATTAAGGACAGCTGGACGGGAAACATTAATTTGGCTAATGGAAACTCAGTTTGGGACAAGTTGGATAACTGCAGGTTGGGCCTTTTGAATTGGAGCAAGAGCTCTTTTGGAAATGTTAATAAGCATATTTGTAAACTGAAAAATGAACTCCACACTCTGAGAACTGGGAGAATTACACCTGCTTCGAAACAAAAAGAGAAGGATGTAAGCCGTGAATTAGAGCTCTTATTGGATAAGGAGAATATGATGTGGGAACAAAGGGCGAAAGCACATTGGCTTAAAGACGGGGATAGGAATACGAGTTTCTTTCATGCTAGAGCAACGGGACGAAAGGAAAGAAACGAAATTCTGGACATAAGGAACGCTGAAGGGGTTTGGTGTGAATCAGAGTCAGAAATTGAAAATACAGTGATTGATTACTTCCAAAACCTCTTCACCTCAGCTAGACCTTCTGATGAGGTGATCTCAACGACTCTGGAGTCTGTGAGGGTGAAAGTGGATCAACAAGCGAACCAATCTTTGCTCCGACAGTACTCTGCTAACGAGGTAACCATTGCCATTAAGAATATGCACCCCCTTAAATCTCCCGGACCTGACGGCTTATCTGCTTTATTTTTTCAAAACTCTTGGAAATATATTGGCCCCGATATCATTGAGTTTGTGCTAAATTTTCTTAATAACAGACTGCTCAACCCAAAATGTAACTACACCCACATAGTCCTAATCCTAAAAGTAGACAATCCTGAATCAATGACCCAATTTCGACCCATAAGTCTCTGTAATGTAATTTACAAGATTGCTTCAAAGATAATTGTTAATAGGCTCAAACCAATAATGGATTCTGTTATTTCTGAGTTCCAATCAGCTTTCGTTCCATCTAGACAAATCACTGACAATGTTTTGGTTGCATATGAGATTGCTGAATATATGAGACACAGTAAGCGAAGTGATGTTAGTCACATGGCTATTAAATTAGATATGTGCAAAGCTTACGATAAAGTAGAGTGGCCCTTTCTTAGAGCGGTTATGATTAAACTTGGGTTTGATATTCACTTTGTAGAGTTGATCATGTTGTGCATATCCTCTGTAACTTATTCATGTGTGCTAAATGGAAATCAAATTGGGTATATCGTGCCTGAAAGGGGTATCCGACAAGGAGATCCCCTATCACCTTTCCTTTTCTTGTTTTGTGCAGAGGCCCTTAGTTCTTTGATCGCTATGGAGGAAGAGAGAGGAAACATAAGTGGGGTGAAAATTTGTACAGGTGCTCCCAGGGTCTCACACCTTCTTTTTGCCGATGATACGCTTGTACTCTGTCAAGCAAATACGGGAGAAGCACTGAGCATAAAGAAAATCCTTGATTTGTATGGTAAAGCTTCGGGTCAAGACATAAACTTCCAAAAGTCAAGCATTGTATTCAGCCGACACACGAAGCCTGAAGACATCATGAGGGTTCAATCAGTTTTACCGATCAGAGTGGAGGAGAGTCACGAAAAATATTTAGGACTGCCACTTGTGATTGGACGGTCTAAGAAGGAAGTCTTTGACTTTATAAGAGAAAGATTTTGGAACCGCATTCAAGGGTGGAATGAAAAACTACTTTCAAGGGCTGGAAAGGAAGTACTCATCAAAGCGGTAATCCAAGCAATACCCTCCTACGTAATGAGCTGTTTCAAACTACCAAAAACATTCATTAGGGAACTTGAATCAATGATCTCGGGGTTTTGGTGGAATGATAGGGGTGAAAGAAAAACTCATTGGGTCAAATGGAAAACACTTTGCAAAAGTAAGAAAATTGGGGGACTTGGTTTTCGAAATTTAGAGGCTTTTAATACCGCCCTACTAGCCAAGCAAGCATGGAGAATCATTAAGAAACCCGAAAATTTATTGAGCAGAATCTTGAAGGCCAAGTACTTCTCGAATGAAGATTTTCTTGATGCGCAACTCGGATCTAGACCGTCTTTCACGTGGAGAAGTATTTGGGGTTCCAAGAAACTTGTGGCAGCTGGTCTTAGATGGAGAGTAGGAAACGGGGAGAACATTGATATATGGAAAGATCCGTGGATACCAAGACCCACCACGTTCAAAATATCCAGCCCACAAAATCTATTGATGCAAAGTACCAAGGTTTCTTCACTGATCGATGATGATCTTAGAATTTGGAACAAGGATTTGATTGAATCAATATTTTGGCCAGAAGAAGCAACTTTTATTCTCTCAATCCCACTTGGCAGCAGAATTAATCAGGATAAACAAGTTTGGCACTATACGAACAATGGACAATTCAGCGTGAGAAGTGCTTACCACCTTGCATTACAAATGGCCGAACAAGAATCAACAAGCACTGCAACACAAAAGGATTGGAAATGGATTTGGTCACTCCGAGTGCCGCCGAAGGTAAAGATATTTTTGTGGAGGTTTTGTCATAACGCTTTACCTACTCGAATGGCCCTATCAAGAAGAGGAATTCCGATCATCGATACATTATGCCCGATTTGTAACACCGAAGATGAGAACTTGATCCATACATTCTTGCATTGTTCCTATGCTAGAAAATTTTGGGCAATCTCAGATTTCCCTCTCTATATCTACAATTCAAATGCAACCGATGCAGCTAAATGGCTTGATGAGGTAAAATCAAAAATTGACAACAACAAATTGGGGCTGTTTATTATCAGTTGTTGGTGTATTTGGTGGAATCGAAACCAAATAACATGGGGCAAAGAAGGCAAAGTAGGCCCTGAAGCTGTGGATTTTGCAAAGAGCTTTCTTCGAAACTATGGAACTATTCATTCAGGGGCAGCTCTTGAGCAAAACAGAGAACGACAATCAACCCGTTGGTCTCCGCCACAAAATCACATAATAAAGATTAACTTTGATGCTGCACATTCGGGACCAAGAAACATCTCAGGAATAGGGGGGGTTGCGAGAGATTTTAATGGGAATTGCCTAGGCTGGTTTGCGGAGAAAAAGGAAGGGATTTCTACAGCGATTTTAGCAGAAGCACTTGCAGCAAAACGAGCAATGGAACTGGTGCAACAACAAGGATGGACTGACATTATACTTGAAGGTGACTGTCGGAACCTAATTGATACTATTGCAGAACCTTCCCCCTCACTACATGATTTCGGTCCAATCGTTGAAGATATAAAGCGTTTAGGTGTTTCGTTGTCTTCCTTTAAAGCTTGTCATATTTTAAGGGAGGGAAACAAAGTAGCTCATTTTTTAGCAAAGAGTGTTAGTAGACTAGTTGATGATCAACCAATAGATTGGGATGTTTTTAGAACTCTTGTAATTGCTGATTCTTATTAATGTTGATTTGGTGTGTTCTTCTCAAAAAAAAAAAAAAAAAAAAAAAGGAGGAATTTCAAATCCATTTAAAATTGGCTGAAATCCATGACGGGTCCACTGTGGTTCCGTCATGGATCTATTTGGATCCATGGTGGATCTGAAATTTTATCACCCGGATCCGATTTGGATCGGATTCAGTTTGGATCCATTATTATGGATCCATTTAGGATCCGATCCATTTGAGATCCGATCCACAAGGATCCGATCCAGATCCGATCCGGGTGATCCATTTGCCACCCCTAGACTACTGATGTACCAACAATTGTCTTATTTCACTCGATTTTAACTTAGTTGTTTCGATATTTAATAAGTTTTTTGTGAATGTAAATCCTATTTATTAACTTCTCAATATGATTTACTTTTTATTTGACCTCACTGATTTTATATATTTTTTCCTCTTTCCAGTTTACGAACACTTGAATTCGAGATTTGTGTATTGTAACATGTTATGATTGTTGATTGTTTAATTTTTATTACATTTTTTTTAAGTGAACGATTTCCTGTATTTTTTAATATCTGAGTATGATCAATTTCAATTCGTTCAAATGTATTTTTCTTATCTCTATCTCTATCTCTATTTTATTATAAAAGTATGAATATTTTTTAATTTTTTTTGTGTACTAAAATATCCTTATTTAAATTGTAAAGTGATAATTAGGGTAAATACCACTTTTGGTCCCTCTTATCATTAACTTTTTACAGAGTGGTCCCTTTTATATTTTTTTTCCCACTCTAGTCCCTACTATGAACTATTTGTTTCACTTAAGTCCCTACTATGAATTATGTGTTTCACTTTAGTCCTTATCAGGTGGTTCCGATAACACGTAACATGCATATGATTATTTTTTAGGGCATTTTCGTCCGTTCACTATTGAGACTATTTGAGATATTGTTTAATTGGTGAGTAATTTTGGTGTTTGAAAAAGATTTTAGGAAAAAACTTTAGTTTGGAACGAAATGTACGATTAAGTTCGATTGGAATGAAAGCCTAGTTGAAAATTTAGTTTTTTTTTTAAATAATTAGAAAGAAGAAAATATCCATGTTAGTTTACTTGAAATGATAAAATTGCCCTCATGAGCATATCACATGTTATCGGAATCGCCTTGGACCACTTGATAAGGACTAAAGTGAAACAAATAATTCATAGTAGGGACTAAAGTGGGAAAAAAAACATAAGAGGGACCACTCTGTAAAAAGTTAATGATAAGAGGGACCAAAAGTGGTGTTTACCCTGATAATTAATTCAATGGTAAATATATAAGAATAATTGAAGAGGTATAATTAGATATGAAGTCTTATTTTATTTATTTGTTACATAAATTCCTAAAATTCATAAATTCTCTCTTACATCAATTCTCGTGATTATAATTTTCTTCCTCATAATAGATAAAAACGGACCATAAAATAACACTATTATTTTAAATAGCCAGTAAAATATAGATACAAAATATAATATTTTAGCATCAGTATTTATTTAAGTAAGAGAATGTTAATTTAAATATTTAGTACAACATAAGTCATAAACACTCTAAATATATAAATTTAAAATGAAATTCTCTTAAATATAATAATGTTACAAAAAAAGTTAAAATTGAGTCGCACCTGAAAGATTAAAAAATACTTAGGACTTAGCTAATTACGTATTTTTACTTTAGCTAAAATAAAATTATATAAAGAATATTCAATAATATCAAGACAATGCATAACCTCGAATTTACATGGAATTCTTTTCGTGAAAAACGGGTGAATTCAAAATTGGTGGAAAAAGGTGAAATCGATAAAAAAAAATTAAGAAATCATTGAAAATATGTGAAATTGATGAGAATTCGAATGAAATTGGTAAATACTGGCGAAATTAGTGAAAATTTGGGTGAAACTGATAAAAAGGGCCCTAGAATTGATGAAAATTCATGTGAAATCGATGAAAATTTGTGAAAAAATGATAAAACCGGTGAAACAACAACATAAGTGAAAAGCATGTGAAATTGGTGAAAAATGAATAAAGTTGGTGAAACGTGTCATATCAATGAAAATTCAGGTGAAATTGATAAAAATAACATGTGAAATCAGTGAAAAAAATGTACAGAATAGGTGAAAAATGGTTAGTATAATAAAACGTGTGAAAAATCAGTAGAAAGAAAAAGAGTTTGACCGACAAAATAAGGTAAAACTGGTTGAATAATAGTCTAATGGAAAAAACAAAAGGACAAAATTGTAAAAATAGTTAAAATAGTTTATAAACGATAAAAAAATGGGTAAAAAATATAAAATATAATAAATTGTAAAATAAATAAAATCGGTTTAAAACATGTTAAATCGATGAAAAGCGAATTAATTTGCTCTATTTTATGACATAGTAAAATTCATTTTACTCTAATTTCCAAAAAAAAAAAAAAATCCATGAAATTAACTAGACATATGCAATGTACGTGTATTTTCCTAATTTATCTAAAATAGTTGATTTTCTTCTTTTGATGTCTCGATCAATGATTTACATCAATTTTAAAAGGTTTCTCTATAACATTTATTTATTTGTAAATCTTATATTTATTGTCATATTTTTGTTTTAGAATTTACATTTTTTAAGAAAAACTTATTTATTTCCTTCTTTTGATCATCTTATGTTCAGATTATTTAAATATCTTAATATCACGAAGGTATTTTTGTTTTGTGTTTTGACTATCAATATAATTTAGTTTTAAGTTAAATTCAAAATACATACTCAACTATCAATTAAAACCTATACTAATGTGAAAAGAGTTAATGACAATTTATCCATATGATATCCATCATGCTCAATTTACCTTTCTGTGATTTGAAAAAAAAGTACTTTACTCTTATAGTTTTATAAAAGTTTTACAACGCCTCCCTAACATTTTTATCTTAATGATTACTTTCAACAACAATTCTTATATTTGCGCAAATATTTATTTGAACTATTTGTCCTAATGTGTTCTAACAGTCTAAGCAAAATTGTCAAACCCATTTTTATCATAATACATCACTACTAGAGATTTTTTTTAAGGAATAATATCATAAATTTATAAATTCGTTAGCATCATAAATATTTTCTTCCTCGCTGAAAAACCTTTACACATAAAGTCAAGTAATATGTAAGTAAAAATACATTTTTTTAGTGATATGCATTTTTATTACTATCAAGAAAAACACTTCAAAGTATAGTAATCGTAGGTGTAAGTCGTGGTGTTTGTCCTGTTTGTTTGGTGTTTGGGAAAGTAGTTTGGGAGAGTTGTGGAGGTTTGTGAAATAATTTCGATTTGCGTAATGTTGTTTGTTTGAGTTTTGAGAGAGTGGTTTGAGAAATTAAGTATGTGTAGGTTTTTGTTGGAAGAGTTAGGTTGTAGGTGTAATATGTGTAAGACTTTATGTCAAATCATGTTTGTTGTGAGATAAATTTTGTAAAAGATAAGTTACTTTATGTCAAATCAAATTAGAGTTTGTATAGGTTTTATTTAGAGATAAAAAAATTGTTGTTTGTTTGGGTTTTAAGAGAGTAGTTTGAGAAAACTGATAGATGAAAAATTTATTTCAGAAAATAGAAAACATGTTTGTTTGGCATTTCCCAAACACGAAATTTTTTTGGAAAACGCCAAACATACAGGCTCTATAAATGTTTGCAATCAAAATATGAGAAGTAACTAATCCGTTTTTACTATTTAAAAAAAAAAAAATACCTCCATGAGTTCGTCTAAAATGAAAGTTTGGGGGATGGAGAGCTGTTGCGTTCCAAATACTAATACGCAAACTAAGCAAGTATACGGTCGTTACAAGTAATAAAGTGATAAATGAGTGTCGAACCCACTAGGAATTGTTCAATTAATTACCAACTAATGTCTTGTTACTTCTACTTAGATTTGTAAGTTGAGTTTGGTAAGGTGATTGTGGTTTTGATATTAAAACTAAATTAAGGTGATTATGGAAACTAACACTTGACTTAATATATGTAAAGGCTTCTAGGATTTTACGTCAGCTAGTTCAATTCAAGATAAACGACTCAACAATTGACAATCACACTTATGTTTGTTGTTCCATATTTCATAAAATATTCATACGTATCTTCCGAATAGCGTACGAACCTACCAAAGTAGACTAATCCAATTTTTGTCTAAAATGATTAAGCCTAAGTGATGCATTAGTTCCGAACCTTATTAGAACATGAAATGACCTAGGTATATTCCTATCCTAAAATCAAATCACAACCTAGTTTTACAATCTAATATTTAATTCACTATTTCTAGCAATTAAAGATCAATTCATTTCATCCTATGGTTGGCCTATCCACAAGTTGACAAAAGCTCAAACTAGTTTAAAAAACACTTGTAAGCATAACAACAACCATTAACTCATTATTCAGTCATAGATCAAACATATGATCAATAAAACCCAAGAAAAGAGGAATTAGCCACTCATAACATTAAATAAATCATCCAATACATTAATGAAAGCCATAAATATAAATGAACAAAGTAATAAGAGTTAGAGTAAGCTTAATGGTTGAGATCTTCAACAACTTCTCCCTCAAGCCTTCTTGTCTTCAATGGGGAGTCCAAGTGAAAGTTCTTCAAATTGGAGGCTAGAGTAAAGTGAGATGTGTGGAAGTTGAGAATGATTTCACCTTTAACCCTCTAACCAAGCAAAAACTATAAGCCCTAATGCCTAAGTTACCCTCCAAATAATGGCAACTAAGGCCAAAATGTCCCCCAAGATGCCTAAAAATACAAGTGGGATCAAAGGGGGATTACACAAAAAAACCCCTGCCTTTCCCGCAGAAAATATTTGCTGGTAGCAGGGATCTCGCGGTCGCGAGACTTAACCTCGCGGCAGCGAGAAACAGGCCGTAGGTTTCCTGCTCTGCAACACTTCCTTCCAAGTAGCATATCTTTTAATTCCGAACTCCGAATGCGGATCCGTAAAGTCCGAAGCGTAGCTAACTCACTCATCTATGACATATCCAAAATTCAACTTATTTGGATCAGCCATGATAAAGTTGTGCATGCTTGAGTGAGTAGTTATCTTCAATCTTATAAAATTTGCTTCGGGTTCTATTTCCTTTGAAGCTAAAGCTTGGCTCGCCGGGTGGGTAGAACGACTCGCATCATTGATATGCAACTCCTAATCACTCTAAGATGTCAATACCTACAAACCACAGAGAAAACGATCAAAACTCGAACAAAAACACAAAAACCGAACAAAGGCCAAACGAAGGGGCCAAAAGCACAAATGACACGAAAACACGCGAAACAAACAGAAACTCGGATCAAAGCAAGATGTTTGAGCTTAAAGAGATAGGTAATAACGATGTTTTCATGACGTTATCAAGAGCATATGAGATAATAACATTTATCTTAGTGAAATTTGTCCTCTTATATTTAAGTTAAAATAATTTATTTTCTTCAAGACAAAGTTACTCTTTTTAATGAGTGAAATTCAACAACACCCATTGGGTCGTGCCTAACTAAAAATAAGTTTTGTATTATTTATTTAGCAAAAAAAAGCCCTATACTTTTTTTTATTATTAATAGAAAATATCCCTCTCAATTCGAAATGACAATATTACCCCTATCAAAGGATAAAAAAAACCCCTTAACTTATAAGATTACCAATAACCCCTCGTAGCTTAAAAATTTGCAATAAACTTCATTTTTTAAAAAAAAAAAATTGACAAAAACTTCCATATGATTTATGAAATCCACTTTAAAAAATTGGCAAAATTTCTCATTCCTCAAAGTTACATAAGGTGGCACTTTACCACCCATATGTACAAATTAAGCACTTTACCGCCTCAAATAATTTTATTTAACTTTTGTTCGACGAAAAATATACATGTGCTCCTCACATGAATTTTCAAAGTTAGTCACAACACTTAATCCTTACAAGTCCAACTACTTCGCTCATGTAAAGATTTGTATTCAGGTGGGGAAGGGTTGGGCGGTGGTTGTGGTGCTCGAAGGTGAAGAGAGAGTTGGTGTCGGCAATAATTACATTTACCCCCCCCCCCTTTTTACATTTTTAGGTCATTTTTGCCCAATTGTAAAAATACCCTGAAGAGATAAAAATGGTGACTTAAACGGACACATGTTTGACGCGTGACCTTTTCATCCAAAAAGTAACGGTCGAATGAAATGTAAAAATAGTTGTTCAACTTTTGTACGAAATTTGTCTTTTAGAAAAGTTTGGTATGAAATGCATAAAGTAGGTAAAATTTTAATATGTAAAGTGTAATTCCCTCAATTTTTTTTTAAAAAAAAATTTAATTAATTAGAGATTAGAGAATTTTTTAAATATATTGATTAAAGGGTACCTTCATTGTCTATTTTAATTCTCCTCAACTTCTTGTTTCATTTATCTTTGATTATGTTATCCATTAACTAACGCGGATACATTTATTTGGCTCATGCTCAAGCAACTAAGATAATCTTCTTTTTCTTCTTTTCAATTATATATGATAGTTTTTTTTAGAGGCAAACAAATTGTATTACAATCATAAAACAGCAGAAGGAAGAATAGGACAAAAGCAAAAATCCAAATAGGCTAGTCTAGCTAACGCGTGGGCAGCTCTATTATTTTCCCAAATGGTATGACAAGCACTAAAGGAACTGAAGGTGCGACAAAGAACTTTAATTTCTTCAAGAATACAGCCCACACTACTCAAAGAAGCCTCTCTATTAACGATTCCTTTGATGACATTGAGCCAGTCCCCCTTGAGAGTGATTCGTTGCCACTCGTATTCAATTGCGAATTGGACAGCTCCTAAGGCAGCCGTTGCAAAGGGATACGTACGGCAATCCAACCAACACAAGAACCTTGAGAATTCCTAGCTAAAAGACCAATACCAACCCCATCACCACTATTCCCCACATCAGCATCAAAGTTTGTGTTGATATAGTTGATTGATGGAGGAACCCAATATAAGTTTGAGCGGTTAGAAACAGCGGATGTCGTGATCGATCTAGAAGATACGAACCTCCTGTGAAAATCACGAACAGAGTTAACAAGAATAAGGGGCTGAGTATCTCTGTCTTCCCACATCAACTTATTACGGCTAAACCAAATCCACCAACAAAGAGAGGAAAGGAAACCATAGTCTTTCGAATCCAAGTTTTTATGCACCTGATTAAACCAACTTTCGACGTCACTTGAAGCGCTGGAATAACTGGAGTATGGCATTTACGAAAAAGCCCAAATCCGCCGAGCATAGGTGCATAAGTAGAAACAGTGAATGCTGGTCTCTTCCTCACAACCGCAACTCAAACAAGGGGCTTCCTCAATTACATTCCGACGCCGATGTTGGGATCGAACAGGAATAGAATCCGAACAACAACTCCAATTAAAGTGTTTGACCTTTGGAGGCGCATGTACTTTCCAAATCCAGTTCCAGTTACGAGTTTGACTAACACTTGGACCCCCTATAAGGGCTTCCCTCGCTGATGCTTTCAATTCACGAATAAGATGATATCCTGATCTAACCGTAAAACTGGCCGATCGATCGAAATGCCAAATCAAACTGTCAGTGAAGACACTGTTACCAAGAGGAATAGACAAGATAGCTGTAGCTTCTTCTTCGAAAAAGCTGTAAAAATAAGATCTCTATTCTAAGTGCCTAAATCATCAACAATTAAAGCACTCACAGTAGCATTAGCCGAAAGTAGAGAAGGGGAGTAGAACCCAGAAAATTATGTGACCTGGGCACCCACTTAATTATCAGCTCAAATGCGAATCGTGTTTCCACCCCCTACTCTCCAACGGAGGCCAGATCGCAGTATATGTATGGAACCCCAGATACTTCTCCAAGTTAACGACGGTTCTGGAACCAAGGGGGCTTCTAACAGATCATGATTAGGGAAGTATTTGGCCCGTAATACCCTATTGATGAGGCTATCTGGACGAGAGAGGATCCGCCAAGTCTACTTTGCTAGAAGGGCCGTGTTAAACGAATCCAAATCACGAAAACCCAAACCTCCATCCCTTTTACTGTCACAAAGAGTATCCCATTTCACCCAATGAATTTTGTGAATATCCTTTTCGTCCACCAGTAGTTAGCAATTATAAATGATAGGTTTTGATTGGTTATTTTTGTATCTTATCATCCATAGTTGATCTTATGGCAACTTCTTGATTTATCCTCGTAAAAATCTCAATCCTCTCTTGACTATAATTTACTTTCCTTAACTAAATCTACTTCAAGTCCTAGTTGAATTATATACATATCATTTTCCACATAAATTTAAGAACATAACCTTCATCAATTAAATCGAAGCTAAAGTACATTCATATATTTTTCTCTAAATCCATTTTTGATTAATTTATAAAAGAAAAAGAAAAAAAATCTAATCAATAATAAAAACCATCTCTACCATGATCCATCCAGGAACTATGATCAATAATACATTGGAGGAACGCAATAACAAAAGGGTAATTAACACTGAGACCCTCCGAGGTTTAGCTATATTAAAAAATAAACTGTAATTTCAGAAATTGCAAGAACACCCCCTGTGGTTTAACAAGTCTTATAAGGACACCCCAATAACTTTTAAAAATATTTACAAAAAACACCCTGTAAGGGGTGTCCTTGTAATTCTTAAAACTACAGGGAGTATTATACAGCAAATTGAAGAATCAAATTGAAGAGAAGAAAAGGGACGACAAGGCAGAAAGGAAAGAGGATTAGGGCAAAATTGAATTCTATTTAATTTGTATCTATTCATACGGTTATTAGATTTAGTTATTAGTTATTTTCAGTTATGTATTATTTACTTTATTGCCCCTGTAGCTTTTCTATATAAAGAGGAGACTACTCTCAATTTGTACACAATTCATTCATTTAATCAATACAAAGTCTCTACTTATTTTCTCAGATTATTCTTTACAATTTATGCAATAGTTATTCACAATATATTCATACTATATCTACTTACATGGTATCAGCAAAGTAATTTTTTTACTCAAGATTCAATTTACATTCAAGATTTCATCATCTTCACTTCAAGATTCATCAATCACTCCATTTGATTTATCTCTCCGCTGCCATCTCCGATCAGAATCCATCTCTCCTGTCCTCAATCTGCACTCCAGGTTCCTTCTTCTCCTCGATCCATTGTTTATCTCCAGCTTCAATTCAGGTGCTTTTTTTTTTTCATTCTGTCAGCACTTCCTCCATAAAACTTCCCTTTCTTCTCAAGATCATCATTCCTTTTTATCACTAAATATATCTTCCAATCCATCACAAGAATCCTCTACCATTTCTTCCACTCCATCCAGAAACAGACCAGAAAATGAAGACCCTTCAAGCCCCTTCTATCTGCACCCTGCAGATGGACCTGGGGTCATTCTTGTTGCTGAAAAGTTAGATGATAAGAACTACCAGACCTGGTCTAAAGCCATGGTCCGTGCCCTTACTGTCAAAAACAAACTAAGTTTCATTGATGAATCCTTACCTAGACCTTCCACCGATCTGGTTCTTGCAAATTATTGGGATCGCAACAATACCATAGTCATCACTTGGATCCTCAATTCCCTATCAAAAGAAATCAACCACACAGTTCAAAATCATACTGATGCCAATATTCTATGGAAAGAATTAAGGACTAGATACCAACAGGCCAATGGGCCTAGAATGTTTCAGCTGCAAAGTGATTTGATGTTTCTTCCTCAACAATCCTTATCTGTTAGTAACTACTTCTCCAAATTAAAGATTCTTTGGGATGAAATCAATAATTTCAGACCAAAGTGTACATGTGGTAAACTTGATGTATACTTTGAATAGCAATACCTACTTATCTTTCTTATGGGACTTCAAGAATCCCTTGCACATACTAGAAGTCAAATCTTATTGGTGGATCCTTTACCAAACATAATTAAAGCCTTTTCCCTAGTTTCACAAGAAGAAACTCAAAGATCTATCCAGAATTTCACACCACCTACTGACTCACTTAACCCTATGGCCTTTTCTACAAAATCAGCTCCTTCTACTTCATCTTATAGACCCCCTACTCCCACCTATTCATCCCCTATCAGACCACCTAACTTCACACAACCTACCACATTTAGACCTCAAACCAGACCCAATTATAATCCTATTTTCCCCAGACCAAACCGCCCCTATTGTACCCACTTCCAAATGGTTGGCCATACCATCAACACATGCTTCAAATTGCATGGATATCCCCCTGGATTTAGACCTCCTACTCTAAGGGTCCTGTTGGTCCCAAGTGGTCAGATGAGGTCTAGAGGGAGGGGGGAGTGAATAGACCTCTGAAAATTTTTAGACTTAAAAACTTTTCAGTCTTCTGTCAGCAGACTAAGCTGATGAAGAACAGATGACTATGCTGATCGTGAACAAATCTTGAACAGCATAGTGACCACTCTTCTTACAGTTACTTAGCTGTTTTTCAGCAAAACAGTTTTATCACGAGTATACTTGCAGCGGATGTTTGAAAGTGTTTTTCACAAGTAGACTAAGTCCTTAAAAAGATTTTATCCCCAGTTTTGAAACTCCTTATAAAATCTTTTGATAATTCAAAGTGTAGACTTATGCAATTTCAAAATATGCAAGAAAACTTTAAATGCAAGAATAACACAAAGAATTTTTATAGTGGTTATATGGATAAAAATCCTTTAGTCCACTCTTCCAGATCACTTAGATTCTGGGTTATACTATAAACACAAAGTTTATAATATGTCTCCACTTATACCCAAACAACAAATGAGAAGGCTATAAGCTCGCAATAGGAAATCACAAAGAAAACCTATTCTCTGAAGTTAAATCACTCACACAGACGGATTTAAACTTCGCACAACACTTAGCTAATACAAATTCACTCAGATTGTATTTTTCTATTTTCTTCAACTGGGTTTCTGTCAACAGATGACTTCCACCAGACGAGTGAGCTGTTCGAGCTTCTTGAGACTTAGAAAATTTCTGCTTAAAAAACGAAATCTCAGAATGTTGTTGTGTGTGTCTCTCTTCAAAATCAGCTCTATTTATACTTGGATTTGAAAATATGACCGTTGAAGCAAATCACACTTCAAATCCATAGCTTTAGCCCGATTCAGAACGGCTCCCTGCTACAGTCCTTTCTCTGCTGTACTTTCCTGTAGCTGCATTAAATGCACTCTGCTGATCCGAGAGTAAATTCTAATCATTTGCCATTACTACCCTTCTCTTCCAGCATTTATTACACCAAGTGCATTTATTACCGTTGGACTAATCTCTTGATCTCTTCTACTCTGCTGATCGAGGCAACTCATCTGATAGATACTCTGCTGATCAAATACTGAACTAATCTGATTTGAGTCAGCTGATGGTCTACCCTTCTGATTGCTGTTTCAGCATGAGATCAGTAGTCTTCTGGGTTTTGAACTTTGAACTCTTCTGATGTCTTCTTTTACTTGTTCAAAATTCTTCTAAGGGAACTAAGCTTTCCATACTTAGCTGATTTTGACGTTTTGGAAATCATCAAAACCTTCCCTTATTTTCTTCACTTCTTTGCACTTCATCTTCATCTTCATCCAACAATTTCCCCCTTTTTGATGATGACAAAACTTCAGCTAAGTACCTGTACCTAAACTAAAGTTTTGATCCTCAAAAATTTCTGAGATAGAAATAGTCTGTTGGAATCAAACTTGAACATTTTATAGATTTGAAAAGTGTTACATATTACAAGTTTGTTCAGATGAGATATGCAAAAAAAAATTACAAGGAAATAAACATAAGTAAACTAAACAAGACTAGTCTTCTAGCTTGTCTTCTTCTTTCTTGTCTTCTTCAGCTTCCTTGTTCTTTTCTTCTTCAGCAGGATTGGAAGTCTCAGCTTCTGAATCCTTGAAGAATTTTTGTTTTAACAGCTCTAACTTCTTTTGTTTAACATCAGGGTCTAGCTGTTCTTCAGCTGAGTCCTTAGCAGCAGCTATCTCTTTATCAGACTTAGCTTTTGCTTCAGCTTCAGTTTCATCAGCTTCACCTTCTTCTTCTGTCTGATCTACTGGTCTGCTGTTTCCTTCATTTTCATTGTCACTTTCTTCCTTAGCAGATTCTTCCAGTACTTCAGTTCCTTCAAAATCATCAGTCTTAAGAGATTTGTCATCTGATTTATCTTCTTCTTCAACAGGTATCCTATCTTCCCCCTTTTTGTCATCATCAGGAGGGTTGATTGGATATTGTGGCAAGACTGGTGTGATCTGAAGTGAATCACAGAGAAGCTTGATGTTTTCTTCCATGGCATTCAGTTGAGCTTGTTGTCTTAGTTGATTGGCTTCAAAAGCTTCCATTTTCTTGAGTACGACTTCTCCTTGGTCACCTAGCTGAATTTGGGTTCCAAGTATCCAATCAGCAGATGCCTTGAAGTCCTTCATCAAATTTTGCAGAGTATCATCCTCAGCTTGAATGGCCATTTCAACTGTTTCTTCAATCTGTCTCCAACCAGCAGCTGTACTTTGGGTCCTTGCCCTGATGACATCCATATCTTGACAGATAGATTTCACATTTTGAGCAGTGTCTTCTATCAGAGAGGTTGGAACAGCAGCAGCTTTCTGAGTTGGTTGACTTAGAGCAGTCAACAGATTAGCAGTCATTTTTTCTTTTAACTCCTTCATTGAACTTGAAATCATCTGCTGAGTTGAATCCAACTGAGATGCTTGATGTAAGCTCTGAGAAGTAGAAGCAATTTCAGAAGGAATTGGAGGTAAAACAAGTGTTGCCTCTTTAGTAATCTGATCTGCTGCAGGAGCTGACTTTTCAGTTTTCTGATCTGCTGGACCAGAAGCAGTCTCTTCTTCCTTGGTCTCATCAGCTTGACTAGGAGTGCTTTCGTTCTCCTTAGTCTGATCATTTTGCTCAGCAGTAATCTCCTTTTCTGTAATCTGATCAGCTTGATTTGGAGTGCTTTCCTTCTCTTTATCAGCTGGCTCAGAGGTTTTCTCATGTTCTTTGTTCTGATCAACAAGATCAGAAGTACCTTCTTTTTCTGGTTCTTTGTTCTGATCAGTAGGGTCAGATGTACCCTCTTTTTCTCTCTTTTGATCAGCATCAGAAGTCCCTTCCTTTTCTTTGATAGAGTCAGAAGCATCTTCTTTCTCTTTATCTTTATCAGCAGGGGGTGCTTGAACCTTTTTAACTGTGGCAACAGTACGCATTAAACCTGCATTATCAACAGTAGACCTATGAGCAATCCAAGTTAAATCATCTAGTGGAACAAATGGTGAGATTGGATCCTCAGGTAACTCTTCATAAGGTTTAATGGTAGGGCCATAAACAATTTGCTTCAGACTAGGAAGGGGGATCATAGTGCTTGGTTGCCCCTTCATCTTTCTAGTCTTCTTGGCCCATGTTTCCATTGTCTGGGAAACTGCCAACTTAATTGATCTTTCCTTGAGGTCTTCATCTTCAGCAAACTCCTCAGGAACAGATTCATAGATCTTCTTGGCCTCTGTTTTCACAACTTGACTGATCCTCAGTCTCAATTTGTCCAAGAAGAACTCTGAGTCTAGTGCTTGAGTAAGAGAACCTGTCTCAAGCCACTTTAGCACACAGGCTTCTTCATCAGCAAAGGGCTTCCAATTTGCAATTTGATCTTTGCTCTTTGTCAGACGGTAATCTCTCCATCTATTATATCTGATCTTCTCTTTGTTGAACATCGTCAGACGAGTGATCTTTGCATTTTCAACATCCAACCTTTTAATAAACTCCTCAAAAGCATCAGGGTCATATCTGACAATCTCTAATGCCAGTTTGACCTCTTCTCTTCTTTTAGGTTGAATTGCTGGTGTAGGCATACCTGGTTTGGGCTTGGTGGGATCTATCTGTTCACCAATTACAATGCCTCCAGTATGCTTAGGACCATGAGATTCCTTAGCACTTGCCTCAATAGCAGCAGCTAACTTAGCTGCTTCTATAGCATCCCTCTGTGCTTGAGTCATCTTGCTGGCCTCTTCTTCCAGCCTTTTGAGCTCAAGGGCCTTAAGGCGATCTTCCTCAGCCTTTTCTTCGGCCTTCCTTTTTCTTTCTGCCTCATCTTGTTTCTTCTTTTCAACAGCAGAGACATAAGGAATCACAATCTTACCAGTCATTTGCTTCTTAGATTCAGGACTTTCAACAACTTGAAGTGGAGTTGCAGCAACAAGAGTGAGATGCAGAAGAAGTACTTCTCCTTCACTGGTTGTGCTAGTCTGTTGTTCTACTCTTTCCTCAGTAGACACTCCAACAGTAGGTTCTCCAGCAGGCTCAACAGCAGGTTCTTCAATAATAATCGGTCTTTCTACTGATGCTGGTGTTTCCCTCACTGTTTCAGTTGTTTCCTCAGAGAATGTTACTTTTCTCTTTGCCTTAGACTTAGCAATTCTTTTTGAAGATTCAGATTTGGATTTAGGAGGTCCTTTAGCAGCACTCCTTGTCCTCATTCTCTTTTTGGTTTGAACAGGAACAGCTTCCTCAGAATCTGTTCTTTCTGGAGATGATCCAGTCTCCATTTTCTCAATTTCCTTAGTAAAGTCATCAATGACTTTCTCAGGAACTTCAGCTTCAGGCTGTGCTGATCCGGCTTCAACAGTTGTGCTAACTGTTTGATCAGCAGGCTTACTGGTCTGACCAGTCTTTTTGCCTTTCTTTGCAGGTTCTTTGGCAGCCTTGGTAGGAGCCTTTCTTTTAGAAGTGCCCACACTCCTAACAGGCTCATACAACTTAAATTCCTTTCCACCATGGATGTTCTTTCCACCTCCCATTGGACATCCTAGGCTCTTGAACAAATGGCTTAATAGAATAGCATACTTGACCTTCTTGTCACACAAAAGATCAAACACATGAGCAACCCAGTTTACTTTCAATCCATAGTAGATGCAGATCATGGTGTAGTATCTTCTTCTGGGTAAACCATCCAAAGAACTTGTACTGCAGTCCAGTACTTTCGCAATAATGTCAGCGAACCTCTGATACTCATCTTTCAACTGAGTCTTCATCAGAGTTCCTGTCATCTCCTCTCCTTCCTTAGCACAGATTGCCCAGAATTCCTCTTCTTTTTCAGACCCTAGGTCTGTCACATCTCCTCCCTCATTAGTCAGCTTGTACACTTCACTTAACACAGCAGCCGAAATACAAATCTTTTTCCCTCCGACAGTGGCAGTCATAGTAGTTCTTTCCTTGTTGATTTTTCTTTTGCTATAGAAATCATCAACATCTTCAAGGTACACATGCTCCTCGTGAGCTTCCAGAACTGGTACTAGTGATGCCTCTTTGATTTTCTTCATGATATTTCGCATCAGATCGGTGCCAGATTTGTAAAATTTGTCATAGCTCAGATATCTTCCTTCAACGACCTCCATTGTGTGATTAAGTAATGAAAATCTGTAGAGAACAGAGAGCTTAGAGAGTTAGAGAATTTAGGAATTTTGTGTGCGTAAGACGACTGGTCTGTTCAGATCGGATTTTATACGTTTCTTTTGTCGTTGATTATCGTGATAAATATGAACCGTAAGATTGATCTGACAGTTTTAAATCGTGCGGGTGAGAATTGCGGACTTCAAATTGATTATTTTAATGTCAGATGGGCGGGAAACTCAATCGGCACTTATCTGTTACTTATAAAAGCGTGTTTCAAAAGATGCGATTTATAACCATGCTTATATAATGTATCAGATGAGTAGAGTTTAACTTATCTGACAGACGAGTGATCTGTTATCTGATATTACTAGAGAAAGCCAATAGCTAGTAATCTTCCTCTGCTGTTTGTCAATCCAGCAAGATAATTTAATCTTCAATCTTCAAGAATTAAGAACAGATCTTCTAATAACGTAACTTCAACTAACAGTCATTAACGAATTTCATCTTTAGATCAGAAGTACCGCTAGTCTTACACGTTCCCCCTGTCTTTAAGAATTCATAAGTTAACTAGTCTGTTGAAAGTTAATCCTTGAATATAATAATGGATAACTAAGCTGATGAACTTCAGTCTTCTGATGGGTTCCCCCTCAGCTTATGCATCCAAATTAAGTAGTCCTAGTTCAGCTCTTAGAGTTGAAAACCTTACTTCACTTAAAGGTTTAGTGAAAATATCAGCAATCTGATTGTCAGTATGAACATACTCAATCATAACATTTCCTTTTTCCACATGATCTCTAATGAAGTGATGCTTGATCTCTATATGTTTAGTCCTTGAATGACTTGTAGTGTTCTGAGTAAGTGAGATTGCACTAGTATTGTCACAGTAGATTGGAATTCCACTGATCTTGATGTTGTAATCTTCTAGTTGATGCTTCAACCAAAGTATCTGTGCACAGCAAGCTCCAGCAGCTATATACTCAGCTTCAGCAGTAGATATAGAGACTGAAGTATATTTCTTACTCATCCATGAGATCAGATGACTACCTAAAAATTGACAAGCACCTGTTGTGCTTTTCCTATCAATTTTGAAGCCAGCAAGGTCTGAATCTGAATAACCAATAAGCTCAAATCCAGATTCTCTAGGATACCACAATCCCAATTCTTGAGTGCCCTTAATATATTTCAGTATTCTTTTGGCAGCTAAGAGATGAGATTCCTTAGGATTTGATTGAAATCTCGCACAAACCCCAACTGAGTACATGATATCAGGTCTACTTGCTGTTAGATATAACAGTGACCCAATAATGCCTCTGTATTTGGTTATGTCTACTGATTTGCCATCTTCATCTTTATCAAAACGAAGACTTGTAGACATAGGAACAGTAGCAGTAGAGCTAGTTTCCATACCAAATTTCTTGAACAGATCTCATGTATATTTTGCTTGGTTGATGAATATACTATCAGGCAACTGTCTAACTTGCAAACCAAGAAAATAATTGAGTTCACCCATCATGCTCATTTCAAACTTATTCTGCATGAGCTTGGAGAACTTGTCGCACATCTGTTGGTTAGTTGAACCAAAAATAATATCGTCCACATATATTTGCACAATTAATATATGATTCTCCCATTCAATTGTAAACAAGGTTTTGTCAACTTTACCTTTGCGAAATCCTTTAATTAAAAGAAAATCAAATAAAGTATCATACCATGCTCTTGGAGCCTGTTTCAGTCCATAGAGGGCTTTCTTTAGACGATATACCGTGTCTTCTTGTTGATAAGCTTCAAATCCAGGTGGTTGTTCAACATATACTTCTTCTTGACAATAGCCCTTGGCCACTAATCTTGCTTTGTTTCTGGTAACAATACCATCTTTATTCATCTTATTTCTGTAAACCCATCTAGTGCCAATTACTCTTTGATGATTTGGTCTAGGAACTAAGTACCAGACTTCATTCCTTTCAAATTGATTCAACTCTTCTTGCATAGCCTCAATCCAGAAGGAATCATTGAGAGCTTCTTCAATTTGTTTAGGCTCTATTTGAGATAGAAAACTAGCAAACATAGCATCTTGTGCAGCAGCTCTTCTTGTTTTTACTCTATCCAAAGGATCACTAATCACTAACTCTGGTGGGTGATTCCTGAGCCATCTGAGATCAGGTTGCAGGTCTGGATGTTGTCCTTGATTATGATCTTGCAACACTACTGTTGGAGTTCCAGTAGTAGTCTGTTGAACATTTGTTGTCTGTTGAACAGTCTCTGGTCTGTCAGCTGTTTGTAACTCGTTTGTTAGACAATTAGTGATCTGATTTTGAACAGCACTTGAGTTGGCAGCTGAGTTGAGATCAGGTAGTATGATGGGAACATATTCTTCATTCTTTCCAACATTCAACTTCTGTAAATCAGTAGACAGATCTTGATTAATATTTTGATTCTTTTCAGAAGATTGACTTGGCTCATCAAATACTACATGAATGGATTCTTCTATTAGTAATGTTGTTTTGTTAAAAACTCTATAAGCCTTACTAACAGTAGAGTATCCTACAAAAACAGCTTCATCGGCCTTTTCTGCAAATGCAGTAAGGTGATTTTTCCCATTATTTAACACAAAACATTTACAACCAAAAATCTTAAAATAATGAATGTTTGGTTTCCTGTTGTTCCAAACTTCATATGGAGTCTTGTTCTGATTTTTGTTGATCATGCATCTGTTCTGGGTAAAGCAGGCTGTATTTGTTGCTTCTGCCCAAAATCTTTGTGGCAGCTTGGCTTCAGCTATCATTGTCCTGACAGCTTCTTTTAGTGTTCTGTTTCTCCTTTCAGCAACACCATTCTGTTGAGGGGTTCTAGCAGCTGAATACTCATGATGTATTCCTTTGATGTTACAATACTCTTCAACAGTAGAGTTTGTGAACTATGTCCCTCTATCTGATATGATCTTCAATATTTTTATGCTTTTCTCATTCTGGATCAGTTCCATCAGATTAGTAAGATGTTCATTGGTTTCACTTTTCTTCTTCATGAATATCACCCAAGTATATTTTGAATAGTCATCCACAACAGCTAGGCAGTATTTCTTTCCACCATTGCTGACTGGATCAATGGGTCCAAATAAGTCCATGTGTAGCAGCTCTAAGATTCTTTCAGAAAATTGGTGCTTCTTGCTTTTGAATGATGACTTGATGCGTCACAGAGCTTGTCTTTGCTCATGACTGTTTTTGGAATCCCTTCTACCAGATCATTCCTTATCAATCTATTTATGGTCTTGAAGTTTAAATGATTCATCCTTTTGTGCCATAGCCAGCTAACTTCACTTGGTGTTGATGCCACCAAACAGATGTTTGAATTCTTGTCAGCAGAATTTCAGTCGACTATGTAGACATTTCCTTGTCGTCTTCCAGATAAAATTACCTTCTTTGTACCAATCTGTTCACCGTAGCACTTATCTGTTGAGAAGATGACTGAATATCCTTTGTCACAAAATTGACTTATGCTTAGCAGATTATACTTGAGGCCTTTAACATATGAGACGTCAGATATCTCTATGTTTCCCTTGATTAAGCTTCCTTTTGCTACAATCTTGCATTCTTTACTGTCTCCAAAAGTAACTTTTGGATCATCCACAGCAACAGCATCAGTCAGCTCATGTATGCTTCCACACATGTGCCTTGAACAACCACTGTCCAAGTACCAGATCTTCTCTACTTTACTCCTACTCATAATCCTAACCTACAAAACAAAAATAAAATTGTTTTAGGTAACCTTATTGAGAGGGTCCTGAAGGATTAGTTCCACCTTTGACAACCCAAGATGTTGATGTCTTAGGCTTCTTAGGCTTCTGAGTTTTGACAGGAGCATGAACAGTTTCATTTTTATCATAATTTGCAGATAAGTCATGTTGTTGATCAGTATGATAAGAATAATGTTCATAAGCAGGGTAAGGTGCATGATAAGCAGGATATGCATGCATTGGATGAGCAGGATATGGTGCATAGTAACTAGGAAATTGAGGTGCATGATACATAGGAGGATATGCAGCAGGTTGCACATAATATGACTCATTTCCATACCAAGCATTTTGATTTTTCTTATTCTTATGCTTCTTTGGTTTACTAGTAGCTTGCTCATTAACAGACGACTTAGTTTTACCACTAGTCTGATTCAGTTTAGCTTTATCAGCAGACTTCTTGGGACTCTGCTGTTTGGTCTTACTAGTCTGTTTACCTACACTAGGCTCTTTGCTCTTTTTAGCCTTAGGAGATTTCTTCTCCTTTACCACTTTCTCAGGTAAAGCAGGTCTAGCAGTTTGAACATACAGAATGACCTTACTATTGTCAGCAGATATAAATTTCTCAGTATGATTCAATTCTTGCTTATCCTGTTCTAAAGGTGTCTTCAGTTTACTAGACATGTGAGTGGATGCAACAGATGATTTCTCATGAGACTCAATAACTTTTTCAAGTTCCATGATTTTTCCTTTATAAACTTCACATTCAGCTTTCAGAGATTCATGTTCTTACTCAAGCTGTTTATATTCAGCTGATTCTCTTAGCTTTTCAGCTGTGAGTTTCAGTGAACTATTTTGCTCTTTTAGCAATATCATCTCTTCCTTAAGCTTTTTATATGCTTCAGCAATAGTAGTATTGTTAAGCATCATTTGTTCAAATGAATTAAATAATTCATTATCAAGAGGAGTTACCTCATCCTCAGAGTTATCAGATTCCTTGGCCATCAGGCAGAGTAGAGCAGGTTTCTCTTCATCAGACGACTCTTCATCAGAAGTATCTGAATCTGAATCAGATGAGTAGACAGCAGTCAGCTTTTCTGCTTCAGCCATCATTGCCTTGCCTCTCTGATGTTTTCTTTCTTTTCTGATTCTCTTCTCTTCTTCAGTGTACTTCTCTGCTTTTGGATAAGGACAGTCTCTGATGAAATGTCCCAATTTCCTGCAGTTATAACACATTAGTTTTGCTTTATAATCATCATTTTCTTGAGAAGAAGAGTTAGGTTTAGAAGTAGAAGCATTGTTGTATTTGTTCTTCATTTTTCTCTTGTAGAACTTCTTGAAATTGTTCATCAGCAATGCTACATCTCCAGCTGTGTACTCCTTTTTGTTGAGTAATGTGGCTTCATCAGATGAGTCCACTTCTTTGCTTTTCTGTGCTGGTCTTCTGGTATTTTCAGCAGCAACCAGGGCAGCTGTGGGGCCTGAAGTTGAGGTTTCTTCAATTCCCATTCTAGGCAGTTTATACTCGAATGCCTTGAGTACGAAGAATAGCTCTGTAAGAGAAATCTTCCCCAGATCTCTTGATTCTTCCATTGCTGTTACTTTCATGTTGAACTTGGGAGGTAAAGCCTTTAGTACTCTGACAGTGATCTCTTTGTCAGTGAAAGTCTTTCCCAACTTTAGAACTTCATTGAGTGTTCTGGTGAACCTGGTATCCATCTGATCAATGGTCTCTCCAGACTTCATCTTGAAGTTATCCAGTTTCTCCAAAGCAACAGTGAGCTGATGCTCTTTTATTGCATCATTGCCTTCGCTCATATCTCTGACTTTATCCCACATCTCCTTTGCAGTCTTGCAATGTTTGACTTTGTCAAACCGATCATTATCCAGGGCTTTAGTCATGATAAATCTTCCGACTTTATCCAGATTAAATAGCTTTATTTCCTCTGGAGTCATCTCATGAAGGTATTTTTCCACCACTGTATCAACTTCATTTATCTTTATCGTCTTGGTGAATCTGAATGGACCTTTTATGATACATGTATACATGTTGTCATTGTAAGCAGCTAAGAAGATCTCCATTCTGATCTTCCAGTCTTCAAAAGACATACCAGCAATGTGGGGAACATGGCTGATACAGTCCATTTTTCAAAAAGTTTTAATTTTTCAAAAAGATGCTCTTTTGAAAAGTTTTGAAAACCTTTGAAAAACACTTGGATCAAGCTCGTTGATCAGGCAGCTGATTCTAATGAACCACCTGCTCTGATACCCCTTGTTGGTCCCAAGTGGTCAGATGAGGTCTAGAGGGGGGAGGGGGTGAATAGACCTCTGAAAATTTTTAGACTTAAAAACTTTTCAGTCTTCTGTCAGCAGACTAAGCTGATGAAGAATAGATGACTATGCTGATCGTGAACAAATCTTGAATAGCAGAGTGACCACTCTTCTTACAGTTACTTAGCTGTTTTTCAGCAAAACAGTTTTATCACGAGTATACTTGCAGCGGATGTTTGAAAGTGTTTTTCACAAGTAGACTAAGTCCTTAAAAAGATTTTATCCCCAGTTTTGAAACTCCTTATAAAATCTTTTGATAATTCAAAGTGTAGACTTATGCAATTTCAAAATATGCAAGAAAACTTTAAATGCAAGAATAACACAAAGAATTTTTATAGTGGTTATATGGATAAAAATCATTTAGTCCACTCTTCCAGATCACTTAGATTCTGGGTTATACTATAAACACAAAGTTTACAATATGTCTCCACTTATACCCAAACAACAAATGAGAAGGCTATAAGCTCGCAATAGGAAATCACAAAGAAAACCTATCCTCTGAAGTTAAATCACTCACACAGACGGATTTAAACTTCGCACAACACTTAGCTAATACAAATTCACTCAGATTGTATTTTTCTATTTTCACTGGGTTTCTGTCAACAGATGACTTCCACCAGACGAGTGAGCTGTTCGAGCTTCTTGAGACTTAGAAAATTTCTGCTTCAAAAACGAAATCTCAGAATGTTGTTGTGTGTGTCTCTCTTCGAAATCAGCTCTATTTATACTTGGATTTGAAAATATGACTGTTGAAGCAAATCACACTTCAAATCCATAGCTTTAGCCCGATTCAGAACGGCTCCCTGCTACAGTCCTTTCTCTGCTGTACTTTCCTGTAGCTGCATTAAATGCACTCTGCTGATCCGAGAGTAAATTCTAATCATTTGCCATTACTACCATTCTCTTCCAGCATTTATTACACCAAGTGCATTTATTACCGTTGGACTAATCTCTTGATCTCTTCTACTCTGCTGATCGAGGCAACTCATCTGATAGATACTCTGCTGATCAAATACTGAACTAATCTGATTTGAGTCAGCTGATGGTCTACCCTTCTGATTGCTGTTTCAGCATGAGATCAGTAGTCTTCTGGGTTTTGAACTTTGAACTCTTCTGATGTCTTCTTTTACTTGTTCAAAATTCTTCTAAGGGAACTAAGCTTTCCATACTTAACTGATTTTGACGTTTTGGAAATCATCAAAACCTTCCCTTATTTTCTTCACTTCTTTGCACTTCATCTTCATCTTCATCAAACAGGTCCCCACTACTTCTTCCAACAGAATCAACAACATCTCATCAGAACAACCAGATCAGACATCATCCATACATAATATCATACAATCACTGACTCAAGATCAACTCAATCAAATGTTACAATTTTTCAACAATCCAAGCACACATAACACATCTCCAGAAGACTCTAACATCATCAACACATAATCAAACACATGCACAGTTGACATACAAACAGGTATACATTCTAATTCTTTTCAGCACTCTTCTACAGATTTCAAATATCATTGGATATTGGACTCTGGAGCTTCAAATCATATTTGCAATATACTTACATATTTTCATCACATTTCACCTATACAAAACACCACTATTACTTTACCTAACAACAATATTATTCCTGATTATTTTAAAGGAACAGTCATTTTAAATTCCAAAATTACTTTGCACAATGTCCTCTATGTCCCTCAATGTAATTCAATATATTGTCAGTTAGTTCCATATTAGCTTTATCCCCATTTATCATCACTTTTGAATCTCATCAATTTTACATTCAGGACCAGACTTCGTTGGAGAAGATTGGCAAGGGTGATCTCTTAGATGGGCTTTACATAATGCTAGATAATAAACCGCTAGATAATGTTGTTTGTAATAAAGCCAATATTAAAACTTGGCATAATAGACTAGGTCATCCAGCCTTAGATAGGTTACAAATCTTACATTATGTTCTTGATTTACCTAATGCACACTCTTTTAACAAACACATTTGTGAAATATGTCCTTTAGCCAAACAGAAGCATTTACCTTGTTCTTCTAGTAATTCAAAATCTTTCCATCCCTTTGATCTTATACACTGTGATTTATGGGGTCCATTCAAGTTACCTTCATACAATGGCTTTAGATATTTTTTGACTCTTGTTGATGACTTTACAAGGTTTACTTGGGTTTTTCTTTTACACTACAAATCTGATGTTCACCATATTATTCCAAATTTCATAAAAATGATTTCTAACCAGTTTAACTCTACAATTAAAATATTCAGGAGTGACAATGCCAAAGAATTAACATTCACAAAACTGTTTTCTGACCTAGGTATCTTACATCAATACTCTTATGTGGAAACACCTCAACAAAATGAAAAAGTTGAAAGAAAACACCAATATATATTAAACATTGCTAGATCTCTTTTATTTCAGTCTAATTTACCTTTACAATATTGGAATGAATGCATACTTACTGCTGTGTTTATTATGAATATGATATACCAAATATTCAATCAATGACATGGCAAATTACACGTCAGAATAAAGTCAAACTAAGACTAAGATCTGCTCTTATTCGACATAAACCAGTCTGCTCCGTTATGAACAAATCTTATGTTATTCGACCAAAATGATCTTATGTTGTTCGACCAAAGCATCTCTTGTTCTTTAATCTACATATTAAATCAAGCACATTCTTCGAACACAAGGCCTTCGACCAAAAGATTAATTATGGTCTTCGATCACAAGTCCTTCGACCACATGATTAGTTGTGTTTTTATCATAAAGCATTCGACCACAAAATTAAATATGGTCTTCGACCATAAATTAGTCATGGTCTTCGACCAAATCCTGCAAGATCTAGGTCGAATTAAGTGAGCTTCGACCCAAAGATATCCGACCCAAAAAGATCCGACCGACCCGGAAATATCCGTTTCCCCCTTCTATAAATACTCCCATTTGTATCTTTTTAAGGTACGCTTTTTCGACTCGACTTAACTATTACTTTTCTGCATATTATGCTATGCTTTGAATTGATCTGATTTAAGCATCGGAGGGTCAGCGCCGGGTCAACCACCGGCACACCTGACGAGTTTTCTTTGAGCACAGGGTTAGGAACCTTGAAGTGGAGTCCAGCTCGATCTGACTGGCTTAGGATTCCATACTGTGGAGAGGAAAATATCATTACGTGGCACATTGAATGTGGAACAGACACTTAGACGAAAATTCCCTTCATCAGAATAGACTTCCTACACCTTTATTGGATAACAATTGTCCATTCTCTTTACTTTTTCAAAAACCAGTTGATTATTCTATTTTTAAATCTTTTGGTTGCTTAGCTTTTGCATCTACTCTAAAACAAAACAGGTCAAAGTTTGATCCTAGGGCTCAAAAATGTGTTTTCTTGGGGTATTCCCCTGGCATTAAAGGTTATAAGTTACTAAACATTCTTACCAAAGACCTCATTCGTTCTAGAAATGTCATTTTTCATGAAGAAACATTTCCCTTTCAAGACTCTAAACTTTTTGAAGCTTTTCTCTAATCCTACACCTACCAACTCTTCTGTTCCTGATTTTTATTTGTTTGACTCTATCCCTACTATTGTTCCTTCAACATCACCTCATAATTCCACAACTGATTCCCCTTCAACCATTCCTGAAATACCCTCTCCCACTTCAGTATCCACTGATCCCCTCACCATCCCTTCTACCCTTGGTCCTAGAAAATCAACTAGACCTCATAAACCACTTGGATATCTCCAGGATTATCAATGCAATCTTACTAATCCATATACATCCAGATATCCCATACACTCCATCCTTGATTATTCCTCCACTTCCAAATCTCACCAACACTTTCTAGCTAACATATCCACCCTTTCTGAATCTACTTCCTATAGTCAAGCTATCAAACACCCTGAGTGGGTTACTGCCATACAAGAAGAATTAAAGGCTATGGAACTAAATAACACTTGGTCTATTCAATCTTTACCTCCAAACAAGAACCCTATAGGCTGTAAATGGATTTTTAAAGTCAAAACTAACTCTGATGGTTCTGTTGAAAGGTACAAAGCCAGATTAGTGGCTCAAGGTTTCACTCAACAAGAGGGAATTGATTACTCATCTACATTCTCTCCTGTTGCAAAATTAGTTTCTGTTAGGGTGGTTCTTGCTTTAGCTATGACACAAAAATGGGATCTTCACCAGCTAGATATCACAAATGCATTTCTTAATGGTGACCTAGATGAGGAAATTTACATGAAACTACCTAAAGGTTACATTCCTACCACTGGGCACAATTCTACATGTAAGTCTTCTAATCAAGTATGTAAACTCAACAAATCCATCTATGGCTTGAAACAAGCCAGTAGACGGTGGAATACCAAACTTTAAGAGGTACTTCATTCTATGAATTTTCAGCAATCAAGGTCAGATTACTCACTGTTTACTTTTGGTTCAGATTTCAATTTTCTAGCTATACTTGTTTATGTTGATGACAAACTGACTTACTCTAATTCTGGCATGATTCTATCTCAAAGACATATGTCCTTCAGATATTAACAGACACAGGATACATAGGTAGCAAACCAGTTTGGATACCTATGGACCCTAAAAATAATCTCAAATCTAGTGACAAGGATCTACTTCCAGATCCATCTCCTTATAGGAGATTAATTGGTAGACTCATTTATCTAACCATAACACGTCCTGATATATCCTATGATGTTCATAAACTCAGTCAATTTATTTCTAAACCTACACATGAACACTTAGTTGCCACTCATCATCTACTTAGATACTTGAAGTCTACACCAGGATTAGGACTTTACTACTCTCACTCCTCTAATCTTGCATTAACAGGGTTTTGTTACTCAGATTGGGGTTCCTGTCTAGATACACGAAGATCAACTACTGGATTTTGCATCTTTTTAGGGCATTCAATCATATCATGGAAGGCAAAGAAACAACCCACAATGTCAAAATCGTCAGCTGAAGCTGAATACAGAGCCCTAGCTTCTATTACTAGTGAGATGGTATGGTTATCACAACTACTAAAAGAATTACAAGTTCATATAAAATTACCTGTTATGTTCTGCGATAATGCCTCTGTCATTCACCTCGCCCAGAACCCTATCTTTCACGAATGCACCAAACACATCTAGATTGACTTGCATTTTGTTCGTCAATATATCAACCGCAATCAATTGAAGCTGCTCCCAATCTCCTCTTCCAATCAACTCGTAGACATCTTAATTAAACCCTTCCCAGAACTCAGTTTTCTTACATTTTGTCCAAGTTGGGCATTACAAAAAAATATATGCGCCAACTTGCGCGGGGGGGGGGGGGGGGGGGGTATTATACAGCAATTGAAGAATCAGATTGAAGAGAAGAAAAGGGACGACAAGGCAGAAAGGAAAGAGGATTAGGTCAAAATTGAATTCTCTTTAATTTGTATCTATTCATACGGTTATTAGATTTAGTTATTAGTTATTTTCAGTTATGTATTATTTACTTTATTGCCCCTGTAGCTTTTCTATTTAAAGAGGAGACTACTCTCAATTTGTACATAATTCATTCATTTAATCAATACAAAGTCTCTACTTATTTTCTCAGATTATTCTTTACAATTTATGCAATAGTTATTCACAATATATTCATACTATATCTACTTACAGGAAGTTCCTTGTAATATGACTAAATCTCAGGAAAAAATTTGTCCTTTCGAAAAATAATGGATCACTATATAATAGCTGACTGCATAAAAGAAAGACTCAACATAATTGACAACAACGTTGATGAAGTAAAAGAGCCTACTCTCTGTCAGATCCTTTAGGTAGAAATTGTTGAAGAATCTTGGCGTACTCGAGACCGAGACAAGGCCTGTTTGGTGAAAATGCACCCAAAACTTGCAAGATGTGTTGGCTTGAACATTTTAAAAATACTTGCACAAATTACTAATAAAAATAACTAAACTAAAAAAAAAAATTCTCAATAATTTTTTTTTTCCAAATTTACACCTTATTTTTAGTTTTATTTTCATTAATTCATAACTGAATACTTTTAATATTTTCACTAGAAACTGTAGGACCTAAATTTAGATTGATTTTGGCTTGATTTCGCTTAATTTTGGCTATCATGAAATGTTATAAGCGATTTTAGAAAAACTTTAAAAATATCATTTGAACTGAATTTCGACATTGGGTTGTGTTTTTAAAAAAAAAATGAAATATGATTTAATTGGATTTAAATATTTAGAATTTGAAGTGAAAAAATAGGTAATAAATATTATTACATAAAAGCAAAAATGAACAAAAACCATGTAGCGTGAGGCCATACTCCATTGGTAAAGCTGAGGGTGAAAAATCAAGAGGCCGTAAGTAGGTTTTTCTCTTAGCTTAATACAAGTTTTTTGTAATTGATTTTATTAGTAAATTGATCGTAATTTAAAAAACTTCTAATTTCAATATATTGACGTAATGAGATTGATGTAGTCGTCCTTTTGAAAAGAAAAAAAACCAAAAACTTGTTAAAATAAGTCCATGGAAATTTTGATCCACTAACACAAAATAGATAATCAAAAAGAAAAAGATAACATGGACCTGACCATGTAGTAGCGGCTTGCGATCCTAGAGGCAAAACTCGAATTCGAATTTTTATAAACTAGAGAGGACCTTAGGGCATTTCCAGTGATGCTCTCAGCCTAAGTCCAGCTTCCCCTCAACTAAGTCCAGCTTCCCCTTAGATTCCAAGTCCAGCTTCCCCTTTCTTTTTCACAGTCATCTCCAATTACTCAATCTATCAATTTCATTTAATTTCAATCCTCATTTTTTTCCACTATCACTTAATAATAATGAATTGTATTTAAGTTTCTTACAATGTTATTAAATTTATAAATAATTAATGTTAAATTTCATAAATCAAAGTTACGTTCTGTTAATATATAATTTTTTAAAATTAAATTTTCTCTAAGTTTCCTAATTTAAAGTTTACATTTTTTAAATTAATCATAAATTAAAGAAATTTTTTATTTAAAAAAAAGAAAGAATTTTATTAACTAACAATAAATAAAAACAAAAAATAAAAAATCATTGCCTTCAAGATTCAAGGGATGTGGCAAGCCAACCTTGGCTTGCACCATCCATTTGAGCAATGGGTGGTTGGATTCAAGGCGACCTTCCCTAGAATCAATGAAGATGGCCATCTCCTTCTGGGGGAGGGGGGAAGGAGCTCATTGGAGATGGCCTTAATCAATTGAGTTCTAACTGATAATACGGTAGATTAAGGCTGTGTTCGTTTTGAATGATTAGGCCCAAATTGCCTTAATTGTGGGCTGAATTAGTGGGCTAATCGGGTGTAGTATTTAGTTCGGTTGGTGGGATAAAATACCGGGCTGCCCGCTATAATCTCGGTTTGGTGTGGGCCAGCCCGTTAATTCACCCGATTACAATTGGGTCTGAAGCCCAGAAATTATATAATCCGGCCCCAATAACATTAATTCATCTGAAAACAACCTCATTGTTCCACTTATTCACCCAATTGCCATTACTTTATCCTCCAAGATTATGAATTAAAAAAAATATAAAAGAAATTTTATTTCCCATTTCTTCTCCAGGTTGACCAGGTAAGAGAGAGCCCTAGCTCAATTTTCTTTCAATGTCTTCATTTTTTTCTCTTCAATCTTCAAGTTTTGATTTTCTTTTGCTGTACATTTTCATAAATAGGATTTCCAAGCCTCGAATCGAACCCCAAGCAAGACGGACGAGGTGAGCTGATTTTTTTTTAGTACGTTGGAAAAATGGTTCGACAATTTTGGATTTGTTTTGCAAAATTGAAGTTTTTTTCTTCTCCTGGCATAATACTTTAGGTCAGTTCATTAGTGATGAACTAAAAAACAATAAATGGGTGTTTATTAATTTGTATGCTTCTGCCTGGCTTATGCAATTTGTTATAGTTTGTTTTATAAATTATAGTGTTTTATATTTTTGTTCATGAAATCCTATTTTGTATTATTTAAGCTGCCTTATGCAATTTTTGAATTATGAATGCTTTTATAATTTCCAGCATACATTATTTTTGTCATAGTACTTCATTATTAGTAATTTTTGCTTCATCTTACTCAATAATATTGCTTACCTTGATGCGGTGGAAGAAATGAGCGGAAATATTGACCGGAAACGATGAGAACACGTCGGAGACAGACCCGGCGGCGCAGAAGGGTTTTCAAATTGGGAACCCTAGAGGAGAAGAGAGTGGTCGCAGAATAATGTTCGGGTATTCGGGTTAGGGAGTTTTGTCATAATCCAACGGCCAAAATTTGATTGTGATGAACGATCAGATCTTGAAATAATTGGGAGGTAAAAAAGTAATTTTATATTTATCGGGCCAACCGAACGGGGTGCTAAGTTGTTGGGCCACATGATTAAAATGGACGGATTATTCGCCGAACAGCCCATAAAACTATCAACCCAATTATTTTATCTCCCAAAATTAGCAATTGGGCCACTAAATTAATAGGCTAAACGAACACAGAGCCTAAAAATAATAATAATAAATACCCTAGGCCGACACAAGTCTTCCAGTGCATGTGATAGAGACTTTTGAACGCGGACAAAAATAAGCCACAAACTGAAAAGGCTAGTCAAATACAATATCAAAATTTCAATAACTGAAAATTTCAACAATCAATAAAGTTAAAAATTGACAGAGCAATAACCGTATGGAGTTAATATCAATATTCCCTCTATTTTCTTGTCTTTCTTCCTTGAAACGAAAGCGTTGGAATACTCTGCTCATTCCTAAACACGTTCTCTGGATCAACAGCAGTCTTAATTTTTACCAACCTATCAAAATTACCCTTAAAATACTTCACCCCATACACCTTCCCTTGACTGTAACTATTTTTACCATTATCAGTAACTCCAATATCCAAATCCCTGTAGTTAAGATAAGCTTCTCTTGGATTCGTCGAAACATAAGGCTTCATAAAACTAAACATATCTCTTATCTGCTCAATGTAATTCTTATCAGCTACTTCACCTTCTTCGTTCCAGTTCACCGAATACTGAATCTTGAAAATATTTCCTGCTCGATGTGGGAAAGGTGTTTCGAATTCCGGAATCTCGTCCATTCTTCCTCCGTAAGAATTGAAAACAAGACCCACTTTCCCAATTTCAACCATTTTTTTGAAAATCGTTTCCAGCCCGGATTTTGAAATCGGGGTTTTCACGTAATCAGATTTCCGTTTCAGAAAATTGACAGAATCCGGATTTCTGTCTAACAGAACATCCGGTTTTGTGGTATTATCGAAGTTACCCCAGAACAGAACGGAATCGATCCAGGACATTTCTTTGCAGTCCGTTTTATTCAAACCCAGTAACGGAAACGCGGAATTCGTCACGGATAAGAGCCGAGAAGCGTCACCAAGGAACAACCCAATGAATGTTGTCCGAACGCTTCTTACCTTGTTTCTAGTAATCGGCTGAAGAAGAACTCTCATAAAAAGATCGTTGTCAATTTTATGAGTTACTTCTTGGAATTGTACAAGCGCGTCCGCTGAGTTTTGATCCACAGTTTTTTCCAAACGGAAAACCGTCACGGTTTCTGGAACCGTCACTAATTTTATTTTGTAAGCTAAAATGACACCAAAACTACCACCACCGCCACCGCGAATCGCCCAGAAAAGATCCTCACCCATTAATCCCCTGTCCAAAACTCTGCCATTGGAGTCAACAATTTTCGCATCGATCACGTGATCGACAGTAAGTCCATACTTTCTAAGCATGTTTCCGTACCCTGCCCCGCTGACGTGGCCACCAACGCCGACGGTTGGGCAAACTCCGCCGGGAAAACCGTGAACTTTACTTTTTTCCCAAATTCTATAATAAAGTTCGCCGAGCAAAGCGCCGGATTCAACCCAGGCGGTTTGGTCTTCCATATCGATATCGATTTTACGGAAATTGAACATATCGAGGATGATAAAAGCGGTGTCGGATACGTAAGAAAGGCCCTCATAGTCATGGCCGCCACTTCGAATTTTCAGTTGGATCTCGAGTTGCTTAGCGCAGAGGACGGCGGCGCTGATGTGGGATTCCGCCGTGGGGGTGATAATGATGGTGGGTTTGGGGGTAGAAGAGACGTTGAAGCGGCGGTTGCGGATGTAGGATTGGAGAACGGTTGTGAATGAAGGGTTTGTTGGTGTGTAGAGGATGCTTTGGATTTGGTCATTTGGGATTTTGTTTTGTGAAAAGCATTTGACGAAGGAGTCGTATGTGGAATCTTGTGCAGTTGTGAAAATTTGAAGGGAAGAGAGGAATAGGAAGAGGAGAAGTGATTTTTCCATTTTCGATTGGTGTTAAGAAAAATGGTGTTTATTTGGTGGGTTATATAAAGGCAGAGGTTAAGATATGATATGATAAAGAAGGAAAGTGTATTGTGGGGTTTGTCTAATGTTAATGGAGGTGAAGAAACTCAGAAAGTGGTGATGCTTCTTGCCAAGGCGTTATAGCCAATTGGAAAATATATACTTGGGGTGAGTTTGATAGCGGTGAGAGCTCTGAAAAATATTTTTAGACATTTATTGTAATACCTTTAGACATTTATTGTGATATTTTAAGTGTTTTGTTCCAATTATAGAAATTGATTTTAGTCGATCATAATTATCATAATTTTAATGGTGTTTGATTCTTATTACCATAATCATTTTTAGGATCTCCAGAAAAATCAACTTACTTTAGAAGTAATTAAAATATTACTTTTGCAAAAGTTATTATCCAAAAGTAATTATTTTATAATGAATTTTATCATAATCAATTATTGCTAAAATTCATTTTAGTAAAATTAATTTTTCTATAATTAATTTTCGAATCGCTAGACCAAACTCACCTTAATGTGAATAGATTAATTTAAGAATGATGGGTACTTTCCAGCATAGACCGCCTAATGTCGCGGCTGATGGACATATTATGTTGAATATTTTAATTGGGGCATCAAGATCTTATCATGATTGGCGGTGTATATTAAGCCTTACTTAGAAAGTTTTTGGCTCATTTGAGTTTTTATTTAAAAAAAATGATTTGGGTGGTTTTTGTGAAATTTTTGAAATTTTATTTAGTTATGTTTTGGATGTTCGGTTTTGATTTTGTAAAAGGTAAAATCTCATTTGAATTAAGTTTGTATGTTGGGAATTGAGGAAAAAGGTAAGTGATATGTGCCAAATGAATATTTCTTTTATAGAGTTTGGTGGAAAAAGTAGGGAGAATGTGTCGAATCAAAATTTATAGGTTTTAAGAATTTAAATGTAGGTTTATGAATATATCTGTGATGAGTTTCACAAATCTGGCAAAAATTCATATGAAAGAATTTCACAAAATCTGGAAGACTGAATCAATATTCAATGTACTTGTTAAATAAACCCTTAATTTAATTAAGTTTTTTTTTATAACCCAAATGTTCAAGCTTACATTAGACTAATCTTATATCCTTAGGAACCCATTTGTTTGACGGGAATGTAATCTGATTTTGGGTATTTGACTTCTAGTAAACTGATATCCAGAAATATGATTCTATTATAGTGTTTGGGTATCACATTGAATTGTATGAAGGAAATTAATTTAATTCATTTTCATATGTTTGGTAAAGGCAAAGAATGGATTACTTTTTTAAAATTTCCCAAAAATACCCACACCCATATATTAAATAAACATCAATTTAAAGCAGCATTTATTATATATTATTATTAAGAATATATTGATTTAAAAAAATATGGATAATATATCAATTAATAATTTATATGTTATATCATATAATATAATTAATATATAGTAAAAATTAAAGAATTAGAGGAGAGTCGTATGTAGTTGCAGTTATATATATATATCATAATAATCCAATAATGTAACTATCACAAAAAATATTGTGTGATACTAGTTATAAATTAGTTAACGAGAGAATTTCACTTTTGATATCATAACTCAACCTACTTTAGGGATTTGATACCACAACTTTTTCTCCCGACACATTTGATACCATAACTCTAATCAACTCGACACATTTGATACTTCCGTCAAATTGGAAACGGAATTGTCACGTGATTGTCACGTGGCCGTTAAAACTTTGCACATTTGATACCATAACTTATGTTGACTGATAATTTTACCCCATAACATTTTAGGTTACCAAAAAAGCCCCACATCTCCAAATTTAGTGCCGATTTTAGTCCACATTGTTGCAAAATTTCAAAATTGACTCGAATAAGACCACGTGCTGACCAATTTAGAACTTTACACATTTGATACCATTACTTATGTTGACTGATAATTTTACCCCATAACATTTCAGGTTACCAAAAAAGCCCCACATATCCAAATTTAGTGACGATTTTAGTCCACATTGTTGCCGAATTTCCAAATTGACTCGAATAAGACCACGTGCTGACCAATTTAGAAAATTTTACTTATTTTATTTAAATAACTAATTTAATTTATAAACAGTATCAATAAATTAAATAATACATTAACTTAACTATCACCAAAATTAAGAAAACATATTCTTTTTAAAAATAAAATTTATATAATAGAATTGATCTATTTAATATTTATTAAAATAATAAATTATATAATTAAAAACTATTTAATATTTATTAAAATATTAAATAATAAATAATTATAATTTAATAAAAGAATCACCACCCACCCACCCAACCCAACCCACCCCTCCCCCTACCACCAGAATCCCAGGCCGCCGGCGGCCTGGGTCTTCTGTCCCAGGCCACCGCCGGCCTGGGACCGAAGATCCCAAGCTGGCAGTGGCCGGGCATCGAAGAACCCAGGCCGGCGGTGGCCTGGGACAGACGCGGCCTGGGAATCGGGGGTAGGGGGAAGGGTGGGGAGGTGGTGGGTGGGGTGAGGATTTTTTTTTTTAAATTAAAATTATTTATTATTTAATATTTTAATAAATATTAAATAGTTTTAAATTATATAATTTATTATTTTAATATATATTAATTCTATTGTATAAATTTTATATTTAAAAAGAATATATTTTCTTAATTTTGGTGATATTTATGTTAATGTATTATTTAATTTATTAATATTGTTTATAAATTAAATTAGTTATTTAAATAAAATAAGTAAAATTTTCTAAATTGATTAGCACGTGGTCTTATTCGAGTCAATTTGGAAATTTGGCAACAATGAAGACTAAAATCGTCACTAAATTTCGAGATGTGGGGCTTTTTTGGTAACCTGAAATGTTATGGGGTAAAATTATCAGTCAACATAAGTTATGGTATCAAATTTGCAAAGTTTTAACGGCCACGTGACAATCACGTGATAATTCCGTTTCCAATTTGACGGAAGTATCAAATGTGTCGAGTTGATTTGAGTTATGGTATCAAATATGTCGAGAGAAAAAATTGTGGTATCAAATCCCTAAAGTAAGTTGAGTTATGGTATCGAAAATGAAATTCTCTCATTAGTTAACACTTTCAAAAGCAATAACAAAATTAAGCGTACAATTTGGAATCAATATGCTATGAAGCATAAGCCTTGGATTTTGCTTATAAACTATATACATATCTTCAAATCAATTCACATTTAGACAATATTTAAAATTATTTCAGTAAATTCAACTAGTAAGTAAATGAATGTGATAATTTACTATGTGATTTAAGTAGTTGAAGAAGAAAAAGAACGCAAGAAACAAAAAAACAATGGCTATGGAAGATAAATATTACGTAGGAAGAAGAATAAAATTATCATAATTAAGAAATGAAGAAATAATAAATGAGTAATAATGTATTTTTTATTTTTAGTATCAAATCCTTCGGGAAAGGAATCATAATGCCATAGAAAAATTGGGTTTCACATTCCCATATTTTCATGTTAGATTCCTGATTTGTAGGAATATATTTCCTTTCCCAAATTTCAAAAAAATTATCCAAATAATAGAATCTGATTCCAAGATATTAGATTGCCAAATAATATGACATTCCCATGTAAACAAACAGGTCATAGAATCATTGCTCTAGACTTTATTTAATTAATTAATAGTTAATGGTGGTGTCCACCTTTACGAAAAATTCTTGCACAAATCTGATCTTCAATAAACTATATACAAAATATTGCAGATATATTTAGTAGATAAACTAATTTTGTGCATATAATTTATTGAAGATCTATTGGCTAGAATTTTCCACCCTCGCGTGTCACGGCCAGATGAGCCATACAATTGTTGAACTTTTCCTACAGTACCCAATCAGCTTTCTTGGTATCAGACACATGGGAGAATATTGAGTAATATATTTATTTTATTAATTGTCAAGGATACAACGAGTATATAGATATTTTTTTTAGGCATTTTATACTTCGATTTACTAAATTGTCAAGTATAAAATATATATAGACCTATTGATTCCCTCGAGAATTAATAGCAATTTCATAGAATCAATGTTTACCTTTTATGTTTGGTTTGATTTATCATATATGGAAAAAATAAAATTCCCCAAATTAGGAGTCTTGTTTGTAAATGTTGATAAATTGATATGCAACTTTCTATAATATTCTAAATTTCTAATTGCGTTTCATAGGGAGGGGGGATTCATATTCAAGTTTCATGTTGCACAAGACATAGCGACAGGATCAGACATATTATGGATGGACACTTTTGGGTGCGAGTTTTTCTTTAAATGCATTTTTTTCCGTGCAAATGCCATAATGTCTAAGTGTAGGTTTCTTGATTCATAAGACAAATGACAAATATACTCATACATGTTATTTTTATTTATTTGGAATAAATTATAAAAACATAAATTTTCACTTATACCCATTGTTCTCTTAAATTAATAGCAATAACACCATTAATTTCTAATAATTATTACTTTTTAAATGAGATCAGCAAATTAATATAAAAGTTTTTTTTTTTTTTTTTTCAATATAAGTAAACACAAGTAGTGTTTTTTGCGTGTTAGTCCAAATTGAAAATGTAAAGTAGATGATTGAATTGAACGCTTTCCAAAACAAAAGTAGAAAACGAGCCCCAAGGGCCCCAATGATAGTGGATGATGCCCAATGTAAGTAAGAAGACGTAAACCAGATGCTCTTTTTGAGGGGTGGAGTGGACTTCTTATTAGTATACATATACTTTGACAATTTCTTGCTTGTGGAATTAAATTAATTGTACGGGCCGGAAAAGCATCTAGTAGCTTTTACAATTAAAACATGTGCATGAATCAGGACTAAGTCAAAGAAATTAAACAAAAACCACTGGGAGGCCTGCCTGTTGGCTGAGGAGTTGTTGATATTGTTTTCATGTTGGTATTAGGATTTGGATAGGGCTATCAATGGGTCGGATTTTGATCGGATCAGGCTCGTTCAGATTCGACTCTATTTATATCGGATCGAATCCTGTCGGATTCGGATTGTGCTCGGATCTAGATTTTTTGAATCCAACTGATCTTGGTCGGATTTGACCGGATATCGGATATTTTTCGGATCCAATAAATTTGTATTTAAAAAGTTAAATTAATATTTTTTTCCTAAAACAAGTTTATTATCTTTTCAATTTATTTAATTTTAGCTCACATTTTCAGAGTTTCTTTACTATATTCTGTAGAATGAATATATTGGTTTAAATAAATTCATAAACTAATTATAAATTATTATCTTCTTAAATTGACGTTGAAATATTATTAATGATACTTGTTTGCTATAAATTTTGCATCGATTACAATACATGGCATCAAGGAATTGTTTGCATATAAGTTCAGTATCGAGGAACACCTCGACGACATCGAGTGACCATTGACATCAAGAAGTACCAAAATATTGTTTGCGGTACAACTGATATCAAGGGATGCTTGGCATCGAGGGGTTGACATCGAGGTGTTATTAGCATCAAGGTGTGCCAAAATATCGTTCGTTGTAAACCTGTCAGTGAATCCCTCGACGAGCCAATGGCTCGATGTGAAATGCCTCGATATGAAATAAAATAATGCGGGCGTGCCAATGTTTGTGCGTGCAAACATAACGATTTGAAAAATAGACATGTTGATATCGGTAAATTGATAAAGTAAATGTCCTGACAAAGACATGTTGATATCAAAATAAGTTGTCCTGATAAGGCTGACTTCTAAACGATTGCGACGGAGTAGGCAAACACTACCCCTAGTTCTTTTCTATGCCTGCCTGGCCGCAGGACTTAAATAATTTCTGAAAATCTCTCTTTGAGTGCCAAAAACTTATGACCAATCGATGGCCTGCTTAACATATCAGCGGATTTGAAAATCAACAAATGCCTTGACAGTCAATCAATTTAAATAAACACCTTGACATAAAACATGATCTTGACAGAAAACAGCATATCAATGGAAATCAATTGACGTAAAGTATATTTATGTAAAAGCGTCAAGACGTACGAGCCAAACGACTTCCATTAATAACAAAAGAATGTTGGCAAGTTCCCCGATGTACAAACATTACAAAAATATACAAAACGATGAGTCTCCTGTTTCGGCATAATCCGCCAGATGAGTTGATAAATCTTTTAAGTTCTGAAAATTGACTCCTTGATCGGCAGGTAAACCCGCCGATGAGCTGATAATGCATGAAAAACGACTTGTTGACAGAAAGTAACATTGACGACGGGAGACCCACCGTCAATGGTTCGCCCAACCTTGATGGATGGCCATCAATCGGGCTCCTGATCAGCGGGTGGCCACTGACCAAGGCATCGACGAAGCAGATGGCTACTTAGCCGATAGCCGTCAAGCAGATGGCTACTTGACGACGAGCTCATCAGGCAGATGGCTACTTGATGAATTTGTCATATAAATACGTGGGCACTTACATGACAGTTAACAGCGAGCTACTTGCTGATATGAGTGGTTTCGCTCGAGTCAGTGTCAGCTGACGGCGGAAGAGAGCGGCGGCGGCGGCGGCGGCTTACTGTGAGCGGCGGCGGCGGCGGCGGCAAGACTTCAGGCTGTCAGGGATCACTGGTGGCTGAGGAGGGACAGACTGATATCGAGGAGTTGGCGGGCTGATAACTTGACAGAAAATAGCTGTTAACTGCCTGCTATCAAGGGGTTTCGCTCGAGACAGCGTCTGGACAGCGGAAGCAGCGGCGGCGGCGGCTTAATATCGGCGGCGGCGGCAGACTATTTTTAGTGGCGGCGGCGGCGGACCTTGGGCGGCGGCGGCGGCAAGACTTCAGGCTGTCGAGGGTGGCTGGTGGCTGAGGAGTGACGGTTGATATCAGGGGTTCTACAGGGTGTTTGCTGAAAAAGAAGCAGCGGAGCGCTGGACTTCCGGAGAGGCGTTGAGCCGATCAGTGTTAGACTGAAAAGTTGTTGATTGAGTTGTGTCTGTCGCGTATGGCAGCCTCCTGCTGTATTTATAGCTGCTGGAAAAAGCTGATGGCTGTCAAGTAACCTCCTGATGGCCTAAAATCAAGGGGCTGATGGCCACTATCCCACTTCTCCCACTACTTTGTTATTTGCCCACTACCTCCACTATGTCAATGGTGGTTTTCTCTCTATTTTTGCTGCTGAAAATTAATGTTTAATGGAAGTTGGAGAAGAACGTGTGTTTGTTTAATTTGAATTTGAGTTAAAGATAACTAACTAGAGATATTTAAGGAATTTGTTATTTAAACCAACTAATGTGGTTTGTCTTTATCCTTTATTAATTATCTCTAATTAATCCTTAACCAAAAAATCAGATTTAGATAACACAAAAAGGCTGGCCGATTTTTAGGGCTGGGCCCAGGTCGACCTCGGCTGATCGGACCATTTTAGCTTTGGGTCGAGCCATCTTGGTCTTACTTCATAGTCATAATCGGCCCATTTATATAATTGCCCAATCAATTGATTAATGGCCTTACTTATCAAGTGGGCCACTTAATTAATCTTGGCCCAATTAATTAATTAACTTAATTAATTAGTCCAAAAAGACTTATTGAGTTCAATTGGGCCTAATTAACCATAATTTGGTCTTTAGCTTGCAATTAATTAAACTTAGCCCATAAATTAATTAACCTTATTAATTAATTAATTTATGTTTGGCCCAAAATTAATTAATTGCGAGAATTGGGTCGAGTTTTGAAATTGGGCTCGATAGCTAATCCGTTGGTTCGACTGGACCCATTTTCGGTCCAGATTGGATCCGATTTGGTCTGATTCGTTTTGGAGTGACTTGGTTCGGCCTATATGCCATTTTTGGCTTGTCGTCGAGCCGTTATACCTTGATTTATCGAGGGCGATTTTTTAGGTACAAACAATACTTATTTTTATAAATCATTTTGTATATATATCTTTCTTTTTATTTGTTGTTGGATACGGATCTTTAACGGAACGGATCGACCTAAGTCTATATTCGCTCCATGAGTTTCGAATTTTGGATCTTTATAATCGGATCAGGTCCATCGAATCTCTAATCGGACAATTATCCTAATAAATCGGACCGAATTCGAACAAATCCGGATTGAAATCCGCCCCATTGACAGCCCTAGATTTGGACATAAACTTCATATATATATATATTTTAAGATAAATTTGAAATTACACTTCACAAACGAAAAAAAATTGAATTGATACTCACTTGAAGAAAAACTCAAGAGTTCAAAGCATGAATGGCTCATTTGGATGTTTAGATTTGTCCCAAATAGATTCAAAATCACTAGCCCAAATCTTTTGAAAATATAGTTTTTCTTCAATGGATTTGGTTTCACTTTTAGGTGAATTTCAAATTATTTCTTTAACTTTATCATTTAAAATTCATTTAAATGCCTAAATAAATTATTGTTCTTCTGTTTAACCTATTTTTCTAGCATGTCTATATTCGGATAAAATTTCAATATTTTTTCACCAACTCATTATGTAATCCAAAGAGCCTTCAATTTTCAATCCAACATAAAGCAATTTTAAATGGCTGAGCATGTATTAGGTAATTGTGTTATAATTTAGAGTTCATCGATAGATAGAGGAATTAGTTAAGAGGGGTATTTTGAATAAAATGACAGTAGATTATTTTATCAAAAAAATAAAAGCCCAGGAGAGATCGATATATACCAATTAATTACCCGAATTAAGAATTAAGACAGTGGATTATCTTTTTTCAATAAAACGAGTCCGATAGCATTACCTACAATCTGGTTAGAAAGAAAACCACGTACGGGATTAGTTAGGCATTCATTAAATATTGACTTTTGCTGCAACGACATTTCCAACATCTGTTTGACTTGGTCACATTGAGGAATACTTGGATGTGGTTCTGGCTTAATCGCGTAAACAAGTTAAGCTCCATTCAAATTTGTCAAACGTCTTTTCAATTTTTTTGAATAGTATGAAATTTTATCAAGCAGATCATTTCTTACACCATCAATTTTTGTTGTCACGTTTTCTCTTTCCAATTTTTATTTTTTATTTTTTCTAGTTTGCATGCGTGGAGTTTTGGATAAACATTAACAGACTAGTAAAATTTAAAGCATCTCGAATTTATCTCAAAAAATAATGATCGAGAGTTATTAACACGATTAGTTTATATGATATATTAGTTTTACACAAAGAAACTATCTAAAAAAAAAAAAAAATAACAAATCCCAAAATTGAAATAGGAAATCTTTTAAACAAAGGGAGAATAAACTTAAGTGGACCAACTCATATATGTATACACTTAAATAAAAGTTTGGGGATGAAACTCTAATAATTATCGGCAATTGACACGTCCTACAATTTTATCTAGAAGTTACATTGATTTAATTATATAATACGTACTTATAAAACAAAAATAATTAGTTGTGATAAGCTACTTTTAGGTGGTGTTTGAAAAACTTTAAATAAGTACTAAGTGTTTGTAGGACTGAAAAATCACTTAAGTGTTTGCTTGGGGCCTGATCGAGGGACTTCTAATCCAAAAAGAACAGGAAAAGCTAGCATGTTAAAACATGTTTTTGGCTTCTTCATACTCATAAATATTTTGAAGTTTCATTGACATTTTACAACACTTAAAAGTGTTTATTGTGGATTTTGGCATATTTTCCAAAAACTTAAAAGAGTTTTTTTGCTTTTTTTTTTTTTTTTAAATTCTAAGATTTAAATAGAATGATAATTAATTGCAAATACTCCACCAATTATGAAACTGCAAAAGGAAATGGGAAGTGGTTCATCTTATTGTTGTAATTAAATGTTTAAAACAATATACTCCCTCCGTTTTTTTTTAATTGTCGCTTTGGCAACTTTTGTTTGTTTACTTTTATTTGTCGCTTTAGGAAATCAATGTAATTTCTTCCAATTTTGCCCTTATTTAATGATTCTTTTTAGTAAAGGATGAGAGAGAATAATAAATGTTCTAATCATATGGTGAAAAGGGTATTTTTGGGTTTTTGCTTTGAAAAGGTGGTTAGTTATTGCATTCCTTAATTTGTGTGCACCAACCCAAAGCGACAATTAAAAAAAACGAAGGGAGTATCTATATAAAATATCATAAAATACTTTATACTTCTAAGTACTATAGCAAATTATTCTCACAAAATAATTATTTATAAAAAATTTATATTATAAAAATTATAGTAAATTATTTCCACATAATAATTATTTATAATTAGCTCTAATTATAAATCTTAATATAGTTTATTCTCACAAAACAAACAAAATCAGAATTTTATAATAGTGCACTTACTGAAATAATTCTGTAACGAAAAATCGACTGAGGCTTGCTAACGAAATGTCCTTAAGACAGTATTTCTGAGCTGTCAAAGGTGCAACACTTCGTCCCAATATTCTCCCAAGATACAACAGTCGGATACTTGTTTCTTTGCACAAAGAACAAGTCCACAACGAACTTTAACAAATAGAATATTTAAACAATTATTAAGAGAAGAATATATATATATATATATATATATATATATATATATAGAGAGAGAAAGAGAGAGAGAGAGAGAGAGAGAGAGAGAGAGTATGATTCTGCTTTTGATTGCTAGAAAACGGGATGAGAGAATTGACCAGATTCTCCCTCTATTTATAGAGGCAGAAAAGGTGTTTCTGGAAGGACATGATTGTTCGGATTAAACCTGTAACATGGGTTCGGTCCGAAGAGGTGCAATTAGTTCGATTCTAACCGAAACGGTAAAATCCATTCAAAGTTTAAAAAAACAGGTCAGCTGCGCGGATCTTATTCGGATCAACCGGATCTGCCACGCGGATTTAATTTGTATGGATTTAGTAATTGGGCCTTTAAGTTTTGGGCCAAAACATTAATCAAATTTTGTCCAAAAGAACATATTATGTTGAAGGCCAATCCCAATCCAAGCCTGAGCCCGGACCGATCCGGCCGGCGGCAACGGTGCGTGTGGTGAAACCAAGGTCATGCACATCTTCTATCCTCATAAAACTTGGTGCTCCCAAGGGACCCAACCTTTATCCAAATTTTTGCATTATAAATGACAAAAATTTCTTCATACTTCTCCATGTGGGATGAAGACTTTTTTCCTTCTCTTTCATATTTCATTTATTTTTATTTCATGGGCTTAACTCTAATTGGACTTAATCCAATTGGGTTAATAACAATAAAATCAAACACTTATAAATATTGTAACAATGCCAACTTAGGTTTAGATGATCTTCATTGACCATTCACATTTTATTCATGTTGTTGCGATACCTCTTTGAACGAGTAATTTCGATCATGGGATGATATTATTCTTCATTGACCATTCATATTGTATTCATGTTGTTGCGAGTTTGTGATAATTTCTTTCTTTCATTGGGTGGGAAGTGCGAGTGAGTTGACTTTTGTTTGCACGAAAGTTCTTAAGTGGATTTTTAGTGCTATTCACCCATCAAGAACTATAAAAATAGTTTCGATTAATTATGAACATGTTCGAGAGACGGAAAAAATACTGCCCCTATACTTTATTTATTTAATTGACTAAAAACATCATAGGCTATATTATTAGCAAAGCTTCTTGTATCAATATTTTATTAGCTAGCTGCACTTATCTAAAAGCTAAAAATTGACAAAAAAGACAAATAGATGTAATAATTATCTCATGAGTCAATATGAGAATTGTCTCTAATTTTTAAGTGAACAAGGATTTATAGTCATATTTTAAAGAAAACAAAGTGTTTCTTTCAATTTTTTAATATCAAAGATGTTATTGTCAATTTTTTAAGTGAATTGTGTGAGAATCAGATATAAATAACCCCCGATCAATATGGCCCAAGTGTATACAAAGGATCACACTAGGAAAAGGGTTTGTGGCCTTATAGTTTAACGGGATTGAGAAACCTACGTACAAAGTCACATTCCATGGAACGAGCCGTCCTACATATTACCATAACTGACTTAACGAAGGTCATCATAAGCTGCATGGGAGTGAATCCATCAAAAAGGCAGAAGTTATCTTCCCCAACTGAAATCATCATAAACAGGTAAATCAAGGTCAAGTACAACAATATACTTTCAGTCGTGCAATTTACCATTTTTACCATTCGCTCCAACAACTAGTTTATATTTTATACAACACTTCTAAAACACAATAATTTTACATATTACTTACTTCAACAAGAATTTTTGTACTAAACAAATTACTTGTGTACTTTTTTCTTCCTACATTGCTTTTGTATTTTTTTGACAAAAGTAGTTTTTAATATGAGTTTGACTTCTCAAATTTGATAAATCAAACCCACTTTTTAAAAAGTCCTTTAAATTTTTTTCCCTGTTTTGGTTATTTTTGGTGTGGCTGTTGGGAGATCATTTAAACTATAAGGGAGTTGTTGGAGTAGTGTTATTAGCAAAAGAGAAGTACATGCTAAAATTTAACTTACATTTTTTGGAGATGTCGTAACGAATATAAACACTCCAAATGCATAATGTTTAAGATTGACAATTACACACGCTCTTAGCCAAAACTCTGCACAAGTTAAAGTAACAAGGTGACATAAATATTAGAGTGGCTTCGCCGGAGTTGCCCCGCCTTAGCTCACCTCTGTTACTTGTATAGGCAACGTACATGCAACTAACTCAGAACCGGAGTCGATCCCAGAATCCAGATTCATATCGAAATTAGCGAGCATGAGTGGTTTCGCATTTTATTAAAAATAACAAGTGAAGGGTGTTTGCTATAAATTTTGCATCGGTTACAATACATGGCATCAAGGAATTGTTTGCATATAAGTTCAGTATCGAGGAACACCTCGACGACATCGAGTGACCATTGACATCAAGAAGTACCAAAATATTGTTTGCGGTACAACTGATATCAAGGGATGCTTGGCATCGAGGGGTTGATATCGAGGTGTTATTAGCATCAAGGTGTGCCAAAATATTGTTCGTTGTAAACCTGTCAATGAATCCCTCGACGAGCCAATGGCTCGATGTGAAATGCCTCGATATGAAATAAAATAATGCGGGCGTGCCAATGTTTGTGCGTGCAAACATAACGATTTGAAAAATAGACATGTTGATATCGGTAAATTGATAAAGTAAATGTCCTGAAAATAGACATGCTGATATCAAAATAAGTTGTCCTGATAAGGCTGACTTCTAAACGATTGTGACAGAGTAGGCAAACACTACCCCTAGTTCTTTTCTATGCCTGCCTGGCCGCAGGACTTAAATAATTTCTGAAAATCTCTCTTTGAGTGCCAAAAACATATGACCAATCAATGGCCTGCTTAACATATCAGCGGATTTGAAAATCAGCAAATGCCTTGACAATCAATCAATTTAAATAAACACCTTGACAGAAAACATGATCTTGACAGAAAACAGCATATCAATGGAAATCAATTGACGTAAAGTATATTTATGTAAAAGCGTCAAGACGTACGAGCCAAACGACTTCCATTAATAACAAAAGAATATTGGCAAGTTCCCCGATGTACAAACATTACAAAAATATACAAAACGACAAGTCTCCTGTTTCGGCATAATCCGCCAGATGAGTTGATAAATCTTTTAAGTTCTGAAAATTGACTCCTTGATCGGCAGGTTAACCCGCCGATGAGCTGATAATGCATGAAAAACGACTTGTTGACAGAAAGTAACATTGACGACGGGAGACCCATCGTCAATGGTTCGCCCAACCTTGATGGGTGGCCATCAATCGGGCTCCTGATCAGCGGGTGGCCACTGACCAAGGCATCGACAGAGCAGATGGCTACTCAGCCGATAGCCGTCAAGCAGATGGCTACTTGACGACGAGCTCATCAGGCAGATGGCTACTCGATGAGTTTGTCATATAAATACGTGGGCACTTACATGACAGTTAACAGCGAGCTACTTGCTGATATGAGTGGTTTCGCTCGAGACAGTGTCAGCTGACGGCGGAAGAGAGCGGCGGCGGCGGCGGCGGCGGCTTACTGTGAGTGGCGGCGGCGGCGGCGGCAAGACTTCAGGCTGTCAGGGATCACTGGTGGCTGAGGAGGGACAGACTGATATCGAGGAGTTGGCAGGCTGATAACTTGACAGAAAACAGCTGTTAACTGCCTGCTATCAAGGGGTTTCGCTCGAGACAGCGTCTGGACAGCGGAAGCAGCGGCGGCGGCGGCTTAATGTCGGCGGCGGCGGCAGACTATTTTTAGTGGCGGCGGCGGCGGACCTTGGGCAGCGGCGGCGGCAAGACTTCAGGCTGTCGAGGGTGGCTGGTGGCTGAGGAGTGACGGTTGATATCAGGGGTTCTACAGGGTGTTTGCTGAAAAAGAAGCAGCGGAGCGCTGGACTTCCGGAGAGGCGTTGAGCCGATCAGTGTTAGACTGAAAAGTTGTTGATTGAGTTGTGTGTGTCGCGAGTAGCAGCCTCCTGTTGTATTTATAGCTGCTGGAAAATAAGCTGATGGCTGTCAAGTAACCTTCTGATGGCCGAAAATCAAGGGGCTGATGGCCACTATCCCACTTCTCCCACTGCTTTGTTATTTGCCCACTACCTCCACTATGTTAATGGTGGTTTTCCTCTATGCTTTTGCTGAAAATTAAGGTAGTTGGAGAAGAAGAAACGTGTCTTTCAATTTGAATTTTAATTAATGATAACTAACTAGAGATAATTAAGGAAGTTGTTGTTTAAACCAACTAATATGGCTTATCCTTATCTCTTATTAATTATCTCCAATTAATTAACAATTAAAATCAAATTGGGCCAAAAATCAAGAGTTGGCCGATTTTGGGACTGGGCCCGGGTTGAGTTCGGGCTGATCGGGCCATTTTGGCTTCGGGTCGAGCCATTTTGGTCTTAATTTTTAGTTATAATCGGCCCATTTATATAATTGCCCAATTAATTAATTAATGGCCTTACTTATCAAGTGGGCAACTTAATTAATCTTGGCCCAATTAATTAATTAACTTAATTAATTAGTCCAAAAATACTTATTTGAGTTCAATTGGGCCTAATTAACCATAATTTGGTCTTCAGTTTGCAATTAATTAAACTTAGCCCATAAATTAATTAACCTTATTAATTAATTAATTTATGTTTGGCCCAAAATTAATTAATTGCGAGAATTGGGTCGAGTTTTGAAATTGGGCTCAATAGCTAATCCGTTGGTTCGATTGGACCCATTTTCGGTCCAGATTGGATCCGATTTGGTCTGATTCGTTTTGGAGTGACTTGGTTCGGCCTATATGCCATTTTTGGCTTGTCGTCGAGCCGTTATACCTCGATTTATCGATTGCGATTTTTTGGGTACAAACAATGCCCCCCGTAAGTCGTATCTGATGAATTTTATTTGATAATAAAATTTTATCGGATAGACTTAGTTTTTAAAATTTCCCCCTTCATTCTTAAATCGGCGTTTAATTTGATCATGCTTTAATATTTAAATTAGCCATTTTTAGCCAATTCAAACACAACAGCATTTTTGGGACTAAAAAATGTCTCCCAATCAGTTAATTTTGTGCCAGATGTCAACTCCCCAACTTGTTCCCAACTTCCCGGGAAAAATCGATTGGAATCTATTTCTAGTTCCCAATTTAATTGGTAGTCTATTAACACACTTTTCCCAAAAAGACAAAACTCTTACACTTCCCTGGGCCCCACATTACTTTTTCCCTTCACCTTTTCATCTTCTTTTTCTCCCTTCTTCCTCACGCGGCCGACCCCAACTCCAAACAACCTCCATAGCCGAAAATTGCATCCCTCAATCCAAGCTCTCTACTTCATCTCCTTCCTTCATTCTTGCACCAACGGATTCCCCATCTCACGAAGAACCCAAAACCTGAAACCAAATGCCAAAAAACCCCTAAATCCGAAAAACCCATTTCCGGAATCCTCCATAGCCGAAAATCTCCAAGCTTCGAAATTAAGCTTTTTGGTTTCGGTTTTCTCGTGCTCTCACCATTTTCGGATTCCTTTCGCTCCAACGAACCCAAATTCCGGATCCAACTCTCCCAACACACCACAAATTCGAAAACCCATATTTGAAGTTCAAGAAACTCCATAGCCGAAAAAGCTTCAAGGTCGGACCTATTGCTTCGGTTCGTTCCTTTTCTCACTAGATTCGGGTTCTCTTTGCTCTAGTGGTGCAACAACCGAGGCCTATTTCTCGAGAATCCTTACAACCGAAAATACCCATATCCAACCCACTGCCATTTCCAAATACCTAGGCTTTTCTTGATTACAAATGGCTGCTGGGGACATCACACAACGCGAAGTGCAAATTTCTATTCAAGTGTTACAAGAAACAGCGCAGGGCATTACAATCGGCCCGTTCCACACCCCGGTCGATTTACCACCAATAGCCGAGCATCCAATTCGACACCCGAGCGAGGCTCTACCTTTTTCTCTTGGCGAGGTGAGTTTCAAATCATCCACGAGGGGATGGCCATGGGCAGGTTCCGTTGTCCATTCGGATTGGCTCATTTGGTGTGGTAGGGTAGAAAGGACATTTGCTCCCGTTTGGCGGATGTGTGGCATTTTCGATGCCATTCAATTTTGTAAAGCAGGGTTATCATTGAACCTCCCTCTTATCCGTGCCGCGGCTCAATTTTGGTGCCGAGTCGACAACACGTTTCATTTTGCATACGGCCCGATGACTCCAACTCTTTTGGATATTTTAGCTATTTGTGGTCTTGGGCCTGTCGGGGGTTATATCGACCCGTTGCCCTCCGCTAGTGACGAGGCATTTCTTTTCCCTTCGGCTTTTGGTTCCGGTGGTTCCGGTGAGCATGCACTGTCGTACGGACCTGTCATCGGTCGCTACAAGGCTTTGCCGGATTCTATCGAGGTATCTCATATTGAGCATGTGCATTTTCTAACTCTTTGGTTGTCTCGTTATATCTTTTGCAACCCTGCTTTATCGGTGACTAAAGAGTATAACGCCATTGCATTGAGTCTCGCTAGGGGTGAGAAGATAGCTCTAGGCCCTTTAGTATTTTCGGGTTTTTGTGTGGGTATGGAGGGATTTTTGGATTCTGGGTGCTGTTTTCTGCAGGGGCCTATTTGGCTTCTTCAGATTTGGTTATGTGGTTATTTTCCGGATTTTTGCATGTTCAGCGAGGCTCCTATTGGTTCTGAGGTTTATGCGGCCTTCGTGGCTCGTCAAAAGGTTCCCCTTGTAATTTCTATTACTTTTTTAGTCGACTATACGATTCTGTCAAGGGGCTTGAGCCACATTTTGCGGCATTCTACCCCTCGATTCTGTCAGCTTACAGCTCATCCATGTCAACCGATGAATTCAAGGAGTATCAGAAATTGTGGGCTAACTTTCTTACACCGAGAGACATCCCATCGGGTTTGAAAGTTACGGGAGCCAAGACTGCAGCGAGGCGAAAGCCTCTCAAATGTACTGTTCGATTTTATCCGGCGCATTACGTGGCCCGGCAGTTTGGTTTAGTTCAGTCGGTCCCTCGATGTGGTTCTTCTCTTCGTGTTAGGGATAAGGAGTTTGACGTACCTGACATGGACAGCTTTGACGAGCTGCGTCGTTGTTGGCGTACGGCCCGTGATTCTTTTGTGTTTCGGCCCTTTGCTCCTACTCCCGTTGCCTCGCCTGATTTCATCAAATGGTGGGGAGATTATATTGCACTGACTCGTAAAGAACCTTTCCATGTTGCTGTGACGAGGTTCGAGGTCCCCAACCACCCTGAAGTCATCTCTAGTGATGGTCCCTTTCTTGAGCATACGGCTGCTGCCTCCGTCAAGGCGTCCAAAAAAGGTACATTGTATGTCGTTTCTCGTTTTGAACAATTTTACAATGTTGTTTGGGATCCTGATCATAGAGATAGGGTGTATGAGCAAGCTGCCATGAATTTTGAGTCGATAAAAAACATTAGGATAGGTAAGGCCATGTTGGCTCATGCTAAGTTAGCCAAAAAACAGGGAGGTCCTGGCGAAGTTCCTCCTTGGTATACATTTTATAAACCATTTGGCCTATCTTTACCCTTGCTTCCTGATTTTATCGAGTCACCGGGGTACGTGCCTTCCCCCGTCGAGTCTGGTACAAGTAGTGGTTCACAGCCTCGTAGTCATCAAGCTAACTCCCAAGTTACCTTTACGGGATATCGGGCTGATGACCCACAGGCTATGTCGAAGATTTATATCTTGTGTGAATACAAGGATGGGGGTACCATTGCCCTCGATTTATCAGGTAGCTTCCTTTGTTTCCTTCCCTTGATTATCGTTATATACTAATGCGCTTGTCTGATTTGCAGGGAAAGCACAATCAGTCCCTCCGTCTGACAAGAAGAAGAAGGCTCCCAAGGAACCGGTCATTCCCATGGCCATTCCTTTACAGATGATCAGTCCGTCAGGGCCATCACCGGCTGTTTCACAATCGCTGCAGACGTCCGAGGCTCAGTCCTCCGTTGACAAGGTAACCGATCACCCCGTCGTATATATCCGACGCTCTCGTCGGCTCTTCTATCAGCGAGGTGGCACGAGTGCCATAGTCGTGAGCAGTTCCGACGAGGTAGTCCTTACTTGATTTATTTTATTATGTTTTTGGACTTATTGTGATCTCTCGTTTTCTGTCAGGAGGTGAGCTCGAAAGGTAAACGGCGAGCTGTCAAGGTCGATCCCCTGCCCAGAAAGAAGGTCTGACGGATAGTGGATAGCTCGACGGACAGTGATAATGATGTTGAAGAGATTGGGGAGGTAAACCTTCCCCCTCGTCCGCCTTCCCCGATCGAGGCGGCGGACACTCCTGCCGACAGCGCTGTGATCGAGGGGTTGAAGGATCTAGCTGCCACTCCTCGTCCCGTCGAGGCCTCTGCTGATCAGGACGATCCTGTCAAGGAGTCCCCTATTTTGGCTGCCCCTGTTGTACAAGAGGTTTGTTTTGTCACTTAGCCATTTTCAGGTTCCCTCGTTTCACTTTACTAACCTTGTTTACTCTTCGCCTTGCAGGGCCAGCCCATGGACATCTCTCAACGGCTTGCTCAAGCATTGGCTCGATTTGCCAATGTCCGGGCCCTGTCAGCGAGTTCATCCTCTCATTCCCCTTCGACGACGTCTGAGAATTCAAGCCATACCACTTTTACCCCTGATGAGATTATTCGTTTCAAGGAGCTGCTGTCAGGTTATCGGGATCAACCCTTGGACGTCCTGATGATTAATATGGGTCCGTCCCTTGATGAGCTGATGCGCAAGCTGTCGTCTGCAGTCCTTCCGAGCGACAAGGTGTCCTTCTATTCTGGGTATGCAGACAGGTTTGGCCAACTGAGGAGTCAATTCAAGGCCAATGATCGAGCTATCAAGGTTGAAGCCTCGTTTTCGTCTTCCGCCAATGACCTTCTGGCGAAGTTTGATGCCCTGTTCACCCGAGGTTCTACACTTAGTGACTCCCTGAAGAATCTCAAGGACACAGAGGCCGAGGTGGTTGCGGCCATTGCTAAGTTGCAGGGGGAGTTGGCCACGCTTCGGAGCCAGATACAGGTTGCCTCGACGGAAGCAGAGTTGATTACTGATCAGCTGTCTGACACCAACGACCTGCTCGTTGCGGCGAAAGCTGAAGAGGATCGGGTGGCGACTCAGGCAGCAGCTGCTCGAGCTGATCAAGCCAAGATAGAGGCGGACCTCAAGGACTTCTTGGACCGATTCACTCAGGATTTTCTTGCTTAGTTTTCTGGCCTGCGAGCCATTGATGTTTGGCGCCTGTGCCTTGATATGACTTTCCAGACTTAGTTTACTTTCTAGTTTGTTCATGCCATGGCCTGATGGCCACAGACTGATTTGTTTTCGACTGACTCTCTTTTCCTTGTCAAAACTTGTTTTGACCTTATAGTATGCTTCTCGCTTGAACCACAAAACCAAAAATCAAAGCAAACGTATCAACCTGAATTATCACCCCGACCCCTTGACGGAACAATTTTGCAAACAAAAATTCAACTTCTTGCCAATACAACTCAACTAAAATTGTATCAACTCAAAAGAATTTCAAATCAAAATGCCTTGATGTAAAAATTTGAAAATCGGGGAACGGAAACTTGAATTAAAAACGGAAGTATTTTGACAAAAACATAAACGTAAATGCGACTACTACTATAAATTTAAAAATCCTAACTTAAACAAACGAAAACGGAAATAAAACAAGACAAAAAAAAATCCTACTTATATTTACAGAGGGATCGGCGCATTGAAGTACTCTTGACGCCGCTCGATTTCAAGCTCTAAGGCTCGCTGATGTTCCAGACACATCGATTCCCAAAGGGTAGGCCTAAACTTTTTCAAGTATCTTCCATTGATGGGGTCTCGACAGAGATTCCCATCTGGCTTTTTCAAAATGTAGCCTCCACCTCGGGTTATCGAGTAGATTTCATATGGTCCTTGCCACGTTGCGCTCCATTTACCATACTTTTTCTCGCGCTGATGTAGTGGCAAAATAGTCCTCCAGACCATGTCCCCGACGTCAAAGTGTTTCCTGCGTATCTTTTTATCGTAGCATCGGGCGACTAGCCTTTTCTGTGCCTCGATCTTATCTAACGCGGCAACCCTGATCTCGTCGAGCTCATCAAGCTGCTGTAACATATTTTCAGTATACTCATCGGGTGTCAGCTCGTTTTGCTGCATCACCCGCAGAGATCGGACGTTGATCTCCATCTGTAGAACGGCTTCCTGTCCGTATGTTAGCTTATACGGGGTGGTGCCTGTACTTGTCCGTTTGCTCGTCCGATAAGCCCATAATGCCTCTGACAACATCAAGTGCCACGCTCTTGGGTTCTCTTCGATCATTTTCGAGATAATGTCCTTGAGGACTCGATTCGAAGCTTCCGCTTGGCCATTCCCTTGTGCATAGTACGGTGTTGAATGGACCAATTCAAAACCCATTGATCTGGCAAACTCCTTGATTTCTTGACCGACGAACATCAGTCCCCTGTCAGTGACAATGGTCTGTGGCAGACCAAACCTATGAATGATTAAGTCCTTGATGAACTTCATCACCTCGGCCTGATTGGCCTGTTTGAGTGGTTTGGCCTCCACCCACTGGGTAAAATAGTCCGTGGCCACAATAATGTATCGATGGTGTTTGGAAGAGGAAGGATGGATCTCCCCGATGATATCGATGGCCCAGCATCTGAATGGCCATGGCTTGATTATCATGTTCATTTCCTCGACGGGCATCCTTTGGACTACCCCGAAGCGTTGGCATTTCTCACAACCCCTTGCCAATTGAATACAGTCTCCCACCATCTTTGGCCAGTAATAGCCATATCGGCGCAGCAGCCATGCTAACTTGTGACCATTTTGATGGGCCCCACAAATTCCCTCATGAGCCTCCATCATAATTCTCATGGCCTCTTGCTGATCGACACATAATAGGAGCACGCCGTCATGGCTTTTTCTGAACAGTTGATCACCTATCAAGACATAATTGACTGCCCTGAGCCTCGTTTGTCGAGATGCTCGGTCCGACGGATCAGCCAGATATTTTCTGATCGGCTCTCTCCAGTCATCAGGGTCCTGAAACACACTCAAAACAGTCAGGACGTTGTCTCGATACATAAATGAAGGACAGTGTCGTCTCCTGACGACGTAGAGGGATTCCTCGATGTCATCAGGGAGATCAACCCCAGTCGCCAGTTGGGCCAAACTGTTGGCCTCGCTGTTGTTTCCCCTCGTTACATGGTAACATGTAACATCAACAAACTCCAACAACAAGGACATCGCAGTTAAATAATATTTGTCAAGTGTTGGGTTTTGGCATTTGTAAGTACCTTGTAATTGCCTGATAACCAACTGCGAGTCCCCGACGATGACGACAGACTTACTGTCGAGTTCTCTAAGCATTTCCAGTCCAATGATCAAGGCTTCGTATTCGGCCTGATTGTTAGTACATTCAAAATCAAATTGAACTGATAGCTTAGTTTTTATATTTGATGGAGAAATCAAGACTATACCTGCTCCAGACAGCCTGTCGGTTCTAGACCCATCGAAGGCCAGTGTCCATGGCCTGATCTCTACTGTCATCGAGTCCAGTTCCTTGAGAACGGCTTGATCGTTATCGAGACACGGATGGTCAACCAGAAAATCAGCCAATACTTGGCATTTGACTGCTTTTTGCGGTACGTACTGTAATTGATACTCCATCAGTTGGATGGCCCATCGACCGATCCTCCCCCTCATTACGGGCTTAGCTATCATATACTTTATCACATCAATACCAGAGATAACTAATACTTTCACAGGCAACATATAATGACGTAATTTCTTGCAAGAGAAAAACAAAGCAAGGCATACCTTTTCTATCGGGGAGTACCTCTGTTCTGTTTCTGTCAAGTGCCTGCTCAAGTAGTAGATTGCTCGCTCAAACCCATCATCGTCGTCTTGTGCCAGAAATCCGCCGACGGTGTCATCCGTGGCAGATATATATAATTTCAAGGGTTTCCCCTTGACAGGCGGCATCATTACAGGCGGCGTTGTCAGCTTATCCTTGATTTCCTGAAACGCCTGCTCGTGCTCCGTTTGCCAGCAAAACTCTTCTTTGTCCTTCAATTTTAACAAAGGCGAGAAGACCTTTGTTTTTCCAGCCAAGTTAGAAACGAACCTCCGTAAAAAGTTGACTTTCCCAAGGAATTGTTGTAATTCCTTCTTCGTCGACGGAGGTCTGGCCGTCAAGATAGCTTTGGACTTGTTTTTGTCAATCTCAATCCCCTTGCGATGCACTAAGAAGCCAAGAAAATTGGCTGACGCAACTGCAAACACACATTTCAAGGGGTTAAGCTTTAACTTATGTTTCCTCATTTTGGCAAATGACTTCGCCAAATGTGTTAGATGTTCGTCGTAACTAGCCGATTTAATAATGATATCATCGATGTAAATTTTAACAAAGTCATCGATATACTCACTGAAGATGCAGTTCATGGCTCGTTGATAAGTTGCTCCGGCGTTTTTGAGTTCGAATGGCATCACTTTCCATTGGAAGGTGCCTATTCCGCCGGGACATTGGAAAGCCAGTTTTGGCACATCGTCAACAGCCACAAAAATCTGATTGTACCCTGCACTTCCGTCGACGGCTGTCAGGAACATATTGCCAGCGGCAGCATCGATTAACATGTCCGCCATTGGCATCGGGTATTCGTCTTTAGGAGATGCAAGATTTAGGTCCCTGAAATCGATGCATATCCTGATTTTCCCGTTCTTCTTCATCACGGGAACAACATTCGCTACCCACTCCGGATATCGGGCCACCTCGATAAAACTGGCCTTCAACAGCTTCTCGATTTCTTCCCTGATCAATCTGCAGACCTCGACAGACATCCTTCGCAGGGGCTGTTTCCGGGGTAAGTATCCGTCAAGTATCGGGATACGGTGTTCTACCAACTCCCTGCTCAACCCTGGCATCTCGTTGTAATTCCAGGCAAAACAGTCCTTGTACTCCGTCAATACTTGGATCAGTCGATCCTTTTGGCCATCATCAAGCAATGCGCTGATGTAAGTTGGCCTATGATCTTCCTCGCTGCCTAACTCAACCTCGATAACAGGATGCTGTACTTGGATCTTGATGTCGTCAAGCTTGGCTGGCGCCGTCGCTAATTCCTCTAACTGAATTTCATCGCCGACCGACGGTGGCGTTTCTTCTTCGAAGATGAGATCACCTGTATAGCATTCGGCCACGTAGGCCCGAAACCTCCTGATTAAATCGGCACAAGCTTCCTGCTGCGGCCCGATAACAACAATCTCATCAATTTCCAGTCTGTCGGCCTTGTAGGCCGATGGTCCTTCGTCATCAGGACAGTTCATCAGGACTGACCGTGCTGTTGTTCATGCGGCCCTGACTCCTTGACGTTGCAAGGCCGACTTAGTTCCTTGGCCAAACAAGCCATTTCAAGTTGTGTCAGCTTCTTACTCGAAGTGACTTCCTGCGGTCGTCCGTATTTATCTTGTCCAATGAATCTGTAAGGACCTACGTCGTCTCGATAATATGCTGCCTCGACAGCGTTGATCTTGGCAGTGAATGGCCTGTTGTCGGCCATAATGATTTCAGGCTCGGGGGCGTCTCCCCAGATTAACAAGCACTGATGCAGGGAGAACGGTACACAAAGGGCTGAGTGAATCCAGTCCCTTCCCAGCAAGGCGTTGTAAGAAGTGGCAGCATCAACCACAAAGAAAGCGATTTTCAAACTGGTTTTTCAAATCTTTACCTCGACGGGTAGAATTCCAAGCGTATCAGCTTTTCCTCCTGTGAAGTTGCTGACGATCACCTTTGTCTCCATCAGGTCCTCTCTGACCTTACCCAGCTTGTGCATCGTCGATGCAGGCATTACGTTGACGGCTGCCCCATTGTCGACCAGCATCCTGTCGATGGGTTTTCCGTCGATATGGCCTGATACGTAAAGTGGCCTGATGTGTCGAGCCATGAAAGATGGTGGCTTCTGGAATATAGTTTCGACCCTCTGATTCCAATCGGTCTCTTTCTCGTCGTCGACCGATAAAAACTCTAAGTCCTCTGCCATTTGTACTACTGGCATACCCTCATCCCAAAAGCTATCAGCGGAGTATTCCAGTTCCTCGTTGACGAATTCAACAAGTTCAGAGTCAACGGCGTTGCACTCCATCGTCGTCGAGCCGTCTGTCGGCTGACTGGTGGCAACATCTTCCACTGTCTTTGTTTCTGTTTCCTTGGCGGTTGCTTGCTTATCAACCCGCTGTTTCTCAATTTTCTGCTGCTCAGTAGGTTGATTGACCTGTTTCTCGATTTCCTGGCCAGATTGGGCCTCGACGGTCTGACCAGTTTTGGTCTCATTTTCCTTGTTGCCTCTGTCGTCATCGAAGATCTCGGCAAACTTTGCCTTGAGATCATTTCCATCCTCTTCGTCAGACAACAGATCGTCCTCCGCCATTATCTTTTCTAAGTCAATCGTGCCAAATTGGGCTTTCCCCGGAGTCCACTTGGAAGTGTCAATCTGCATCGAGGTCTTGGCCTCGATATTGATCCCTTGGCCAGATTTGGCCTCTATCGCTCCCTGTTTCTGTTTCTGTTCCCCTGACGGTGAAGGTTTCTTTGCTGATTCCTTCATCGGGGCCTTTCCTTTAGCAATTTCCAGCTCCTTTCGTTGGCGTAAGAAACGCCTATATTGAGTTCGGGTCATCTGATCGACCCTTCGATCGCCTGGAAACTTAGGGTGCCTGATGGGAACCCACCGATCTACCTGTGTATCAGCAGGGGTGTGGACAGTTCGCGGCCTCGATGAGCCTGGCGGAGTAATTTTTGGTGACGGACCATGGGCCCTGTCTCTATGGCTGGCGGTCGATCTGACCTGCCTAACTGGTGTCTTGTCGGGAGATCTCTCCCTGATTCTACTGTTTCGGCTGGTACCTTCCTGATGCTATCGAGGCATCCTGGTTCTAGCCTGTTCCCGGCGTTGTTCCGCCGTAGATGTTACATGTTCAAAATTTTTCAACGGAGCTGGAGCCTGATACGATTTCGTGGGTCGAGGTGGCGGTGGTATCACCTGCGGCTGCGGGGCTGTCTGAGGCGTTGCCTGCGGTTGCGGCATCGCCTGATAAGGATACCCTGTTGGCGTTGTATTTAGCCAAGGCATGTATGGGCTATATAATGCTGGATTAAGGAACAACGGCATTGTTGCCAACTCTGTTTGGCATCTTGCACATAAACCCATCTCCCTGATTGCCGGTGAGCGTTATGGCTCCTCGTCAACGTACAAATGTTCCCCGGTTGCTGGATCCGTGACCATCAGCACATTAATCCCCACTTCACTTTATTGGAAAGGATTGGTGTCAACCGTCATCGGCTTTGTGATTTTCCAATCAGGGGCGAACCTTAAAATGCCTTTATCAAGGTGATCTTGCACCATCCACCTGAATACTAGACATTCATTCGTAGAGTGAGTCCAAACATCATGATATTTGCAATATGTTTTACCTGATATTTTCATTGATGACGGAATCACGTGATCCCCTTTGAGGCGAAGGATCTTGTCAGCCAATAATTGATCAAAGATGGCCTCTGTTTTCGTGACGTCGAAAGAATAACGTCTTTCTCTGTCAGTCTTATATTCAGCGTCTCGACGCACCAAATTGTTTGGCACTTTGATGGTAGGTTGAGGCTCTTTCGGCTTGGCGAGGGCTGGACAGACCGTGTTCTTTGGGCAGACCACTTCCGCCAATCCGATTTTGATACCCTGTTGCTCAATCGGTCTGCTGACCTGATTGATCTGCTCCTCGTTGGACTCGGCCATGCCCACTTGATAGTAATTCCCTCTGGGCTGCCGACTGTTTTCATCCCTTAGTACTCTCTCGTAACGGACCGCGTGATCGGTCAACTCAAAAAGGTCTTCGTGGTATTGCGCCATCATGATCTTTCTCAACTCGAAATGCATGCCATGGATGGCAATTTTGATGCATTCCTTTTCTGGCAGCGGGATGGCGCAGAACCCTCTGGCCCTGATGAATTTCTTCATGTATTCTTCGACAGTCTGTCCTGTCATCTGCCTCATGTTCGACAGCTCGATGACAGACACCTCGAGTGGGGCCTGATAGTGGTTCATCACGAATATCTTTTCCATGGATGGCCAGTCAAGGACCGATCCAGGCTTTAAATTGGCGTACCAGTGGAACGCCATTCCCGTCAGGGAGTTAGGGAACAGTTTCAATTTCAGATCGTTAGTCATGTTGCCACATTCCAAAGAAAATCGAGCAAGATGCTCCGTGGCAGACTGTGATCCCTCGCCAGAAAACAGAGTAAAATTCGGCGGTCTGTAGTTCAATGGGAACGGGATCTGATCGATATATTCCGGGTGAGGCTTATTATACCTCGCTGCCCTGTTTCCTTGCCTCCTGACAAACATCTCTTCGGCCTGATTCACCGTCAAGAGGTCTTCTGGACCCTCTGCAGCGCGGTGAACTGTCCTGTCATGGGCCGATAGATTGGCCTGATGTACTTCATGGCCGTACCCGACGGCCTCTGATCTATCTTCCTCGAACCTGCCCCCCGAGTCTGGGCGGGCGTTCCTTGCCTTAGATGTGCTTCCTCTCTTATCCTGGACATTAGATTGTCCATTACCTTGCTTGAAAGGCGTCTCGTCTCTCGATGAGCCTCCCCCGATATGGATTGCAGGGCCTTTGCCCTTGTCAACAGCAGTCCTCTGCGGCCCAGTCCAGCCCTGCGTTTGGATGCCATTGGCGAGCATGTTGATGCTTTCAGTGAGCGACGTCAACTTTGCCTCCAAGTGTATCAAGGCGTTATTTACAGTGTGGCTGGCTTCTGTACTGGCCTGACTAGCAGCAGTGGCCGAGCCTAGCATGTTCTCAAACTTACTGACAATGTTAGACCAATCCTCCTGTTTGGTCTCAAGGTCCCGGGTGAAGCTACGGACCTGTTCAGTCAGTTCCTCGATCCTGTCGGTTCCTTCCATAGTCAGTGGAACCGTTGATAGATTCTCCAAGGTATGCGTTAAATCAGACTGTGTTCTCGTCAAGGTTGATCGGGTCCTTCGTGGTACCTGTGATGTCATCTGACGACAACAAGACAAACACCCACTTAGTATCGATTGATTGACTGTTTGGCAAAGAGATAATCATAAGTCAGCTAGCCAAACTTGGCTGAAATCGTTTTTATTGGCAAATCAGTTAAAACACAGAATCATTTTCATGCCCCCCGAGCCATAAACTGCTTGGCTGGTGGGTTTTTTAATAAAGAGACTTTCAGGTCCCACTGGGCGTGCCAAAATATTGTTTGCTATAAATTTTGCATCGGTTACAATACATGGCATCAAGGAATTGTTTGCATATAGGTTCAGTATCGAGGAACACCTTGACGACATCGAGTGACCATTGACATCAAGAAGTACCAAAATATTGTTTGCGGTACAACTGATATCAAGGGATGCTTGGCATCGAGGGGTTGATATCGAGGTGTTATTAGCATCAAGGTGTGCCAAAATATTGTTCGTTGTAAACCTGTCAATGAATCCCTCGACGAGCCAATGGCTCGATGTGAAATGCCTCGATATGAAATAAAATAATGCGGGCGTGCCAATGTTTGTGCGTGCAAACATAACGATTTGAAAAATAGACATGTTGATATCGGTAAATTGATAAAGTAAATGTCCTGAAAATAGACATGCTGATATCAAAATAAGTTGTCCTGATAAAGCTGACTTCTAAACGATTGTGACAGAGTAGGCAAACACTACCCCTAGTTCTTTTCTATGCCTGCCTGGCCGCAGGACTTAAATAATTTCTGAAAATCTCTCTTTCAGTGCCAAAAACTTATGACCAATCAATGGCCTGCTTAACATATCAGCGGATTTGAAAATCAGCAAATGCCTTGACAATCAATCAATTTAAATAAACACCTTGACAGAAAACATGATCTTGACAGAAAACAGCATATCAATGGAAATCAATTGACGTAAAGTATATTTATGTAAAAGCGTCAAGACGTACGAGCCAAACGACTTCCATTAATAACAAAAGAATATTGGCAAGTTCCCCGATGTACAAACATTACAAAAATATACAAAACGACGAGTCTCCTGTTTCGGCATAATCCGCCAGATGAGTTGATAAATCTTTTAAGTTCTGAAAAATGACTCCTTGATCGGCAGGTAAACCCGCCGATGAGCTGATAATGCATGAAAAACGACTTGTTGACAGAAAGTAACATTGACGACGGGAGACCCATCGTCAATGGTTCGCCCAACCTTGATGGGTGGCCATCAATCGGGCTCCTGATCAGCGGGTGGCCACTGACCAAGGCATCGACAGAGCAGATAGCTACTCAGCCGATAGCCGTCAAGCAGATGGCTACTTGACGACGAGCTCATCAGGCAGATGGCTACTCGATGAGTTTGTCATATAAATACGTGGGCACTTACATGACAGTTAACAGCGAGCTACTTGCTGATATGAGTGGTTTCGCTCGAGACAGTGTCAGCTGACGGCGGAAGAGAGCGGCGGCTTACTGTGAGCGGCGGCGGCGGCGGCGGCAAGACTTCAGGCTGTCAGGGATCACTGGTGGCTGAGGAGGGACAGACTGATATTGAGGAGTTGGCAGGCTGATAACTTGACAGAAAACAGCTGTTAACTGCCTGCTATCAAGGGGTTTCGCTCGAGACAGCGGCTGGACAGCGGAAGCAGCGGCGGCGGCGGCTTAATGTCGGCGGCGGCGGCAGACTATTTTTAGTGGCGGCGGCGGCGGACCTTGGGCGGCGGCGGCGGACCTTGGGCGGCGGCGGCGGCAAGACTTCAGGCTGTCGAGGGTGGCTGGTGGCTGAGGAGTGACGGTTGATATCAGGGGTTCTACAGGGTGTTTGCTGAAAAAGAAGCAGCGGAGCGCTGGACTTCCGGAGAGGCGTTGAGCCGATCAGTGTTAGACTGAAAAGTTGTTGATTGAGTTGTGTGTGTCGCGAGTAGCAGCCTCCTGTTGTATTTATAGCTGCTGGAAAATAAGCTGATGGCTGTCAAGTAACCTCCTGATGGCCGAAAATCAAGGGGCTGATGGCCACTATCCCACTTCTCCCACTACTTTGTTATTTGCCCACTACCTCCACTATGTTAATGGTGGTTTTCCTCTATGCTTTTGCTGAAAATTAAGGTAGTTGGAGAAGAAGAAACGTGTCTTTCAATTTGAATTTTAACTAATGATAACTAACTAGAGATAATTAAGGAAGTTGTTGTTTAAACCAACTAATATGGCTTATCCTTATCTCTTATTAATTATCTCCAATTAATTAACAATTAAAATCAAATTGGGCCAAAAATCAAGAGTTGGCCGATTTTGGGACTGGGCCCGGGTTGAGTTCGGGCTGATCGGGCCATTTTGGCTTCGGGTCGGGCCATTTTGGTCTTAATTTGTAGTTATAATCGGCCCATTTATATAATTGCCCAATTAATTAATTAATGGCCTTACTTATCAAGTGGGCCACTTAATTAATCTTGGCCCAATTAATTAATTAACTTAATTAATTAGTCCAAAAATACTTATTTGAGTTCAATTGGGCCTAATTAACCATAATTTGGTCTTCAGTTTGCAATTAATTAAACTTAGCCCATAAATTAATTAACCTTATTAATTAATTAATTTATGTTTGGCCCAAAATTAATTAATTGCGAGAATTGGGTCGAGTTTTGAAATTGGGCTCAATAGTTAATCCGTTGGTTCGATTGGACCCATTTTCGGTCCAGATTGGATCCGATTTGGTCTGATTCGTTTTGGAGTGACTTGGTTCGGCCTATATGCCATTTTTGGCTTGTCGTCGAGCCGTTATACCTCGATTTATCGATTGCGATTTTTTGGGTACAAACAAAGGGTATACTTGGCATTTCCCTACAACGAGTAAAATGCACTGCGGCCCTAACCTAAAAGTTATTTAGCTAATAAAAAATAACCTAGAATTTATTTTTCCCATTAATTAATAAAGAATAAAGGTAGCTTTTGCATATTACTCTAGAAAATTTGACTCACATTTACTCTATGATGTTGTTTAAACTAAAAAAGGGTTCCGTATACTAATTTAAATCTATATATATTTCTATCTAAAAAGTGAAAAATAAAATGTTTTTTTTTCTTTTTTTTTTTGGCATAATGGAAAGTGAATTTGACTGGAGTTTCTAACATCTTTACTTTTCTTAATCATCTTATGAAATTTTTGTTTTTGATTGAGCTTGTTCTCATTAACAATTAGGCGCGCGACGAAGTGGTCAAAAGATTCTTCATACAAATAAAAGCTCAAATAATACTTTGAACTTTCAAGTGATGAAACATTAATATCACATGACTGACCATAATTATTTTACAAGTTTGAAGTTAGACTTGCAAATTTGTAGCATTAAATTTCAAAGCTAGAAGTTATATTCACAAGCTTCATCTTGAATTATTTGGGCACTTGCGCAATACACGTATTTCTTTAGGAAATCAATTAAAATAACTGCATTGAAGTTTTTTTTTTTTTTTTTCCAAGGGTTTAATCCCTTTCGAGACGCATCGGACACATAAAGTGGGAATCTCTCGCAATAGAGATTCGAACCTGAGTCCGCTACAAAAGTAGTGACTAGTCCCTTTTACTTTTTAGTGTAACAAATAAACATCAAAATGGAGCATTATTTTAAATTAAATTTATTTAAAAAGATTAACTTCACTTATGCCTTTGCTGAAACACACTTATTTTAATTGCTGACAACAAATTGACATTTAAGGCATCAAATTCACATGCTGAAGATGCTCTTAGAATTTTGAGAATACAATATTTTATTTTATTTTTTATAATAAAAAACAAATACAATAACAACCATTATAAAAATGAGAAATTATTTTTCAATAAATTAAATTATGCTTCTTTACGTCCAGTGCTTCGGGCAGCTAAATATTTGAGATATATAATTAATAAATATTTGAACTTTTACTTCCTCCAGGGCAATACTGGAATACTTTGTTCGTTTCTGAAGAAGTTATGAGGATCAACTTTTGTCTTAATCTTAACCAACCTGTTAAAATTTTCCCCGAAATACTTCACCCCATAAACCGCTCCTTCCAAATAACTATTTCGCCCATTGTGATTAATCCCAATATCAAGATCTCTATAATTAAAGAACGCTTCCCTCGGATTCATGGACACGAACGGAGTCATGAATTCAAAAAGCCTTCTTGTCAAATTTAAGTAACGATTTGCAGCTTCCACTCCATTTTCATTCCAATTTGTTGCATACTGAAGCTTAACTATGTTTCCAGCTCGATGTGGGAACGGCTTTTCTGACGATGGAATCTCAGCCATTTTACCTCCATATGGATTGAATACTAGAATCGGAAATTGAAGTTCAACCATTTTCTTGAAAATGGAATCTAGCCCTTCTTTTGGAATTGGTTTTTTTAAATAATCGGATTTTCTTTTCAGGTATGTTATTGACGGAGCCCTGTTGAGAAGAGCATTGACTGTTCCTATTGGGAGATTAGTCCAGTAAAGAACAGATTCGACCCAACTCATTTGCTGACAATCTGTTTGATTTAATGCCAGTTCCGGGAAGTTCCTGTTCATCAGGGAGATAAGTTCTTGAGAGTTTCCGAGAAACAGGGCGATAAACGTAGCTCTGTTCGTGTTATTTACCACGTCGAGATTGAGTCTAATAAACAACTCTTCTGGAAGCTTATCTGCTACAAGTTGGTACTTATAAACGAGGTCCGTGAAGTTTTCATTATACCTTCTCGGGACTCTGAAAACTGTTACTATATTGGGGACGCGAACGAGCTTGATTTTGTAAGATAGCACGACTCCGTAGCTGGCTCCTCCACCGCCAGTAATAGCCCAGAAAAGATCCTCTCCCATTGATTTCCTATCGAGAATCCTTCCGTTAACATCGATAATACGTGCGTCGATGATGTTATCGACAGAAAGGCCATATTTTCGCATCATGTTACCGTACCCTCCACCGCTGATGTGGCCACCGACTCCAACAGTTGGGCAAACCCCGGCCGGGAAGCCATGAGTGTTGCTTCTTTCGGCAATCCTATAGTAGACTTCACCTAGAGTGGCCCCGACTTCAACCCATGCGGATTCATCATCTATACTGACGTTGATCGCCCGAAAATTGAACATGTCTAGGATGAAGAAATCGGGAACGTTGGAAACGTACGATATTCCTTCATAGTCGTGGCCGCCGCTTCGGATTTTCATTTGGACGCCATGTGATTTCGCGCAGACAATGGCTGCCTGAATGTGGGAAACGTGTAATGCGGTGAGAATGAGTCGAGGTTTCGGGGTGGTGGACTCGTTAAATCGCAGATTTCTTATGTAAGCTTCAAGAACAGAGGAGTATGAAGAATTGTCCCGAGTGTAGAGAACTGCAGAGATTGGACTGGAGGGAAGGGAGGAGTAATTCTCCAGGCACTGAATGAAACTCAGGTGAGATGAAGAGTTGGAACTTGAACGAGCCCATGATACAGAATCAAGAAGGGCTATGAAGAAGAAAGAAAACAATGCAATATTGCTTATGTTTTTCATTTTCCGAATTAATTGATTGGTATAATTTTTATTTTTATGATTAGATGGGCTTTTGTGTACGGATTATATAGAGAATTATGCTGTAGGTATACAAGCATGATCTTCATTAATTAACAATATTATAATATGCAAATCTTCAACTCTTTGACCATGAAAGTTTCAAAGAGGAGAAGAATCCTAACTTAATCGAGCAAAATGCAAAAATACCTCCTGCATTATTTCTAATTGGCAGAGAATCCCCAATGGTATTTTTGTTAGCAAAGAACTCCTCGTGTTAACATTTGATTAGCAAGAAAGACCTCGTGCCACCATTTTATTAGTTCACTACACACATTAAAAATTAATTAAGAGTTGACTATAGGGGGTTATTGCCAATTTTTAAGTTTACAAGCTTATTTTTAAGTTTATAGGGAGGTTATTGCCAACTTTTTAAGTGAATAATCTGTTTTCACATTTAATTCCAAAGAAAAAGTGACGTATAAGGGGATATATTTGTCATTTACTTTTTAAATCGTAAAAAATACTCGCACTTAGAAGGAGTAACATGTTGCTGCCTCAAAGGTTTTTCACTTGTAACACAGTTTTTTTTCTAATAAAACATAATACACGATAATTTCTGGCAATTAGGAATAATGTAGGGGTCTTTTTGCTTTTCATTCTAACTTAATATATGCCTTTGACATTCTAGTGTTGAATATAGTGCTTAGTTCGTGGCCCTTGGTTAATAATAAAACCTCCATTTATGATATCGTGTGGGTGATGGATTATCCAGACATATGTGTACACTATGTAATCACTACATATAAATATAATATGTCAATTATTACACGTAACTCTCTAGATCAAGATTTCATTACTATAATATAATATTATTATGTCAATGGTTAAGTACAAGTAACAACGATCACTTTCTATAAAGGTTAATATTTTAAACTTATGAAATAAAACGTAATCTAAAATGTTACGTTAAGTCAAGTGCTAATGATTTGTGATTCTATAGGCGAGACTTAATTTCAAATTCTACTGAAAATATTACATTGGGAAGGACCTATATCCCATGCACTCTTTGATATGAGCTGAAAATACACAATATAATTGATAAAAAAACTTTTTTTGCTAAAAGCAAATGTTACTGATGTAAACGTTTTGTTCTGGAACAAAATGATTTAAAATGTGTCCAGAAAGAAAATCATTGTTAACAAAAGAATTCTATTATTAATAAAAAATTATATTGTAATTAAGTTCAATTTTTGTTCCTAAATATATATAGAGAGAGAGCTAATGCGAATTTAGCCCTTGCATAATATTCAGTTTATCCTTTATAATTTGAAAAGGAGTATTTTTCATCATGTGAAAAATTTTAAAGAAGAGATTTACCTCCATTAGCTGAATAGTGTGTGTATTTCACTTGTCGAAATAGAGAGTGGGCATGGAAAATATTTTTGTAACATAGAGGGGTAAACTGCCACATTATCATAACAAAGAAGGGTAAAGTGCCATATATAAAAATGTCGGGAACACGGTGCGACACTCTTCTAAGATTAGAGGAAGTAAAATACTTTTTTTTTTCAAATCACATAGAAGTAAATTGAACATATAAATATCACATTAATATAGTTCCCATTAACTCTATATAAAGAGGAACAATTAGCTACCATGATCAAATTTTTCGTTATCGGTGTATGTTTCGGCCAGCTGAAAATATGAAACTTTTCAAAAAGTTTTCGAAAACATTTTGGAAAAATTATGAAAAAAAGTTACTAAATTAACTAAAGAGAAAGTTCCAAGACAAATATAGAGTTTAAGAAATACACCTTATTTTCGCTTCGATTGATTTAAATATGAAAATTTTCGATGTCTTTGACAGAAAATTTTGATCTATTTTAGATACATAATTCGGTGCTCGCGTTTGGTAATAAATTGGTATGAAGTAGCCACTCTTAGATCATGAGCAATACGTATATTTTGGTTATGGTACAAAAAGTTTGGTGGAATTCTTAGTTTGAAGGATCCAATTGGTGGGATTTTTTCACTTTGCACCTCCGAAACATGAGAAATAGGCATTTTGCATGCTCAAAATATAAATTTAGTACTTTGCATCAACAAAATATGAATAATTTAGCACTTTGCACCCTCTTTTAATTTCTTCAAAAAACCTAAAGATGAAATAGGTAATTCATTTTTGAATCTTTGACATTTTGCAACCTCAAGATACGAAAAATGGGCATTTTACACCCCAAGATAGAATTAACACTTAACATATTCGATTTAAGAACAACTCATCAACTTGCACCACCGAACATGAGAAATGACACTTTGAATCCCCTAAATACAAAATTAGCACTTAACACCTTTCGACAAAGTTGACCACCGGGGTCAAAAAACCTACGGGCCAAATATGTAATTCATTTTCTTTTTTCCTTAAAATTTGCAAAATACGATTTTGAATATATCTATCTTAATTTGAGGTACTAAGTGCTAATTTTGTATTAAAGAGTTCAAAGTGTCCATTTCTCAATATTTCGGGGGTGTAAATTAATGAGTTGTTATTTCTTCTGTGAATTCCCCTCTTCTCTCTCTAAAAGTCCGTGAGGAACCTTCTCTCATAGATTCCCTTCACCAAGTCATCGCCAGCAATCATCACTTATCCCTTGGTGTCAAATGGCGAGTTTCTTTCTTGTCTTGCCCAAAAACTTTCTTTATTCTCATTGGAGAAAGACTCTCCCGCGGCAAGGTTTTTAGTATGTCTCCAGATAGGGCCCGGCCCCACTAGTCCGGCTAGTTAGAGATTCGAGGGTGCTAAGTGCTAATTATATTTTGGTGTGCAAAATATCCATTTCTCATGTTTTGGAGTATAAAGTGCCAAAGATCCAAAAATGGATTACTTATTTAGTCCCTAGGTTTTTTGAGAAAATAAAAAAAAAGGGTGCAAAGTGTTGAATTGTTCATATTTCGAAGTACAATGTGCTAAATTAATATTTCGAGGATGCAAAGTGACTATTCTTCATAATTTTGGTGTGTAAAGTGAAAAAAACCCCAATTGGTAGTCAAATTTATTGGTGGCACAAATGCAGCAATCATTAGAAGAAAAAAATGAAAAACATAGAAAATAAAAGGGTTGAGAATGTTGATAATCGTAATTGTCAGCTCTTAACCTGAAATTTATAGTTTTAATCTTATAAAGTCCTTGTCATAATGGATTAAGTTTCGGCACAATATGAAATCATGCATTGAATTTTTAGTATTGATTATTTGAGTAGGTTTTAAATAATGAATGTTTGACTAGATGTTATTATTGACTTCGTTATTGTTTTTCATTTTCTTTTATATTTAACGTGGTTGAAAATTGAATTATTAATTTTATATTAATTTAATTTTAAATACCCTTGAAAAATTATTGGAGAAAGCTATTAGAAAAATTCAATTTGATGCTAAGTACGCTATCATGAAATTTGATTTAAGTTTAACTCGTCTTAAACTCAAATACCACTTGTGTTTGATGACCATATATTAAAATTTATCTCACAAATTAATCTTATATGATTATTTTAATCTTTTTTTATCGAATTTCGTATTTATCTCTTACTTTGACTTGAAACTTATATGAATTAATTTTATACTAATTTTAACTGAAATAAACATAAATCGAGCTACAATACTATTTAATGATTTTACTCTATTTAACTTATAAGTCGAATTTAAAAATATTGTTCAAGCAACAAATATTGGCAATAATCGAAAATATAACGAGGAAGGTTCCGTCTTCAATTCACATTCATATTAATTAGTCTTTTAATACATTTCTTAGAAAAAAAAAAAGGATAACTATTGAACAAATACAATTAACTTGAAATAAAAACTTTTATTAAGAAATTACAGTATTTAGTACCAAATATTTGAATGGAACTCCCCTTCAAAAACAATGGATGAAACATGACTAACTTTGTCACAATCTTGCCCTGATTCTTCCCCATCCACCCTTTGCAATCTTTCCATAAATTCTTTGGGCATAGAAATAATTTGCAATTTTTCGAGTTTAGTTACAAATCTCAAACCATCAGGAATCATCTCCAGTTTTTTGCAGTTAAAAATCACAAGACAAGAAAGTTTTGCCATTGCTCCTTTCTCCACTTTCCATTCCTTCAAATTAGGCATAGTTGCAAGTAAAAGATACTCCAATTGTGGAAATCCAAACGCAGAACAAATCATTTTACTTCCCACAAATGCATCATCAGTTAATCTAAGTTTTTTCAACATAGGAAGCTTCTCTAATATTTCCATTAAATCATTCTCTATTGCAGATCCACAAAACGTAGCTTCAACTAATCTCGGACATAATGTACGAGCCTCGCACCTCGGTAACCTCCCTATCCGACCATCGATCAATACACGAGACAATGAGCTGGAAACCAACATTTTTTCCAAAAGAACAAAACCTTCATCCGAACTAAAATCGCAGTTTCCAATATCAAGAATCGTCTCATGTAACTTGTTCCCACTACTACTTATGTGATTGACAATCACAGAGAGTGTGTACCAATCGAAAACGAGTGCTTTAACATATCGAAGATTTGTGAGTTTAGTGATATCTAAAACATCATAATATATGCCATTGAAATGTTCCAATGTTTCCAATTCATTCAATCCATCTAATCTCACTGTTTCACCTCTCATTTGTTCATCACCAGATTTACGATATTTAAGAAATAAATGCTTCAATCTTTTCATCTTGTATATGACATTTGGAATCTTTGTTTCGCCTTGTAATTTAAGTTCTAAAGTCTGCAAACACTGCAAGTTGCCTACGGACGAAGGCAGGACATCCAAAAGACAATCTCTCATGCCCAAATACTTCAAATGGATCAATTTATATCCGATTTCGCTTGGTATTATTTCGTTAGTTAGATCACAACGTACTAAAATAAGACTTTTAAGAGAGCCAAACTTGTTTAAATTGGAGATGAAATGTGTATATCCTACATTATATACTTGTTGGTATTCGAGTTTGTTGTTTAACAAAACATATCGGAGGTTTCTAACGTTTTTCATTTCATTGAAATCGTCCCCCACGTCTCCTTGAAAATGGATGGCTAATCTTCGGGTTTTCACCATTGAAGAATTATAGTACGTGTTGTGGAAAATTGAAGTCCATGGTTTGAAGAAACTCTTCTTCTTTCGCTTTAGACAAGCAAAGTTCTCGCATAAGATCATGTAGGCGACACGAGTCAAACCTTCTATACAACGATGAAAACTCTACGTGTTTCACTTGAACCATACACCTCGATTCTAACTCACTCAAATACCGTTCGGCTACATCTTTTAATGTTTCTTCCCTTCCTTGTGTTTCACTTGAAATCATTCCTTCTGCAATCCATTGTAGATATAGTTTCTCCGTGTCTATTTCTTCGTCTTCGGAGAAGCATCCCAAATAGAGAAAACATGGTTTTAAGTAGTAAGGCAACACATTGTAACTTAAGTCCAATACTTGAGCTACTCTTTTCTCTTTTTCGATACCATCTCCATACTGCACATACGTATCGAAATTCTCTTTGGCTTTCTTCCATTCGCCTAAGGATTGTTTTTCGCGTAAAATTCCTCCCATAACTGAAATTGCTAGTGGTAGATAGCCACATCTACGTATCAACTCTCTACCAATATCTTCCAGCTCTTGTGATTCAGTTGTAATTTCTTCATAAATCACGGAATTAAAGTTTTATGAGGCTATATATGTTGATTTAGAATATGTCATAAAATGCAATAATAATTGAGACAATGTGTTATATACCTTATACATTATATCAGTCAAGGTCATGTGCATTCAAAGGAACAAAACCATAAACCAATTGTTTGAATAATTAAGATATCGTTACTTACTTGATAATTATGCATGACGGGTCATCTTGCATGTGGCCGTTAACTCGACATTTTGGAGGGAGAAGTCACGTTAACTAGGTATTTTCTGGTCCTAGGTGTAGTTATGCTTTAGATTCGCTTATATTTTCTTGTTCCAGCAGAATTCCATAAAAATTGTGCAATTCAATATACCACCAGAAAGACGTGACTTCTTTCCTCCAAAACACTGAGCTTATGGCCATGTGTGAATTTTGTATGATGCCAAAAAAATTAAATAATTTTGCATATCTTTTAGTAAGGAAATATTGGAAACTGACCTTGGGCAAAATCTTTTGGAAGAGCTATTTTACGAAGTAACTCCCAACTTTCATCTTCACTCAGAAACTTCAGCTTGTAAACAAATTCTTCAGCAGCAATATTTTCATTTCGAGTTGTAAGTAAAACCTTACATCTGCCCTCCACAATAGGAAATGCCGCGCACAAAGCATCCCAATGCTCCTTTTGCCAAATATCATCAATTACAAACAAACATTTCTTTCCAATTTGAATTTGATAAAGTTCCACCACCAATTCTGTTTCATCCATACCATTGATTTCTTCCTTTCTTTCAACCGGAACAAGTTGTTTCAATATTTGTTTTAAAACGGTTTTGAGTTGAAATTCCTGTGTTACGCATACCCATGCACGCGCCTCAAAACATCCTTCCACGTCCTTGTGCGTGTAAATTTTTCTAGCCAGAGTCGTCTTACCCAAACCGCCCATTCCACAGATGGAAATCACGGGTCGACTATTCGATAATTTGGCGAGAAAGACGAGCTTTTCTATATCTTCTTCCATGCCCACAAAATGTTTTTCGATTTGATGTGGGTAAGTTTGCCTTGTCCATTGTTGATCTGGAGAAGTTGTAGTTCCGCCATCGGCTTTAATAATGGCTTCAAGCCTTTGAGTGAGATTGGACATTTGAGTTCTTATGGCTGCAGTCTCTTTCCCGATTATGTGCACGTTTGCACACTCACTTAAAATGCAAATGTATCTTTTCAACATTTTTTTGAAGCCTTTTGGTTCTCTTTTGGATGTGATTTTTATTGCATATTTTTCAAGTACGTCTTCGGCTGAGTAGGCTAAATCTTTTAATTCGGCCACCCAGTTGCGTACCGTCTCAGACTCGTACCTGAGATTAAGAACAAATCATAAATTATTCATAGCTAAATAATCAAAATGTAATATAGAATATATAGATATAATTATCAATCCATATTTAATTTATATAATATTATGAAAAGGGGATTTAAAACATCGTTCTATAAATAAGGTTCGCCCAAAATCCCACAATTAAGTCATTTAACTATATTAAACGAAAAAAATTCTCCGTTGGCGCATTATTACTTGGAGACGGAAGACACGGAAGCTTGGTTTCGTTTCTTATGCTCAAAATCTGATGTGAGGGAGTTGGATTTGCTGTTATTTTGACTTGGTGGCTTTGGTTCAGCAGAAACAAATGGGTTTGGGAATCCAATGATATTTCGCCTAATTTACTCATAGGCTTTGCTAAAGATTTCAAACTAATCCTCCAATGGATAGATCCATTCCTCATGGACGCAACTATCTCTAAGGATGGTTCAACTATTGGACTCGGTTTTATTGCAAGAGACAGTTCAGGCCATTGCTTGGGATGGAAAGCAACTTCACTATCATTACCGTTAGACCCTGAAGCAGCAGAAGCTACGACAGCGCTTCGTGCTTTAGAGTTTAGTATTGCATCGGGTTGGAATCGCTTGATACTTGAAGGTAATTGCTTGCCGGTGGTCTCAAGGATTTGGAGCCCAGTTTCCTCAATAGGAGGAGTTCTTAGGGCCATCTTTGATGATATTAGAAGATTAAATTTGGGCTTAAAAGACTTTCGAATTCTTCAAAGAATTAGGGGAACAACCTAGTAGCACATCACCTTGCTAAACTAGACTCTCAAGTTTCTTGTTTTTTACTAGTTCTATTCCTTGTTTCATTCAGGATATTGTAATCTTTGAATATTTTGATCATTAATGTTATTCCTCTGTTTGGTTCTAGAAAGAAAAAATTATATTAATTTGACAATTATAGTCATATTTCATCCTGAAATTTTTAAAATTGCAAAAAAATGTCTTGTGACTAAGGCTCTAGATCTAACAATGATTTTTTTTTATGATTCGACAGTTAAATAATGTAACTAAATTAATTTGAAAATTTCGATCATATTTCAGACCAATATATCAATTTCTTCAAATTGAGTCACGAAGACCTACCAACACTCAAATACATTTGCCCATCCCTTCCCTACCTTGACCACTCCCACCCCACCCCACTCGTATGAGTGCCCAATCGACTCAAATCCAGCCTTTCCTCCTCACCAACTGATGTAGGAGGATCTGATATAGAAGAAGTTGAACTATCTGATAATTTTTTATTGGCAGTAGAATATCATGAGTTGATGGATCGACGCAAAAATAGAGAGTAATCGAAATTTACTTCCGAAATTGGCTCTTTTTGACATGTTTAACTGTTTTGGTCATAACTTTGGTTTTGGTTGTTAGGATTGCTACAAATACCCCAATCCGGAAAGCTCTCGACGACACGCACTTCAAGTTTGCGTTTTTAGTCATTTTTAGTAATATTTGAATAGTTGATTTGGAGGTCGATTTGAACCCGTTTTGAGCCAAAATTTGGTCAAGTATCTTATTTTTTTATTTTGTGTTTTAAATTGGTTTAGTATTCGGATTTTGCCATTTTTGACATATTTTACCATGTTACCCTTATTTGCTATTAGTCTGACTTGTAGACTAACTCTGAACCAGTTGATTATTTTGAGATATTAAATTTGAGAGTTTCTCTCTCCTAGGGTTTTGTTTCTTGCTTCAAATTCTGGTAAGTTTTGCGTATCAATTTAGTCAATGATTAATTATTAATCTATTCCGGCTCCACCCACTCCAAATTTCTGGCTCAACTTGAAGATGAGTAAAAGTATTTGACATATTAGTTGATTAGATATTACTTATCTAAATGAAATCAACATTTAATCTATATTTATTAACGCCTTCTCACAATTGCCTTAAAAATTGCACAAAGGGTAATGGAATTTTTTTAATTTTAGTATATCTATTTCCAACTTTCAAAGGATGTTACTTTATGAATATTTTTGTAATTATAAAAATATAAGGGAATGATTTTGTAATTTTACATAATTTCAGAAGATGTGTAGATAATTTTATATATAATCCATGAATATAAGCCACCGAAAAAACCTATTACTTAAAAATGAACATTTAACTCATCAAATTATACCGTAATGAAAATATGACATTTGTTAGAAATTAATGGGCGAAAATTATATTTTGGTACCATGTAATGGTAGCTTTGGCACTAATGTATATTGAATTGCACATTTTATACCATAATTTAGTACATGGTTTGCACAATTTTTGTGGAGCTTTACTTAAGACCAAAAAATATGAATTAATCTAAAAAATAAACATTAAACAACGTTTGTGTTCATGAGAAACGAGTTAACAAAAATGCAGAGTTAACGGTTACATGTGATCAATTTTGTTCAAATAGTTAATGACATGTGTTAATTTATTTTATGAAATTTACAATTCAATAATATTACCGGGCAAAAATTTATTTTTCATACTAAAGAACTTAACATATTTTATTTTTCATATCAAACTTGCAAAAAATTAAACCAATTCTTGACATACGTTACAAAAATGATACTTTTATTAGGTTTGTTGATGAAATTATAACATGAAGATTTTAGCCCATATCCAAAGGAGTAAGATGACTCAAACATTTCTGAAAAAGGTTGTAATCGCAATTTAAAATTTGTGAAATGCAAAACTAAATGATTCAGTCAACATAATATGAAATTTATTATAAGTATGTGTTCGCAGTGAAGAGACGAACAATACCGCTCTCCTATTTCCGATGAACAACTACCAGAGGATGGTGATCGTGCGTGAGGAATAAGACAAGGATCAATTGGTAAAATTGCCAAAAGGCAGGATTGGTAATCCGCAAAATCGCCAGAGTTTAACCATTTAAATTAATCTTAATTTCATGAAAAGTATTAGTAGTTTAAACTTTTACGGTCACGTGAATCTATCAACAGATATCAACACAGATCAATTATATTCAAGAGAAGAAATAAAATCAGACAAAGACAAAGAAGAAGGAAATTAGGAATTATTTGCGAATTAGGTTATGTAATTGAATCGGTCTAATTATGTTTTATTAAGCCGGTTTATTTGTATCCGGTTCTATTACTATCCGAACCGGTTGTTAGTTAGTTAAGTTATAGTTCTTTCTTTTTCCTAATTTACCCTTGTATGTTTTGCTATTTAAGAGTGGTTCTGCTACTCATTTTGTACACAATTTACAGAATAATAAAGTATACATTTAATTTAGTTTCTCTTCCAAATTGCATACTTGTTCACATACTTTCAAGATTACATTAGTTCACAACAGAACTAACGAAAATATCACTTTGAAATGCTTGACTGGGAATTGAAACGATTTTTGTAAGTTTAGTATGAAAAGTGAAATATGCTAAGTACTAAGATATGAAAAATGAATTTTTGCCAATACTACCGAAACTTATGACTGGGATGATTGATCATACATATAAATCATCATGTATAATAAAACAGTGAAGTGAAAATTTAAATTGATGATATTAGAGAAGTTGGCGTAGAAAATAAATAAACATAATAAAAATAAATTAATAAAGAAATTTTATGGATTAATCCGGCCAGCATTACCTGTCGTTCCTTCCGTCAGCATCTTTCAAGAAACAATGCATGGTGTTGAGCTCTTTTTGTACTTGATCGACTTCACTGCTTACGCCAAATAAAAACTTGCCTTCCTCGATAAGCAAATCACGGACGGTTTCCATGGCCATTGAAACAACAGCGTCGACGGCCATTTCAAGAAATTTAATTTTTAGTGAATTTTGTTTGGCCTTTGCATTTTTTTCATCCTGTTTATATAATAGCAACTTATAAGGATCGCAAGTTCGCAACTGGCACATCTTTTATGTTTGAATTAACCTGTATATTAATATGGCAAGTTGCCGTGAATGCCGCTGCTGACCTTCATGAATACAATTACAATATGATAAGAGAAATTAATTAATAAATTGGGGTCGTTCAGTTTGAATAATAAGACCGGATTCAAAATATAATCATGCCTACAGTTGTTTGGTTTGCAAGATTGTAATTCGGGTCGACCCGAAAAAATGGTCAATCTCCCTTATTTGAAGCTGTTGTAATTCTAGCGCTCTCCTCTATGATTCAATAATCAATCAAAAATAGGATTTTCACTTTCCACTTTTATGCTTATATTTGACTGGCAACAAATATTTAAATAATGTTATTTTTGTCAAATCCTATAATTTTGGACATAATCGTGTCAACTAGGGGTGGGCACGAGGCGGGTTTGGGACGGGTTCGGGGCTAGATATATGGGTATAATAAATTTCAGGATTAACATTTCTCATCCCAAACTCGTCTCGTAATAATTTGGGTACCCGCGAATTATTACGGGACGGGATTACGAGTCCCATATTATTTTTATTCATCAATTTTTCATCCACCTAATAAAATAATATTACAATATTACGTAATTATATAGTTCGTCATTTTTCTTTTGCTAAATCATATCACTTTGAATTCATTATTACATTAAACATATCATCAATTCATCATAACGACTATTTTAAATATATCCAAATACGATCAAAAAGTGAAATCATATAATGAGCAAATGATAAAATACTGTTCACATTGAGTCTCAATAAGAAATTCAATCCAAATACTATCTATAGTTGATACCAAAATAATTTATCCAAGCCCACACTTAAATTACGCAAAAGTTAGAAATTTTTAAAACAACTAAAAGTTTAAAATCATATAATGACCCATAATATTAATTACTAATAACTAATGTAAGATTTAAATGAAATATTAGGGTAAACAAAAAATTTTCATTTTATTAGATAATGTTAATTAATTATATAAGTAAAGTGTATAAATTATATAATAATAATATTATATAGGTGGGTTCGGGTATTCGTGGTTGGAGAGATCAATCCCAAATTCGTCCCGTATTCCTATAATAAAATATGGGTATTCAAGTTCGGATATCCAAACCCAAAAAATACTCGTCCCGTTCGGGTATTTTAAAAACGGGATGAGTCGGGCTTAGGTTACCCGAACCCAACGTCCACCCCTAGTGTCAACTGAATACTTTTTATCATTGATGTAAATCTTGGGCCAAATTTGTAACCGGATATCATTTTTAATAGTCGGTCCAATTGTGATGTTAGGTGCTATAGACAATATGATCTAATCCCGTTGGACCAACCGAACGACGTAGATTAGCTTTTCTTTTTTCTTTTTTTTTTTCCTTTTCCTTTTTTGGTTCACCAGTATATTTTTTTTTTGGTTTTCCAAGGGTTTAATCCCTTTCGAGGCGGGTCGGGCACATTAAGTGGGTACCTCTCCCAACAGGGATTCGAACCTGAGTCCGCTACTTTGTAGTGACTAGTCCCTTCCACTAGACCAATCACCTGTTGGTGGTTCACCAGTATATAGTATTAGGTGCAATAGACAATCTAGTATAATCCCGTTGAACAATCTGAACTGCATAGATGAATTTTTTTCCCTTTTTCTTTCTCTTTTCTGGTTCACCAGTATATAGTATTAGCCTATTAGGTGCAATAGACAATCTGTTGGACAAACCGAACGGCCCTGGGAGTACTAGATTAGCTTTCTTTTTTCTTTTTTCTTTTTCTTTTCTGGCTCAACAGTATATATTATTTTGGATTCGAGATACTATTGAGCCGAGACATGGATGTCTAGGGTATATGTGAAAATATAATAGTAATATATGAAAATTTTAATACAAATATATAGTGATGAATTAGTTAAGCTTTAATTAATCATAATGATTTTCTAATTTAACTACGTGGGGCGCAACTCATGTGGAGTAAGATTTATATATACTGGTTGACAAATCCAAATTTTGCAACTTATTTATATGTGGCCTTTAGAATTTATCAAAAATTATTTGGCCTTTCGAATTGTCAACACCAGCGCGGCAGCACAGGATCTTGTCAAATATATTCCAATTATGTAAACATAAAAATTATTCCAACTAATAGCAAGGCTTATACATGTTTAAATTTACATTGGTATGAGATCTTCATTTAATTTCGATTTTTACATTTTATTTAGTTATATAATTAGGTTTTGAAATTTTAGAATGTACTTATCATCGTTATTTAGCTAGGGTTATAGCAGTCTATCATCTTATGATATTTAAAATATGCAATTTACATCCTTCTTAGAAGAATTAGTTAAAACACCGTCCTCTGATACTAAAAAGGAGATTTACCGCATATCCTTAGTCTGTCTATCAGACACTTTTTTTTTTTTAAGATTAAAATGCTCATATATAATATTAATGAAAATATTAAAATATTTATCATTGTTATCCACCCATTTTTTGATTTCATGTGGGAGTAATTTGCATATATATTTTTACGAGTAGGTTTATTAAATACACATGGACAGAGTTAACTTCAATATATGTAGTGTAATTCATCTTAAAAGTTAGATGATTGTTAATACTCCCTCCGTCCCATTTTAATTGTCGTTTTAGGTATTTTCACACATATTAAGGCATCTACTTTATTGCCTCAATTTTAGGGAAAAAACAAATGATATTCCTAAAATACCCTTACATTCTCTCTCTTTCTTTTTCTTTTATTCTCTCTATCTATCTCTCTTGGAGTAATAAAGTAAGAGAGAGAAAAAACAAAGGGCAAAATGGGAAAGTATGTAATTAAGAGTGCATTGAAACTCTAAAGTGACAGATAATTTGGGACAAAAAAAATTCTCTAAAACGACACTTAAAATGGGACGGAGGGAGTACCTTATAAGAAGAACTTATTCTTAATATCGAATTTATGTGTGACTTTAAGTCTCAACATTTTTCTTTAACGTGTGCATAAAACAATTAGTTCTAGATAAAAGAAAAAGAGAGAATTTCACTTTTGATACCATAATTATACTTACTTTAGGGATTTGATACCATAATTATTTATGTCGACACATTCGGTACCATATTTCAATTCCACTTTACAGATTTGATACTTCCGTCAAATTAATGACGGAATTGACACGTGATTCTCACGTGCTCGTTAAATCTCGTTATACATTGAGTCTCCCCCCAAATTCAATTCAAGAGAATTTCACTTTTGGTACCACAATTAATCCTACTTTAAGGCTACGGTACCATAACTTAAAAAACATACACATTTTGTGTCACATGTTAACTGCTCTCAACACATTTGGTACTTCCGTCAAATTTTGTACGGGAAATTCAATTTTAGACTGAAAATTGATGAAAAATTTACAGAATTGGTCCTATAGTTAGATTGTTGACAAACTTTGCCACATATTTTATGGCCGACAAATTTACACCACAATTCACAGTTTGAAGCATTTCAGTCCCAATTGTAAATATAATTAATTATAAATCCTAGTTATAAATTTTATATACTATAATTATTATCCAATCTCTTACACTAATTAGATTTTATATATACTATATATAAACTAAATAATATTTTATATAAAATCCACAAAAAAATTATCAATTTTTATTTTAAACTAATTAGATTTACATATAGCAAATATAAAATAAATAATATTTTATATAAAATCTGAAAAATAAATATCAATTAAACTTATTAATTTTTTTAAATTGAAAAAAAATCTTTTAAACTAATTAGATAATAATATATACAAATTAAATAGTATTTATTATAAAAGCTGGATTTTTTTTTTTTAAAATTACATAAATAATAATAAATTTAATTAATAAATTTATTTTAATTAAAAAACCCTAATTTAGTCTAAAAGATTTTTTTTTTTCTAAAATTTAATAAGTATATTTATTTTCAGATTAAAATATTATTTAATTTATATATATTATATGTAAAATCTAATTAGTTTGAAAGATTATTTTTCTAAATTAAAAAATTCCCGTCTTTGATCTCTTCCATCTCTGCCTCGCTCGTTGTCACCTAATAAATTTAATTTATATTTATCAGATTTTATATAAAATATTATTTAGTTTATATATATTATATATATAATCTAATTATATTAATTTAATAATAATAATTTATAAAATTTGTAAAACTTGTGAGCTTTGGGGTAAATTTATCTGCACAAAATATGTGGGACAAACTTTGGCAGTAATCTATAACTATAGGACTAATTATGTAAAATTTTCATTAACTTTCCGTCCGAAATTGTATTTTTGGTCCAAAAATTGACGGAAGTACCAAATGTGTCGATGACAGTTAATATGTGGTACCAAATGTGTATGTTTTTAAATTATGGTACCGTAACCTTAAAGTAGGGTTACTTGTGGTACCGAAAGTGAAATTCTCTCAATTCAGATTTAACGATCTCGTGAGAGTCAGTGTCAATTCCGTCATTAATTTGACGGAAATATCAAATTTGTAAAGTGGAATTGAAATATGGTACCAAATGTGTCGACATAAATAATTGTGGTACCAAATCCCTAAAGTAAGTATAATTATGGTATCAAAAGTGAAACACTCTAAAAAAAATGACTCAAGTTCAACACATGGCATATGAAAACTCGATTTTTGTAAAATATGACATGTGGGTATAAAGTGAGTGGACTCCTTCCATGATAGAAGCGAGTGGTTGAAGAATAAGCTCAACATGTGAAGAAAGAAAGGCAGGAGCAAATCCATGATTGAAAAGTCGAGGGGTACAAACAATAATATTGATAAAATTATTTAGCAAAAATATCGATCCCTTTTACTTGCATAAATTATTCTAAAATTTTTATTACAGGGATGAACCGTTGTTCTTAAATACCACATGATATAAACTATCATGCATATTTGATTTGTACATATATAATAATACTAGAGAATGTCTACTTGTGAATAAAGTAAATAGTTATAGTGTCGAATGTCACATGCAAGTATATTCGCCCCATTATATTTTTTGGGGTTAATTACAGGGATTTCTCATATGTTCAATTCCCTCAAATAATCAAAATTACAGAGATTTCCCTTGATGTTGGCAAAATCTTACATCCGTCGGTCCATCGTTAGCTTTTGATGACGTCATCATACAAATTTTATTGAAAATTCCATTTTACCCTTGAAGTTACTGTAGCTATTTTTGTGGACAATTATACCCTTATTATGTTTGTTGCACGAGAAGGATTTCAATCCAATAATGTGGTTTGTTTGGGTGTAAATATTATAAATATCAGTGAAATTAAAACTTTAAATTATTTTATTATGTAGATATTTATTTCAAACTTTTTTCATAATGTTTTTAAAATTGAAGTATAAGTAATAGTTAATAAATTATTGTTAATCATAAGAAAAACAAACTTGAAGATAAATAAAAAGACTATTATGAAAATGAAAATATATTAAAATTATTCATATTTAACCCTAAATTTTAATAGTTACGATTTTATTTCATAATAAAAAAATAAAGTAATAATGAATAAAAAATACGGTTAATGAGGAAAAAATTTGGACATAAATTAATAGCATTATAAAATTGCTTAAATATTAATAATTAACCCGTACTTAAAATTTCATAAACTTCTAACTAATAAATCAATTTTTTTCTAGAAAATTAAAAAATACTCATTCAAATACAATACTATTAAATAATATTTTCTATATAAAATTATTTTTTAAACTATTGATAAATTATATAGAAATGAAACATACATTTTAACATTTTATAAAAATTTAACTAAAAACTAAATAAATATTGTTTTTGACAAGATTTAAAAATACTCATTCAAATATTAATTATCTACGTATTATTTGTAATTAGTTAAATTGATGGATTTTTCTAGACAAAATAAGATAGCCAGTTATTTTAGTTTTAGACTTATAAATTTTTATAAGTATTTAATGTTTTCTACATGAAAATCACAAATTTATTTCTTACTTAAATCAATACAATTAAATAATATTTTACTATAAAATACGAAAATAAAATCTTATTTACATATTTATTAAATTATATGAAAATGATATATAACACTTCATGGAATTTGATATTATTTTGCATAATTAATAAAATAAATTTTCTTTCTTTTTTATGTATTATAAATAGGGGTGGGTTAGTTTTTTTTCTTTGAATTTTATTAAAGTAGGGACTAATATGTAAATATAAATTTTTGTAAGGTTTTGCAAACCTCAAGAGAGATCGGAGTAATTAAACTGGTAAGGACAAGAGGGTAATTTCACGCGCTCCTTCCACCTCTGTTAGTCTCTGTTAGGGTCTTGTAAGGTTTTGCAAACTCAAGGAAAGTCTCTGTAATTATAATTCTTCGAAAAGATTGGATGGGAAATACACCAAATCACAGGGAAAGTTCTGTAATTAACCCTATTTTTTTAACAAAGTAAAGTCGAAAAATGTATTTGTATTAAAAATTTCTTTGCTTTATATATACTATACATTATATAAATTAATACTATTTTGTACTCTTTAGTGATGAAGGAGTACTTGTTAACAGTAATGGATTGATATTGTTTAGATAAAGTCAGTCCACGTGTCATTTAATGAGTGGTGAACTATCAGCAGATTAGCCAATGATGAACTGCTATTAGTCATCCCGAACAAAGAATCTCTTGCAAACATATCTTTACTGTGTCGGGTTGGGCTCTAGTACTGCCAAGTGCCAACTTATCACCACATGTTGCCTGTTACATCTATATCTACACTATTTAAAAAGATAAATCATGTGCTTTTACGTCAATTTTTTTATTTTTCTATTTTAAACTTAACATTTAAAGATATTTAGTTACTTAAAAATAATTCTTATTTTTGGTGTTTAATAAATAAATTTATGCACGCGGACTTCGATTAATAGGAAAAAGGAAAAGTCAACTTAACACCAAAAAATTGTTCACGAACACGACGGGAGAATAGAAATAAAACATTTATTGGGCCAATGATAGGTTTGGTACTTTCTTGGACTTGACCTGCTGCAAACTCTGTGGTCCTCCCTACGTAAATGATTGATAGAATCACTACGGAAAAGAATGGGAAATTCAGGCTTAGTTTGACAGCGTGGTAGATTTCATAGGTAGACCGTAGACCCAAAGTTATAGTTAATATTATTTGGGCCGTATCGTTTTTAATGGAATAATAGTTAATTGAGCTGTCAAATGGATAAGATTCGGGCCGGATTAGACATTAATTTCAATCTGTTTTTATATATAGTGGATATACTTCCCCTCCATCTGATTTTGTTTAAATTCGATTGAACATTTGATCTTTTCTTGATCCAATAGAATCTCCACTTTCAATGTTCACATCAACTTTTTTTTTTCTGAACAAGCTTGTTAAGTTGCATTTGCTTTTAGCTTTAGTCACATGGAAACATTTATTCATAATTAACTATATTTTAACATAGAAAAAAAAAATTATCATCACATTTAACCGCTTATTTGAAATTATTTAGCATATCACTGAAAACGGCAATATTGATAAGGTATTAAAGTTAACTTATATTGTTATATTATAGATAATATATGTATATATATAATTAGTTTATGAATGAATTATTAACAAATGTCTTCTTAAACTGAAAGTAAAAGGATAGTAATTTTATTCATCAAAATAAAATATTATGTATATCTATAAAAAAAAATTATTATTGAATAAAATTTTTAACTGATTGGATCAAATATCTAAATTGATATTCCCTCCACGAATTCATGTTACGTGTCTTTCTATTGAATCATATCCAGTTGATTATAATCCTTTGTATTGAATCATATCCAATTGATTTATAAACCGACAAAAATTCAATAAATTATGACCAATCCAAACTTAATCATGTTGAAATCCAGCCCGTTTACAACCCTAATTACTTCATTTAGGGCGAATTTGCCCATGATTGAATAAAGAACTATAAGGAATATTTAATTGCATTAATTATTAATTTAATAATGTTTCATAGAATGGTGGTTATCATCTTGATTTTTTTGGAAAAAGTTTGGTCGTTTAAGAAATGTCATTAATAATTTAATATCATGTCAAACATTACAATTAATCAATAACTTGTTTACATATCAAACACATTGAAGAGGGTAAATATTAATGGGCCAACTACACAAATTGACTAGGTTAAAAAAAAAAAAAAAAAAACACACACACACACACACACAAATTGACCATGAGATTTAATGTACATACACATAGGGCTGTCAATGGGGCGGATTTCAATCCGGATCCGATCCGAATCCGGTCCGATTTATTAGGATAATTGTCTGATTAGTGATCCGATGGACCTGATCCGATTAATAAGATCCGTAATCCGAATTATATGGAGCGAATATGGATCTAGGCTGATCCGATCCGTTACATATCCGTATCCGATATATATATATATATTACTATATGTTGTTTATATATTATGTATTTAAATAAAAATAAAAATAAAACTATCTATATTCCATTAAAATCTTTTACTATATTAAAAATAATTTTAAAAAGAAATGCATAAGAGATGTTGGTGGACTAACCAGATAACTAATTGGGTCTACAACATATTAATTTATACTATTTAATAAGAAAAATCAAACCATAACCATTCATCCTTCAATTTTTATCTTCTCTTCCATTTCTCAATATTGAGTTTTCTTCTTCTTTGTCCCAGTTTATATCTTTTTTACTTATATTTTTGTTTATTCTTTTGTTCTAATTTTTATCGTTTATATTTGTCCATCATATTCCATCTTCTACAGTTTTAAGGCAATAGTTTCGATGAAGTAAGTAAAATTTTACATTTTTAATTAATGATGGTGGAATCAAGTGATTTGGAGGAAAACGGAAAAAAAAAATTTAGCTTGCTAAATGGATCCGGATAATTTATCCGTATCCGGGATATCCGCCGGATTCGGATCCGGTTGCTAATATTCTAGATCCGAGCGGATTCGGATCCGGATCCGGATAGAAGAAATGGAAATCGGACTCGGACCGGATCAGGGCCTGATCCGGTCCGAGTCCGACCCATTGACAGCCCTACATACACATACTACCCTTATGGTTGAGAAATATCACAAACTACTGTTGAGACTAATGCCCATCTGGAAAAGGCTTATGGAGTTGCTTAAAGTAAAAAAATATCCCTCTTTTATTATGTAACTTACCTGTAAGAAATTAAAAACCTCAAGAGCCCATTTGGATGGGCGGATTTAAAATCCCCTCCCAAATTCATTGGGCTGTTTGGATGAAAACTAAAATTAGGTCATTTGAAATCCTGGATTTTAATTGAGAATATTTCAGCCCAATTGCAGTGGATTTGAAAATCCTCCCTACACATCGTCATTTCAAATCCATCCAATCCAGTCTTTCTCTCTCTTTGCCCAATTCAGTCGACTTCCTCATCTCTGAAGCAAAATCGACATCGCCATTTTCCCTCTTTCACTCGACGACCTCATCTCTCTCTCTCTCTCTCAAAACCACACGAACACAATTTCTTCCTTTTTAACCTAAATTTTTGTTTCTACTTTTTTTTTTCTTTCATGATTTTCAACAAAAATCGAAAGCTAACCTAATTTTTGGTTTGATTTGCAGTAGGAGGTGACGATTTTTCCGTATAATTTTCCTTCAAACGTAGATTGGGTGTAGAGGTAACTATAATATGGCTTTTTTCAACATAATTGTTTCTATTTGAGGGCTGTAATGTGATTTTTTGTTGATGATAAGGGATGAAAATTATCACATGTCTCATGTTTGATGAATTTTTACTGTTTTGGAACCATTGTAGATAGGAGTTGAAAGGAAACTTTTAATTAATCATTTTGTTATACTACTATTCAATTTTGTATTATCCCTGAAGTTGAATGATAGATATGCATTGAGCATAATTGATTTGAGTTTCATTCTTTACCTTGCAATATTATCAGTTATATTGCATTTTGGTTAAGTCTTTTTCAAGTATTTCATGTCTTCTCTTTGCCTTATTATTGATGCGATAGTATATATAGATAAATCAGTGTTGACATGAACTTTAGGAGTTAAATATTTTTGGTTTTATTTTCAGCATGTATATAATCGAAGGGAAACTATGAAAATGTAGGTTAAAATGGATAATGGCCAAAGAAAACGTTTGAGAGAAGAAATGCCAAACGATGATGAAGATATAGAAATTATTATGTCCTTATTGAGTGTCATAATTAGCATTATCGCAGCTTCATACCATGACAAATGCATGATCAAGGACTTCTTTATGAGTGACAATGAAGAAAGAGCTCGCGATAGGGCAAAGTGAATGAGATCTTTATGTAATGAACCTACCTGTAAAAGTCAGTTGCGTATGACTGTTAGGGCATTTAATAAATTATGCTACATATTATGCCAAGAAGGCGGACTTGTTGCTAAAAAAAATGTCACATTACAAGAAATTGTAGCATGTTTTTTGCATATCCTTGGCCATGATCAGAAAATAGTACAGTTGTTACTACATTTAAACGTTCGAGAGAAACTATAAGTAGGCAATTTCATACTGTCTTGAGAGCAATTCTTAAAATTGGAAAACTTTTTGTTAATCAACAACTCGATGGAATACATAATGACAGAGATACTGAGAGGTGGAGATGGTTCCCGCTAAGGACTTATTGTAACTTAGATTTTCTATTTCTATTTATCTTTTTTAATAGGCCTAATAGTTAATATACAAAATGCAGTGGGAGCTTTGGATGGAACGTTTCTTAAACTCAGTTCCAGCTCAAGATCAGGGTAGATATAGAAATAGAAAAGGTGAGTTAAGTACTAATGTGTTAGGAGTATGTGATGCAAACATGAAATTTCTCTATGTACTACCTGGATGGGAGGGTTCTTCATCAGATGCTAGAATGTTACGCGATGCTTTACAAAGACCTAATGGCCTAAAAGTTTATAATGGTAGGTTAAAATATTAATGAGTAAATACACATTTTCTTTTTTTTATCTAGTTTCTGATTTAATACTTTTTCCAACCTTCTTAGACAAACATTATCTGGTGGATGCCGGGTATACAAATGGTCCAGGTTTTCTTGCACCATACATATCAACACGTTACCATCTCAATGAATGGAGAGGAAACATTCCTGCAAATTATAAAGAATTATTCAATCTTCGACACTCTAAAGCAAGAAATGCAATTGAGAGAGCATTTGGTTTGTTAAAGAAACGATGGGCTATTCTACGTACTGCAAGCTTCTATGATCTAAAGACTCAAATAAGAATTATCAATGCTTGTTGTATTTTGCATAACTTTTTGCGTGGTGAGATGCATGTGGATCATTTGTTGGATGAGGTGGACCGAGAGTTAGAAAATAGATTGCATAATGAAGATAATGCTAACAATGAGGAACAAATAACTACTGTGAGGACTAAACTTGAATGGACAATCTTTCGAGATAATTTGGCCAAGCAAATGTTTGATGAGTATCGAGCTCGACGAATCATTTAGATTTATGTTTTTTTTTGTCATTGTATTTTGGTCTATTTTTAGAGTTAGAATGTGAATTTTGTTGAACATGATCATATCTTGTACTTATTGTCATTATCTTGTACTTATTTCATATCTTGTACTTATTGTCATTATCTTGTACTTATTTAAGTATTATTTAGAGATTGTTAAATTTCACAGTACAATATTTTTTTTTTTAGTTTAAGCAATGTGACTCTTTATTGAGATTTTTTTTAAGAGGAAAGTTGACTTCTTTTATGATTATAAAGATGAAAAGGGGGCTGTTACATTGAACAAGGGTAAAGATGTGGATACATCTGTTGGTATCCGTACTTCAAGTCTCGATGAAGGTATGCTTTTATGCATAATATCTACTTTTTCTTTTGTTGAATGATTGAAATATGAATATCCAAGTTCTCATTGTTTATTTTCTTTCTTTTGTATTTTGACTGTAATTTTGCAGCTATGACATACAAAAAACAGTCATATGTTACTTGGAACAAAGAGATGTACAATCATTTGGCAAATGTGTTGATGGACCAAATGATATTGGGGAACAAGTGTGATGGTGATACTTGGAAGCCTCAAGCTTTGCAAGCTGCAGTGACATACTTAAACTCCACACTACACCTTAGTTTAACTAAAGATAACATAAAAAATAGACTGAAATATTGGAAAATATGCTACAATGTTGTATCAGATGTTCGAAGTAGGCAGAGTGGCTTCTCCGAGAAGCCTCGATTCGTGGAATTTATTGGTCCGTTTCGATTTAGGAGCTACCATTTAAATAATTAAAGGGCGCATTAACTTATGGGTGCGATCATACCAGCACTAATGCACCGGATCCCATCAGAACTCCGAAGTTAAGCGTGCTTGGGCGAGAGTAGTACTAGGATGGGTGACCCCCTGGGAAGTCCTCGTGTTGCACCCCCCCTTTTTATCGATTTTTATTTAATTTTCATTCCGGTTTAGTGTTTGCTCATACTAGCACTAATGCACCGGATCCCATCAGAACTCCGAAGTTAAGCGTGCTTGGGCGAGGGTAGTACTAGGATGGGTGACCCCCTGGGAAGTCCTCGTGTTGTACCCCCCCTTTTTATCGATTTTTATTTAATTTTCATTCCGGTTTGGAGGGTTTTTCATTTTGTTGATTATTTATTAATTATGTACTTTCGTGGGCTCGAGAAGCCTCGATTCGTGGAATTTATTGGCCCGTTTCGATTTAGGAGCTACCATTTAAATAATTAAAGGGCGCATTAACTTATGAGTGCGATCATACCAGCACTAATGCACCGGATCCCATCAGAACTCCGAAGTTAAGCGTGCTTGGGCGAGAGTAGTACTAGGATGGGTGACCCCCTGGGAAGTCCTCGTGTTGCACCCCCCCCCCCCTTTTTATCGATTTTTATTTAATTTTCATTCCGGTTTGGAGGGTTGTTCATTTTGTTGATTATTTATTAATTATGTACCTTCGTGGGCCCGAGAAGCCTCGATTCGTGGAATTTATTGGCCCGTTTTGATTTAGGAGCTAACATTTAAATAATCAAAGGGCGCATTAACTTAGGGTGCGATCATACCAGCACTAATGCACCGGATCCCATCAGAACTCCGAAGTTAAGCGTGCTTGGGCGAGAGTAGTACTAGGATGGGTGACCCCCTGGGAAGTCCTCGTGTTGCACCCCCCCTTTTTATCGATTTTTATTTAATTTTCATTCCGGTTTGGAGGGTTGTTCATTTTGTTGATTATTTATTAATTATGTACTTTCGTGGGCCCGAGAAGCCTCGATTCGTGGAATTTATTGGCCTGTTTCGATTTAGGAGCTACCATTTAAATAATTAAAGGGCGCATTAACTTATGGGTGCGATCATACCAGCACTAATGCACCGGATCCCATCAGAACTCCGAAGTTAAGCGTGCTTGGGCGAGAGTAGTACTAGGATGAGTGACCCCCTGAGAAGTCCTCGTGTTGCACCCCCCCTTTTTATCGATTTTTATTTAATTTTCATTCCGGTTTGGAGGGTTGTTCATTTTGTTGATTATTTATTAATTATGTACTTTCGTGGGCCCGAGAAGCCTCGATTCGTGGAATTTATTGGCCCGTTTTGATTTAGGAGCTACCATTTAAATAATTAAAGGGCGCATTAACTTATGGGTGCGATCATACCAGCACTAATGCACCGGATCCCATCAGAACTCCGAAGTTAAGCGTGCTTGGGCGAGAGTAGTACTAGGATGGGTGACCCCCTGGGAAGTCCTCGTGTTGCACCCCCCCTTTTTATCGATTTTTATTTAATTTTCATTCCGGTTTGGAGGGTTGTTCATTTTGTTGATTATTTATTAATTATGTACTTTCGTGGGCCCGAGAAGCCTCGATTCGTGGAATTTATTGGCCCGTTTTGATTTAGGAGCTACCATTTAAATAATTAAAGGGCGCATTAACTTATGGGTGCGATCATACCAGCACTAATGCACCGGATCCCATCAGAACTCCGAAGTTAAGCGTGCTTGGGCGAGAGTAGTACTAGGATGGGTGACCCCCTGGGAAGTCCTCGTGTTGCACCCCCCCTTTTTATCGATTTTTATTTAATTTTCATTCCGGTTTGGAGGGTTGTTCATTTTGTTGATTATTTATTAATTATGTACTTTCGTGGGCCCGAGAAGCCTCGATTCGTGGAATTTATTGGCCCGTTTCGATTTAGGAGCTACCATTTAAATAATTAAAGGGCGCATTAACTTATGGGTGCGATCATACCAGCACTAATGCACCGGATCCCATCAGAACTCCGAAGTTAAGCGTGCTTGGGCGAGAGTAGTACTAGGATGGGTGACCCCCTGGGAAGTCCTCGTGTTGCACCCCCCCTTTTTATCGATTTTTATTTAATTTTCATTCCGGTTTGGAGGGTTGTTCATTTTGTTGATTATTTATTAATTATGTACTTTCGTGGGCTCGAGAATCCTCGATTCGTGGAATTTATTGGCCCGTTTCGATTTAGGAGCTACCATTTAAATAATTAAAGGGCGCATTAACTTATGGGTGCGATCATACCAGCACTAATGCACCGGATCCCATCAGAACTCCGAAGTTAAGCGTGCTTGGGCGAGAGTAGTACTAGGATGGGTGACCCCCTGGGAAGTCCTCGTGTTGCACCCCCCCTTTTATCGATTTTTATTTAATTTTCATTCCGGTTTGGAGGGTTGTTCATTTTGTTGATTATTTATTAATTATGTACTTTCGTGGGCCCGAGAAGCCTCGATTCGTGGAATTTATTGGCCCGTTTCGATTTAGGAGCTACCATTTAAATAATTAAAGGGCGCATTAACATATGGGTGCGATCATACCAGCACTAATGCACCGAATCCCATCAGAACTCCGAAGTCAAGCGTGCTTGGGCGAGAGTAGTACTAGGATGGGTGACCCCCTGGGAAGTCCTCGTGTTGCACCCCCCCCCCCCTTTTTATCGATTTTTATTTAATTTTCATTCCGGTTTGGAGGGTTGTTCATTTTGTTGATTATTTATTAATTATGTACTTTCGTGGGCCCGAGAAGCCTCGATTCGTGGAATTTATTGGCCCGTTTCGATTTAGGAGCTACCATTTAAATAATTAAAGGGCGCATTAACTTATGGGTGCGATCATACCAGCACTAATGCACCGGATCCCATCAGAACTCCGAAGTTAAGCGTGCTTGGGCGAGAGTAGTACTAGGATGGGTGACCCCCTAGGAAGTCCTCGTGTTGCACCCCCCTTTTTTATCGATTTTATTTAATTTTCATTCCGGTTTGGAGGGTTGTTCATTTGGTTGATTATTTATTAATTATGTACTTTCGTGGGCCCTAGAAGCCTCGATTCGTGGAATTTATTGGCCCGTTTCGATTTAGGAGCTACCATTTAAATAATTAAAGGGCGCATTAACTTATAGGTGTGATCATACCAGCACTAATGCACCGGATCCCATCAGAACTCCGAAGTTAAGCGTGCTTGGGCGAGAGTAGTACTAGGATGGGTGACTCCCTGGGAAGTCCTCGTGTTGCACCCCCCCTTTTTATCGATTTTTATTTAATTTTCATTCCGGTTTGGAGGGTTGTTCATTTTGTTGATTATTTATTAATTATGTACTTTCGTGGGCCCGAAAAGCCTCGATTCGTGGAATTTATTGGCCCGTTTCGATTTAGGAGCAACCATTTAAATAATTAAAGGGCGCATTAACTTATGGGTGCGATCATACCAGCACTAATACACCGGATCCCATCAGAACTCCAAAGTTAAGCGTGCTTGGGCGAGAGTAGTACTAGGATGGGTGACCCCCTGGGAAGTCCTCGTGTTGCACCCCCCCCTTTTTATCGATTTTTATTTAATTTTCATTCCGGTTTGGAGGGTTGTTCATTTTGTTAATTATTTATTAATTATGTACTTTCGTGGGCCCGAGAAGCCTCGATTCGTGGAATTTATTGGCCCGTTTTGATTTAGGAGCTACCATTTAAATAATTAAAGGGCGCATTAACTTATGGGTGCGATCATACCAGCACTAATGCACCGGATCCCATCAGAACTCCGAAGTTAAGCGTGCTTGGGCGAGAGTAGTACTAGGATGGGTGACCCCCTGGGAAGTCCTCGTGTTGCACCCCCCCTTTTTATCGATTTTTATTTAATTTTCATTCCGGTTTAGTGTTTGCTCATACTAGCACTAATGCACCGGATCCCATCAGAACTCCGAAGTTAAGCGTGCTTGGGCGAGGGTAGTACTAGGATGGGTGACCCCCTGGGAAGTCCTCGTGTTGTACCCCCACTTTTTATCGATTTTTATTTAATTTTCATTCCGGTTTGGAGGGTTTTTCATTTTGTTGATTATTTATTAATTATGTACTTTCGTGGGCTCGAGAAGCCTCGATTCGTGGAATTTATTGGCCCGTTTCGATTTAGGAGCTACCATTTAAATAATTAAAGGGCGCAATAACTTATGGGTGCGATCATACCAGCACTAATGCACCGGATCCCATCAGAACTCCGAAGTTAAGCGTGCTTGGGCGAGAGTAGTACTAGGATGGGTGACCCCCTGGGAAGTCCTCGTGTTGCACCCCCCCCCCCTTTTTATCGATTTTTATTTAATTTTCATTCCGGTTTGGAGGGTTGTTCATTTTGTTGATTATTTATTAATTATGTACTTTCGTGGGCCCGAGAAGCCTCGATTCGTGGAATTTATTGGCCCGTTTTGATTTAGGAGCTACCATTTAAATAATCAAAGGGCGCATTAACTTATGGGTGCGATCATACCAGCACTAATGCACCGGATCCCATCAGAACTCCGAAGTTAAGCGTGCTTGGGCGAGAGTAGTACTAGGATGGGTGACCCCCTGGGAAGTCCTCGTGTTGCACCCCCCCTTTTTATCGATTATTATTTAATTTTCATTCCGGTTTGGAGGGTTGTTTATTTTGTTGATTATTTATTGATTATGTACTTTCGTGGGCCCGAGAAGCCTCGATTCGTGGAATTTATTGGCCCGTTTCGATTTAGGAGCTACCATTTAAATAATTAAAGGGCGCATTAACTTATGGGTGCGATCATACCAGCACTAATGCACCGGATCCCATCAGAACTCCGAAGTTAAGCGTGCTTGGGCGAGAGTAGTACTAGGATGAGTGACCCCCTGAGAAGTCCTCGTGTTGCACCCCCCCTTTTTATCGATTTTTATTTAATTTTCATTCCGGTTTGGAGGGTTGTTCATTTTGTTGATTATTTATTAATTATGTACTTTCGTGGGCCCGAGAAGCCTCGATTCGTGGAATTTATTGGCCCGTTTCGATTTAGGAGCTACCATTTAAATAATTAAAGGGCACATTAACTTATGGGTGCGATCATACCAGCACTAATGCACCGGATCCTATCAGAACTCCGAAGTTAAGCGTGCTTGGGCGAGAGTAGTACTAGTATGGGTGACCCCCTGGGAAGTCCTCGTGTTGCACACCCCCCCCCCCCCCTTTTTATCGATTTTTATTTAATTTTCATTCCGGTTTGGAGGGTTGTTCATTTTGTTGATTATTTATTAATTATGTACTTTCGTGGGCCCGAGAAGCCTCGATTCGTGGAATTTATTGGCCCGTTTTGATTTAGGAGCTACCATTTAAATAATTAAAGGCCGCATTAACTTATGGGTGCGATCATACCAGCACTAATGCACCGGATCCCATCAGAACTCCGAAGTTAAGCGTGCTTGGGCGAGAGTAGTACTAGGATGGGTGACCCCCTGGGAAGTCCTCGTGTTGCACTCCCCCCTTTTTATCGATTTTTATTTAATTTTCATTCCGGTTTAGTGTTTGCTCATACTAGCACTAATGCACCGGATCCCATCAGAACTCCGAAGTTAAGCGTGCTTGGGCGAGGGTAGTACTAGGATGGGTGACCCCCTGGGAAGTCCTCGTGTTGTACCCCCCCTTTTTATCGATTTTTATTTAATTTTCATTCCGGTTTGGAGGGTTTTTCATTTTGTTGATTATTTATTAATTATGTACTTTCGTGGGCTCGAGAAGCCTCGATTCGTGGAATTTATTGGCCCGTTTCGATTTAGGAGCTACCATTTAAATAATTAAAGGGCGCATTAACTTATGGGTGCGATCATAACAGCACTAATGCACCGGATCCCATCAGAACTCCGAAGTTAAGCGTGCTTGGGCGAGAGTAGTACTAGGATGGGTGACCCCCTGGGAAGTCCTCGTGTTGCACCCCCCCCTTTTTATCGATTTTTATTTAATTTTCATTCCGGTTTGGAGGTTTGTTCATTTTGTTGATTATTTATTAATTATGTACTTTCGTGGGCCCGAGAAGCCTCGATTCGTGGAATTTATTGGCCCGTTTTGATTTAGGAGCTACCATTTAAATAATCAAAAGGCGCATTAACTTATGGGTGCGATCATACCAGCACTAATGCACCGGATCCCATCAGAACTCCGAAGTTAAGTGTGCTTGGGCGAGGGTAGTACTAGGATGGGTGACCCCCTGGGAAGTCCTCGAGTTGTACCCCCCCTTTTTATCCATTTTTATTTAATTTTCATTCCGGTTTGGAGGGTTTTTCATTTTGTTGATTATTTATTATTTATGTACTTTCGTGGGCTCGAGAAGCCTCGATTCGTGGAATTTATTGGCCCGTTTCGATTTAGGAGCTACCATTTAAATAATTAAAGGGCGCATTAACTTATGGGTGCGATCATACCAGCACTAATGCACCGGATCCCATCAGAACTCCGAAGTTAAGCGTGCTTGGGCGAGAGTAGTACTAGGATGGGTGACCCCCTGGGAAGTCCTCGTGTTGCACCCCCCCTTTTTATCGATTTTTATTTAATTTTCATTCCGGTTTGGAGGGTTGTTCATTTTGTTGATTATTTATTAATTATGTACTTTCGTGGGCCCGAGAAGCCTCGATTCGTGGAATTTATTGGCCCGTTTTGATTTAGGAGCTACCATTTAAATAATCAAAGGGCGCATTAACTTATGGGTGCGATCATACCAGCACTAATGCACCGGATCCCATCAGAACTCCGAAGTTAAGCGTGCTTGGGCGAGAGTAGTACTAGGATGGGTAACCCCCTGGGAAGTCCTCGTGTTGCACCCCCCTTTTTATCGATTATTATTTAATTTTCATTCCGGTTTGGAGGGTTGTTCATTTTGTTGATTATTTATTAATTATGTACTTTCGTGGGCCCGAGAAGCCTCGATTCGTGGAATTTATTGGCCCGTTTCGATTTAGGAGCTACCATTTAAATAATTAAAGGGCGCATTAACTTATGGGTGCGATCATACCAGCACTAATGCACCGGATCCCATCAGAACTCCGAAGTTAAGCGTGCTTGGGCGAGAGTAGTACTAGGATGAGTGACCCCCTGAGAAGTCCTCGTGTTGCACCCCCCCTTTTTATCGATTTTTATTTAATTTTCATTCCGGTTTGGAGGGTTGTTCATTTTGTTGATTATTTATTAATTATGTACTTTCGCTGGCCCGAGAAGCCTCGATTCGTGGAATTTATTGGCCCGTTTCGATTTAGGAGCTACCATTTAAATAATTAAAGGGCGCATTAACTTATGGGGGCGATCATACCAGCACTAATGCACCGGATCCCATCAGAACTCCGAAGTTAAGCGTGCTTGGGCGAGAGTAGTACTAGGATGGGTGACCCCCTGGGAAGTCCTCGTGTTGCACCCCCCCTCCCCCTTTTTATCGATTTTTATTTAATTTTCATTCCGGTTTGGAGGGTTGTTCATTTTGTTGATTAT